>OX375831.1:13591623-14210797 GCA_947359405.1 Antitype chi | reverse complement strand
TGAAATTCCCCTATTTTTTTCCTACTTATCTATGTAGTGTACATAGTGGTAGCCCAAAATCAAACATCTCCTTTGAAAGTAAACTACGAAACAACGTCTAAACAATACGCACAAAATTATTTAGTGGGACGAATGGCGCTAATCTAAGAACATATTCCCGTTCGTCCCCCTAAAATCATGAATGGGACGATCGGGAACAAATTTAATATTATTTTTGTAAATTCCCGTTCGTCCCACTACGGGGACGAAGTCAGTGGGACGAACGGGAATACACGAGAACTTCCTGTAGCTACAAAATCCCGTCTTAATAATCCATTTTTTATAGAAAAATACACTAGCTAGATTGGTCATATGAATTTGTTGCAGTAAAATAGTCAAAGACTTTCTAGAGTGACTCGGAGTGACAAACACTGCTATCCTGTTAGATTTTTAGAGCCGTGGTAACGGCAGTGACTTTCTAGTGAAAGGTCATAGGTTCGTACCCAGACAGGCACTTAAAAAAAAAAGATGTTTTATTACCTTCAGGTGTAAAAAAACACTTATATAATAAAAACTATGCGGCGTTACAACTAAGGGAAAATAGGGTTTTCGATGAACCTACCCAATATAAGATTTAACTGTTTTTTTTTCTTTTTTTTTTTAAAAAAAACGTTGCCCCACACTAGGAATTTCTCCTGTATTGTGGGTGCGTTTACAAACATTTAAACTCACATACACAAACCCGGAACAACTACTTGTAGGTCATACAAATATTTGTTCCGTGCGGGAATCGAACCCGCGACACGCAGCGCAGCGGTCAATCGCTTAACCACTGCGCCAACTGTGCTGTCAACTTGTGTTTAGGGTGCCAGGAACTTTACTTTGTGTTCATTGATATTTAATCACCACTGCTCTCAGAACAGTCGAGGACATCGTGAGAAAACCGGCATGTCCTAAAACCGCAAAAATCGAAGCCATGTCATCTACCAAACCGCACTGGGCCCGCGTGGTAGTTTACGGCCGTCTCCCTCTCACAGAGAGGGGGGGCCTGTGTACCAGCAGTGGGGACGTTATAGGCTAATTATAATGTTAATAAATTTGATCATTGCTATTTTAGGGATTGTGTGGCACATTCGATTATTTCAATTATACTTTGGCTATTATACTGAAACAAATACTAATAAACATGATTTGAAATTACATAATGCGTGTTAACCGTACATAATATAGAAGCGCCAAGTATGCACAACGAAGCTTTTATTGCGTGCACTGCGTAAAGGAAGCTTAAACGCACCAACGCCACACACAGGCTAGCTTAACGCACTTCAATTTAGACATCGTTTATAAATCTGTTGCCAAACAATGATTTAATAATAATATATTTATTCAAAAATTACAAGGCTTAAAAATATGTACAGTTTGCTTAAATGTAAATTATATTCCTAAGACTTACGTACCTGAACTAGGTAATCCTGTGTTGCAGGCAAGAACAGTTAAAACAGTCTTTAAAGTAAATAAATAATCAAAAGTTGACAATAGACAAATAATTAAATAAATATTGCGAAGCTTAACTCTTAGTTTCTTAATTTGATAAATACTTAACATAGGTGAATATTTACTTTAACACAGTAAGTATATTCTCAGTTTCTTCGTAAGACATACTTTGGAGAGCATAATTGAGGGTTCTCTTACAATCTTTAATCCTGACAAATGGAAACATCTTCAATTTTATCAAATTTCCTCATTTGGCTTTTGTTTTTGTTCTACATAAGATTCGCGAGTTCAATTCCTCGATAATTATGTTTCAGTTTAAACAGACTCAAGTTTTTTTTTTAACAGAATTCATAATAGTCTCATAATTTGCCTAGCTTTTTCGCAACTATGCTCGGTCAGCTTCCAGTCAAACCGGATGCAACTGAATGCCAGTATTTTACATGGAGCGACTGCCTATCTGACCTTCACAACCTAGTCACTGCGTCATGCGATACCACTTGTTAAGACTGGTTGTCAGACTTTCGGGCTTCTGACGACCCGTAACGACACGAATTACATTCGGGACAAACGGGTTAACGTGCTTTTGATGGTCACCCAACCGCGGCAAGCGTTGCTTAACTTAATCGATCGGCCCGTGCGCTTATTATAACCTAGCCAAAAGTCCCTCAGTGTTTCCAATAGTTTAAATATAGTCTCCTTATGTAACATGAAATATGACGAATTCTTGGAACCGAGGTTAAAAAAAAAAAACAAAAAAAAACCATTTAGTGAACTATCTGAGAGGCAATTCTCGTAATTTTAAGAACGTTCACAGTCTGATCTCAGTCTCAATCTGTCAAAAATCCCTCGAGTTTCCATACATTTTTGACAAGTTTTTGACATTTGCTTGTCACCGAGATGACACTGCGACTAGATTTTGAACGTTTTTAATTACGAAAATGGGCCACCTGATCATTCAATGCAGTTTACAAGTCGATTCAAACTAAACCATCTAATTTCTTTCAGCGCATATCAACGTGGCAGAAACAATAAAACAGCTAACGGAACTAAAACACATGCCTGCATCGCCCGGCATCGTCCGCCGCAGTCTCCAACAGCTGACCACAACCAACAACTCCACCAACGCGAACCAACAACAACAACCACAGTCCCCAACAACACCGTCACTGAGCACGTTTCAACAAGCGAAAAGTAACTTCTCGTCCTCAACTAGTTTGAATAGTACGGGGAATTTGAACCCTATATATGGGCAGACTGGGCATAGAATAATGGCGTATGTGGAGAATTCTATGTATGTCAGGAAGAATAGCTTGAATAGCTCCAATTCTGATTTGATTAATGCTGGTGAGTTGTTTTTTAGTTTGTTTTTATATCATTTTTATTTATTTATTTACTTGCTGTCCCCGTCCCTCTGTCTGTCAGCAGGTTGTGTATCATTAACCGTAATAGGTAGACAGATGAAATGTTCACAGAGTGTGTATTTCTATTGCCGCTATAGCAACAAATACGCTAAAAAACCACGTTTCTTGTGTAGACACCGTCACTTAGTGATTTCCAAGAACCAGTATAAGCGGGTCCATGATATAACACCGTGCCTTTATTGTTACATACAAATAAATAAATGTTATATTATATAATTGCAGGTATATACGCCGAAGGTCGCGGCTCCCCTCACAGCTCGTCTCCCTCCACACCGATCTACGGAGAAAACAACTCGTTCTCTAGCTTCGGACCGAGAATGTCTAACGAGTCACATTACGGCCAAACTGGTGAGATTTATGTTCAGTAAAGCAACTTCATTGATCTATTCATTGCCCATTCATTCAAATCACAATCTGCTATACAGTCTAGTTTCCTGACTGAACTAATCGTCACGCTTGTGGTTTTTTGAAACTAATGAAAGCTGGCATTGTTGCAATGACTCAGTGTAAGCATTGTCTTCAGGAACGCTAGGTTAGGTGACGGACCCGAGACCTACAATAATATTGTGCAATAGGTTGATTGTACAGACGCCAGCACATCAAGCTACCCCAATCTGTCAAATTTCTTTGACAGATTTTCAACTTTATTACAATACAATAAGGTTCATATTCAATTGGGAAAATTTGACAGTTTCGGATAGCTTGACCTGCTGGCGTCTGTACAACACCAACACGATCTTCAATACTAACCCTTAACTATCAATACAATTGCGTGTTATTACTTAATAAAACTGACGTCTTAAATACGTCTAACTTTCGGCCTTTTACTTCTCGAGATGGAGAGTTTGCATGATTAAAAGGTTTCAATGCCTCATATTATGGCACATTCACAAATATGTTCACACTATGACGCCAACACTACTCAGTCTTTTGTTACTGGCATTTTAACTATTAATTTGCGTCTTACGCAGTGCCAGTGGCTCATCTGTGCCTCACAAACCTGTTAGATACCAAATGACCGCGCCGCCGACACTATAGTAGCCTGTACGAATACGATTATGTGTGATGAAATTTTTGTTTGTAAAATCGTAAATAAATTTTCGTAACTTGAAATTTCACCACTATTTCCTACAAATATTGTTTGAATGTCATTATTTAATTGGTGATAAATTTAACCTCAATTGTCAAATGAAAAACATCATTTAGGAGATTTAAAATTTGAATTTCGGGCAATTATAGCACTGAATTTATTGAGTGGAATCCACAAGTACGTTTTCTGATCTATTTGTTTAGTTACGTTTCCTTGAATTATTTTTGGAACAGACCATAAGTGTGTTAGATACGCAGGTTATGAAAAATGAGACGCAAATGCAGGTTGAATATGGAATAAAATATATTCAGAAAAATCGGTTCCTTATATACAAAGTTTGCTGCAAAAATTAATACATAGTGGGTACATGAAAAAGGTTTGTTCGAACACAATAATGTTAAATACCCTACAATGCTGTATTGTGTCTGTGAGGGTGATATTCCGCTACAAGTGTAACCCATGAAATATCTTACAGGCTTCAAAATGCAACAAGACAAGAAATACAACCAGAACACGATCTATGCACAACCATCGGAGATAATAGCCGGCTTCAACAACATGTCGCGACACGACACACTCAGTCCTTTAGCGATGAGGAAGAACATCGCAGCCAGGTCGCACAGCGCTGACAGACACCATCTCGAACGTGAGTCCTTTCGATTTAGCCTTCGTTATGCTTAACCTTCTACCAGGGGCTCATGGCTTTGTGAGGGGTGATATGTGGTGGCCCAGTGGTAACAGCCCCTTACGAGCGCTTTACGTGTAAGTAGTTAGTTTAATCACCACTGCTCTCAAAACGGTGATGGAAAACATCGTGGAAACCGGCATGTCCTAGAACCAAAAAATCGAAAACATGCTACAACTACGGACCGTCACTGCGCCTGCCATGCCATGAAAACGACACACCCGCCATTTGGATTTTCGTTTTGACCTCACTATTGGCTTCCGCACCGTCGAACACCCTGAAATCTATCACTCTTTCTGTCTGTTTCTAATGGGTATATACAGCAGCGGCGAGGTGTTAACTTATCTAAGAGAGAAGCAGAAGCAAAGTTGGCTTAAACTTAATGACTTATCAATTAAGAATACTTACTATAATTCTAAAATTAATATAGGAATGTAAAGAATTAAATGCAATAAAATGAAACAGCTGAAAACCAAATAAAATGTGCAATATTCCTCCATCTTGGTCTCCCTGACGCATTTTTCTATGTCTGTCTCTGTCATAAAGCCACGTGACCTAAAGTGACATCATTACGGATCGCTGTTGTATGAATTTTTAGGTCCCGATTATGACATTTTGGCGCCGGGTTAATTTAGATTTTTTTTTTTGTATACAAAGTTAAAAATTACCGTTTTTGTTGTTTGAATATTACGTTAAATTAAATACCCGTAGTGTAACTATATCTACAATAGTAGCCACTATTGACGTATCATTTTTTAATAGCGATAAACGACAAAGTTAATAAAGATAAAGTTGCCGATGTGAATCCCCGAAGGGAAGCCGGTAGGAATCGTGTTATATGGCGCCAAAAAAAAATGATATACAGTTGTGAAGTGCGTTAAGCGCGTTAAAAAACAATTTAATAATTTTATACTAATATTAATAGTTAGGTAGTAGCATGTCCAGGGCTTCTAATTACTGCTTCACACCGGCGAGGCATTGACTCTATGATTTTTAGACATTTCGCAAGAGAGATAGAGTTCCATTCTTCTAAGAAAACTTCGTGGCTCTCTAAAATTGCAACACTCGATTTGAAACCTTTTTCTTGATTTCGCACCGAAGATGCTCTATTGGATTTAAATATGGGCTGCTATCTGGCCAATCTAAGACAGAAAATGATTGCGTGGTGAGAAATTCCTTAGCTAACTAACTTGTAGATTTATCACAACTTTTATTTTTCCCCATTATTTTTATCTGAAGCAATCCCTCTTCGTTATTATCTTGTTTAGATATTAATACGCATCACGTTTGTGAAGTTTTGCCAGCCAATTTAATTTGACCCTGTATACTGTACAAATAGCCGCACGCCTCGATCGATTAGGTCAAACAATGTTTGCCGCGGTCGGGCTGTGGATGGGTGACCATCTTTATATAAAGAGAACCCTCCCTACCTCGGAAAACACGTTAAGCCTTTGGTCCAGGCTGTCATTTGTGTATCTTTGACAGTCATTTCACGTCAGAAGTTTACAAAATCTGAGAACTAGTTTTACCAAGGGGTATTATGTTACCCAGTAACTGGTTTGTGAATGTCTTATAGGCAGTCGTTCCATGTAATATACTGGTGTTCAGTTGCATCCGGGTAGATTGGAAGCTGATCCCAAGATTTATGGGAAAAGGCGAGGCAAATTGATTGATACCATACAGGGTCAGAATAAACTAGCTAGCGAAATAGTTGCGTATATAGTGTGTTCGTTTCCGTTGAGTACACGCCCCTTTCCCCAGCAGGCGGCCTCATCGCACAGCTGAGCGCCAAGCTGGCGCCGCAGCTGTCCCCGCGCGCGCCGCGCCGCGTCATATCCAGCATCGCGCCTGCGGGGCCGCCCGCCAAGGGTAAAGGTATGGCTACTGAATATTATTTATCAACGCCTTGTTCTATTAACCTGCATGTCATATGTCATAATAGGCCTCATAAGACGGCTTAAAGTCAACCAAAGGGCAATGGAGAGGACAATCCTTGGAATTTCCCTGCGTGATCGAATCAGGAATGAAGAAATCCGCAGGAGAACCAAGGTAACCGACATAGCCCGAAGAATTGTCAAACTAAAGTGACAGTGGGCAGAACAGATGACCGATAGGGCCAAAAAGTTCTGGAGTGGCGACCGGAAGACGTAAAGTTGGAAGGCCTCCCACAAGGTGGACCGATGACCTTGTGAGGGCCGCAGGAGTCCGCTGTATGCGGGAAGCACAGAACCGGTCGAAGTGGCGGAGCTTGGAGGAGGCCCATGTCCATGAAATGGCTGAAATGATGATGATAATGACATGTCATGTGACCAAAAATGACCATAGAAAGGAGGGTAATTCCAAATTTTAGGTATATTTTATTTTTTTACATACACATTAAGGGTTTCTCAATAACTCAACTCTTGATGGGGTGAAATTGGTTAAAAAATGTACCTACTAATAAAAAGGATTTTACTGTGTATGGTGTGATAAACTCCATAGTTGGTGTGAAATATTTGCTACTTTTGATCCATTCAAACTTCTTTATTTAAAAATATCACACATAAATATAATTTTCCTTTATTAATTTGAAATATGACAAACACTATTTTAACATGTGAAAACGGCCAGCATAGCGTGTCACAATATACAGGGTGATTGGAAGATGGGTACAAAGCTTTAAGGCGAATATAGTACAGACAATTTAGAACCATTTAAGCCATGGTTGTTTTAGACGAAGTCTTACCAAATATTTTTAACCAAATTTTTAAGTTTTTTTTCGGAAATTCTCAAAATTTAATGTAAACTGCATAATTATGGCCAAATTGAATGATAAATGAATTCATTTTTTATTTATTTAATTAAAGTAATGTGTAAGCAATCAAGCAAAACATGTTTTAGGCTTCTGTGTCATTAGACATTTTTTTTACAGACATTTAAAGCTCAGAAAAAATAAAAAATTTGTACAATACGTCTTTTAAACCTTATTTAAAAAAAAAAAAAATTGGTAAGACTTCGTCTAAGACAACCATGGCTTAAATGGTTCTAAATTGTCTGTACTATCTTCGCCTTAAAGCTTTGCACCCATCTTCCAATCACCCTGTATATCAGTGCTTCGTGTCTGTGTAAAAGCGTCTATCTCTAAAACTATAAATTTTTGAATTCAAAAAACGTTCTGGTGGACATAGGTCTCCCGCAGTCGTCGTCACATCGATTGGTTTAGTCCTTTTCGCATCCAGAGGTCGACAATAAATTAAATGACATTTTTTATTCTATTTTCTTAGCTTTTGCCAGTGGCTTGGCCCGCGTGGAGGTCGGTGTATCTATACTTAACATTATAAAGAGGAAAGATTTTATTGTTTGTTTGTTTACATTGAATAGGTTCCGAAACTACTGAACCGATTTGAAAAGTTCTTTCACTGTTGGGAAGCTACACTATCCCCGGGGGACGTAGGCTATATTTTATCCCCGTATTTCCACGGGAACGGGAACTACGCGGGTGAAACCGTGGAGCGCTGCTAGTTATACATAAAAACCTTCCTCTTGAATCACTCTATCTATTGAAGAAAACCGAATTAAAATCCGTTGCGTAGTTCAAAAGATCTAAGCGTACAGACACGAAGCGATTTTGTTTTATACTATGTAAACATCGTAAATTTTGACTTTCAAAAAGTCCTTTTATGTGCCTTTAACTTTTATTTCAAGAAAGTGTCCTTTTGTCCTTATTTATGAATATAAATGTTCTACTCAGGGACAATCCCAGTGCAGCCTGCATTCCTGGACAAGCTGTCGGCGACGATACAGCAACAGCGTCGCCAGCTCGAGACCACACGCGCTAAGAGCGTGCGAGACATGATCAACCAACACGCACAGGTAATGTTACTAAAAGTATCCACCGACGCACAAACAGTAGCCATGTTCAGCACATGATTCTACACCTTCAAGCGTAGAAATGTTTCGTCGGTTATCAAAATTAATAATTCAGCTGTTTCTTAGAAATGTGAAAATGTATGTATCAGGATTTTTTTTTTTAAATAACCGACGAAATATTTCAACGCAGGGAGTTCAGGATTATATACTGAATGCATGGTAACGGGTGGCACGTGTGCAACAGCAGCAGGTTGCGTGTGTCCTTGCTACTTATTTGATGCTCATCGTTTTCGTGGTTTATTTCAAAGTTTTCCAGAGTTAGTTGTAGTTCAGGTTAAATTGATGCCATATCAAACTCAGGGTGGATTTTTGACATCGGGCAGGAAGGACGACTACACCTTAAACGTCCGTGTCCTTAACTTTTTGAGAATATTTCATCTATATTCACATATTTTGAAAACAAAATGTACATTCAGTAACAAAATAGGCAGTTTTCACAAAAACTTGTTTGATGCCAATCGATTCTATTTCTTATAAGGATAAAGAACTCTAAACGATCAACAGAGGTTTGAGAAATGTAAAAGTCAGGAATCGAAAAAAACTTTCACCATGCCTTTTGCTGGTTTTTGTTTTGTTTTGTGTGTTTGATAGAGCTTTTTGATCCCTAAAAAAATATAATTGTGTGGGTGTGTAACTTATGACCAGAGATCGGATATTCGGATGCATATTCACCTAAAATTGAGATGTTGGCTAACATGGAATGCGCTTTTGTATCGAAAAAGTCTTAATGTAGGTAACTAATTTGTTTATTTTTTGTTTTAACTAATACAAACCACCCCTCCTCCAGTAAAACCCATATTTGTATCGGGTTAAACATTAATCTTAAATTAATACACATCTGAATAGTTATGCAAACCAAGAATCCCGGGGTTTTTAATAAATATTACAAATAATTTATAAAGCCGCTTCCATACTTTCATAGCTAAAAATTATCTTTAGGTAAATATGCATCCGAATATCCGATCTCTGCTTATGACTTATGACAATAATACGGTCACCTACTAGTTTTACCACATACTTAAACAACTGACACATCGTCTCACTATAATTTGACTCATAAAAACATAGAGCAACGCCGCGTGTCTATGTCACATCGAATGGTTTTACCCACAGAACATGAGGCGTAGTATGACTTGTAATAAAAAATGTACTTAAAGTCAACTTGACAAACATGTATAATTTGTAGGTTATTTACTTAGTTAACCTATGTTCATTTAGGCAGTAATATCTGGATGACTGAGCTTTGCTCGTTTTTTCTTTTTTAGTTTGACGTTTTCTAAAAATGAAACCTAGCTAGATCGATTTATCGCCCCCGAAACCGCCTGCATACTAAATTTCATGAAAATCGTTGGAGCCGTTTCCGAGATTCAGATTATATAAATACATATATACAAGAATTGCTCGTTTAAAGGTATTAGATTAGATATTCGCCCTCACGGCCGTAGTCGTCGCAGGAGACGCCCTGTGCGTCGGGAATCCCAGGCTGATTCAGGGCTTGCGGACGGCGAGTAATGGGTAGCTCGCTGTCCGGTTAGGACCAAGCCCGGGTCGACGGCGCGTTGTGTTCCACGCGCGCTTCAAAGAGATGTCAGCACCAACTGGTGGGGTCCGCAAGGGCCGATGCCTGCCAGGGGTGCGGGTTGTTCGAAAGAGATACCGCGGCCCCTGGCACACAGGCAACTGGGGGAATACGGGTGGGTTTTAGTCAGTAAAAGTCTGACACGCCCTCCTGCTCCACCCAGAGCGGGAGAAGTTATTTGATGATTTCCCAACATCAAAAAAGAAAAGAAAGACTTATGTACATTTTACTACTAGCCGCCAATTGTTCGACATTAGACCATTAAAAAATATTAGCTATCTGCATTCCTTCTCCATATAACTTTAATAAGTGCCAAATTTCTTACACCTCCGTGCGTGTAATGGACGTAAAAAGATGTACAAAGTTTTTGCTACACGTATTAATATGTAGATTTATTTCTATGTCAGAGCCGTATTATGGAGTACCATGTCACTGTGTGCGATAAAGTTACAATGTTATTCATCCTTTATATCGATACTAGCTTTTTTGCTCATGGCTTCGCCCCCGTGGCGGTCGGAAGTTAACTCACGGGAACGTGTACAATCGTGTGCGAGTCGGAGTCACACATGAAAGGTTCCGTCGTCATCATCTCAGCCTGGAATCACTCATTTATTTACTAAATACTTTAAGCACACGCATGTACAGACGCCAGCATATCAAGCTACCCCAATCTGTCAAATTTCTTTGATAGATTTTCAACTTTATAACATAAGCATAAGGTTCATGTTCAATCGGGAAAATTTGACAGTTTGGGGTAGCTTGATGTGCTGGCGTCTGTACAGAGGCTGGCTTATTACCGGGTATAGGATTTCGAAGGCGAAAGGTTCCGTACCACCGTATAATGATTAACAAAACACATTTCCTATACTAAGACTCCTTTTAAATTTTTGCTTTATTTAATTTTGTATATACAACGCCATCTATAATTAAATGTACGGTTCTCCGTTTGAGTAAACTTTTGTCTGCGAACATTCATCATCCCTTTTATCGTGTGAACTACCTACAGTATCGACATTCGCCCGTTAAATCATGGTTTATATTAGTAAAGTTTTAAGTGTCAATTCTCTGATTCCAGCCCGACCCTCGAATCTGCCATACATCTCTGATGGAGCAAATTAAACGCGGCGCAACGTTACGCCGCAACAAGCATTGCAACGATAGATCTGCGCCGAAAATACGCTAGGTAACTATACTTCAATTATTATTAACTATTAATTATATTGTCATTGGTCTTATTGTTTCAAGCGCTACTGCTGAACATGTCGTCCGGGTTCGATTCCCAGATCGATCGAAGTGCTTTTGTGTGTTTAAGTACATCTGGAATTTCTCAGTAACAGCCCGCCAGGAGTCTGGATTTTTGCCTGGTTGATGGCAATAGGGTTGACTCCTATTACATGGGACTTCTACTTGGCGAAAATATACTTGGCGAAATGTGGGTGTATTATAGGTAGAGATCAATTAATTTAAAATGTGGGTGTATTATAGGTAGAGATCAACTAATTTAAAATGTGGGTGTATTATAGGTAGAGATCAACTAATTTAAAATGTGGGTGTATTATAGGTAGAGATCAACTAATTTAAAATGTGGGTGTATTATAGGTAGAGATCAACTAATTTAAAATGTGGGTGTATTATAGGTAGAGATCAACTAATTTAAAACTGCACGCCCCTCCACTGCTAGTTGCATTCATATTTCAAATGCTTGTATAAAAATTGAAGACTTTTATTTAAAAAAAACCACCTTTGTCAATTCCATGTTATGAGTTAGTTACGCCATCTTGTAGAGGAATTTGTAAGCTTTCTGATTATATTTTGTATTTCTTCAAAACCAAGTTTAAGTCACGAGAAATTTTATTTGTTGTTTTTCCGATTCTTCTAAAATTGCGTGGCCTAACTAACTCATAACATAAAATTTATAAAGGTGGTTTTTGAAATAAGGTCTTCAATTTTAGTGGAAGGTCGTGCAGTTTTAAATTAGTTGATCTCTACACCTGTATCCGTCCCCTGGAGGAATACTGGCGTGATGGTATCATCATCTGCCTACCATTTTCCCAACTATCTTGAGGTCGGCATCCAATCCAAACGGATGCAGCTGACTACCAGTATTTTACATGGAACGAATGCCTATCTGACCTCTACAACCCAGTTACTGGGTAATAAGATACCCCTTGATAAGACTGGTGGTCAAACTTTCACACTTCTGATAATTCGTAACGACTGTCAAAGATCCGCGAATTACAACCGGGACCAACGGCTTAACATGTTTCCCGAGGCACGGTCCCCATCCACGGACCAACTGCGGCAAGCGTAGCTTAACTTGATCGATTGATTCGTGCGGCTGTAATACTAATTAAATGTCAACAATATAATATAAACAACAACTTCTCTTTTTCCTCATGACTATTTTCGTACAGTCCGGTATTCCCGTATTAAAACTGTACAGAAGATTTTCTGTTTAATTATAATGACGTAGGAGATCAGTCATCCCTTTTTATCATTTGGGATGTACTACTGACCAGCTTAATGTTTTAAAATCCGTACTATGGGGAGGCCCCATTGTACGGATTTTAAAACTTGGTCATCAGCATTAAGGGCGCTATCACATTTTTTCTTGATTTTGAGCGTTTGACTCGAGATTTGATGAGTGATTATGGTTTAGATATAGGCAAAAAATAAAAATATGTCAAGGAAAATTTCATTATTTGTCTAGGGAGCGCTCTAAACAAATTTTTGAATTTGTTTACATAAGTCAAAAAAGCCTTGTCTCGGCAAAGGATGTTTCGTAAAATGTTACTTTCGGGCATCTTTTGATGCTCTGTTACATGGAACATATAATAGTTTAGTAATTTATAAAAATGTCTGGGGTAGGACTGTAGCTTGTTATTTGGAATGCTCAAATCATTTTTTTTATGTTTCATACAATAATACACCAAAAATAATTCCGTAAAACAGAGAATTAATGATAATTTTTCGTCTGAAATCATATTTTTTATCTATGTATGTTTAATCGAAATTCAAACAAAAAGTATTTAATAACTAAGGTTACTAAGTCAACTTGCTTGAAAAAAAGAAAGAGTCTATTTAAAAGTAAAATAATATTTTTAAACAATTTTTGAATGCAACGCTATGAATCAGTAATAAACCTCGGGACGCGCGGGCTTTAGCTATAAGTCCGCGCTGGTTTGTTCCTGGGCGTCCGAATCATAATGGTTAGCATATCTGAGTAGCATACTTCACTATACACGCACGCACGATCAGCTACCACGCGCCGTTAAATTTACCTAAAACTAAATACTTCAATTTGTAATAGCCCTCTTAAGATTGCCTCAATGAGTACCACCTGTAGTCGCAGTACCTTACTAGTTGTAGGTCGTGGTTTCGAACACAGACAGCCGCTTTACTTTATGTTAATAATTTCTTCACCACTGATCTCAAAACGGGTGAAGGAAAACATCGTGAGGAAACTAGGATGTCGCAAAAACAAAAAATTGAAGACATCTCCAAACCCGCACTTGGCCCGCGTGGAGGACTACAGCCCACTCCCTCTCACAGAACCTCTCTGTCCGGAACCGGTCTGCGGTTATGGTTTTTTGACCCTCCCCCCTGTCCTTGTCACAAGTGGTCACACTTGTGAAACCCACTCCCCCCTTGTGTGACATCACATATTTTTCCATTTTATATTTACAAGTAATTAAATTAAAACAGCAGTTTTTCCAATAAAAAAAAAAATCTTTAATAAAATTGACATATAGTCAAATATTTTAGATAGATAGAAGAAGCACTATATATACGTAGATCGAAAAAGTAATATTTAAAAATTTTGATTTATGATAAATTGCGAGTTTTAATATTTTAGATTTTAACATGTGACGTCACAAAGCTTTTGACCCCCCCCCCCTGTCCCATTTCACACAATGTCGCATTTCGTTGATAAAAGTAGAGGCAACACTCTAAATACATAAGGGAAGAGGACTGTGGGCTAACGCTGTCTTTCTAAATACACACATAAGAATGAGACAGTGATATGTGTTTTTTCTCTCTTATAAATGTATTCAGAATGAGAGCGTTAGCCCACAGTCGTCTTCAGTTTTGTATTTACAGTCTGACTTTTAATTGTATTCAGTAACTTTACAGTTCAAAGAAAAATAATGTTACCATACTAAGACTAATAGTGTTGGTGGTAGTGGACGATTTTGCGTAAAACGAATGATAAAAATGGTTTTAATTTTAAATTAAACCATTTTTTAAACTCAACCCAATAGAATTAGTTGGGGCACAAGTATAAGGGCATGTCGCAGAAAATAGTAAATATTTTAATATGAAAGAAGTTAAAAAAATATTTGAAGAAGGGGTTAGGTAATGTGACCTTTTCGTCATGCAGTGGTTGCGTATTTTACGTATTAAAAGTAGAAGATGATTATGTGTCGTATGGATCATGTTATTGATAGCATCACTGATACCTTTATAATAAAAATTTGCTTGTAAGTACATTGTTTCAAGTTCATTCAATTTCGTTCATTCTTTCACCACCTCATTATCGTTTTCTGTCAAAATCTGGTAACCCTTCAACTGTCAATTTACTGAATACAATTTAAAAGTCGAACTATAGTGTTGCCTCCACTTTTACCCATAAGCTTCTTGTGAATTCATGGTTACAGTTTGTGCGTCGATGTGCCACCCTGTTGTTGATGTTTTGGATGGGTGCTTGACTAATTAGATTTTACGTGCGCTGGGATGAGCTGTCGAAATACCTTTGACGTTATCTGTGACGCGGTGAATTACGTCTTTTGATACATTTTAAAACATTCTAAAGATCCTTATAATATTAGGTAAGTCTGAAATCGCCAACGCGTCTTGAACAAGTGTGGTGATCAATACCTTCTCTGTATGAGAATAGGCATTTGCCCCGCAGTGGGACAGTAATATGCTAGTATTCTTTTGTAAAGAGTCGGTTGGCCTAAGGTCGGTGAAACGCGTTTATGGCTAAGGGTATTCTAGACAGTTGGCGTTGACTTATGCTCGGTTCCTATAAACAGAAACGGAACGTTTTGCTTACCAATGGTAGCATTATTAAGCTATTGCATAGCTTTTATCGCGGGCTTTGAGCGCGGCGACCGAATCAAGAAATTCCGTAACGAAAAAAACCTAACACCCCCCGCTCCGTATTTGTCGAAATGCTATTGAGGGCAATGTAAATTTATAGTTTTTTTTTTAATTGTTTATCAACGGTATGCAAGTGATCGGACAATTTAAGAAATTATGAAACTGCTAACTATCGGCTTCTGTGTTGATCTGTTTCGATACAATAATATGGGTATACCTTCCTATGCATCACTTTGTTTTTCTGTGTCATACGGTTACCCTTGTTTTGATCGTGGCTACCCAATAATAAAAAAACCTACTCTTTTACCTATGCAAGTCATTTCAGTCATTATTCATGTACCATCGCGGATACTGGCGGTCGACCACTTTTCAACCTTATTGTTTAAAGCATAAGGGTGAAAACTGATTCACCGCTATTGTCCGCGTTTGTGCCTAGCTATAATTTTGAGTCACACGTCTAAGTCTTTTGACCTCGAGTTGTGTACAATTATTAATTTCTGTCACTTTGCTATCTCAAGAGAAAACAAATGAATGTGTTTTCGAATACGATGTACAGTACAATCGTTTAAATATCTCTAGCAGAAGCAAACCGACATCAACCTTACTGTAACGAGAATAAAGTTCACTATGATTTTGACAATTATGCAAGATTAGTGTTCGATAAAAAGTATGTCTAAGTATGTCCTTTTTTTTTGGGTGGGAAATAATCAAATAACTTCTCCCGCCCTGGGTGGAGCGGGAGGGCGTGTCAGACTTTTACTGACTAAAACCCACCCGTGTTCCCTCAGTTGCCTGTGTGCCAGGGGCCGCGGTATCTCTTTCGAACAACCCGCACCCCTGGCAGGCATCGGCCCTTGCGGACCCCACCAGTTGGTGCTGACATCTCTTTGAGGCGCGCGCTGAACACAACGCGCCGTCGACCCGGGCTTGGTCCTTACCGGACAGCGAGCTACCCATTACTCAACGTCCGCAAGCCCGCGCCTACGGTGGCCGGGAATCAGCCTGGGATTCCCGACGCCCAGGGCGTCTCCCGAGGCGACTACGGCCGTGAGGGCGCATATACTGCCTCTCCCTCACGTGCGCCGCCTCCCTCTTCGCGAGCATTACTGCTTCGCAGAAGGAGGTGACGGCTAACCATTCACTCTCGCTCCGTACCATGGCCTGCACCAGGGCCGGACGCGAAAGATCGCCGCCGCCGATCGCCTCCACGAGGACACGGCGGTGCTCCGCCCAAGCCGGGCAGACCGCCACCGTATGCTCCACCGTGTCCTCAGGGCGATCTTCGCAATGGAAACACCCGGGCGTTTCCTCCCGCCTTATACGAAACAGGAACCTCCCGAAACAACCGTGTCCGGTGAGGACCTGCGTCAGGCGGAAGGTGAGGACACCATGCCGCCTCTCAAGCCACTCCTCAAAGAGGGGACTTACCGCCGCTATCGTGGCGTACCTAGCACTGGGTTGCGACAATCGCACTCTCCATGTCGCCATGAGATCCCGCCGGAGCTCTGTCCGCTGCACCTCGATTTCTCGCGGCAGCGGAGTAACGCCCCGGCGTTTGGCCTCCTCGCGCCACTCCCAGATGTGCGCGAGGACCTTTGCCTCCAGATCACATGGTATGTCTATGTCCTTCAGAATTCAAAGTATCCTCATACCAAATTTCATCAAAATCGATTTAACCGTTTCAGAGGAACAAACACTGTAAAAAGCAGTTATTTTGACATAACAAACAGACACTTAAATGTTATTAATTTGTCGTACCTATTAGTTTTTGCCAGCGGCTTCGTCCGCGTGTGTGTCGGAAATTATTCTACAGGAACGTACTACCGGGATATAATGTACAATATGCAGAGATCAGATATTCGGATGCATATTCACCTTAAGTTGAGATGTTGGCTAACATGGAATGCGCTTTTGTATCGAAAAAGTCTTAATTTAGGTAAGTAATTTGTTTATTTTTTGTTTTAACTAACACATACCACCCCTCCTCCAGTACATACACATATTTGTATCGGGTTAAACATTAATTTTAAATTAATACACATCTGAATACTTATGCAATTCAAGAATCCCGGGGTTTTTAATAAATATTACAAATAATTTATAAAGCCACTTCCATACTTTCATAGCTAAAAATTATCTTTAGGTAAATATGCATCCGAATATCCGATCTCTGGTGATAATCTATCTGTGTGCCAAATTTCATCCAAATCCATTCAGTAGTTTTTGCGTGAACGAGTAACAAACATCCATACATACAAACTTTCGCGTTTATAATATTAGTAAGGATTTGTTGTAATAGGCGCAACAGAAATACTCATTCTGTGAAAATTTACTTTCATTTTAATTATTACGGATCATGAGATACAGCATGCTGACAGACAGACAGACGGACAGCGGAGGCTTAGTAATAGGTTTCCGTTGGTTACCAATCGGGTACGGAACCCTAAAAGTTCAATCACTATGGTTTCCATGCGAGATTAAGGAAGCTCCGGACTGACTAAAGTTCATGGAATTGTTAATGCAAAAATAACCGCAGTAATTCCAATAATTGATTAAATTAATGAAATTCCTACCTGACAAATGTATTGTTGGAATAATAAATTACAAGAATTTTAGTAAAGAGAATAAAATTCATCAAGTCTTTATTGAAATGATTGCGGGAACAACGTCAAACATTTCATTGATATTAGTCTGATGATAATATTTCAGCCATAATTACATATAATTTAAGTTTGTATTGTTTAAACAAAATCTCAACACAACAACAAAACATTCTTCTGAAATTGGTAGTTAGATTATTATTCTACAGAATAAGTTTTAATCTAGTTCGCAAACTGTAACCATGAATTCAGCATATCATTCTACCCCCCGCAGATTTTTTTTGTCGGTTTTACAAAAAAAATCAGCTGTTCCATACATTTTGACCTCGTAGGTATTGCACTTTTCTATGAAACAGCTGATTTTTTTTGTAAAACCGACGAACAATTTCTTCACTGGGGGTCTTGAATGGTATGCTGAATTCATGGTTACAATTTGCGCACTGGATACAAACTTATCCTGTATAGAAATAACGCTAATTAGGTAAGAGCCAATAGTTTAAACAATGGTATTGTTTCCTAATAATTAATTAATTTACTGTACACCAGAAAATACATAACAAATAATACATTTAACGCAATACACACATAATAACACACACTCACGCACACACAAAAACACACAACACTTATAATAGACCTACACCGCAAGATTTTAGAGTCGAAATTTGCCTAGCAAAACTTTATTGGTCTACTATGAGAACGCAAAAGGTTTCATCATGTTTATCAAAGCTATACGTAATAGAGATGTAACGAATACCAAGGTTATAATTTGTTTTCCTGTATTTACGTAGAATTGTCACAAATATAGACAACACGTCCATATAAGGGACTGACGAAATGGTGGTTGTATTTTTCTCTTCGTCGTATCGATGAAAAAATCTATGTTATAGGCAACAGAGACGTAACAATACCTAAGGATATGTTTTCCTGTTTTTACGTAGAATTGTCACAAAATAATCGTCTCCTGAGCTTGTAATAATAAGGAAGGTCATAGGGTTATTCAGTTAAGAAAAAAAAGCATGTCCTAGAACCAATAATTCAGAGATATGTGACGTACACCAGCCCGCAGTGGTGACGCGGCACACTAGCTCTCACAAAGAGGTTGCTACGTCAACCATGTTTGTTGCCTGGTTTAGCAGATGGCCCCATCGTACAAAAATACCTCTGCCTAATCAAAATCAAAAGTCATTTATTCAAACTAGGCTGAGAGACAGCTCTTTTTGAACGTCAAAATAAAATTACATAAGACAGTCCCCCCAAAACGCCCGCCCTTCACCACTTCCTAGTGCTTTAGCTGGGAAGAAGAAGTAGCGCAACAAACTCCCCAGCAGCACAGCTGTCTGTTAAGTTAGAAGAACTTGATTCTATACAATAGTAGGTAATTAAAATTACGAAACACAAAAAAAAACATTAAATTTGCCATATGTCAGATAGCACACGCCAATATACCATCAAAAATTGAAAACTAAAAATAAATAAAAAATAAAACGTAAACAGAATTTCCAATCTAAATAAAAGCCTCCAGGCATAGAGAGCATGCCCGCTTACATATGCAATTCTGCATTATGCAAATATAGCTATAACTTAAAGTAACAAAAGTTAAACTAGGAAATCATTCGAGGCATACTGGCGTGATGAATTTCCAATGACAATCAGAATTCTCTTGCCACTATCTCAGTTTATTTGTGGTCGGCGCAACATAATATATTCTTCTCCCATACTTATCTCATAGTCACCTCGTCGGCACTAGCAGTCTGAAAAAAAGAAAAACCAAGCATAAGAAACTATAAATCATAAAGAAAACAAGATCAACGGGGTAATTGCGTTCAACAACATTAATTGCGTTTAACGTTGTTGAGCAGACAATTTTTTTCGAACAAATGAAGCAATGGATTAGCAATAAAATGATTCAGATGCTTATTGACAGTGTGTAATTGGATAACGCACTGCATTTTCGGGTGTTGCGGTTAAAAATGAAAAATAATCCCTTTATTTATAAACGTTGCTTAAAGTTAAGACAATTAGCTTAAGTTTAACCATACATTTTTGACGTTTAAACATCTAATCAAAGCTAGTCAATTATTATTAGTCAGATGGTCTCAGGTAGCTCAATTAGGAATGACTGAGCTGAAAACAGCTTCAAAATGCGTCACCTGGATGCAAAGATATGACTATTGTATGAAAACTTGGTTAGGTTAGGTATCCCTTAATCATTAATTTTCCGAACGTTTTTAAACATCTACTAACGAAAAGAACTCTCAACTGTATTTCATGGTAAATATACAACGAGTAACATAATTAACGCAAGACCTCGTACACCCCAATTAGAGTATTGAGTTAAAAGCATAATACGATGACCAAAACTATTTTTTTTAAGCTAACTGATATCATTAAGAAAATCGCGTCGACCCAAGGATTACTTTATGCATTTAAAATTGAATCTTATTTCTTCTGTAATAAGATTGAATTTTCTTTGGCTCAATCAGTGGTAGGTATGGCAAAATACATAATTTAAAAAAAAATACTTATATTAAAAGTTACTGAAATCGATTCAGTAGTCAATTAGGAACAAACTTCAAACAACTTTCAGGTCTTGCGTCTATTCTGTTACACCTTGTATAAGGTCATCATTTCAGCCGAATTTACTGATGCAATAATTGAGGAAATAAAATTAGGTGTTACGAAATCGCATTGTAATATTTTATTAGTATTGTAGAAATTGAATATTGTTGAAAAGCAAATAAAAAATACATATTTGAGTCAGGTTAAGGGTTTATAAAAATTTGAAGTTTTTTCTTATTGTAAGTATCAAATTCTACACGCTATCCTTAGCAACCATTAATAATACTAGCCTATTTTAACAATACTAGCCTATTTTAGCCTCACTACAGTGCATAGACTCTCTCTTCCCATATAGAGTAGGCACAAGCATTGATCAATACACTTGCTCAAGAAGTGATGGCGATTTCGGACCTAAAAATAAGCCGAATTTCGGAAAAAAAATAATAGTTAAGAAAACTAAAAAACACGCTTTAAAAACCAAAATAAAAATTGAGAAAATAATTTAATTCAATTAAAAAGCGTGGGGTGCTTTTTGAGGTATTTTTATAATCACTTAATGTCAAGCACCCCACGCTTTTTAATTGAATTAAATTATTTTCTCCTTTTTTAGTTTGGTTTTTAAAGCGTGTTTTTTAGTTTTTTAAACTATTATTTATTTTCTATTTTTTAGTTCTGCTAACTACAAAAACGTGTTATTTTTTCCTTTTTTTTTTTCATTTTTCTCAATTTTTTATTATTATTATTGAATAGTCATCGGTCCTCGATAAGTTTACAAAGTTTCAATGAAATCTGACCGTTTAAAGTGGGTCAAAATAACGTCCAAAGGAGGTCACAAACAAACATACAAGTGAAGCTAATATAAAGCGTGTAAAAAACCTTTTGAGCCCGTGGGCACGCACGCACGCGCACACTTTTCTCTGAAACAACTTATTTATTTTTGATAACCGATGAAAAATATTTGCGCTAGGGTGTTTAAAATTATGTGCTGAATTGGAGGCTACACTCGTTGTCTATGCCAGCCCGTATAGAAATGTTGCGTTGGTAGTATTCCTAGTATACAAGACTGATTCCATAATCCTCACCACTCTCCTTTATTGCTCAATCTTTTGTTAATTATAGAAATTATTACAATTATTTCAACATTTTATTAATTAAATAATTGCGGCGCACTCTTTATAAGTTACTAGCTGACCCGACAGACGTTATCCTGTCTTAAATATGAATACTGATTTCGCATTTTATATATATGTTACGCGCAACTTTCTTATATTTTCTTTCATAAGAACCTTCTCCTGACAATAACAAACACAAAAAAAAAAGAATTAGCAAAATTGGTCCAGCCGTTCACGTGTGATGCCGTGACCAAGGGAAATAGGGATTAATTTTTATATATATTGATTTTACTTGAAGTAAATATTGCGGCAGTATTTCATTCGTGGAAATAATAATAAAGTCTAGGATTATATGGCTCACACGGTGAACCATCCTCATCTTCACCTTTGTCCCACGTTCCTTGGAGTCGACGCAACACGTTTTCTGTTTCCATTCTCCCCTGTCAACCGTCACGCTATCATTCACTCCCTTCTCGTATCTCGTTCATACGGCGAATACTGTACCTAATTAGTTTGGTATCACATTGCAGTTTCATACTTCATTTGTTTTTTTACCGTAAAATAACGTACACGGTACCAACCAAAACCAAACCAGTTGGTACACACGGTCTAGAGCGATTTTTCTAATTGTATGCCACTAGTTCGATAATCATGCCAGTTTACCCTGAAGGGTTAGGCAGAGGTGTATAGTAACACCTTCATTTCGCCAGGTATGTTTTAGTGCAATGTAATAAGGGGCGAGCCTATTGCCATTAACAGTGAAACTCTGCTTGATGAGCAGAGATCGGATATTCGGATGCATATTTACCTAAAGATAATTTTTATCTATGAAGGGAAAACGTATGGAAGCGGCTTTATAAATTATTTGTAATATTTATTAAAAATCCCGGGATTATTGGATTGCATAACTATTTAGATGTGTATTAATTTAATATTAATATTAACCCGATATAAATATGTGTATGTACTGGAGGAGGAGTGGTTTGTATAAGTTAAAACAAAATTGCTTACCTAAATTAAGACTTTTTCGATACAAAAGCGCATTCCATGTTAGCCAACATCTCAACTTTAGGTGAATTTGCATCCAAATTTCCGATCACTGTTGATGAGTATAGTACACTGAAAAACCAAAAATGATTTTTGATGATTTTTTTGAGGTCAACGTTACCCATCACGTTTGCCAAGTTTCCATAGCTAATTATTTTTATTAATAAATATACATTTTGTTTACAGAATTAACGAGACATTAAAGAATGCTGCAACATTCAACGGCTAATAATTTTCACCGGACACCGCGAGTAAGTATACCGAGTTTTCGAAATATCGAGAAAATATTGTATACAAAACAGGACATGAAGATTTACTATGAAAAATCGGATACGATTTTTTGGTGGTAAAGTAGGTTATAAGGTGTTACTTCGTCATATTATGTAAAAGCGTTTTCATTCTTGCTTAACAATGATGACAGTTTTATGCAAGTTATTATGGTTCTTGCACTTTTGAATAAGTGAATGACTAAGAATTACTGAGTTTTATTGTTATTGTTTCTAAGGGTCTCTTTACACGGTATAAAAATATACATACATAGTATGCAACACCTAGCGATGTTGCCGCAACATAAAGCAACTTAAGAGCGTTAATTCCACGCGAGCTGGCAACAACGCATTTATAGTAGACTTTCGTGATTATTTCATTAAATACAAACAAAACTACTCTTTTTTTTTCAGCCAAGCACTAGATCGTTGGTATTTTTAATTATTTTTAACATTTACTCTTTAGTAGAAACGTTTAATCGTACTAAGTAATGCAAATAGAAAATAATTGACAGTATGCCGATTTTTATAAGTAAATACCAAAATAACTGTAAAAAAATAGCATAATTACAAACTTGAAAATACCAACAATCTAGTGCATGGCTAAAAAAATGGTTACTTTTGTTTGTATTTAATTAAATAATCACGAAAAATCGCCATAAATGCGCCGTTGCCAGCCCGCGTGGGGAGAACGCTCTTAATATGGCAACATTCTGTGTCGTGGTGCTTTCAAATAGTACTGAGTAATAATCCTTCAAAATTCTTATGTAATCGCTACAATATCTTCAATTGTCAGTGTCCATAATTTACGAATAAACCCGAAAATCCGGAATCCTTGTTTTCATAGTAAAAAAAATATCCCTAAAAACGAAAGGGTTCAGGACAATAGTGTATAAGATTTTCAAATATAAATTAATAGATTATAAGAAAAATAATATCAATTGTTAACATTGTATTGAAATGATTCTTTTTTTTTGCTATTAAAATATTTTGTTTATGAATAATAATAATCTACCCATTTGATAGACTTTACTGTTGTCCGTAAAATGTATTAGAATGGAAGCGTCAATTGTAATTGACACAATAATTAAATAAATAAAAAAAAATGATTTAATTGAAATTGATCAAATTGTCAATCGCAATTGATCGTTTTCTAATCTGTCAATGTTCGTGTTTTCTAACATTTTGTAGTATACTATTATCTAATGTGAGAATTCTTTGAGAAATATACACTAACAACATATCTTTTCGACTTGAAAGCGTCTCTTCTTAGTAAGGGGTTTCACTAATGCGATTGTACGACTAAAACTGCGTCATTTTTGTGTGTTTTTGAATAATTTACAAAATATTTTGATACAATTGTGTTGAGCACAATTTTATTTACTATTAATACTTTATATCATAATTATTCTGTTATATTTTATAAAGTTTAATCATAGTTTAAACCTTAGTATTTTAAGATAAAAACAGAACTCTCCTACACATATCCTTGACAACTCACTTGACTGACAAGCGAGCTAAAGTCTGCATAATCGCATCAATGAACCCAACCCTTAAAATTGAGTGTCTGTGAAATAAATATCTTTGCATACATTAATATACATATATGTCACAATGTTTATAATATATTATACATATATATTAATATAGCGTTTTATAGATCAATATTGTAGTTTTTAGGTAGACAATGATTTCACGCTGCATGTAAAGGTCAAAATAGCTTATTGACATGTAAGTTTCAGCGAGAAACATGGGTTGCTTATGTGCTACCTAATTGCAGTAAATTCGACTTTAAGGGCTAGGCTAGTTATCCCTTAAAGTCAACATAAGTCCAACTTTATGGTCTAAATAGCCCTTAAAATCGGATTTTAAGACGGTGAATGTATAACGGCGGGAGGCTAACATTTCGTTTTAAAAAAAAACATAGTTTTATATATATCTTAGAAACTATTCGCTCGTTTAACTTTTATCTCTTTTCTATACTTTGCAACGAGCAGTACTGAATGCTAGTTTATATGTAATATAGTGTAAGCGTGTTTATAGCTGTGTAGGGTAGATGTTCACATATCTGAGTTGAATTGTATGAACGTCCATTTTAATGTCACCGAATTAACTTCCTCCTGTATGTTATATCTGTTTTAGTGGAAATTATATGTAACTAAATTAGGTACTGTTTAATTCACAAGGCGAATGACCCCCCTTAAGTCACATATTAGTAGACAATTGTCGACCCTTAATAGTTTAACCGTTGAATGCCGAACGCCTATATTCAATTAATATCAATTTGAGCCAATGACGGCAGCTTAGATTTGACAGCTATTTTCTGATAATATTTGATGAGGCTTTCAATATAAGTGGCCTATCTGATTTTAGGATTAAGAGTCGAAATGTTTCGTGTAATAGTGTTGTGATCCTTTAATTGATAAAAAAATCGGGAGAATTAAGGTTACTTTTAAAACTTTTTTTGTGATACTTTTTGTGCTGTTGAAATTTGTCATCAAAACAGGCTGAGTAACCTATGGCATTCAAAGCCGCCATCTTGGATTTAATTGCGTTTAGAATAAAGCTATGACCGTTGCAACACGTCCTCCCGCTCCGCCCAGAGCGGGAGAAGTTATTTGATCATTTCTAGAGATGAACCCACTATGACTTTGGCCGACTAGCCGACTAGGCGGCTGTAAAATGGATGAATGATCGGCCGACTAGTCAGCCAAGCCGATCATTGCTTTCGGTTGAGTTCGGGTGACATCGGTAATGTTCGTGACTACGCTTTCGGCTCGTAGGTGCAGGTTCGCGGCACCCGGCGACCAGACGGAATTGTCAGGACATGTTTTAATTTGCGTTGCATTTATTCTATCATTGTTTAAGTGCGAGCCGGCGTTTCTTCCTATCCTATTCTAGATTGCACTGAAAGTACCTAAACTGTAAAACTGATTCTATAATAAAAATAATTACAGAAAAGAATTCAATTTCATTTCAATCACCGTCTTTTAAATTTTTAAGCATATTAATACGAGTAAAAAATGGGCCGACTAGTCGGCGGTTTTAGCCGACTAATCGCCGACTACAAATATGGCAGACTAGTCGGTACATCACTAATGATTTCCCATCCCCAAAAAAAAATAACCGCTGCTAGAGTTGCACATAATAGGTATATGAACCGCATTTCGCAACTATTTCTAATTAGCACTACTTATTTATTTTTTGCGATGATTAAAATTACTTATGCTTAAAAATGGTGTAGAGTTTATGTCATTCGATAGTTGGTCAACTTACTCGATTATCGATTCTAAAGTCGATATCGAGACATGGATTTAACGATTAAAGAAGCTCATAGGATCTCATGTAGGTTGTCATACAATTTGAAAGAGTATTACTACTTATTCAATGCTTCTAAGTTAATTAAAACGAGCGTCTGTCCTCGGTGTCGCCCCCATTTATGTCGGATATTATCGCACAGGAACGTACTACCAGAATGAAAAGTATCTAATATATTGTGTGTGCCAAATTTCATCAAACTCCGTTCAGCTCTTTTTGCGTGATTGAGTAACAGACATCTAGACATACAAACTTTCACATTTTATAATATTAAGCATACGTGATTGTTTTACAATGGCTTATTGTTTGAACATTTTTTTATTACTTTCCTGTTGAGGAATTAAAAAGTTAATTACTTATACCTACTCGCATATGACGTAGCTTCAAGGAAATAGTTAAAATTGTGGTTCGTCAGTAGACTTTGTGCTTTTATGGTAAAGAGAGAAGGAAGTAATTTTCCTTTGCTATGTTTTGATATTACGCATAATTCTGGTACACAGGAAAAAATTGTCACGTCAACCAGGGGTGGTACACATTTGTTCGGGTTGGCACATTCGATTCAGCACTATTCATAAACGTTGCTTAAAGTTAAGTAAGATTAGCTTCTGTTTAACCATTCATTTTTGACGTTTAAACATCATTTTACTTTAATCATCGTTTATGAATATACCCCTTAGTCATAAAGTTTTCTAGGTTGTATGATATCACTGCCCACCAATATCGGGGTGAAACTTGATGTTATGATGTTAGTAACAATAGTCTTGGAAATACATTTATCCGTCGTATTACTCAGGTTACTTGAAACAGCAAACTGCAAAAATACCTAACGAATGCAAGCTGTTGATTTATTTACCTGCAATTACTAGCAATCTTGACCCAGCAGAATGGCTTCCAGCGTATCACCAACTGTAATGGCACACCTGGAAATATCTTAATCGTCTAAGAAGCCAGGTGGACCGCTGCCGGCACTACTTGGTCAGGTACTTAGATGAGCCGTATTGTGACTGTGGGCCTACATCGGAAACTATACCCCACCTCTTGTCTTGCTCTCTGTGCACTAACACCTACCTACACTAAGAAAGACCTTTGCCAGCCCAACGACAACCATGTCCAAGTGGCCCAATTCTAGTCGAAGCTTATTTAATACCAACAATCGATATGACGAAGAAGAAGACTAGCAATTAATGATATAGCACTACCATCATACTGGCGTAACTTTCCCTATGAAATTCGCACTATACAGCATCTGATTAAACAGCATGATAAAAGAGTGGTCAAACTTAAAGGTGGGGTAAAGTCCATCAAACTGAACAATTTTCTTGATGGAACCCACATAGTAATCGCAAAAAAAAATCTGACATCCCATTCAAAACTTCAATACCTAGTCGAAAAAGCTTTTAACATTGCAGGTAATTAAATCAACAGTCTGTTCATTAACATTCTCATAATGTATAAGAAGTTGATTCAAGTATAAGCTTTTTTATTTTATTCTCCTTGCACATATTTCTCTGTATTATAAATACCTACATCTAAATATCAGTGGACTTGTAATCAGAATCTTACCAACCAATCAGAGCCAAGAAGATTGCATAAACAGCCACTCATAGTCAAGAGAATTTCAGAATAAAAACGAAGGTCACTGATATTTTGTGTTGATTTGAAGGTAAATTCCACTAAAACAGATCACTAGAGACTTCCATTTTACTAAACTGTTAGTTAAGAGAATACGTATGTAATTGATTATAAAATGGTGAAAATTATAACAATATTATGTCCCCCAAACGTGTGTTTTATTGAAGTACCCATACTTAAATATATGATACCAAAGTAAAAGGTAAAAACATTGCAATTTTGTTACCGAAAACAGTAACCAATTTTCCAAGTAAAATGTTTATCAAGGAACCGCCAGGGTAGCTCACGACATGACTTTTTCATTCTAGAATCATTCAATAGGATTAAATGAACTTGGAGAGTTGTATCAATGATTTTAATGATTGCCTATAATTATGTAGGTAATTAGTAATTACATACATGTTACGGTCGCAAATCACAATTTGAATTTCACCTTAATGGGTCCGATTGGTCTTTGGTAATTCGTTCAGAAAATTAATATAAACTGGCTTTTTTCCCCGACTACGTCTGAAACTTCTTGTTTAAACACAAAATATCCTATGAAACTCTGCAATAGATTAGCTTTCCATGAGTTAACGAATTTTTAGAATCGGAGCAGTACCGAGTTCCGAAGATTACTCCCTTCATACAAACTCACAAATTTTACTTTTCTGTGATAATAGGAATAAGTTTACGGGCCAAATATTGGCCAGTAATTATATCTACTTGCGAATTAACTTTGAATAGGTATTTAATATACAGGGTCAAATTAAATTAGCTGGCAATACTTAACCCACGTAGGTATTGGGTATAGACACTGAAACCAAAAAAAAAAAACAAGAAAATTTCATCATTCGATACGCAAAACTCAAGGCCCGGAATTGTTCAGCGAACCGAGTCGGCCGAGCGCGCTTAGATCGCTCATCTGTTGTAATTTTTCGTGGATCAACTTAGTTATTAAATTTGAGCCTGTATTTCTATTAGGTATAGGACTACCAAAGACTGGATTTGTCATCACAATATCAGCCTACGTTCCTGGGGAAAGAAAAGTCCCTCTGATTCATTTAGTCAAAGTTAATCATGTATTTTCTGTTACTCAAACTTTCTATATGACGAATCCTCCAAGTTTATGTACGCACATAAAACATGCTTTAGGATTTGTAACCTTAATAATACATAACACATAGGTCAGTTTCAATAAAATTGCAATGAAAATAATATCTTTGTGCAATAACTATTGTTATTCTAAAATGTACCTATAGTGTGCCGTAAATAAACAGTAAGGTTGATATTTGCATCAAAACTTGTGCATTTACGACTTTCAATCTCATTGTCAGTTAATAATTTCTGAGTTCATCATTCGTACCTACATCACTGTCTTCAAAAGAAAGGGAAATTATCGCTATGGGTCTTTTTTTCTAGCAACCTGGGAAAAGCGGTGGTGTTTGGTGACTAACTTCCTGCCTACGGAGGGTGATGTGTTTATTATCTTTCTAAAATCATTTAGATATTAATTGTTTAGAAAAACAATAAGCTAGGTACACATTACATCACTAAATATCCCAGTGGATAAATTATATCATTTTAATTATGGTTTTCCTCTCATTAAATTGGTTACCGCAACAAAATATTTGTTTCTATGCATCTGTCATGGAAACAATACGTAAGTAGGTAGCTACTTTATATAAATGTATTTGTTTGGTTACCAAGCTGATATATGGGAAGTCCATTTTTAACATAATCAGCCTATAGCGTTCCCACTGCTGGGACACAGGCCTCTCGGTGAGAGGTAGTGGGCCGTATTCCACCACGCGGGCCCAGTGTGGGTTGGTAGATGTCATGTCTTCGGATTTTTTGTTCTAGTACATACCGGTTTCCTCCTAATTGGCTTTACCGACTATGCACCCGCGATTTACCAAAAAACTTCTTAGCCTGAGTAGAAATAACCTTGGAATAATCATAGGAACAATTACGGGCCATAACCCCCTTCACAAACATCTTTATAATATAGGCGTCACAGACAGCCCGCTTTACAGGGGCTGCCTTGACGCTGACGAATCAGCCGCCCATGTCATCCTGGAATGCGAGGCCGTGGCTTCTCAACGTGAAAAAATCCTCGGAACAGTGAGGTCCCTCCGCGAAGCCTGTGAAGCTCCCAGGAAGCTTAGCTGTGCTTTTGGGCGGAGCTAGGCTGGCTTTGCTAGCCTGAATCCCCACGCATAATGGACCGAATGGGAGTCTACGTGCGGAAAAGGGAGTCCTATCATCATCACCATGCCGGTTTCCTCATGACGCTTTCCTTCACTGTTTTGAGAGCAGTGGTGATAAAAGAATTTGTACACAACGTACCTAAAGCTCCCATCTGTATTCGAACCCACGACCTACAACTCGTAAGTTGCGGTCATTACCCAGTGGCCACCACTGCTGCACTGAAGTAAATTTCAATTACCTATATTGTAATTGTCATGTCACTCTATGCCTTGAGCTTTTAGGATCCCGTCGCGAATAGTTAGGTATGTCTCTTATACAGGAAAAGTTTTTATTCAGAACGCAAACTAACCATGAATTCAGCATATCATTCTAGACCCCCTAACACAGAAATTTTTCGTCGGTTATACAAAAAAAGTCAGCTTTTCCATACATTTTGACCGCGTAAGAATTGCACTTTTCTATGAAACAACTGATTTTTTTTTGTATAACCGACGTAAAATTTCTGCGCTGGGGGCTCTAGAATGATATGCTGAATTCATGGTTACAGTTTGCGCACTAAATAAAAACTCTTCCTGTATTACAACGAGTGTATAAATACCCGTTACAAAGCCGAGAGCCACATTTTTCTTCCCAATATTGGGTTTTATTTTTTTATGAACCATACCTGGGAACTTTATAGTTACGAAGACATTGCAGGTCATAGTTACAACTTTTGGGATTAACCTAATACAACGCATCATTTAGGTACAAGGCCATTAACGCAGGACATGAGGCAAGCCTGCTATTTAGCTTACTATTTTCTCCCTTCCTCACCAGCCCCAAAATATGGATAGCTGTTCTGTACACGAAGCTTGCTGGCTTATTAGCATTATCTTGCTATCCTAGCTTGAAAATGTTATGACCAGAGTGTCTAACTTTCAATTCGTCTACGAGGCAATATGCCAAAAATTCATGTCTACACAGCAAATTACCTAAGCTGTAAATCGCCTAGAGATCAAAATGTTTAACAAGCAAAATGCGTAAAATGCAATAATTTCTAAGTGGTAAATCGCCTGGAGATCAAAATGCAATGCACTGCTATAGAGGTCGTTAACTTTTAATAATTTTAAACTTTATCTGGATGGCCCAGCGAGCTTCGCTCGGTTTATTTTTGTTTTCGTTTTCTAAAATTGAAACCTAGCTAGATCGTTTTATCGCCCCCGACACCCCCTGCATACTAAACGTCAGGGGCAACCCGAGGTTCGGTTTTGTTAGGTTCCTTTTAACCCTGCACACAAAAATAGGAGCCCCACGCAGTGGGGCTCCGTCAACCTGGTTTCGACCGTCTTCTTCTGTACTATACGAACCAGAAGAAGCATTTCATGAACTGGTATAATAATAAGGTTTGGTTCAAATGCTGCATCGTCATACTGCAAGGCAGGCATTATGCTTCATTGTCAGAATAAGGTTAAGTTCAAATACTGTATAGACATATTGCAAGGTAGGAATTGTGCTTCCTAGTCAATATAAGGTTTAGGCAATATCAACTTGGCATAGACGTTTTGATTTCTAGTCAGCATGATCATAAAGGGCTTGAAAACCTGGCCTTTGTATCCTGAGCATGAGACAAAGAAAACAGGTGCGTTTCTTAAAGAAACTACATTCCATGAAATATTGCAGTTAACAACTTCGAGGGGGACCAGCAATTTATGTTCACGCACGGGAATGCATGGGTTTTTTCCTTTTTTATTTATTACGGAGGTTTTGTTGATATAAAATACTTTGTTTAGGTATTATTTGGGGGCTTTGTGGCTAAGTAATAACATCCGCACGGATCGATCGATCAGGTTAAACTACGCTTGCCGCGGTTGGTCCGTGTATGGGTGACGATCTTTACTTATGTACCAAGACCTCTCCGTGACCCGGAAAGCAGTTTTAGCCGTTGGTCCCAGCTGTCATATGTGGATCTTTGACAGTCGTTATCGGTCGTCAGAAGCCCGAAAGTCTGACAACCAGTCTTACCAAGTAATTGGGTTGTGGAGGTCAAATAGGCAGTCGGTATATGTAAAATTCATGCATCCAACCCCAACATAGTAGATAGGCAGATAATGATAAGAAATTCTTAACTGGGTTTATGCCCGATTCATGTCGATGGCCTACGAGGAAAACAGGTCTCATACTTATGCAACCAGCTAAACAGATAGTAATAGCCATGTATAACATTACGCCATCCATTAACTAGAATTTGTATGACTAAACAACCATGATACTTTTTATTAAGTAACATTGCACAACATGAAATTAATATGTTGCACGTTTTGCAAAACTGCATTTTCCAACATGTACGTAAGTAAATATCGGTAAGTCTGTACGTCATACTACTTACTGACGGATACGAAAAACACTTAGGAGAACTTGTTACTACTTGTTACTTTATCCTGTTAATCTTGTAGGAATGCGTTTGCGCCTTTAGCGTAAGACTCAGCACGAGTAGGTACCTACAGCATATATATGAATTTATCTAATATAGTAAATTGGAGATTCTTTTGCACCCATGACAACCCCATTTTTATGTCCACGCAATCACTGTCCATTCCAAGGTTGCCTGGAAGAGATTGCAGAAAGCGATAAGACCGATGTTAAAAACATACAATCAGCGGTCTTATCGTGTTAAATGTATTTTTTTTTTGTTATGTTTTTTTCTGGTGCACAATAAAGCATATATACATAAATAAATAAAGTCATTGAAAAAGTCGCTTAACACTTCAGTTTTTTTAATCTTAATTACTAAGCGAAATATTTTAGTAATGCATGTAGGTACAGCTTATGTTTTTAACAACACTCACGGAAAGTCCAAGTTATGTTGTAATAATTCCAAGACACGATATATCAATACATAGGTGGTATAATAAAATCGTAGCGAAGTCAAAACTTTACATTGGTTATTTTTTTTTGGAATTTTTACGAGGTCTGCATGGGAACGATTATAATCCCGAAAATATTTATTTTAGAACTTTTGTCTGTTTGTCTGAATGTATGTTCCAGCATCACGCCAAAACTACCGAATAGATTTGGTTCAAATTTTGCACACATATTCCCTATATGTCTGCGCAGACCGTAGGGTATATATTATCTCGCTTTTTGTCATGAGGGATGAGCAGTATTGCAATTTATTTGTATTCTTCTATAGTTTACACAAATTGTAAAAATCGGGCCAAAAAGTTAGAAAATTGCGGAAAAATACAGTTTAAGCTTTTAAATGATTATCATCACGCTTTTCCATTATGCACATAAGCAGCAGTGATGGATATCACAACATATACAGGTTGGATGAGGCAACAAGGGTAGGTTATTTAACCGTTGTCGCTACATGAAAAAGGCCTGTATGTACCTACAGTCAGCAAGAAAAAAATATACAATGCCACTCGATCCTGTTTTTTGTAGGGATCAAAAAACTCTATGGGCCCACTCACAGAGGTTAGAATATTACAAATGTCGGAAATCGCAAAGAATCTTGCCATATATTTACGTAGGAAATGAGACTATGATGATTGCGAACACAAATACCAGTGTATGACAACAGTCGAATTATTTCATTACTTCACTGGGCTACTACTGCTACTAGGGAACTAAGCAGATAGTTACAGGTATGATTAACATTCTGCTATACCTTTCAAGAGCTAAGCAGTCAGTCATGACTTAGTAAAAGAACGGCTAATTAACTAACTTTCGAAAAAGCAAATTAACTAAGCGTTTGGACGATTCCTTTGCGAACCTGTAGTGGTCAGTTCGATTCCCAAGTATTTTTAGAAGTAACGGGAGGTTCGCTATGAATATCAAGTCGTGAGTCACAATAGTTTTGTAAGAGACCAACTGGAATTTAAAGAGATTTTGTTTAATTAGATGTTAATGCTTCTAAGTTAGTCTATCCAGTTTAGAAAGGCACTTCGTTTTCATTTTAAAATCTATTAAGAGTGATAAAAGTAAGTATATAAAGTATTTTTGTAATGTAAGGATAGTCGTATAATTACGTGACTTAAAAATTAGATTTTTCGTTTACGTACATATTTTTATATTTTCAGGTTAAAATAGTAGAGTTATGTATAAAACGGACATTCCAGTTGGAATCATGTAAATCTAATTTTTAGTTATTTAATTCAGACCCAGCCCGCTTCTTGCTGCCTCCCCCCCATCACCCAACCGACGCCCAAGCCCGAGGTCCGTATTCTACAGGATGCCCTTAGCGTGTAGTCGTTTTGTTTTACGTTTTTAAACCCTGGCTGGAGGCCTTAATATATAGAGACAGCCACAAGCAAGTCCGGTTATGCAGCCGACAACCTCTTAGGTTGACATACAATATGCCATCCCAAAAAAAAAACGCCGCTTGATCAGTCGCAACACAGCCCCCGAAGAGGCAACTACTAAGCAGAAGCCAAAATCTGCGGACGAGACTCAAATAAGAAATCTGCATTTTATTTCAACATAGCCGCATCGCTATCCGTCTCTCCCCGAGGTCCTTATGGACTGTACTGCAACACAAGTACTACATTTAACTACAGCATTCAGGGCAGCGTGGTGACGTGTGCCGCCAGCGAAGTCACTCGACTCAGATACTGGGGAGCTCACGTCAACAAAAGTGGAGTGGTGCTGGACGCAGCCCTGTCGTCCGCTACACCGGTGCATAACTTTGTGTAAATTATTTCGTCACCACTGAAAACATCGTGAGGAAACCAGCATGTTCTAGAATCAAAAGTTTGGAGACATGTGACATCTACCACCCCGCACTAGACCTGCCTGTTGCTTTACGGCCCAGTCCCTCTCACAGAGAGGAGGCCTATGTCCTAGCAATTGAAACAATATAGGCTGGTGCACGCATATTTAAACTAACAAGGATAACATTAACACACATTGTGAAAAAACTTGGTAACGTTCGGAGCAAGGCAAAATTGCAATCACGGTCGTGTCTTCTGGAATCGCTATCACACTGCGTCTTGGTAGAAAAAGACATCCGTAGCAACAAACACATGATGGGTGGTGTCACTGTTCTGTTTAGTGGCGATTCCCGGCAAACACTACATGTGGTGAGCCAAGAAACTAGGACTGACGAGGTAAAGGCTACGTTGAATAGGTCGACTGTCTAGTCGACCTATTCAACGTAGCCTTTACCTCGCGCGCGCTCGTAGCGTTTTCTCGTCGTCGTCGTCGTCGTCGTCGTCGTCGTCGTCGTGTGTTGTCGTGTACTTGCGTCTGCAAGTCTATAGACTGCGCTTGACCATCAACATTTGAGTTCTTTTTAAAGTTAGTGAAGACGCTTTACCAGAGGAGAGCATTTGTAGGTGAACCTACCAGAGGCTCTCGGTAGAGTAGTTCCCACTTTAGAAGATCAGATACGTCTGGTGTACTTTTATTTCTTGGGTGTGTGAACGGGCCATTAATGATCAAGCTGCAGCGAACAACCACAGTATTCTCTAGCAAACTGAAGGCCAATGGCCATAAGACCATTGGGCAGCTGTCGACATCAGGATACGCTACTTCTCACACGGACTACTGTACTGTAACCAAAACTACAAAATCAAAATCAAAAGTCATTTATTCAAATTAGGCTGAGAATCAGCACTTTTCGATTGTCAAAATACATAAGACAGTCCCCCAAAAACGCCCACCCGTCACCACTTCCTAGTGCTGTAGCTGGGAAGAAGAAGGAGCGGAACAAACTCCCCAGCAGTACAGCTGTCTGTTTAGTCGGAAAGACTTGATTCTATACATACATAATTATACAAAGTAATATAAACATTACGAGAATAATAAAAAAACACTTAGTCAATAAAAAAAAAATATTAAAAATATATATATTTTTATGAACCCATAACCTGTCACTAGTTACGCTAATTCTGAAGAAAGAACACAAATATTGTCTTGAGTTAATCACAGCGACCAACTATTCTTGTCATTTAAATAGTCGTTGATGGAATAGTAAGCCTTTAAACAAAGGATGGATTACAAACGTAGTACACAGGAAAGTTTTATACTTAAATTGTGGCTGTCATTTTAGTAAATTGTTGTGACTTACGACTTCCACGCGAACGAAGTTGCGGGCAGAAGCTAGTAGTAAATAAAACATCTCCACATTAATCACACGTCGTCAAAGGAATATTTTAACAGACACCAATGATTCACCAAACCATTCCCTCTCAGTGGAAAATTGAAAAAGGGACCTAAGTAATTATTTTGAACTGGATTAAACTGGTTTATATCAACCAAGCTACCTACCTGCACTTCAAGAGTAACCACTTACATTATTCATACTAATTTAATTATTGTTTAGGTAGGTACTTGGAATTTTTCCTTCAAGCTTCGATGTAGCATCTGCGTTTTTGTTAGGTCTTGTGAGCGTTCTTAAATATTTGCAAACCCTTTGGGAGGATATACCTATGTATAGGTAATTGATTGATGTTACAGGTGCACATAAATGTCAGTAAGTACCTACCTACCTAAAGGATGGTATTTGAAATAGAGAAACTGCCACCTTAGCTCTACAATCCAATTTTTCTGAGCAATCAATGCTGAAATCTCGCTGCTAGCCCAAGAATTAAAAAAAACCATAGAAAGAAACCTGAAAATAGGAGTCGATTTAACGGTAAATGCCCAGCGTCCAAGACACTATAGCAACCAGTTGGGTAAGAATGAGTAGCCAGAATGTCAGCACTGGTGTTTTAAAGGTGGTTCATGCACAACGTGACTTCCTAGTTGTGATTAGTTGCGTAGTTTATGGTCCACCATTGAAGTACTAGCATAACACTCCCACTCCTGAGACATAGGCCTCCACGCTGTAAGAGGGAATGGGCCGTTATCAACCACGCGGGTTTTTTTGAAGTAGGTGGAATAGATCGTGGCCAATGAGCCTTCCCGTTGGAGGAACGGAGGTTCGTCCGATGACAAAAACACCTTTCAATCGACAGATTCACACGACCACAGTCTTATTTAAGTAAATAACTATTCGAAAGAGCGATATCACTTAGGGCTCTACTTATACAGGGTGAAATTGAAAACATGCGACAAACCGAAATGGGAGATTGTACTCATCATTATGAACAACTTTTACTAAAGGACCAATGATGCAATCGCGAAAAAAAAAACATCTGTTCCCTACATTTATGTTCGCATAACTCGTCAAAATGTAGGGAACAGCTGTTTTTTTTTTGCGATTGCATCATTGGTCCCTTAGTAAAAGTTGTTCATAATGATGAGTACAATCTCCCATTACGGTTTGTCGCATTTTTTCGATTTCAACCTGTATAGGTATTTACCTACAAACCTCAAAAAACAAAGACAAATACAGGATACAATTTTAACCAGTGCGCAACCTGTAACGAGGAATTCAGCTTATGATTGTAGACCCCCTCGGGTTGAAATTTTTCATCGGTTATTTAAAAAAAACGGTTCTTTCATGGAGAACTGCAATACCTACGCGGCCAAAATGTTTGGAACATTTTTTTTTTTTGTGTCTAGAGTTATAAGCTGAGATTCATGGTTACAGTTTGCGCACTGGTTAAAAATGTATCCTGTATAAAGTGTTTTTCTGTTTCAGCACGAGTTTACCTACACTACACACGTCATCTTTTCGTCACATGGCTTGTCATCAATCATGTAAAATAAATACCTACTCCTAATATGGTATTGCCGACGACCTGGTTTCAAATACTTAAAAGGTAATTCGAATCTGAAGTGTCTCGTGAAATTTTATTCCACTGTCTATCGAAGACTATAAGCCCTATTTAAAACCTGTCTAAAGTCACGTACTCCCAAAGGGCCGAACTAAATGCATTACAAGTTGTCGTCATATCACGTCACCGATTCGTCACGATTCAGTAGCTATTTTATCCCTCAATTGATCCTAATAGTGACGTGGTATGCGGTCATAGTTATTGGAAAGTAATAAATAAATAATTGTTGTATTTGTAAGTTTAATAATAATAATAAACATATTGCATTATTGCTGCCAATTAGCCTGACATAGTGGTGATAGACCGATTAGAACTTCGCAAAATGATTGGTGATATAGCGATCTTGCATGACGAGAACCTTGTGAAAGCTGAGAAAGATAAGTAAAATAAGTATCTTGACCTGGGTCGCGAGGTTGTCGACATGCAGGATGTGGATACAGCAGTTATTGTACCGATACTCATTAGACAGCTGTATCTAGAAAGCAGAATACTTCTGAATACGGTGCGTATCGCTAGGAAGTTCTTCTCTCACGAGCCCAGACCACCTCACCTATCAGACGACCGCCAAACGCTTGGACCCAGCTCTGATACCGGTGGCTACGATATTTCCCTAAAGGTATTTCTAAAAACTTTTTCCAAAAAAAAAACAACCGACTTCCAAAAAAACACTACAAAGTGAAAAATAACTTTAATTTCGGAAGTCGGTGTCTTTGGAAATGTATTTGAATTTTTTGTCACCGCCTTCCGAAATTAAAGTTATTTTTCACTTTGTAGTGTTTTTTTGGAAGTCGGTTGTTTTTTTTTTGGAAAAAGTTTTAATTTTTAACTTTTTAGTGGTTCACATGTGCTTACACCTTCACAGCATACTGGCGTGATGTTATGTTATGAACTGGTGTAAGCAATAGACAGAGATGAGATTTCAGCAATCCCAGTCCATTTGCTATCATTTATTGAGGAGTTCCGTTGCATATCTCCGAAGTTCTTCATCAGATCTTCACCAAATTGAAATGGAACCACTCTGAGAAAGTACTCTTCCAAAAAATACCTAAATCGCTTTGTGTGCCTATAAAATTTGAAGAGTTCTCTCCATTTCTCCAGGATCCCATCATCAGATCCTGATTTGATGATCATGGAATCACCTGGGAAGTATACCCTTTCAAACAAAAAAAACAAAATTCAAATCGGTCCAGCCATCTTCGAGTAATCGGGGAACAAACATAAAAAAAAATAAAAAAAAAAAAAAAAAAAAAGGTTCCGACGAATTGATAACCTCCTCCTTTTTGAAGTCGGTTAAAAATATTTAAACTGCAACATAAATGTGGAATAAAGGAAACATGTATTAAATCACGTAGGTTTGCTACTAAGGTTTAATCAATTTATTAATAAAAATATAATATATTTAATACTTACTAAGGACAACAATATACATAGGATACAATAGGCTTGACGATTGAACAACTTATACCAAAACCGTATCAATGATGTAGTACAAAAAAATAATAAAAATAAGGGTGACATCGCATCCAGAATTGCAGGAATTGCATTTAAAAAATACCTATGGTTAAATGTATCATCATATTTTTTTACAATTCAATCTTATTTCCACGTTTCTATATCGAACAACACTCAACCCTGTTTTCACATTTCATATTTAATTGAAACTGAATCTATTTTAAAACCCTCGACGAAAAAGAGGGGTGTTTTAAGTTTGTAGGGAGGTCGGTATTCTGTTATTTCAATGTATGAAATTCGGTATTCTGTTATTTCAATGATATTAAAAGAATCCCCCTGAGACCTTGAACTGGTGGTGCAGCATCACCCGGAATTTGCAGGATACCCAACTACCTCACCAACAGACAGCAGAAGTAGCGTGTTTGGGCTCATTGGATGGTCAATGATAACACCAAACAGACCCAGCAGTTATGAGTGTAGACTATTATAGAAAGGATAACATTTTCATTAGCCATCCCACGACGCGTCGATGCTTTGATCAAAATGTTATCTACGTACAACAAAGGGCCAAAATGTATTATTTAGTGAAGTTGCTGTTTGTGGCGGGGGTTTTATTGATTCTTCAATTAAAGCTTACGCTCGAGTTATATAATTAGCTAAATGTACATGTATCTGTATTAAAAGAGAGAACAGAATTCCAGGACTACAAAAACTTCGTCCGCATCGCTGTCAATAGTAAAAGTGCCCAAAATGCTGGCAGCATTGCCACGTTGTATGGCGACCAAAAATACGCCAGCCTCTGGTTACGTAAAGAGTCGACCAACCGCTTCGCGATGTCGCAAAAAACCACGTGGGCACTCGAACCCTAACGTTTGGCCATAGTGTTTCAACCCCAAACGGCTCGAATATGTTACTCCCAATAACATTCGACCAAAGTTCCGCCATAATCAGCCTATAATATTCCCAATGTTGGGACACAGGACTTTTCTCTGTAAGAGTTAGTGGGCTGCAATCCACCACGCGGGCCCATGCGGGTTGGTTGATGTCACATGTCGCGATTTCTTGGTTCTAAGACATTAACCACGATGTTTTCCTTTACCCTTTTGAGAGAATTGGTGATGAAATAATTTTGACAAAGTAAAGCGAACCTATCACTTACAACTTGTAACTCACGGCTATCACCACCGGCCCACCACTGCCACTAATGTTCACCACAATCTACATTTCACTTATTTAGAAACTCCTGAACAACTCCGGTTTAACTAGTTGGAAGTTTCTACGTCAGCATATTTCGGGATAACTGCTTCTAATAGCTTGTTTCATAATAATTTTAGTATACGCAACACAAATTAATGATTTACTCGTAAATATAAACACAATGAGTGGGTATATCAAATCCAAGCGTGAAATAGGTACGTCAGTATAAGGAAAGGTTTCATTTCTACATAATATGTACCATAATATTGGAACTAAGTAATACCTTTGTTAAGTTATTGAGTCCAATGTTCCTGATATTACAGACTTCTATGCATATAAAACCTATCTATTTAAATCATTCTGAGTTGAGCTGCATGATTACTGATAAATGCGTGCACTAAGTGGACAGATCCACTCAATCTGTGTGGTTCTTTCCACAAAAGACCATTTCAGACACCAATCCACATGATCTTCACATCATCTGACCAAGATCATGTCTGAACATTAAAAATGACTGTGACCGCTGTGTTTGTTTCGGCCTTTCTTCTATGAGTAGTCAGATAAGAAACGCCGACCTCATCTAGTTTTTAAAATATGATTGATGTGTACAAGTGTTTGTACAAACCTACTTACAGAAATAAAATCAATTATCATTTGGCCCTTGCTAACTATGAAGGAATTGGGTGTCAGTCTAACAGATGCTGTAAACCAGTATTTCACACAGAGCGACAATCTATCCTGAGCTCTACTCCCCAGTTATTGCGTACCACGATACCTCTTGGTAGAATTATCGGGCTTTCTGACTGTCCATAACGACTGTCAAGTCTAACTTGGACCATATTTGCCTTAGCCCTTAAACCGCTCACAAATGCAATCAATTGGGTGAGAATTTCCAGATGGGATCGATCCAAGACCCACGGTCTATAGTACTTACCACCCCTAGACCAACAAAGAGACGGACAAATTCATTATTTTGATAAATTAAATAGGTTCTCCTTAAATGAAGTAAAAGCTAATAGTCCTCCAGAACTCACTGCGTAAACTAGCCTACGGCGCGAGTATAGTGCAGAAGTATGTGCGCAGACACCGGTCTATTCTGTCTTCCCTGTCTACTCTCATAGTCTGATGGGACGGATGCCCACTATTACATGGGACTTAAATATAACTGGCAAAGTGTGGGTTTACTATAGATACACCTTTGCCCAACCCTTCGGGGAAACAATGCGTGATGTTAAGTGTGTACCTATGTATGACACAATACGCTAGTAGGTTTATGTGCGCCGGTGTCCTCACACACTGTATTACCATAAATTGTTTATTTATGACAAAAATAATTATGTGCACCGGTGTTCTCACACACTATTACTATAAATTGTTTGCATCGTATTATTGTGTGTGTTGCTATTTAACACAAATAATGTTTTCTTAACTTAAATTATTGTAGTTTTTAGGTTTTAGTTAAAATAGCATGGTTTGTAGAGATTATTATCTCCTATGTGTATTCCATTGAAAATGTTGCTGTTTACACATTTGGCCGTATCTTTAAAAAAAATCTACAAAATATAATGTGTCACTGTTTGTTTTCCCTAATAAATAAAAAAAGAAAAGGAAAAAAATGCTATGTCGGTAAATCAGATTCGTTCGTGCAATAAGCAGTCAAAAATAAGATCACGAACATACCTCGGCTGGGATTGTACATAGCTTTAACTGCCTACATACTAACATTTTGTTACTCTATTTAATTGAACCAAATAAGGTCTGTCCGTACTTATATTAATGTAGGTGCATCACGCATTACTAATATTCTGTTAACCTTTTATTCAAGCTAAGGATTCTACGCTACCTAAGTGCAGGTGCTTTTGGGGTTTCCCAAAACCCACGATTAATTTTATAGGACTTATGTCGGTAACGTCCTATGTGTCAATGTTCATGCGAACTAGATATACTTCTCATTACTAAGTATGGTAATGATTTGAAAATATTTGTATTATACAATTCTTTTCCTATTCTATTATTGCAAGCTTCGATTAGAGTTCAGCTTCTTCGTCTGCGCTATCGTTAGCTTCACAAAGGTCTTCCATTGTGAAGGTGTTATGCACAGAGAGCACTACAAGGCATGTGGGTTCATTGGAGTCGCGCTGTGGCTCATCGAATTACAACATGACTAAGTTGTACCTGCAAGCGTGATGATTAACGCTCGTGTCTTCTCAGTAGGAGCAGAGGTCTTTGCCTAGACGGGTTTCAGTCACAGGTTGGTATTATTATTATAATAATATCAACCAGCACTTGAGCTAATTTTCTATTTTCCTCATAATATTATGACTTTCGTCGCACAGACTTATTTTTCACTGATTTCTTTTCGGTAGCATTCCACAGTTTCCCAAACAATACCACATTCAGACACCTCACAGATCATTTGCAATTACTCTGGCTTGGAAAAATATAATACTGTTACCTATTAATATAATATTGTTACCTAGCCGCGTTCACCATCGTATGAAAAGAAATACCGGTTCCAACAGTTCCGAGGAAGATTACGCACGATTCAACGGTTTTACTCCTCATTCGTGTGCAGCGGACGCACTGGTGCTCGTTTCTACCTCGTAACGGCCACCATGTTATAAAACATGAGTGTATTCTACACGTTGTATCTACTAGTTTCGTTTATCGTTTACACCTAAAAACAAGTTTTGAAGTTATCGAACATCTAAACAGTTTAGATGTTCGATAACTTTTTATGAATAAGACCGCAGTTGTATACGAAACTGTGGTTAGCAACACATCTCTTGAACAAAGTCAATACATGTATGATACGTGTTTTGTAAGTGACATCACATCTGGTGTAGTTGTAGGTATTATTATGGGGGTAAACGCGGGGTGATGTAGGCCATATTGTTTCATACGATCGCTCCGAAATCCCGCCACGGGTCAATAAAAACGTCATGACCACACAACCAGTTAATAGAAGTAAAACAATTGACGGGCAAGTTACAAAATTAGTCATAGGGTTAATTCCCGTCTATAAGTCCGTTCAACCTGCATTTCATTATTTATTCAGTCATAAATAAGGAAATTGTAGAAATTGTGGCATTTGTAAAAGCGTTATTAGGGGAATCACCTGAAAGTAAATGGAAAAGAAAATGGGAATTTCTTAAAATAGAGCCTGCGGGGTACTTGCGTAACAAACTAACAATAGGAATGGGTGCCATTTTGACAGTTAAACAACATTCATTGCGTTATCTACGTTGTTGAGCAGATATATTTTTCGAATATTTGAAGCAATGGATGACAGTGGCGAAGCGTCAATTCAAAACGATTCCTATCGGTTTACCTAAAGGTACAAGGTTTCTTAAAAGAAATCCCACCTCCCACCGATTATTTCAAAGTACAATTATTTTTTATGTGTTTCTAAGTTTTACTGAAAAAACGCAAGCGCGCAAAGAAAACCAAACCATCGTACAAAATTATCTGATTCCAATTCAGTATGGGTGAAAGTGAGGCTGATCCTCTGAGGAAACTAAGCTTGCATCACGCGGAGAATGTTTTTTTTTTGGAACGGCTTACCCTGGCCTTAACTACACCCCTCGCCACTGATGGATGATCCTTCAAAATTATTCAGATTATGATTAATAGTGTTATAGAGGTATGAGGAACAGGGTGTAAAGTTCACTCATACTCTATGGAAAAGTGAAAAGGGAGTTTTTTTGCCCCAATTTTCTCCTTTTTTTATATCTTTAGTGTGTTTTTTAATTAAAAACAGGAAAAGTTTTTATCCAGTGTGCAAACTGTAACCATGAATACAGCATATCATTCTAGTCCCCCCCCCCCCAGTGCAGAAATTTTTTGCTGGTTATACAAAAAAAAAAACCAGCTGTTCCATACATTTTGACTGCATAGGTATTGCGCTTTTCTATGAAAGAATAAAATCGTATACCTTATTTTAATAAAATGGGGAAATCTTTACTTGATTACTACTACAATTGGTTAAAATTTAAATTCGATTTTCTTTTGTAAAACCGACGAAATATTTCTTTGCTGAGGGTTCTAAAATGGTTAAATTCATGGTTAAAGTTTGCGCGCTGAATAAAAATTTTTCGTGTTTAAATCAAAATTAAATGATAATGTAGCATAGACATGGTTTTCTTCGCTCTACAGGCTACAATAGTTAGGGAAAGGTTATGATGCAGAAGATGATGAATTATATCTAAGTAAACCAAAAGCCAAAAATTATTTTCACGAGGGCAAAGCCCAGTTTTAACACTTCATTAGTTTTACTTAACAACCTACGTCATTGAACGCTTGGTTTTCGCGCACGTGCGACTAAAGAGTCCTTGACGTTATTACGTACCCAGTTGTTTACACTACAGACAAAAGGAAATTGGTTCTTAGTCTTTCAGTGTGAAGTGAGAGCACTTGCACTGAAAATACACGTGCATTTTAAGCTCAAAGTGCATTGTAGTGCGTATTGTTTGTTGTACAAAGTGAGAATGAAACTAGTGACGGTTTCTTGTGGGTCAATAAAAGTAAGCTTCGGCGTGTGTTGTCTCGTGATGCTTCGGGAGTTTGCTGACCAGTTTTTATGTGAAGTTACGTTTTGAAAATACTATTGTGACTTTACCATCCACCCAGATTTTTCGGACATGCCTGACATGACAAAAAAAACAGGAATAAGGACCGACGGGGGCTTAAAACGGCTTTTTGGCCCCCGTCGGGACTTTTCTGAAAAAATAATGCATATTAAAGGCTAGCGCAGATTGGGGCGGGCCGCACCACAACGCACGGCATTACACAAATCCTCCTTTATCACTTTCATACATTTTCTATGAACCAACGCACAACAGGCGGGCCGCACCGCACTTTTGTGTTTGAAAAGAGCGTTGAGCTGCGGCCCATTGCGGTTGTAATATGCGCTTGGCTTTAAAAAAAGTAAAAAAACGGTATTTTTGGAAGAGTTCGGGTTCTCATTGCGACTTTATTTCGTTAGGACTTTTAAAATTGCCATAAATATACGTACATCACTTGAGTCAGCACAATCAACTCAGCCTATCGCAGTCCACTGCTGGACATAGGCCTTTCTCATGCTGCGCCGGCATGTCGGCACTAGTTATCCGAATTAGGTAGGTATCTTATCCTGCGGCTAAAGTAAGCCAAGTGGCTTATTTTTGGCAATAAAAGTAGAAAATAGGCTAATATTGCAGTCGACTCCCACGCTAAGGCCTCTGCCTCGAATTTTGCGGGCAGCGGGGCGGCGGCGGCGGCGGCGCGGCTTGACTGGAGTGCACCGCTCGTTGCCCGCTGCCACGCCGCTGTTTTCGAGAACCGGTCCATTTGATTTTACGCATAAGATCCTGCCGCTCCCGCGCCGCCGTCGCCGCCGCCCCGCTGCCCGCAAAATTCGAGGCAGAGGCCTTATATTGTAATCGAGTCACACGCCTTTATTTATTATGCAAAACATCTCGATTGAATTCTAATATCCTCAAGACGTCTGTTACATAACGTAGTCACGTTGGCGTGTCGTGTATAATATTTACCTTATTTGGACATGGGAATGTTTACGTTACTATAAATCTTTGACTATGTTATTGTAAAGAGGGAAAACTTCATAAGTTATTATTTAAGAAGATATTCTGTATGATATACCTATATATTCTGTAACCTTATGGGTAACTACAGTTTTTAACCCGTTTGGGGTCGAAACGCTCGGATCATGGGGCCCGAGTGCACGTCTCCACTTTAAGGAAATTTCTCGCCGGCTGGTCGACACTTCACGTGACCAGAAGGCTGGGTCGTTTTTTGGGCAAAGAATTAGCATTGCCATTCAACATGGCAATGCTGCCAGTCTTCTGGGCACGTTTCCTGATGACAGCGATGCGGAGGAATACTTCGACGCCTAAGTGTCCTTTTGTTTTTGTATTTATTTTGTATATCGTAGTTTTAATAATTAAGTACTTTTATAACAACTTAGAATAGAAGATATTTAAATCTTTACATAATTATCTTAATATCTATATTACCTACGAGATTATTACGACTGTTAGGTTAAATCTAGTCTTAATAATATCATCAGCATATGCCTAGCCATTTGCCAACTATAATGAGCTTGGATCCAGCTTGGAACTGTATGCAGCTAAATACCGGCACCCTAATTGCGTAACACGCGATTAATCATAATCGGTTTCATTTTGACAGTTCAACAATATTCATTGAGTTATTTACGTTGTTGAGCAGACACATTTTTCGAACATATGAAGCAATGGTTTAGCCATCGGTTTCAAAACGAAACCGATTATGATTAATCGTGAGTTACGCAATTAGGGTGCAGTATTTTACATGGATCGACTGCCTATCTGACCTCCACAGCCCAGTTACTGGGTAATACAGTTTTAATAATAACAAGGATAAATAATTAAACTTGTATTTAATTCGCATTCTTACGACATTATTTGAATGAGGAAAATACTACAAGATCGTTTTTGTTTAAATCTAATACCTACCGTCAAAGGTCGATGCAGTTTTTAATTCCTAATTCTCTGAAACAATACCGAGTATGTCCCAGGTTTAAATTTTCCTGATGCAGGTAGGTAGTTTGAGTTAATCAAGAATTAGTCATTAGTTAACAACTTTCTTAGAAAAAATACACGTACTAGGTAAGGATCGAATAATTAGGTAGTACCTAAAATAATGCAATTTGCACGTTTAAATTAAGTGACACAAAATAAATGATCAATGACCCCGATGCTAGGAAAATCCTGTGTTACAGGAGTCATTCATCCGTCCATTTAAGGATGTTATAACAATTTAGTAATGTGCACTTTTGTAAAAATCAACGACAGGTTTTTTTTTTTTTTGGGTGGGAAATCATCAAATAACTTCTCCCGCTCTGGGTGGAGCGGGAGGGCGTGTCAGACTTTTACTGACTAAAACCCACCCGTGTTCCCTCAGTTGCCTGTGTGCCAGGGGCCGCGGTATCTCTTTCGAACAACCCGCACCCCTGGCAGGCATCGGTCCTTGGGAACCCCACCTATTGGTGCTGACATCTCTTTGAGGCGCGCGTGGAACACAACGCGCCGTCGACCCGGGCTTGGTCCTAATCGGACAGCGAGCTACCCATTACTGCCGCATTACTTGCCGTCCGCAAGCCCGCGCCTACGGTGGCCGGGAATCATCCTGGGATTCCCGACGCCCAGGGCTTCTCCCGCGGCGACTACGGCCGTGAGAGCGCATATACTGCCTCTCCCTCACGTGCGCCGCCTCCCTCTTTGCGAGCATTACTGCTTCGCAGAAGGAGGTGACGGCTAACCATTCACTCTCGCTCCGTACCATGGCCTGCACCAGGGCCGGACGCGAGAGATCGCCGCCACCGATCGCCTCCACGAGGACACGGCGGTGCTCCGCCCAAGCCGGGCAGACCGCCACCGTATGCTCCACCGTGTCCTCAGGGCTATCTTCGCAATGGAAGCACCCGGGCGTTTCCTCCCGCCTTATACGAAAAAGGAACCTCCCGAAACAACCGTGTCCGGTGAGGACCTGCGTCAGGCGGAAGGTGAGGACGCCATGCCAAATCAACGACAGTTACACACATTTTGCAGTAGACATTTATTTTGAAGATAACAAACGGCGGAATAAAGTAAAATGGGCTTAAAGAAAGGGGAGTTTCTATTTATGCGCCAGGTTTGTGTGTTGGTGTGAGTGGATACTTGATTTCTTAAGTTATGGTTTGAGAAATTCCTCCGTCTCCATACTTTTAACCATGAATCGTTAGGGTTAACAATTGCAGTTTACAAGTTTATCAACTACACTAGGTTAACTTGGAAACCGCCATTCTCATCCAAGTTGGTTCTTTTAATTTTTCAGTGTCGCTGGCAATTTAAACAGAGTTAGCCCGGAATTTGGCTACGAGTTTGGCACTTTCAGTAGTATCCATCAACTCCTGTAGCGTGCAGTCAACATGACACGCTGGACAAGATATTAAGGTGAATAAAAGAAGTGTAAAATCTCCAAAACCAAGTCGTTACCGACAAAGTTCAATTATCGAAAAGTTGAATAAACTTAATTGGTCAATGATTTATGCATTGGCTTTTTCATAAAACCCGATCTTCCAAAGGACTTTTCTTAATTTTTTCGCGAGTTTTTTACTATAAATGATCCTGCATCTCACTCAATAACGTTATGCGTGTAGACTAGCGTCTAACTGCTCATCACTGATACTACCTCTGTCGGACACGAAGCCTGGTGAGACAGCGTGATTTTTAGCCAGGCCCACCATTGAGTTCGAGCCCGCGACTAGTCCCCTTAAGCCCTTAAGTTCCCATTGTTTGTGGGATGACAGTCACAGATGACTCCGCTCTGAATTGTAATATGTGCTGGACATATTACAATTCAGAGCGGAGTCATCTGTGACTGTCCACCTGACCATGATTTCCTAGCTTCGGTCTACCTGGTTTCGGAGTCTATTTACAAACTTCCAGATGAGCAAAGGCAACTCATGTTCAGGTGGGAGATTTTCAGCAGCATTGTCTCGCCACAGTTTTAGCCTTTCCTTAGACCTGTCGCCAGTGAGTGGCAGGAAACATTAAAAAACCTATTTGTGTTTTTCGTCTCACAAGACGAGGATGTTATGTGTCGTGTCAATGGTGTCCTGTGTTAAAGAACAAGATAGCGTCAGCTCAGTAAACCTAAGTTAGTTTATCAGGTTTACGTTATAGTTTAAGCTATTATTGAAATATAAGAAAAAAGTATTCGATTCATGTATTCTGCCCGTTATGACGTATGGATGTCAAACATGGAGTCTAACAAAACAAAATATACGCGCATTAGAGACCTGCCAACATGGAATGGAAAGAAGTATGCTCAATATTAAACTAAGAAATAAAATAAAACTTGAAACAATCCGGAAGCAAACTAGAGTTACGGATGTGACATATTGTGTCGAGAAACTAAAGTGGAGGTGGGCAGGCCACATGATGAGGAACAAAAAGGGACAAGTGTGCTAAGGATGTGACCGAATCGTGTCCAAGACAACACGAAAGAAAGAGAGGGAGACAGCGTCGGAGATGGGAAGACGACATAAAAAGAAAAGCAGGCCCACATGGAGAAGGAAGACACACCACACTTTATGGCAAGCTTCCTAAGCTTGCTATAAAGTGTGGTCTTGTGTTTTCCCTAGGAGGCCAGTGCTGAGTAGCAAGACAATCTTCGCGAAACTAGGGTCTAGGTTAAATACTTATTTTAGTATATAAGAAATATGTGTTTTATGAGATTGTTTAATAAAGGCTTTATTATTAAGCTATTAAGCACTTTTTGTGTTGTTAACATTAAGTCTCCAAAGCACGAAAAAGTAAATTCAGCAGCTTGTGTTGCCACAAGATAATTCCTTAGCAGATTTTGAGATCGTTTTGAAAGTAAGTAATAGGTATCTATTTTTTAATCTTAGCTACTGTTACTGGTGCTGTTAGCTTGTATCATCCTATTGCTGGATAAAGGACTTCCAGTTCTTGCGATCCAGGGCTAATGTGAACCGCTGGAAAAGCAAAAACAAAAGGCATTTCATAAGTCGTTGAACTTCTGCTGGCTATCTAATCACAGAGATAATCTCGCTGTGCTATCAATTTCAATCGAAACTCTATGAGTCAATCTACACACGGTGATATTTATCATAGCGACGATAATTTGATGGCACTGCATGACGGTCGTTGCGATTTTCTTGCCCGTGGAGATGGCTACTTAATAACTCATAGTTTCCAACAAAATCATCTAAACAAATTGACCTCCTAATGACAAACCCACAAATAATTTGTACCTACCAATTAAGACGCGCGAGCCGCGACTCGCGCGGGCGCAACCCACTGAGTCCGCGGTCAATATCATTCTTGGACAAACCCGTGGTGACGTCGTAACTACCTAAAGTCTAGCAGGCATGCGCGCGGCTCGTGCTCGTATAAATAAACAGTGGAACAGTCATTTATTTCTTTAAGTTTATTTAAATTATAGTAAGTGGGGCTAATTGCACAATAAGTGTAAGTATTCAGTTAAAACGACTTTGCCGTGTTCAGCGAAAATAAATCACATCTTACTTTTTCCAACTAACATAATAAGACTGCCTCATATTTAGTATCTAGGGGGATTAGGGGGGTAGGGTTCACAAGGGAGACCGATCCTTAAGTCGAGCAAAATATTGTTCGGGTTTTTCTAACTGGATTTTTTTTTCAGATGCAGCGCAGTTTCCAAATTTTTCTCTGGTGACCATTAGGTAGATTCGAGATAATTTGACGATTCCTGCAAGAAATCGATACTAATCGTTGTTTCCTTTATTTAAGAAGAAGAAGATTTGAGAAGATGATGATAATGATTTACTGCCCCGTACCTACCAACTCAGTACCTATGGATGAAATGTGGATGAAATGGTAACAGGTCACAGAAACAACTTGCGACCCACGAATGCCCCTCAAGTTAAAGGAAAAAACCTACAAGTTGTGATAAAGCTAGTCGTACTGTATGGATCGGAATGCTGGGCCGTGTAAATGACGGATGAACAATTATTGCATGAAGCGGAGATGAGAATGTTTTGGTGATGAAAATGGATGAAGTAAGAAATGCGTGCTTAAGGGGAAGTTTGAAACTAGCGCCAATGACAGAAATGTTAAAAAGGAAATCGCATGTGACTAAAAATGAGTTATGGATAAACGTTGATGAATGGAGAGAGACGAAGGTCAAAGAAAAGATAGAAAAGATAGATGGATAGTGTCAGGAATGATATGGAAGAGAAGGGAGTGAATGATAGTGTGACGGTTGACAGGGATAAGAAGATGTGTTGCGTCGACCCTAAGTACACGGGCCAAAGCCAGCAAGTTGATGGCTTTGGTACTACCAACTCACTGTCTAGTACTTTGGGGAATTGTTTTGATCCATAATGTGTGATGTGCCTTGATGTTATGGCGTCATAGGAAATTCACTAATGGCGGATGCAATACATAAGTAATTATGTAGGTACCTACATTGTACAAACCTACGTATATTATATTAAGTGCCTCGTTGCTCTTTTTTTGACTTTGACTTTGAATAAAAATAAATCTCACGAAAAACATTTCATGTACCCGGATGTGCTGGAGGCGCTGCGGCTGCGTGTCCCGGACGGGTATGTGGGGGCGCGTCGCCGCCCCGCTTTGTTAGATATACCATGGGCTAGGACAAATTTGTTAAAGTTTGCCCCTTTGTCAAGGGCCGCTCGTATTATTAATAATATGCCGACGGAAGATATTTTCGATGACCTGCCGAAATTTGCATCAGGAGCACAAAAGTGCATTGAAGAAGGCATTATTTGAAATTGTAATTTTTATTTAATTTTTTGTTTTATTTTTATTGTTAAATTTTATGTTAGTGTATTTTATTGATATAAATAGTTTTAATAAGTCTGTATAACATCGTTTTGGGAAACTGTTAGATGTTGTACTTGTTGGTGTTAATAAATAAATAAATAAATAAATGTAGGTATCTAAAGTAGTTTTCCAAGGCTAACATAATGGTTTCGTTGATAAAAAGTTTTCAGATCTAATGTAGGGCCCCTAACACTACAAAACACATTAAAATCCTATCTTGGCCAAAATGTACGGCTTGGCCGTTTTGTGGCCGCACAGACACTCCAATGGGCTTATGGTAAAAAAAATCGTCACTGGCCTTTACTATTTTGTCATGCAGTGGAACGGCAAAGCCATACAAAAAAATTACGTAATTCCATTCAACTTTTCATACCCCGTTTGAGAGGTGATGAATTTTCAAAAAATCCTTTCAGAGTGCAAAATTTCATGCTGCATGCCATGCTGCAGTGGGAGGTGCGGGGCTGGGAGGTGCGTTGTCTGTCAGCGAATGAATTTAAGAGTAGATTAGGTTAATTTGCAATAACTAAACCGAATTTTGATAATTACACTCTCCTTCTCTATTTGTGTCATATGAATGTGAAGAGGCCTAAGCCCTACATTGGTTTCAGGGGTGCGGGTTGTTCGAAAGGGATACCGTCGCCCCTGGCACACAGGCAACTTAGGGAGCACGGGTGGGTTTTAGTCAGTAAAAGTCTGACACGCCCTCCTGCTCCACCGAGAGCGGGAGAAGTTATTTGATGATTTCACACCATCAAAAAAAAACGATGTGTCCTGTATTACCTAACTTGTTAAAGCTATGTCGATTATACACATAAAAATAACTTGAGATACTTTTACTGGTTTAGGTAATTGGATTATTTCGATTATGATTTAGTTTTTTACTAAATGTTTTGTCCTTTGTTTCTAATTAATTTCTCCATCCTCATTACGAGTAAAAAATCTTGTTAAAACGTATATTTAAGAAGCTATTTTTTTAATAAGTGCTGTGTACACCTGTAAGTGACAAATTCACCATAACTCTATTCAAATGTGATTTTCCTTATGTTATTGTGTCTAGTGAATAAGTCGTTGGTGTACCTTTTAAATAAATAAATAAATAAAAGTGAAAATATGCATGTATTGTGTAATAGGGAAAGCAGTGAATGGAAATGGTTGATAATAAAAAAAACCTATACCTATTGAATAATAATTAACGTTGTCAAGTTGAATGGTCGTACGGTCATACTGATAGCTCGCGTGACCATTTATTTATAGGTTGAGTGGTCAAACTGACAGCTCAAGGGCTCAAATAAATAGTTCAAGTGGTCAATTTGACAGGCTGTGCATTTAAATTGTTAGCTTGAGTGGACAAACTGAAGACACGACTTGTCAATTTGGCCGGCCGCGTGGTCAATTTGTTAGTTCGTTCTGTTAAATTGATAGATCGATTGGACAGACTGAAAGCACGAGTTTTGTCAGTTTGATAGTCCAAGTGGTCCAATTCCGAGAGTGGCAGTGGATGAATTAATGAAGTCACGAAAATAATGACATAATAATGTGTACCTACTTATCTAAAATTATGTAGGTTAACCTGCAAATTCCTGCAGAAATCCCATATTATTATGATTTAATAACATCTCTATTTTCCCTATCATGAGATAATTTCAAATCAAACAAACAACTAGCTTGCATGTTTTTCCTCCTTATTTGATAACAAAGAGGAAAATCTATACTAATATTATAAAGAGGTCAAGTTTGTGAGTTTGTGAAGTTGTAGGGGGTAATCTCTGGATCTACTGAACCAATTAAAAATATATTTTACCAATAGAAAGCCACGCTATTTGTGAGTGTCATGGGCTATATAATAACCCGAAAAATGAAAAGACATAATCGTGGTAGTCGGATTTGCAAAGTAAGTCGGAGAAAAAACGGTCGAACGAAAACGTTCCTTACGAACGCTGCCTTAACGATGAGAGATATATGATTGAGTTCTAGAGCTTAATAATGCCTACAAAAAAGTCAGCGACAGCATATGTCTAACCATTATATTTAAGCCACAAAAAGTAGTTATTTATATTTAAAAAATTATTAAAACGTTAGGTCATGTTTATTCAACAATTATGAATTTTTACCAAAATAAGTAAATTTGTTGTCTCAAGTGTTTAAAACAAAATCCTTTTCCCTTTTACTGCATTTAACTTGGACGATTGGTTAAAGAGATAATACGGCATAGATATGGAAACGCACGACCGTGTCGTAATCTATTGAGTGATATAAAAATATTTAACGCCCAACGAAGTGGGCACGGGTCAGCTAGTAATATTTAAAATATCAATCTACGCCTTAGTGGCGAAATCGTAACTGCAATAGCTCACATTGGACGATACGATTTGTCAGAACAAATGGATGTTGCTATGGTTGGCATTTAGAGACGATAAGAGCGCCTACTTTCTTAAAAGCTTGTAGGTAGTTTATAAATAGTAACTAAGCTGACTGAGCAAGTTGGTAACATACCCGCTAGGACCTAACTAGAGGGCCTAAACAAATGGCAATCGCTTTCAAAGTGTTTTGTACTTCGTCAAAAACTGTCAACAACATTGCTTTCCGGTAGCTTATGTCAATTTGTCTTTTCCATCATCATTATCGCTAGTCGAATGTCATTTTGTATAAAAAGTGACATTCGATCCCCTTAGGTCAACAACATTAATCGATGCTATAGATATAGCATCGTTACATAATTATGTGTCTACATATCTATATAGACGATGGGGTTACTTAACCGAGGAGGGGACATCCCTATGCAACAGTTAAATATTTATTTCCTTGACGTCACCAACCCACAACTAAAACCAATCGCGCCTTTTTATTACCCGACTGCGTGACAGTAAAGGCTTACCTTTATATCTGGCGCGTAGGTATTATGTATCTTTCAATGTGGGATTCTTTAAACCTTTAAAGAAACGTGGCTTCAAATCTAAGTTTTCCATTAATCGAGTTTTTGATTGTCAATGTTTTGAATGAAAATTACAATTTAAAAAGGTGTCATGCAACCGTAGGAAAAGTATTTTTTTGAAAATTCCATTAAGGGCCTACGTCCCGTTTGGTAGCGTAACACGGTCACTTTATGATCCGTAATGCTCATTAACGGCTTGTCTTGAAGATTTGAAAAATATATGATCTTTCTATATCTATAGAAAGATCATATATTTTTCAAATATATCTTCATACAGATCATTTTGCCGGAAGTACTTTTTTTGTATGGTTAATACTTTTGCTGTAAAAAATATTTTCCAACACGCAATATTTTGGCTTCTATTCCATACTCCTACTAAACGGCTTCGTTATTTGGAAAAAAAAATACACTGAAAAATAGATAGTTAGAGGTACCACAGAATCGCTGAAGCACAATTGTAAATTAATCAAAGGAATATCCCCATTTTGAGATAAAGGCTCAGAGGTGCCCTGCGCGGGCGCGGGCGGCAGTCGTGCTTTAGCATACAAACGGCAGATGAGGATACTATGGGCCTTAACGTACCATGACCATAAATACACTGCTAAAGGCATATTTTGGCACTCGAATGGCATTTACAAGGGGCGCCGTTGGAAAGTGTTGGTAAAACAAGATGGCGGCGTTAATTCCAATTTAGGCCACGTGCTAAAAGATCATTGTAGAGCTATACCTTTGGGGTCATCATCGCGCCTATGTCCAGCAGAGGACGTCCTCTGCTGGACATAGGCCTTCCCCAAGGTCCGCCGCTTTGACCGGTTCTATGCTTCTCGCATCCAGCGGATTTGTGGGAGGCCTTCCAGCTCTATGTCTTCCTTTCGGCCCGATCGGCTATCTGTGCTGCGAGCAATCTGCCCTGCCCACTACCACTTAAGTTTGTCAACTTTTCGGACTATGTCGGTTAACTAGGTTCTACTGCGGATCTCTTACCTACCAACATACCTTTGAAATAGATGGGTAAAGAGACAGATTATAGGCGCTTATTTAATTTTCCTTAGAAGGAGAATCAGCGCTTGTGGACAAAGCAAATAGACAATTGTTTAATTAATACTAACCACATCAATTAATTGTATCGGAGCCTAGAAATTATTTAATTATACGAACATAGAAGACCACAAGGTACGTCAGTACCTACTTAAGTTATAGGTGTGTAACATGAGTAACGTTCTGGTAACTCAATTATTGAATACGGGAAAGCCCACTTTATTTATTTAACCGTTTATGTTGGTAGTTGGTACACGACTTCAATCGACCGAAATTTATTATGAAACCGGAATCCGCTAGATTGGGAATAACAGGTTAGCTCAAAGCTGCTCTGGTTCTTTCGGCAAAAAGTCCTTTCAGACCCTGCTCTTTTGCCCTGCATAACACTGCAGGTCCAAATATTTTAGGACTGAATTATATGTGAGTCTAAGAAGACTCACATACAACTCTTATAAATGATATTGTTGGATTTTAAAAGAGACCATGACCTCCAACTTTGTTTCTGCATTTCTTCTCAGGGATCAGACAGCTAGGAAATGACATATTGACCAACAATATATTGACGTGTAAAATGTCTCAAAAGATTTACATATAAACATTTCATTTCAACAGGACTGCGGTCCTTGTGGCAAAGTTTTGGAGATGCCAATGTCCAGTAGCAGGTGAAATTCTTTTTCTATAGATGATGTTAATTGATGATGATTTTTTTTATATTAAATATGATAGCAAAATTACCGAGGTACCTATTTTTACACGCTTTATATTAGCTTTACTTGTATGTTTGTATGTAACCGACTCCTTTGAGCGCGATTTTGACCCACTTTAAACGGTCAGATTTCATTGAAACTGTGTAAACTTGTCGAGGACCGATGACAATTCAATAATTTAAAAAAGAAATGAGAAAAATGAAAGAAAAAGGAAAAAAAATCTCGTTTTTGTAGTTAGCAGAACTAAAAAATAGAAAATAAATAATAATTTACTAAACTAAAAAGCACGCTTTAAAATCCAAATTAAAAAAAGGAGAAAATAATTTAATTCAATTATTTTATCCTTTTTTAATTTGGTTTTTAATTACGTAATTGTTATATTACACAATATGGGAATTTTATTGTATTTGATTTATTGACGTATGGATGTAAGCTCAAGTCGAGTTATGATGGGATTCCCGATTTGTTTGCAAGCGTTTTACCCTTTTCTCGTTTGTTCAAGTAAAGTTAAACTTGTAAACATTAGACTTCTAAAATTAAAATTTTCATGGATTATTTTCTCTCGTACCTGTAGTAGCACCGTTCCTAATGGATAGTTAACCCAAATGTCACTTCTCACACAGACAACAAAAGAACATTGTGATCTTTGTGTATTGACGATTTTAGACAAACCCGAACGATAACGTGTAAGCGGGCACACCTTTTTCCCTGGAGGCTTTTATGTGGGTAATAAGTTCTGTTTACGCTTATTGTTTTGTTTTTATTATTTATATCTGCTTGAGTTCAGCTACTATGTTTTGTTGGTATATTAACGTGTACTAGCTGACATAATTATGGCAAATAATTAAACTTTTTGTTTTGTGGTCCGTTCCCTTACATTAAAATGCCATTCACGGAGGTTATTTTAAGGCACGACTTAATGAGAGCAAGATAGCTAGATGAATAGACACAGCATCTCACATACTTTACGTAGTATAACTAGCTCTCTGACGTATGCTTCAAGATTATTGCGGTGAAGAACTTGAGAGATCGTAATGTGTGACGTAGGAGGTTGACCTAGTCCGGTTTTTCCAAGTTATTCGCATTCTAATGTATGGTTGAGTCTGAATTTGCGCCAAATCAAGTTGATGAAATGTTACATAATTTATCATTAATTAAATGATTTCTCAGTAACTTGAGACTGATAGACATTCCCGTTGGGGCTCAAGTCTGCTATTTTTATAAATTCGTCATTCCAACACGATCCCATTGTCATTCATTTGTCATTTTGCTAAAAGTTCGTAATCTGCTAAATTCATAATGGTCGATCATTGGTCGGTCAATGGTCTCGTAATATAATTGTGTCATAATGGCATTTTCGTATTTCCATTATTATAAAACTCGTTAGTAGAAATGTTTTTCGATAAACTACGATTAAATTTGAACATTTATTCATGCCAGATTTCATTTATATATATAATTTTACATATTATTTATTAGTGTTTTAAGCAATCTAAAGTAGTAGGAAGTTCGTAAATTAAGTTAGTCATTCATTTGTCATAATGTACGAGATTACCAATAATTGCCATTTCTTTCAATGGAGTGTCAGTGGCTGACCATTGGAAAGTCATAATGACGCCATTATGATTAGATTACCAAATTTGTCAAAATCAACAATTATGAAATCAATAATAGACCATTCTGACACTATTGTAATAGCAGACTTGAGGCCCTGAAGTGACGTCACGCTGACGTCACGGCTTGCCAGAGAGAGATAGCGTTCCGTTCCTGCTAGATACCTTTTATCACTGTAATTTGAAAGAGTTACCGTTGATTTTCTTGCCGGTTCTTCTCCACAGGATTTTTACGTTTCATTGGCACCGTGCACCTAGCTTCTGACGCTTCATAAGACAAGTGCCCATGTAGGTTTATGTGTAATTAAATATTTTATTAATATAATCAGATGTATGAACGTAAACGAGGCAATTGGATGTATTGGTATGTATGGATCATAGCAGGTGGCGTTATAAAGATTCTACCTAAACCCATGGGAAGAGGCCGTGGGTTTATGTATTTATGTATGCAAATAATATTGAATATCACACGAGCGACGAGCAATCGATATCGATATTATTCCCATCAAAAACATTACCGAACCCGAGTGGAAGCAAAGGATTACATCACTTTTACTCACTCAATTTTACATTAAAATATAGTAGGTACCTAGTTAAAGTTGTTTTTGTTTTACCTTCCACTGCTAAGCCAATGTCTGCATCGCATTGTATCTTGTTTCATAGGTATATACTTACCTAGATGTGGCGAGTTGTTTTTCCGATGTTTTATATACTGCAGTTAAGGTCTTTATCCGTTAGTAATTATTTGGACGTTCTGAAAGTATTTTGCGAGTAGACCTTGCAAATAAATATTTGCAAGGATTTTTTTTTTATTTTTATAAAAGTGACAATTCTCGTTCAATTCTTTAATGAACTTGGATTTGAGTGTTTTTCAGTGACTTTTAATTATTTTTATTGATAAAATAATTCGTAAGGATTAATCACGCACGCATTCCCTTAATTCACGTATGCGTGGACATAAGGAAAATCAAGTCATATGCGCGGGCGCTATTTAAAACTTGAATGAAATTCTGAACAGCGCTCATTCGCTCCTCGCACCTCGGATTGTGCGGTCAACTATACAAGGCAGGGAACCTTGCAGTTGAACCGGCAATCTTATCCTTTAGCCTTTGTAAGGACCAGGATATCTAAGTTCCTACATTTTTAGTGCAGAAATTTTAAAGTATTTTATAAAATGGCGTCTCTTGTGCTGTGTTTATTATTATGTGTTCTGACTTCTGGAGTGAGCAGTATCAACTTCAAATCATGGTGGAATAAACGTAAGTTATCGATGAATTTATTATTTGTTAGAAATTAAAATAGCAAAATATTTAATTGTTTTCAATTTAATTTTGAATAGGTAGGTAACATCTGTGAAAGTAAATTTGCTTTCAATTATGACAGTCAATAAACTTATTGATTATTTACTTAAAGCGTATTTCGTCTGTAAAAGCTTTCTTAGACCATCAAATGGGACTTTGTTATGCTATGCATATTTACAATTTAATCATGCCTCTAAAAAGTAAAATTATAAGTTTTAAAAGTAAATTAATTATTTTTATGTGTATAAAAACTTTTATAAAATGAGAAACAGTAGCAATATTAATTGTTGTTTATAACTTTCGTAATTATTAATGCATGATCAAAATCTAGTTTAAAGTCGCAAACTACTATTAAAAGTGGATAATTGGTGTAATTAAACTAAAAATTGATAATTCAGCCAAAGATGAATCAACAAAGAAGCATTAAAAATGTAATGTTAAAGGGAGATCCTAACTGTCCAATTGTAATATAAATTTCAAATTGCTAATACAATGATGAAACAGTGCTTATCAAATCTGGGTTACGAGAAAGAGATAGCAATAGTATTATCTGAATAATATTTTGGTTAGAGAGACAGAGCCAAATAGTACATATTAGTTACTTTAAATATTGCGATAAGGAAATTGTATTCAAATCCATATTAAACTTTTCGTTCCATTATCAAAGTTTTTCATAAAGCTAACAACGAATGAAACGTCCTTATTTCATGACGCAATTCAACGCAAACGCCTATTGGACCAATGGCAGCCAATCGCGTCGTGTTTTCATTTATCGCAGCTTTAAACAATTCTGTGAAACCACACCCTAGTTAACAAGAAACATAACTCTTTTGTTGTATTATTTTGATTAAAATTTCATTACCTAAACAAAATAACTTTTTAGACCTTATTTTGTAACGTTGACTGACTTAAGATTATAGATCGTTCCATGTTTATATATTTTGTATGGCCAAGAGTCTCTTGCCCACAGAACAAAACAAAATATAGAAAGATGTCCATATATTGTAAATTCCCACATCGTTTTTTCTCAATATTTCCTGCTTTAGTGACGTAGGTTGGCTGTTAATCAATATATATGTGGCACGCGTTTTCCTGCATTAGGTCCAAATACACCGCAATTACAATTCATTAGTTCTAGGAAAAACAAATCACGGACTAAGTAGGACAAAATAAGTATGTTTTTGAAGAGGCTTGTTGTTGGCTTCAGGAAAAATGTGTGGCATTCGAGACCTCTTGCCTCTACTATGCTAATCTTAGTGAAAAAAGTAATAAATTGACTATCGAATAGGTACAGTAGATATGCTTAGAGTAGGTACCTATACGATCTACGTAACATACTTACGTCAATGACGAAATTAACAGGAAGGAAGAATATGCAATTAAATCAATTAAAATTTTAATTAATAACTACGAGTTGTACATTTGTGCCAAGTTCATTTGGAAATAAATTGATTTGTTTACTCCAGTCACTATGTATTGACCCTCGTTCATTCATGAAATCATGTTCAATTTAAAAACAAATTCATTCATTTATCGAAGCCTTGATAAATTTAAATAAGTGAGGTAATTATTATTTTTATTTAATTTATGTTATTGTCAGTCTATCTCCTACTTGCAAATAACATACCTAAGTACCTACCTTATGATTACAACTGTGTTTATAAGAAATATAAATTTATTTACTTAATTACGTTGTTTTGGCAACTTATGTCATAAGTATAATTACCTAGTTGCAATTTCCATGAAAATCGCATATTTTACCTATTTTGGATAACATGTATTTAACCAATTACGCTATGGTTTAAAATTATGCAAAACAACAATTGGTAATAATATTTTAATTTATAATTCTCAGACGGTACCTATTAATGGTTTATTTAATTTAGGTAGGTAAACAATTTAATACGACGTTTGTAGGTAATTATTAATTTAACATTTAAAACACTTGTTGCACTTTCCATCCAATCTAAAGCGTCTTTCTTATTTATAAACAAAGTAAATAGTCATGTGAAGAATGAAAACAGTTTTCTAAAACATTTTACGTCTATTAAAACCAAATCGTAATTAAGTCTCTACAGTTGTCACGTATTACTTAACTACTTGATACGTCGATTTTGATGCGGTTTTAACCATTATCTAGCCAGTTTATTGAGAAAGGAAAACACTTATTTCCTACTCATAAGTTTATATTTTTTCATAACTAAAGTAAAGATATCAGTTTTTGAAACGGACTGTCCCAGATTTTTACCATAAGTATTTTGTTTTCCTTGTATCTTATGAACCTTTCCTTTGTTACAGCTGAAGCCAAATGCGGTGTTGAAGCCAGCACTAGCCTGGTCCACCACAACCCCTGGCTGGTCTACATCGAGTACTGGCGTGGCGACACTGACACTGAAATCAGATGCGCCGGCACTTTGATTGACAGCAAGCATATCATCACCGCTGCCCATTGCGTGAGAACTCTGAAGTTCAGTCGGTAAGCCAAATTTGACATTTGTTATTTTATTACTCTCGAAAGTCTGGCTACTAGTCTTGTCACCGTAAGTCCGGCAACTAGTCTTGGAGTCAAGGAGTATCGTTTTACTCAGTACCTAGGTTGTGAAGGTGATGGGAAGAAACTAGGCAGTTGACAATGGTTTATTTTTGAAAGTTGAGTTTAGAAAAGTTGTATTTGTATGAGCGTTTGCCAATCAGGAAGTTAAAGGCAATTAGCAAAGTCAAGATAAATTTCTAATAATAAATAAATATTTACAGTTTTATAATTTGAGAGTTAAATACCACTTGGTATACATTATGCATTTCATCCTGTAAATTGTAGGTAAGATACGGCGCATTTTACGCGCATGCTCTTGTACTAACTGTAACTAGGTACCCCAACTGTTCCCTAATAATTATCTCGTCTCGCGCATAGTCAACTACTTAAGCAAAACTTGCTCATATCAAATGGAACGAAACTGGTATTAATAACACGCGAGTTTACGTTCGAAAAACGTGGATAAGCTCTAAATCTGCTCTTGGAAATTATTACCCCATTTAGGTACCATATTATTTGCCACCAAAATCTTCGTTTCAAAAATGCTAATGATTTTTCTCTCTTCTTCCAGTTTAGTCGCCCGTCTTGGCGAATATGACTTATATTCTAAGGAGGACTGCGTTCGGGGTGTGTGTGCTGATCCAGTCGTCAGGATCAACGTAGCTGACATCATCGTACACCCTGGTTACGACGACAAGGCTCATGATATCGCTATCTTGACGCTGAAAGAAGATGCTCCTTATACCGGTATGTAATTATACTTTGAAAATAAATTATTTCGGCTGAATTCTCAAATGCAACTCTGTCTTAAGTGTCGTGCTAACTCTATCACTTTAAAGTGAATTGCAGCAACAGAACTTTTGAGAAAGTCGTAATCCCTTTTGAGTACTTAATGTTGAACATTTGCATTTCGAAATTCTAGTTCCATATTTATATACTCGTATCCAAATACTGGTCTAGCTCTAATAGTATGGGCAGTATTTTGAGAAGACCCAAGTAAAAAATCATCGTCAGGTGAATGGTCACTTATGATTAGGTAGATTTACATCATCATCATCATCACACTATGCTTCATGCCAATACTAATAAACCTGTTGTTATTATTTACAGACTTCATCCGCCCGATCTGCTTACCAACCGGAGACCTCAATCAAGACACGGAGTTCTACGCAGCTGGTTGGGGTGAGATTCCCAGGAAGGGCTACTACGCCCACGTGAAGAAAATTATTCGTCTTCCCTACTGGTCCAGGGAAGAGTGCCAGGCCGCTTATAAACACAACGTTATCCCTGAACACGTCATCTGTGCCGGTGGAGAAGATGGCATTGACACTTGCAGGGGCGATTCTGGTGGTCCATTGACCCTGGTGATGGATACCATCCAATTGTGGGGCGTGACCAGCCATGGTAATGTTCACTGCGGTACCAAAGACTCCCCAGGCATCTATACTAACGTAGCTGACCATCTGGACTGGATTCAGACAGTTCTCGATTCTAAAGTGGAAAATTAATTGACAAAGGCTGCCATTGACAAATTAATCGTTGTGTGAATGTAAATAATACTTCTATGACAGCAATATAATAAATGTAAAAAAAAGTTTAAGTTTAAGAATTAAAACTGACCCATGATCTCTTAATTTAAAAAAAGCAAATATTTTTATTTAAATTATATTTTAAATAATACATAATTGAATGTAGATTAATTTTAATTGAAGTGAAGTATTTGCATTTATGTTTTATGAAATAACATTCCATGCCAAATGTCGTTTAATTTTAAATGTCATATTTTGTTTTGCAAAAAAAAAACATTTAAGAAATGAATGCATAAAATGTTGTTTCGGTTTTCCTTTGTCTGAAATTAAATCATGATTCACTTCGCTTTCACGTAATAGCATATAATGAAGCACTTTTACTAAAGACTGTTTGTGCCAAAAAACCGCTAATCAGAAAGTCTAACATTCTATATTGCTAACTTTCAATGCCTTTAAATGTTATCTCACACAAATAGCTTTAGTACATAAATATTGTTAAATAACTATATTTTATTTATTAAGACTAAACATAACTGCCAAAATGTGGGTGTAGTGTTATTCTTCTGCCTGTATTTTAAGGAATACAGGCGTGATGTTATGTTCAACCATGTCAATGCTAGACAGCTAGTGGTTTATTGCTAAAAATTGTGTACTAATAAAATACCATACAATCATCATTACGGAAATAATTGTTAAAATTACATTTTAATTGCTTGGTGTATCAAGTTGGTACAGTAAAAAAAAATATAAACGTAAAGGCAGATTAGGTGCTACAATTTTAGTATTTTTGTATCACTAACGTTAATTTAAAATTAATTATTAATTTTTCAATGTATTGCAATCATATTTATTTTATAAATGCATAACAAAGACTTTTTTTACTGTACTTGCAATTTTCATATTATTATGTATTTGACATTTTCTGAATATCTTTTGCAAAGTTGAGATGTCACATTTAAACTATTGTTCTTTTTTTCAATTCTTTTTATAATATTTAAGAAGTACGGTATAGAAAAGATTCCTATCCACTAGATTTAGATAACCTATAATAAATTATTTATTAATAATTGTAATTTGGGAATTTAAAATATTCTAGTCAGATGGGAATTGTTATAAAAAAAGTGTATAAAATAAATTATGTAAATTAGTGAATGTTTAAATAGAAAATCAGTCATAAGTTCATAGAGACCGACCACAGACAATAAACTACGAATGTAAAAAAAAATCTTTTATTCCTAATTAATTTATTTTCAGCATTAAGAAGCAGTTTTTGATTGGCTGAGTTAATGACAATACCTATTAAATTTGCTTGACTCGTGGTTAAATAACAACAACCGCACGGGTCGATAGAAGGTTAAGCTACGTCTGCCGCGGTTGGTTCGTAGATGGGTAAAAATATTTCAAGTCAGCAGTTGCTCCATGTCAAATACTGGTATTTAGCTGCTCCCGATTAGCCACCCCTACATTGTTGAGAAAAGACTTGACAGATTAATCGACTTGCCTGAAACTGGTGGATCTTTTTACTATGACTTAATATGATATTACACTCATTTTTTTAAAGTGTCCTAATTAGATTCTAAAGTACTAATAAATCACTAAAAAAACACAACATTTTTATTTAATCGATTAGTGCCGTAAAAATGCATTTAAATTTTACATTTTCAATTAGCTGTTTATAAATATATTCAAGAAGCCCTTTATTATTATAAATAACAAGGAATTCGCCGTAAGGATACTACTGGACATGAACAAAACGTACGACAAGGTACCATTTAAAATACTTCTAGATAAACTGTATGGAATAGGAAACCGCGGGAAAGCCCATGACAACAAGTAGTTGAAATCGAATACTTTTTTTTTTTTTTGGGTGGGAAATCATCAAATAACTTCTCCCGCTCTGGGTGGAGCATGAGGGCGTGTCAGACTTTTACTGACTAAAACCCACCCGCGTTCCCTCAGTTGCCTGTGTGCCAGGGGCCGCGGTATCTCTTTCGAACAACCCGCACCCCTGGCAGGCATCGGCCCTTGCGGACCCCCCCATTTGGTGCTGACATCTCTTTGAGGCGCGCGTGGAACACAACGCGCCGTCGACCCGGGCTTGGTCCTTACCGGACAGCGAGCTACCCATTACTCGCCGTCCGCAAGCCCGCGCCTACGGTGGCCGGGAATCAGCCTGGGATTCCCGACGCTCAGGGCGTCGCCCGCGGCGACTACGGCCGTGAGGGCGCATATACTGCCTCTCCCTCACGTGCGCCGCCTCCCTCTTCCTCACGTGCGCCGCCTCCCTCTTCGCGAGCATTACTGCTTCGCAGAAGGAGGTGACGGCTAACCATTTACTCTCGCTCCGTACCATGGCCTGCACCAGGGTCGGACGCGAGAGATCACCGCCGCCGATCGCCTCCACGAGGACACGGCGGTGCTCCGCCCAAGCCGGGCAGACCGCCACCGTATGCTCCACCGTGTCCTCAAATCGAATACTTTAATCACAATAGTTAGAGAAATAGAAAAAAATCCGACCTAAAAGCAACGCTTCCATCCCCCAAGAAGTGTCATAGGATGTCTATTATTCCTTGTTTACATCAATGAGTTACCGAAAACCATAGAGGGGCCATGTATTCGCAGATGACATATCTTCATTAGTCTCCTGTCAAAACAACACAAACATAGAAGAAAAACTCAGTTCCACACTCACAAAAACATATCACTGGATGACCTCCCATAATTTAGAAATTAATTATGCCAAAAAACCTAAATTAAAAGTAAAAATAAATCCAAATCCACCTTTATTTTATGAAAAAGCTCCAAGAGAAATAATTCATTAAAAGATTCTGTTACTACCAAAGCCTGAATTTATACAATAAAATTATTAAATACTGTCCAATCTATGGTATGACGTACCATAAATGCGAAAAGGTAGTTTACTCATTTCTACAAAATAAAACCTACGATGAGACAGGAAAGCTCCTAACAGCATGAATAATAAAAACTTTTTCCAAAAAAAAAACAACCGACTTCCAAAAAAACACTACAAAGTGAAAAATAACTTTAATTTCGGAAGTCGGTGTCTTTGGAAATGTATTTGAATTTTTTGTCACCGCCTTCCGAAATTAAAGTAATTTTTCACTTTGTAGTGTTTTTTTGGAAGTCGGTTGTTTTTTTTTTGGAAAAAGTTTTTATTTTTCACTTTTTAGTGGTTCACATGTGCTTACACCTTCACAGCATACTGGCGTGATGTTATGTTATGAACTGGTGTAAGCAATAGACAGAGATGAGATTTCAGCAATCCCAGTCCATTTGCTATCATTTATTGAGGAGTTCCGTTGCATATCTCCGAAGTTCTTCATCAGATCTTCACCAAATTGAAATGGAACCACTCTGAGAAAGTACTCTTCCAAAAAATACCTAAATCGCTTTGTGTGCCTATAAAATTTGAAGAGTTCTCTCCATTTCTCCAGGATCCCATCATCAGATCCTGATTTGATGATCATGGGACCACCTGGGAAGTATACCCTTTCAAACAAAAAAAACAAAATTCAAATCGGTCCAGCCATCTTCGAGTAATCGGGGAACATACATAAAAAAAAAAAAAAAAAAAAAAGGTTCCGACGAATTGATAACCTCCTCCTTTTTGAAGTCGGTTAAAAATATACATCAAATCACACCATTACTCCTACAGAAGCAAACCCTATACACGCACAGACGCACCAACTCACACACACACACAACCTCGCACACACACGCACGCTCACGCACACTAACATGCCCACACAACCACACGGAAACCAGGTTTTAGCTACTGTTTTTATCTTTTTTTAATATAATTTTTCCTTATGTATTATTATCTTTAGTTACACTATGTCACCAATAGTAATAAAATTTTAGTAGAAGACTAGTGTCAAGTCACAGATAGTGTACAATTTATTTATAATAACCAATGGGGACTGGAAATTATACAGGTTAAATTATACAGGTTATTCCTGATAATACAGCACCTCACCACCATTTCAGTTGTAGTTTTAGTACACTTAATTTGTCTACCTTGTAAACTGTACTACAATGCTGTTATGATGAATAAACAATTTGTATTAAGCAAAGAAGGAGCATTGCTTGTAGAAGCAACATGCTTGCAAGACGATTTGCTCATTGTTCCAAGCAAGTGAAGGCAACACTATTCGAGGCATACTGCCGGGCGTTCTACACCAGCCCACTTTGGTACCAGTACTCGAGGAGAGCTTACAACTCACTTCGTGTACAGTACAACAACGCGTTTCGCGCCTTGTTTAACCTGCGTTGGAGGTGTAGCGCGTCTGGTATGTTCTTTGAAAATAGAGTGGGTGACTTCTTTTCCGTTCTGAGAAGAGCAAGAGCTTCATTTCGAACACGATTGCTTAACTGTGAAAATAATATTATAACCACTGTATTCCGTACAATTTTCGTGACTAGAACCGAATTGTTCAATCTCAGCATTGACTATGACGTAATCAAGTAATAATAATGACGAATTAATTTATCTAATTTTATTTATCAAATATAATTATCTAATAATAATTTTTAATAATGTATAAACGTATTAACTTAATCTAATTTAATATATAATTTGTAATACCTAAAATACCTACTTAATATAACTTAGTAATAACAATATATCTGCTTATTTATGACATGTAGTCACTATTGGTGAAATGTATTTGTGTGTACTTACATATGCAATGCCTGAAATAAAAATGATTTGATTTTTTTTATTTTTTATTTTATTATATTCTGGTCCTGCAATTTAGAAATCAAAGTAAAGTGCCGTTGCTATTAAACGCTTTACACCTGTATGTGATTTATTTTCATCTGATGCTAGGGGCCACTGTAACAGCTCACTTACCTTAAAAATTGGATATGATTATTACAGAATGAATACATCGGCTGGACTTAGCCAATGTCAATCAGCAGGGAGTAAGCGTGGTGATCAATAATCGGTCAATGATAAGCTTATCTAGTTTTGTTTTCAATCAAAGATTTATTGACTGCCTTGCTGGTAGGTACGGCTCTAAAACGTGACTGTTGAGCGTACGGGCCTAGGGACCTGAGTTGAACGAAGAGTAATTCTCTCTGTCAGGAAACCTTTGTCTTCCATTTTCAGATATACTGAAGTGATGTTATGTCAACAAAGAAACTTTCTTTTAAATTTACATTATTTCAGTTGACAATGCGAATGTAATCGAAACATTTTCTTTCAGCATACATTAATGGTTACCGGATGCTTACGAAAATGGCGAAACAGAAACAGAAACATTGCTAATGCAATATGGCGCCGCCGTGCCAGCGCTGCCGCCTATCCTCCCGGTGTCTGTCCCTGGATTATGCAAATTATGTGCCGTACAGCGTAGAATTTTACTCTTTACGAGCAAAAATCTAAAAATATATTATTGAGATAGCTTAGGCAAAATGCAGTCGGAAAATGTTAGTTTTAGTTCATGAAACAACAAAATAAATTTTAAAATACATTTAAAGATTTTAGTTTTTTTAATCTGTTTTTGAACACCATGAAATAGTAGCCGCCATGTTATTTCGTCATAGGGCATGTCAACTGAGCAACTTTGTAATTTTATTATTTTCGTATCCAAAGTAATTTTCATTTACATAAGGAAAAGCAAACCAACGATAAGTAGAAAAATAAAGCATTTTTTTTAATTATAAACAATTTTCATACAAAATATCAGCGCATTTGTTTTTAGCAAACTGACATCATACCCACAGAGCAATATGGCGTCTACTGCGGCCAGCGTTTTCATCAAATTACGCGCGAAATTTGAAAATGCAAAATTTAAATGCATTTTATGCCACTAATCGATTAAATAAAAATGTTGTGTTTTTTTTAGTGGTTTATTAGGACTCTAGAATCTAAATAAGACACTTTTCAAAAATTAGTGTAATACCCTATTGATGCTATAACATAGATTTTGTACTTTTAAGCGTATGTCGATCTCTATAAGAGCAGGGAAAGACCAAGAAATTATGGACGGAAAATGTGAATAATGATGTGGTTAGACCACTGGGTGACTACCGGAATGACGGCTAATAGAGAAGTATGGTGTTGCGCCAACCCTAAATAAATTTGTACAAGCGTAGGAGAAAGATGAATTACTTCAAAGCGTATGGTGGTGATCCTTAAAGCTAAACATACATGCAGCACATCGTACTTCAATATAACAACCGACTTCCAAAAAAACACTACAAAGCGAAAAATAACTTTAATTTCAGAAGTCGGTGTCTTTGGAGCTGTATTTGAATTTTTTGTCACCGCCTTCCGAAATTAAAGTTATTTTTCACTTTGTAGTGTTTTTTTGGAAGTCGGTTGTTTTTTTTTGGAAAAAGTTTTATTTTTCACTTTTTTGTGGTTCACATGTGCTTACCCCTTCACAGCGTACCGGCGTGATGTTATGTTATGTACTGGTGTGAGCAATAGACAGACATGATATTTCAGCAATCCCAGTCCATTTGCTATCATTTATTGAGGAGTTCCGTTGCCTATCTCCAAAGTTCTTCATCAGATCTTCACCAAATTGAAATGAGAAAACTACGAGAAAGTACTGTTTCAAAAAATTGCTAAATCGCTTCATGTGCCTATAAAATTTGAAGAGTTCTCTCTATTTCTCCAGGATCCCATCATCAGACCCTGACTTGATGATCATGGGACCACCTGGGAAGTATTCCGTTTCAAACAAAAAAAACAAAATCCAAATCGGTCCAACCATCTTCGAGTAATCGGGGAACATACATAAAAAAAAAAAACAGGTTCCGACGAATTGATAACCTCCTCCTTTTTGAAGTCGGTTAAAAACATGCGGACTCGGAACTCGCAGTGTGTATGATAGATAGATAGTTCATACACACTGCGAGTTCTGCCTGTTCAGAAAGGTCGCAGGTAGGCATGAAGGTATGCTTAATATTGCTATAACCAGCTTTACCTGCCTAGGTACTTGTTATGTTTAAGTACTAGATAGGTACATACTGATACCTAAGCAGCAGATGACGTATTATATTTGGCACAAATATACAGTGACGCAATTAATTACGTCTTCTGACCTGAAAGCCTGTTGTTTTCTCTGGAGTTACTGATTTACATTGTACAAAAATAATCTCTTCGAACAACTATTTCTGTAGTAAATGATCGCTGTTTACGGTGGTTCTTTTGTGTGCAGCCAAGCCTAAGTTTAGAATCAGGTCATGTTTGTCATAAAAGTAAATTATCTTAGAAATAGAACCAACATGTAAAATATCTGCAGTAAAAGACGAAGAGGTTTTAATTCAGCTTTTAAAGTCCGGCCTAAACAAACTAACCGACAAACGTTGCAAGTTGCAAACATTTCTGTTTACAGCAGCATGTAGATATTCCTGCTAGCAACAAATTGGTTGTCAAAGTCAAAGTCAGAGCCAAAGTCAGTGTCAAAGTCAAAGTCAGAGTCAAAGTCAAAGTCAGAGTCAAAGTCAAAGTCAGAGTCAAAGTCAGAGTCAAAGTCAAAGTCAGAGTCAAACTTCTTATTTGTAAATCATAAATTAGGTGTAAAGACAGGTGTTGTAAATAAAATATGTAGATATAGGTAGTTAGGTACTAGTATATCTATACTTATTTTGTTTCAATGTCAACGGCAAAACATAGTTGTTTCGCCGTTGATGGCGTACAACCAATAAATAGGTATCTTACGAAACACAATTAACTTTAATTAAAATAAAAAAATTACAAATCTTTCCACGCTAAATTATATTGAACTTATCCTAAAACAATGTTGACAATTTTGCGAACAAAATTTCTACAAATTTTAATTATTCGGTTAACATAGCATTTCTCCTACATTATGCATATAATCACAACATTTATTATGGTACGTCGATCTATGTGCGGATGTGAGATATTAATAATCGCTAGCGAATCTCTTAAATAAGTACCTAGCATTACGTTACCATGGCAACGATTATCTGTCAATTCGAACCGTTACCGAAATATTGATAAGTTTAATAATAGTAGATGCGGCATAATATTCGATTTTCCTTTATTTTAATATCGAAAGGTCGCCGGACGTCTTATCGTAATATGACGTAGTTGTTAACAATTTAGTGACGTTTTCTGACCATACCTACTAGGATAGGGAAAAACTTGTATTACCAACGGGTGATAATTGATTGTCAGTCTGTTCAGACCTACCTACATCCGTCTTGACCAATCGTGATTATTTTGGAAAGATAAGTACGTAATGCTATTGTGGCAGGTTTGGGATTGAGATGCTCCATTTTTAAATATTTACTGATACGTTGTTTTTTGTCAAAACATTTTTTTATTCAGTAATTTTGACATTTTGATGATTTATATATTATGCAAAATGACACAAATAATTAGGTGCTTTGTAAAGTATTAATTTTATTATTTTGGAGGTCAATTGTGGGTCATAATTTAGTTCTGACGTGTAAGTGTTTTTAAACGGTTTTATTTAGCTTGCTCTGTTTGTTGTTGTTGTTTTTTATTTGGGTCAAATTTAGTACTTGAAATTTTACCCCCTTTTAATCTGATATTGAGTACACACCTTAAGTTTTGATAACAATATTATTTAATATAAAAAAAAATAGAATGAGAAATAATAAGTAACGAAATAAAAACTTGAAAATAAAATAAGTAATTTTTTTTAAGTTTTAACTAAAAGCTAAAAAAATAATTCGGTAAAATAAAATCTGTCGGTCTGTTAGTTTGATAACCAGAATACACGGACTATTCTGGTTATCAAACTAACAGACCCAGTCATAGCCAATGTACTTAGATTACCCATAAATAATTTAATTATTTCTGAGGTAAAAAAACAATTCTCTGGAAATAAAATAGTTTAGTTTTTTTTAAATTCTACTTTTCCTATAATACCAAAAACTTTTCAAATAAATGCTATACATAAAATTCTTAAGGTTTTTGAAAGAAGTGTTTAGTGTGAATCTTTTTAATATTGCACAATATTGTGTTTTAGAATATTACCGCATTTTAAGGAAAAAGATTGAATGAGTCAAATTCGTATATAGTAACTTGTGTAATATGTTTTTGTTAATAGTTTTTTGCTTATCATGGTGGTTCAAACGTTTTTTAAATTTTTATAATGGCAACATCGTTATATCATAGAATATAAATGATTTTGTTTACGTTCAGTTGGCGTTACCCAAGAAGCTTATAGATAACAGTGGAGGCAACACTCTGAATACCTAAGTGAAGACGACTGTGGGCTAGCGCTCTCTTTCTAAATACATACACAAGGGAGAGAAAACACATATCACTTTCTCGTTCTTATGTATGTATTTAGAACAAGAGCGTAAGCCCACAAGTTGGCTTCACTTTTTTATTTGGAGTGTGGCCTCCACTGTTATCTATAAGCTTCTTGGCGTTACCCTTTAGCTAAAGCAAGAGATGCTTTAAATTTCGGCTAAACTTGAAAGTAACATATAACTGACTCCCAATATAGACCCTGGACCATTAACAAAATCTTTAGGCTGAAGGAGGACTAAGTATTACAGCAAAGTCAAAGTCAAAGTCAAAGCATTTATTTCAAATAGGCACTTAAAAGGCACTTTTGAACGTCAACATTTACATTAAAATAGAATTGATTGTAGTCGCCCCTTCCAAAATGTAGTTTCGTATGGAGAAGAATGGGCAAGAAACTCCACCGTTACTCTTTTAAAATGTTTCAAGTACAATATTTACATTCATTATATGATTATGTGTGAAAACGATGCACCCAGAATAAAATTACCATACCAAAATGGGTAAAAAAAGCAAATAAGGATAGCAAGAGTTTCTAAAAACAGCGGTGACTTAGTGGTCACAGTCCTGACTGAAGCGTCGTTGCCGAGGGTTTGGATCTAGGCGGGCACATTACTTTGTGTAATTTATTTTATCACCAGTAGTCTAAAAAGGTGAGGGAAAACATCGTGCGGAAACCAGCGTCTTCTAGAACAGAAATAGCTAAGGCATGTGACATCCACCGAACAATATTGGGCTGCGGGGTAAATTATGGCCCATTCTTTCTCAGATAGAGGTGGTCTGTATTGCAGCAGTGGGAACGTTACATGCTGATTAATTATGCTTAAGCGGCTAAGAGTTCCAGCCAGGAACTGTCATCAGGTGTCATGTGGATGGTAAGTGTCTTCTTATTCACGAGTGCTTTAAAAGGTTCATAAATAAGTGACGCGCTTACGTAATGAATAAACTTGATACTGTAGGACTCCGAGAGTCCTAGGTATCCGGGATGAAGCTGAATACCAAATAAAACGCTATGTGCGTATAAATATGAATTTTACCTTTATTCCACGTATTAGAAGTTTACAGCTCCGCGCCTGTCAATCAATTAAACTCTCCCGAAACAAAACCTTTATAAGATTAGGTACTTGACGGATTCCTTTTAGAAATTCCTGACAGTTCGTACATAGACAAAGCCCACTCGTTGGCTGCCAGTATGTACATAAAGGTTGCATTCGGTAAGCGACCAACCTTTATAATACCTATTTTCCCTGGGAAAACAAATATGACCAAGCAAAAAATAGCAACACTTTCTCTTTAATTGACAGGAAACGGCCATATTTGGTCTTATTATGATAAGGGAAAAAGGTGTCGACCACAACAAATCACAAAAATATATTTTTGCGGTGAGATGAACGTCAATGCTTGTTATTGAAGTTCTGCTTCCAGAAATCGTTAAAAAGCAAAATTTATCGTCACATAATTCCGCATAAATAGACATGCCACATTAGCTGTAGAACCGATGACCGTTGGAGTAGACGTGTTCTTGAGTGTTGACCGCGAATCGGCAAACGTAAGGTTGAACGCCCTCAGGCTAGGTGGAGAGACGATCTTCGCAGTGCGACTGGTAGCAGCTGAATCAGAGTTACAGCGAATGGAACTGAATGGTGTGCAATTGTAGAGGCCTGTGTCGAGCAGTGGACTGCTGCAGGTTGATGATGAGGCATGCCTAGGTAACGGTGAAAACATCGTGAGGGAACCTAGAATAGAACTGAATGTTACTAGCATTTCCTAGTAACAAAAAATCGCAGACATGTGATAGCCACTAAGCCACACTAGGCCCGCGTGGTGAATTATTGCTCACTCCCTCCAACAGAGATGTGGCCTCTGTCCCAGCAGTGGGTACGTTATAGGGTAATTATTATTATGCTAGTTTCCATTCTCCTGAAATGTTGTACCGTAGACGTACACGTCAATTACAGTTGGTAGAAGTAACTTGTTTCAAGAGATTCACGAATTTGACTAGACGTCAAATTATTCACCTTTGATCAGTGATTCAGAAACTTCAATAAGTACACTATGGAATGTCCCTTCTTTACGTTGAATGACGTTGTTTGTGGATAGTCCCTAGACGACCTATTTGTTTGGATGACTCAAATGGCTAGATTGTCTCGTCTAGTGGTTAGTTTAGTGGTCACGGCAAAGTGTTATCCATAATTATTTCATAATCATCATCATTTTAGCCGAAAGACGTCCAATGTTGATAATAGGCCTGCTCTATGGGTCACTGGATAGACAGGTCCTGTGCTTCTGGAGCTAGCGGATTCCTGTGGCCTTCACAAGGTCATCGGTCCACTTTGTGGTAGGTATTCCAACTCTACGCTTTGCGGTACGTGGTTGCCACTCCCAGAATCTTTTATCATTATTTACATTGGAAAGAAGACTCAAGAATTTTAAGATATTATGTGAAAGCCACCAACTAATCCGCACTGGGCATGAGGAACATCGCATTTTGGTTTTTACACGCTTTATATCAGCTTCACTTGTATGTTTGTTTGTATGTTTGTAAGTAACCGACTCCTTTGAGCGCGATTTTGACCCACTTTAAACGGTCAGATTTCATTGAAACTTTGTAAACTTGTCGAGGACCGATGACAATTCAATAATAATAAAAATAAAAAAAAACACGTTTTTGTAGTTAGCAAAACTAAAAAATAGAAAATAAATAATAGTTTAAAAAACTAAAAAACACGCTTTAAAAACCAAACTAAAAAGGGAGAAAATAATTTAATTCAATTAAAAAGCGTGGGGTGCTTGACATTAATTGATTATAAAAATACCTCAAAAAGCACCCCACGCTTTTTAATTGAATTAAATTATTTTCTCCCGTTTTTAGTTTGATTTTTAATGCGTGTTTTTTAGTTTTTTAAACTATTATTTTTGTGTTAGAAAGCTTAACCTCGTAAGTATAGTATAAAGCTATATGTATCACTTGGAAGAAAGTGTGATTCCCAACTCATATGTATTAAGGTCCTCGCCTGAGCCTCGGTGAATAATGTAGGTACTATTTTTAGTCTGTAATTTCGTCGTATTAAGCATGATTATCGATTTATTAGAGTAGGTAGTGGTAGCCTAGTATAGCAGTGGTAGCCTAGTAGTAACGACTGTGACATAGAAGTTGTAGGTCGTAGGTTCAAACACAGACGATCGCATTATTTCATCATCACTGCTCTGAAAACGGTGAAGGAAAACATCGTGAGGAAACCGGCATGTCTTAGAACCAAAAATTCGAAGACATGTGTGTTTATCATAAAAAGTGTAACTACTGACGAACAGTTGACCGTTAATAGGATATATATATGCATACAGGGTGTCCCGAAACTCGACGTCAAGCGGGTACGGGGTGATAGGCTAGGTTATACCAGTTCTGGAAATAAAAAACATGTTAATTAGTTGAGTGATAATAGGAATACTTTTGAAAATGTTGAAAATCAACACCAGAGATACGCACGTAGAGCAAAAATATCTTTTCAGAGGTGTTGTAGAGCCTGTATTCGTGCCGAAGGCAAACAATTTGAACATTGGATTTAGTTTTATTGAAAAAATAAATGTATTAAAATATTTCCTATTGTTTCATTATGATTTACTTTTGCAATAGTACAATAATAGGTTTTTTTTTTATTTGGCCTAGCCGATCGCCCCTTACCCGCTTGACGTTGAGTTTCGGGACATTCTGTATATGCTACTATGGCTCGAACGTCACCAGCAAACTAGTCAGATAATTTATTTTTATGGAACCTTAATGAGCTAAATTCGTTGCTAACCTAACCCAACGTAATATATTAAATAGTGAGTCTTTCTATGGTGGGCGGACTGCCTATATCCGATCGAAATTCATACTAATTTAGCATTTATCAAATATGAAACTAATTACGTCGAATTGCGTGAATTACGGTAATGTATTTACCTTATACATACTTAGGTGAATTTCCAGGGGCCTATCCCTCGAAAACTGTTACCCAGTAACTGGGTTATAGAGTTCTGAACAGCTATTCACAACCATTCGATACGCTTCCGTGCCGAATCGGACATCAGTCAATGTTATCGAAGTAACGCTGTTCACAAATCAGTAACCGGAACATGTTGTAAATCAAATAGCTGACTGCTATTCTTTCGACAGCTATTGGCTGTCAGCGGCAATTCAAATAAGGTATCGATAATGTGTTATTTTCGACATGAGAGCCTGTCAAATGGTTGTGAACTGCAATGCAGGTAAGCAGTCACTGTTAGTAGAATGCTGGTATTAAACTGTATCGAGTTAGACTGGTTGCTGACCCCAACATAGTTGTGAAAAGACTAGGGCAGGATGATGAAGACAGGTGAATTCCATTGTGTCACGTAAGCTTATCTTATCTTATCAGCCCCCACACACAGACTATATCCTCAAATTCAACAAAATATGACAATGGTTGTAAAGTTCCTGAAATTAATTAATGAGTAAGTTTTTAAGGATAATTTTGATTAGGCACTAATCTTTCTTATTAAATAATATATTGCGTATGGTACGTAGGTAGTGGTGGTGGTGGAATGGTGGTGGTTTCCATATAAATGGTGAGTAAATTAGCCAACTCTCCCAAATTCGTCAAATGATATTTTTTTTTTTTTTATACGTTGCTCCACACTAGGAATTTCTTCCTGTATCGTGGGTGCGTTTACAAACATAGAAACTCACAAACACCCAGACCCGGAACAATTACTTGCAGATCATACAAATATTTGTTCCGTGCGAGGATCGAACCCGCGACACGCTGCGCAGCAGTCGATCGCTCAGCCATTACGCCAACCGTGTCGTCAAATTATTATTTTATAGCGCGAATCTTTCCAATTTATTTGGGTAAATTGGTAAAATTGCCGTTATTCTATTCATAATTCGCACCTTCATTTCGAAACTGTTACTAAACGAAAAAACTAAATTAAACAGGAGAATTTATTTATAATTTTTGCATAACTATTTACTATAAAAACTGATGAAACTGATAAAAAAGTGGTGAACACATAAAAATTTCGTGAAAATTTCGTTTAGTAACGGTTTCGAAATGACGGTGCGATATATCATACAGGGCATGAGTAGTACGTACTACTCATTAGAGTGAGATGTCGTATATTCGAAACCTACCGATGACTATAAAAGATAACTCATCCTTAAACCATAATTAACTTCCTTAAGCCCTACCTGGAGGCCTTATTTATAAGGCATCCACAGGTAAACCTGGTTAAGCAGCCGACAATATATCCTATAGTGACTTGCGAGATACCGCTAAGAAGAATAATAAAAAAGTCCAAGCATTTCTTCCATAGTAACGTAGGTATTTTTCTTAGGTTGGTAATATTTTTTTACGATTAAATAGATTTCATAAAATAAACGATGTCAAAAATAATTTTAAAGACGTTTTCTGACTCAAGATGAGCAAAATTTTCCTGTTTAATTTTTTCGTTTTATTTTATTTTCAGACTAGGGGTTGGTTCCCAGGGTGCATGGCCTAGCCCCTATATCCGATCATGCTACACCGGTATGATTGTGACTTCCACTGTCGTCAGCACTTCTCAAACGTATGAGTGTGGTTTGTGCGATAGATTGCCCGTATAATTTTCCCTATAACTGAACACAGGAATATATATATAACGGCCCGCAACGATCAAACCGGATCATTATTGGAGGTAAACTTGCCTGAAACAAACGTTATGAGCATTTAATTTATTTAAAAAATTAAATTATTTCTGTGGAGATTTTAAACTCATCTATGATTCGTTTATTATTGCTGTTATCATGTGCTGTAGGCGTTTTGGCTTTTAAACTGACGAACGGTAAGTAAAATAAGTTAAAAATTATTTTTACTGTTATTTCTTTGATTGGTGCAAACTTTTAATTTATTACTTTAAATTGAAATTTAAATTTAATTTGAAGTTATACCATAGTTTAAACTAGTTTTTTTTCGTTAACGGTTTTTTTTTTTTAAATTCAAGTTTCGAATTTTACCTTCTATCACTTTTTTATTAACCAGGTTTTTTTTCCAGGACCTACTTGTGGCGTAGAAGCAAGTTCCAACCTCATCCATCACAACCCGTGGCTGGTGTACATAGAATATTGGCGCGGAGACCAAAGGACTGACATCAGGTGCGCTGCTACCCTCGTGGACAGCAGGCATCTCATCACAGCTGCCCATTGCATCAGGACACCCAAGTTTACCAGGTAATTCTTTACATAACATGTCGGTTGCTAAGGTCCAAAACTGTCAGACAATTTGGTCCTTTTTCTCATCAGTTACTAAGTTAGCTATTAGTTTTCTGGTCTTTCAAGTCCATTTCTTCTATTTATTAGCTTGCAGTCAGGTCTAAACTAACCTAACCTAACAGGGGTTAACAGGCATGGGAAAATCCTGAGGAAAAGGTGATGATAATTAAAGGTAAAAAAAAGAATAAATGGTGTGATAAACTGCGGTAAATTCACTACTTATTCCGGTAACTAAATAGTTTCCGATTAGTGCAGTCGAAGTTAGTCTTGGTTTTTAGGTAATTAATTTTATAAAAATAAAACATTAGATTTTTATGCGGATAATAATTTGAAAACGTAAGTTCATCTTCTTTTAATTTGATTAGATAAAGTTCTAGATGTCAAAAAGATGTGTAAATCTCAACTTTATCAATTATAGTTAAGCTTTACACATTATTTGGCTGACTAGTCATTATTCAGATTTCATTGTTTTTAATAAGCTTTCATTCAATTTCATCATGTTTTCTTATTGCGGTCAGTTTTCTTGAACTAATAACTAAACCCTTAAAGTTGATAATTTAACCAATCGTTATTTGGTTCGTCTTCACAGTCAACGTCATCAACGCAACTATATTATTAAAATTACATCACTAGGAATTCCCTCATTATAAATATAACCTCATTATTGAATCATGTGGTCAACTCTTATTCAATAAGTAATACTATGTATTTTATTTATAAGTCATACCTATAGGTTTTGGGAATTCCGTGTTACCATAGCAATGTTTCGTTTAGAGATTAATTACTGGACCAGTTTTATTTTCAAAATTGGTTTGCTTTGTTGCTTATGGCTTTCCATATCTATTAATTTTGTTACAATTTCAAGTGAATCTAAGAATTTGTTATTCACTGTCTTCAACGAAGAAGAAGAAAGATTTGGCGTATCACTTTAAATCTTCTTTGTTTCTCATTCATGTACATCTTAATAAATCTTTTTAACCCAGACCTAGAAAAAGAAGTTCGTTTAAATTTTCTTAACATAAATTTTCTTCTTTACAGATTAGTGGCACGTCTCGGAGAATATGACCTAGCCAGCAAAGAAGATTGCATCAATGGAGTATGCGCTGATCCGATCGTCAGGATTGAGATTGAAGAGATTATCGTTCATCCTAACTACGATGGAAAGAGTCAAGACATTGCTGTTTTGCGGCTAGAAAAGGATGCACCTTATTCTGGTAAGATTTTTTTAAATTGGTTAGGACCACATTTTCGAAGACCTGGTCCTTCGATCCTTAAAAAGTCTTGTCAACACTGATGTTAAAAATGCAGATTGTTTTATATTTCGTTTCTTTTTTCACAGATTTCATTCGCCCAATCTGTTTGCCATTTGGGGAACTACAACGTAACACCGTTTTCGCGGCCACGGGATGGGGCGAGATTCCCCTGAAAGGGTACTACAGCAGCACTAAGAAAATCATCCCGCTTCCGTTATGGGGGAGAGCTGAGTGCGAGGCTGCGTACAAATACTTCAAAGTTCCTGATAATGCAATCTGCGCGGGGGGTGAAGAGGGCTTCGATACCTGCAGGGGCGATTCAGGAGGACCTTTAGTGTGGTTCAAAAATAGGGCCGAATTGTGGGGTGTTACTAGTGCCGGGAACAACCGATGCGGGACGAAAAATTCCCCCGGACTTTACACCAATGTTGCTGATCATCTGTCATGGGTCGAAGATGTTCTTTCCGGGAACTATGAGAAGCCTGAATACGATGAATTTGATGCTATTTAAATTATTTAAGTAGTTTGTAAAAAAAAGGCTGAAAAAAAAACAAACGTAGATTTATGTTAAAAAAAAAACAAAAAGCTTTAAGAAAACAAAAAAGTGATAAATTTAAAAAATAAATGTAAATATTAAAAAAAAATATATGTTATAAAAAAAAGAAAAACTAAATATGTGGAGTAAGGAGGAAAAGTTTGGGGTAAAATCCCTATACATCATGTGTATAAATAATCTTTATCCATGTTTCTACCCTGAATGTGTAAATTTAAGTACTTAAAACTAGTTAAATTATGTAAATGTAGGTCAAAAATGTTCCTAATTTTTGCTCATTGTGTAAAAAAAGATAAAATAAGTTCCTGTAGTTGTAAGTTATTTATTAAAAAGACAATGTCAAAAAAATTTATCTTAAATAAACCGTTTGAACACGTAATTTCTGTTTTTATTTTCTTCATTCACCTATAATAGACACTTTTCGAAAAAATCATCTGAAAATATTATGATTGTCAAGTATATTTACCATAGAATCAGACGACTAATATGGTGCACTCGTATCTTGATTTGAGAACATAAACCAGGCTGTACAAAGTTCTCATTATTTTTGCAAACAACTTGACTTCCATAAATTATAATAATATTTATTATATCAAATCCTGAAATTGGCTGCGTTTAAAGAAAAAATCAACTTGCATTTAATCTCTTGATTCTCATAAATGGTTTACCAACAATCGTATTCTTAGCTGTTGTTTGCACAAAAATCACTAAAATAAGTTAAGTGCTAAACGAATTTAAAACATCGTTCTGTTTTAGTCGTTCGTTTAAAGATGACAGGATGGCAAAATGATGTTTCAAATATTTTGTGGCGCTAAGCAAAGCCCAGATATATTTTTCCCACTGCTGGGGCACGGCCTCCTCTTGGTCAGAGGGAGTGGGCCAAAATCCACCACGCGGACCCACCGCGTGGATTTGGCCCACAACCTCATTTGCATGGTGCGGGTTGGTAGATGTCAAATGTCTTCGAAATTTTGATTGTAAGACATGCCGGTTTCCTATCCATGTTTTCCTTCACCGTGTTGAAAGCAGTGGTGATGAAATTATTTACACGAAATAAAGCGCCTACAACTCGTACAGACCTAAGTCATGGGCCAACACTGCTCCAAGCGCGTTTAGTGTAATCTGAGTTTGTGGTGTAATATAGAAAAATCCATATCTATACAGTTTGAAAACAAAATCCCGTGAAAACGATCACCACATCGGTTAACCGCACCCTACCGCCTAGCGGCCGAGCGCTACAAGCAAAAATAGTCCTTCGGGTGTTAAGATAGTCCCTGATAGTACCTAAGCAAACTGAGACCCAGTTTCTCAGACGAAAACTATCGCAAAATCAATGTGACAAATTATTAAGCGCCCGTAAACTGGCTCTTGGTCTATTTTTAATCGACTTCTAAAAAAGGAGGAGGTTGTCAATTCGACTGTATATTTTTTTATATTTGTTAGCTCAGAACTTTCGACTGGGTGAACCGATTTTGATAATTCTTTTTTTATTTAAAAGATGGTGCTTCCCGTGTGGTCCCATTTCATTTGGTCCAGTTCTGATAATGGCTACCACCTTTAAATAAAAAGTGAAAAATGAAAAAAAATAAAAACTACCGACTTTTGAAAAAACACTACCTACAGTATGAAAAATAACTTTAATTTCAGAAGTCGGTGACAAAAAACTAAAATACATATCCAAAGACACCGTTTTCCGAAATTAAAATTATTTGTCACATTGTAGTGTTTTTCAGAAGTCGGTTGTTTTTTTTGGAAAGTTTTTATTTTTTTAGCTAAATTCATTGACTCCCAACTTGATCATAATTCGTCATCGCCTACCTAGCCTTTTTGCAACTATGTTGGGGTCAGCTTCCAGTCTAACCGGATGCAGCTGAGTACCAGTATTTTAGATGGAGCGACTGCCTATCTGACGTCCACAACTTTTTTACTTACTGGGTAAAATTATATATAATATTATAATAATTAAGGGACGAACTGACCTTCATAATAATAGATGGCCACGGGCTAACACACTGTAGACAGTCAAAATTGGCTTTACCAATTTCACACCCGCGATTAACCAAAAATCTTCTCAGCCTGGGTAGAAATAACCTTAGAATAATCATAAGAACAATTACGGGCCATAACCCTCTTAATAAACATCTTTAGAATATAAGCGCCACAGACAGCCCGCTTTGCAGGGGCTGCCTTGATGCCGAGGAATCAGTCGCCGACGTCATCCTGGAATGCGAGGCCGTGGCTTCACAACGTCAAGAAATCCTCGGAACAGTGAGGTCGCTCCGCGAAGCCTGTGAAGCTCCCAAGTAGCTTCTGTGCTTTTGGGTGGAGCTAGGCTGGCTTTGTTAGCCAGAATCCCCACGCACAACGGACTGAATGGGAGTCTACGTGCGGAAAAGGGAGTCCTATCATCATCATCATCCATAATTAAGGGGTATCACCCTTGGTAAGCCTGGTTATGATGCTTTCAGGCGTCTGTCGACCCATAACGACTGTCAAAGATCCACGAATGATAACCGGGACCAACGATGTTTTCCGAGAAACGGACCCCTCCGAGTCTCTGAAAAATCCTTTAGAAAATATCCTCGTCACGATGATATTCTTGATAATCTTTGCATGACTTTGAGTGGAGTCAGTTTTTAAAAAAACGTCTCCCAATATGAGTGTAGGACATATTTTATGGAATCCAGGAATTTAGAGGGGTTGTTTAAAAGTAGAATAATATTATTAAAATAAAAGACACCACTATTTATCTAACATTTATTCATTTCATGTCCAGATCAAACTTGTTTAGAAACGATACAACATTTTGTTAAAATGAATATTTATAATCAGTCTTTTGTAGATATATTTTTAGCAGTTATCGCTACAAATTTATAAAATACTACTTAAAATACATGTGATTCGCTTAATAAGTGACTAGCAATGCGACCAGACAAGATCTGCGGCCATTTGATCCTTAGGGCCAATTTTTATTTAATAATAATAATTTATTTATTTAAAAAAAAAAGTGTGGTACAGTCTGTTACAATAAAGTAATTTTAAAATTTAGGGTTAAGTCGGATAGAAATAAAGTAACTTAATTGAATCAGGCGTCCTAGCTAGGTTACATGGTAACCTGTATGAAGGTTTTTACACCAATATCGGCTTTTCGTCTCAAATAAACGCGACCGATATCATATTCCTTTTAGTATAATATTGGTTGTTTGTTACTCAATCACGTAAAACGGCCGAACGGATTTTTAAGAAATTTGGCATACTTACAGGTAGTTTATAACCTGGATTAACACATAGGATATTTTTTATCCCGTTACTAATTAGCCGTGGGCTAGTTTCCGACCTTCACGCGGAAAATTTTGTAATCAATCAAATTTTTGTCTTACAACAGTAACTAGAAAATTTACGATTTTAATTTTACCTAAGTCTAGACTTAAATCAATTCTACATCAAAATCAAAACCAATAGCCATTGTAAGCTCTCCGCATTGCAATGATTCATCAGATGAAATCAGATCCGAAGCAGGTAAACGATATTACCGCCGCCATTGTGGCGTGCCCAGCACTGCGTTGCAACAATCGCACTCTCCATGACGCCAATGAGATCCCGCTGGAGCTCTGTCCGCTGTGCCGCGATTTCACGCGGCAGCGGAATTACGCCCCGGCGATTTGCCTCGCTCCACTCCCATGTGTAATGAAGAGGGCTATGCTTGGAATTTCCCTATGTGATCGAATGAAGAGATTCGTAGGATAACCAAAGTAACCGACATAGCCCGAATAATTGCGAAACTTAAGTGACAGTGGGCAGGGCACATTGCTCGCAGAACAGATGGCGGATGGGGCCGAAAGGTTCTAGAGTGAGGAATCCGATGGATGCGAAAAACACGGAACCGGTCGAAATGGCGGTGCTTGGGGGAGGCCTATGTCCAGCAGTGACGGCCGCTCGCCCCCTGTTACATTGGACTTAGAAACCTTAATAAATAATCATGTTTAAGTAGGTTTATTGAAATGGCAAGTTTTGTCCACAGTAGGTGTTAGTAGGTAGTAAGATAAATAGGCATGATGATTTGCAGCACATTTAGAAACTTTGTGGAATATATTTAAAAAATGGGCATCACCGGATACCTACTCAGCCAATGTGCTTTAAAAGCCGTTTCCTTAACATTTTCGTAATATTTTGTAACCTCTATTAATATTAGGACAACTCTAAAGATGAATGACATCACAGGAAAAATTATTTCATAAATCTAATACCGGTAAACCAGAGGTTACTTTAATCAATATTGAACTTTGAAGGTTCATATTTCTTAAATTTGTGGTTACATAAAAATACAAAAACTGTCGTATAATCGGTGAAAAAATACGTGAAAAAATATTGCTTTATTTTGAGAAAATAAATAAAAACTGTCTGATCAAAGTTATACTTTGGATGAAAGGATACTTTGATACCCCCTTATATTATTGCGTAATTACAAAGTAACCCCAATTATAATGCCAATACAATTTAAACAAATCAAATACTGCCAGCAGGAAAATTATTTAAACATTTTTAATTATAATTGTTAGTGAATTCCCAGCGTGTCCTCAGAAAAAGATTTGACAGTTCTTCAGTGTTGCTAACCTAGAAATAAAAAAACTACCATGTTGCGTTTCGTTTTAAGCAATTAGCAATTTTTTATGAATAAGTAACCCCGGTTTACGGTACTGCAAAATTAATTCCAAGCTTATATAATTAATAACCTTATAGTCCGACGGCAGACGAGCTGATTCACACAATCAGCCTATAATTTTCCCACTGCTGTGACATAGGCTGCCTCTCTGTGAGCCGTAATCGCCGTGCGCCTTAATCCACCACGCGGGCTCAGCTCGCATTGCTGGATGTCATATGTCTTCTACCGACTTCTTCGCAATGTTTTCCTTCACCGTTTTATTTATTTATTTATTTATTTACAAGGCAACTAAAACAGGTAACAATCACATTATTTCACTAAGTTAACATTGTAAATTTCGACCTGATTATCACTCAAAGCGTAACCGCACAACATGACCAGCAAAAACGATATAGAAGATATTTTCAGATTAGCTAAAGTACATACATCTTTTATGGGGTACTGTGTTAAATGTTACAACAAAATACCTTGTGATATATTGCAATTAAACGAAAGGAAATTTAAAGCTCACATTAAAAGTAAACTTTGTAAACTAGCGTATTACAAATTAGAGGATTATATCCAAGATAACTGGAATGCTTGGATGCTTGGAAACATGCTGGTCCTGCTCCATAGGACAATCTAGAGTCTAGACAAAATCAAACTGGTTGCTAATTGAATTGTATAATTAATTATATTTATGACATTGATTTATACTCAGTGATTACTTTAACTCACACACTGACTCATTACTTGTTGATATTGTAGGAAAATCGTACCTATACTTACTTTTACAATGTTTGTAAATGTGTGAACACCATGTATCTATCACAGAATTAATTTGTATGTATTGCTTCAATTTGATTCTGTTTACCTATTTTGGTATGGTAATTTTATTCTGGGTGCATCGTTTTCACACATAATCATATAATGAATGTAAATATTGTACTTGGAACATTTTAAAAGAGTAACGGTGGAGTTTCTTGCCCATTATTCTCCATACGAAACTACATTTTGGAAGGGGCAACTAGAATAAATTCTATTTTAATGTAAATTTTGACGTTCAAAAGTGCCTTTTAAGTGCCTATTTGAAATAAATGCTTTGACTTTGACTTTGATAATAATGACGATGTTTTGAGAACAGTAGTGATGAAATTAAATACACAAAGTGCCTGACAGGGTTCGAACTCAAGACCAACTCGTAAGACGGCCGTACAGCTGATTTTTATCACGATTTCAGGGTTTGTCCCCTAATATTATTTCATACTGTTGATTGCAATGAACCCTTTGCCGGTTTTCTGTTAATTAAATTACACCTTTTAAAATATACGCACCCTACACATACCACCTCGCTGACTGTCAAATAATTTCAAAGTCGATTCGTGTTTCTAGGATTTTGAATGAGGGCAAAGTACTCAGACTTCTCGAAAACGTGTTTATAAGTAAGTGATGCACATCATTCGTATAGGTACCTACCTGTAGAATTTCCTCTTAACAGTTTGCGGGACACTAAACGTCCCTCGACGTAATAACAATTAAACCTCTCTTGAGTCTCGTTCAGTGTCTTTCAAGGGGTAAAATTATCTTAGTCTGCTATAAGGACGCATTGCCTTAAGGGGGATGCGCTAAGGAAGCCCGGAATTCAAATTTTCATTCAAGTTGATTATTTATTATGATTTTAATTCTGTAAATACATATGTGTTACAATCGTGAGTCATATTTTGTTCAACATACTGCCTGCGAGTTGCAAAAAACGTAAAATTATATAAGGATTTCGCAGACGACCCTGGTGCTTCCCCCTCCCTGACAATTTGACACGAACTGTGACTTTATCAACAGGACCTACAAAGTATAACGTAATATTACGCCTATTTTCATCCAAGGGTGAGGCAGTAGTGTACCTATGGTACCTACACTCATATTTTGGCAGTTATGTTCAAGTCCCACGTACTGGGCGAGCCTCTTGCCTTCAAAGGGATACGTATCCAGACTCCAGTCGGTCATATTTTTTTACCGACTTCAAAAAAGGAAGAGGTTATGTAGCTTTTTTATAATTTATTGACACCGATTTTCTCTGTGGTTTTGGACCGATTTACGTGATGTTTTGCTATAAAGAAATTTTTGAAGGAAAGCTCAATACCTAACACGTTGCTACCTGCATGTTACGTACCTGTTTGCAGGAATTCTAATTAACGGCTGTGGGTTCCCTTAAAAAAAAAACCAATACTAGGTACATGTGTGAAGGAAAAGCTTATAAAATTACACTTATTTTTCACTTTTATCGAAAGTAGGAATCGTAGACATTTACCGGTTAATGTACGTCATTGTCCGCGGTCGAGTGTAGTCACTTCTTAGACAAACATTCATACAGTAAATTAATATTGTCTGTAAACAGAATACTAAAATAAAAACCCGTTAAAAAGTTAGGAGCCAACAAAGATTCGTTTTTCTCGCTAATTAGTACTGAATTTTGGGCGTGTAAGTAATAAAAGAAGTATGAAATCTCCAAAACCGAGTCGGTACCGACAAAGTTCAATTAGCGAAAAGTTCAATAAACTTTATTGGTCATTGATTTATGCATTGGCTTTTTCATAAAACCCGATCTTCCAAAGGACTTTTCTTAATTTTTTTGCGATTTTTTTACTATAAATGATCCTGCATCTCACTCAATAACGTTGTGCGTGTAGACTAGCGTGTAACTGCTCATCACTGATACTATCCCTGTCAGACACGAAGCCTGGTGAGACAGCGTGATTTTTAGCCAGGCCCACCAGTGAGTTCGAGCCCGCGACTAGGTTCTCCTTAAATGATCATATTGACACACAACTTGGGTTTAAAAATGCAAAAAAATCGATTATCCGTATAATGGCTAGAGGTGATCGATAGGTATACGTACCAGGCTAATGTCAACATCAATTCCCAACTACGTTGGGATCGGATCCTAGTTCACGAGATGCAGCTGAATATCAGTTTTTAAATGGAGCGTAAGTACCAAAATAAATAAAATAATAAGGACAATGGGCATTTTCTCATATTTCTTCTGAGCATATGTAGGGTATGCTCGACTATTTGCAATATCCTCAAAAGATAGAAGATGATGATTATATAATATGATGTAGTCACAATGCGATTCGGTGTGTTTGTTTTTGTGAAAACAATTTACTTAATATCTTGGAGACAGAAGTTAACCACACTTTCCAAAAACCCAAGCTACAAGCTTACAAACATAACGTTGTAAAACGCGATTTTTTTCAAACATTTTAATTTTCAATGCTCAATACTCAATCATTTATTGCATTCCACAATGTATATGCTTAGGCACAGAATAGATAAAAGAGTGCTTAGGTGATAAGTAAACGTTTTATTTTTTTGGTCGTCGTGGATAAAAGGCGATACATACAAAACGTACCAGACATTTAACTATACCATCCAGTTAATATGTACATTATGCAAAGGTATACTACGCAAAGTGGCTCGTTGTAATTTCATATAATTAAGTAGGTATTAGTTTAAATATAAAATTAAAGGCCCCAGACGTTATAACAATAAAACTTATTTTGTATCTCGTTCAGTGTTTTTAAACCGATTAAGGTATATTATTGATTTTAGCTGGCGACAGTGGCTCAACTTGTAACAATGCAAACATTCGCTTATAGAATATTTTTGTTTTATTTACTTTTGATTTTGGCATATTTAGATATTTTCTTAACTGGTTTGGATTCCTTGCAAAATATTGGAATACTTATAAAATTATTTAACAAATAAATAATAATACCTTTAGAATACATACTGAAACAACAAATTCTTAACATCTACATTCTATAAAATAAACAATTGATAAAATATAACAAAACTCAACAGGCATATAATTTAATAATAATTTTATTGCTACATCTATAAAACGCATTTTTGTTGATATTTTCAAACGATAACGGGAGCCCGATTTGCGGTGACTCTTAAATGCGGGACAAAATTTGCTCGCGCCGATTGTGTCAGGTAACTTACGGGCGCAGAAGGGTTTGCGAAATAATTGCGTTTGTTTGATTCCTTGCTGCATTTTTACGATTTAAACTTGTGAAACTCCTTAAGTATCTGTCTGGGTTGACTGAGCTCCGTTTAACTGAACGTCTTATTTTAATAGCCTTTTTGACAAGATTTTAGGCATCAACACATGGGCAATTGAGTTTCGTAACTCTCAATACCTACTAAAATTAACAAAATATATAATGTTTACTTAAATTATCAATTCAACGCGTTGGAAAATACTTAGGTATTAGTTTTGGCACATCCTATAATTTAATTTTATCCTGTTTTGTAAGCACAGATGACGTAAAAATTATGAAAGTTTGACGTTACAAACGCGTCTTTTCCCCTACCTAACTGCCATTCCTGTGAACACTATCAACGCTTGACCTTTGCCCGTTTCTTACTTTCCGTTTTCCCCACCAATATTACAACTAGGCCACACGTCACTACAGTATTTTTTATCTCACTAAGCCACGTACCTACGCTTTCTTTGTGGTAACCACGAGTAAAAACACGTTGTGAATGTAGGTATAAGCGCGGGAGCTCTCGATACCGTCCGAGACTATGGTGAAGTCGGCAGTTTGTGCATGTGTGTTATGTGCTGATGCTACCGTCTTCACGCACACATTGCTTGTTTGTGCTCTTAGACACAACAAATAAAATAATAGTTTAAAAACTAAAAAACACGCTTTAAAAACCCAATTAAAAAAGTAGAAAATAATTTAATTCAATTAAAAAGCGTGGGGTGCTTTTTGAGGTATTTTTATAATCACTTAATGTCAAGCAACCCACGCTTTTTAATTGAATTAAATTATTTTCTCCTTTTTTAGTTTGGTTTTTAAAGCGTGTTTTTTAGTTTTTAAACTATTTTTTAGTTCTGCTAACTACAAAAACGTGTTTTTTCCTTTTTTTTACATTTTTCTTATTTTTTTTTTAATTATTGAATTGTCATCGGTCCTCGATAAGTTTACAAAGTTTCAATGAAATCTGACCGTTTAAAGTGGGTCAAAATCGCGCTCTAAGGAGTCGGTTACATACAAACATATAAACAAAGTGAAGTTAATAATATAAAGCGTGTAAAAACGCGCGTCGCTCCGTGAGATAAAAATACTATAGTACCTAACACTTTGACCCATGAGCTGGCCTAAGGTAGTACTGAGTTTCAAAAGAATAAGAGGCTAGCTTGAACTGGTTTTGTTACCACAACGTGACTTATTTCTTTAAAATAATTCTACCGTTCAAAATATTTAGGAGGTATGTATATACTGAACGAAATTGAATCCAAGATAAAACCTTCGAGCCAGTTATTGTATTTTGCAGTTTATTCCGAGTACACTAAGGTTCATAAAACAAAATATTAAATTTTATTAGGAGAGGCTTCCCTATGATATACAATTTGAGAAAATATCCCAAATGAAAGCGATGACTCAGTATTAATCATCGGGCAGATATATAAATGAAAAGGTGACAAATTATCAAAATGAATGAGCCAACCACAGGTTTATAAATATGTGTAATTGAATAGGAAGAAATTGTCGAAAATAACATGTTATTGTTTTAGATCAAATGACGGTTGAATTTGTAGTTAAATTAGTTAGCGACTTGATCAGGATTTACGGTGTTTTTACCTTTTTTGGTCATAACGTATGTTGAGGTACGGTCAGCGACAAAAATCGTTTAACATTGTTATTTTTACACATCATCTTAATTGACACAAATTATTTGATTCGTTGTATTACAGCCTATGCCTTCCCCAAGACGACTGGTACTCGTGGGGAAAACGATCAACACCCTTTAAAGATTGGTAGAAATACTTCGAATACGTCGGACATACACATAGCTACATTAAACACGAGATCACTAAGAACGCCTGACAAACTTCTTGAACTTGAACTAGCTGGCAGCAGAAATAAAATGAGATATAATAGGAATCAGGGAAATGAGAAGACATGGAAAAGGGATAGAAGACCACGGGAAATACATCTTGCACTATAAAGGTGAGACATCTGGACGATATGGTGTGGGCTTTTTAAATAAAAAGGAACTAGCTAACGAAATTGAGGAAATTAAAGTGCTCGTAAATAAAACTGAAAAATGGTCTATCATTCAAGCATATTCGCCAACTGAATCAGTTATAAAAGAGGATTTAGGGAACATAGATTAATTTAACGACGATTTACAAACTACTATCCAAAACTCGCACAAGAATATTATAGTAATGGGCGACTTTAATAGACAGATAGGAATGTGCAATAACGTGGGGGAAGAATTTACAGTAGGTAGGCACGGAGATTGCAAAAAAAGTAAGAATGGAGAAAGGTTAGTTAACTTTGCATTAAAAACAAACTCAGGATTCTAAAAAGCTTTTACAAGAAAAATAAAACAAAGAACTGGACCCTACTTGCGTAATATACTATTTTGAAGGTTATTGCTAATCCATTATTTTACTTGAGCGAAAAAATTGTCTGCCTAGCAACGTAAACAACGCCATAAATGTTGTGGGACTGTCAAAATGAAAGTGATTCCTACTGATAATGTATCACGCAATTACCGCTCGGGATACAGTTTTCCCCAAACGGACTTTACAAAAATTTAAATAAATTTTATTATGTCAAACAATGCCAAGGTTTTTAAGGACAAATTAATTTGAATTTCCATTTGGACCATAAAATTAACAGGCTTGAGTTTAAAGAAAAACAGGTTTGATAAAGGCAGGCCAGTCCTACTATGTACTGGAAATAGTGACAAGCTTATGACTAACCTAAAAACACTAATAGTAAAGGACGATGAGACAAAACAATAGGTAACCCAAGATATTGGAAAAACCATGAACATAGTAAAAACTGAGACTGCACCGAATGTCGCTATTTTAAGTAAATAATTTAAATACATATAACATTTAATAAAAAAACACTGTAGAACCAGCAATAAAGGCTTTTATTTTTCTGTCTATCATTAAAATCTACAAGTTAACTTTATTGCTATTCCGATTCATTATTCTGAAAAATAGTTAAGACTTCAAAAAGTATTTGTCGATCTTTGTCACTGACTGTACCTACAGATCCCCCGAATTTGAATGGAGGAAACGGTAAATCGTCATTGTATCAGAATTGCCTACGAAATGCTTGTTATTTCCTAGTGTATCTGTTGAATGAGTGATTCATTGGCAAACAATTTATGCTTTTATTAACAATTATAGACGTCATCAACGACGCATCTAATTTTAAATGAAAAATATTATTCACATTAAGGCCCGTTGGCACCACAAAACCTGCAGATCCCTCGAATTTGATTGGAGGAAACCGTGAACCGTCATTGTATCAGACTTGCCTAAAAATGCTTGTTATTTTCTAGTGTATCCGTTCAATGAGTGATTCATTGTCAAGCAATTTATGCTTATTAACAATCGTAAACGTCATCATGGACGCGTGCACATTTGAATGAAAAATATTACTCACATTAAGCCCTGCTGGCACCAGAAATCACTAAATGCGTAAAGAGGTAAACGAATGTATTTATTACCACTTACTTTTGTTATTACAATACATCAAAGTAGTCACAATTTCCTGACTCAGAGACGCCATTCAAAAAACAATTAAACCCCACCACCAACAGTAATGTAGTCTTTTTAAACTGTCATATTTTGACAGACAAATTTATATCTGTCGATTAGCGTGCATGGTTAATTAACAAGTCCCACGCACCGACTCTGGGTACTGGCACAAGTCATACAGAGAATACTTTGTTAAGTATTATCCAATCGTAGAGAGACACAGTTGAGTATCTTCAGGTATTGCCCGCCCCACCGCCACCGGTGCAAACTTTAACAATATTGTACGGGCCAACAACTTCTCTCTCGGACCTTGCCACAGCCTACTGTCGGAACGAGGAATCCCGAAGATTTAAATACATTTTATTTTTTAAATATTATTCAGTCACTGTCAATTGGGGCCTTGTGGCTAAGTGATCAGGTTAAGCCACGCTTGCAGTGATTGGTCCGTGGATGGGTTACCATATTTTCATACCAATATCAATGAAATCAATATCAATGCAATATCCGAAATAATAAATCAATGTATAAATCAAGGTGTTTTTCCGAATCAATTTAAGATAGCCAGAGTTCTGCCACTATATAAGAAACGATCTAGTACAGATCCTGACAATTACGGGCCCGTTTCATTACTACCGGTTTTATCAAAACTGTTTGAAAAGATGATCAAATCCAGACTTGTTAGTTATTTAAATAATAAACAAATTATAAATTACAATCAGTTTGGATACCAAAAAAGTATAGGAACATTGGGTGCAATAGACTCATTAGTTATTGATGTCGTGAATAATCTGAATATTAAACTAAAGGTCGCAGGCGTATTCCTAGACCTAAGTACTGCATTTGATACCGTAGAACATTGCATTCTACTGGACAAGTTGGAGCATTACGGCATAAGAGAAAATATTTTACAATTTTGATTACTTATAAAACAGAAAACGATATGTTGAAATCAAAACAGTTGAAGACGCTGTGGAACAAATCCAAAAATCAAAATGATTTACTATTAATAGAGGCGTTCATCAAGGCTCAGTGTTAGGTCCGATTTTCTTTATAGTATTTGTAAAAGATTTACCTGCATATATAAAAAGTGTTTTACCGGATGTGAAATTAGTTATGTTTGCTGACGATACCAGTGCTGTTATAACTGCTGATGATATAATGACCTTAGAATACAAAGTAAATAGGTCTAGCTGCCTGTGAAAACTGGTTTTCTATAAATAATTTGAAACATAATGTAAAAAAGGCCAAATGTATGCTTTTTAAATCTACAGTTACAAACAATGGTCCTATCTACGTAATATATTTGGGAAATATAATTGATATAGTAGAGAATCTAAAGTTTTTAGAAGTACAAATTAATTCTCTCCTCAACTGAAAGACAAAACTGATTTCAGTGTTATACATAGTGTATGTTATGCTATCAGATCTCTTAGGGACGTTTTATCACTTGCTCAACTTCGTTGTTTACTTTGCCCTAGTTGAATCTAAGCTTAGGTACAGCATTATGTTTTGGGGAAACAGTTACCAATATAACGTGAATGCTGCCTTCGTTATGCAAAAGAGAGCACTGAGAACTGTGCTTCGTTTAGACCAAACTGAATCGTGTAAGGAACATTTTATCAAGCTAAGTATTTTAACAGTACCTTGCCTTAACATTTTAATTATCCTTACTCATTTACAAAAAAATCTATACAAGACCGACACTGAGAGAGAATATAGGGTAAAAACTCCGAGAAAAGATCTGCCTTCTATCCTCCAAGAAAAACTTATTGTTGTAAAACACTCATCAAGTGTGCAGTCTATTAATATATTTAACAAATGACTACCAGAATTAAAGAATATTCAGAATTTGAATGTATTTAGAAATACACTTAAGACATTATTGATTCAGAAGTGTTATTATAGTATTGGCAAATTTTGTAAGGGTAAAAAAGTTATTATTGGTAAAATAACAATTTTAGAATGTATTGCAATAATTTCTTAAATAATATTTTGACATGTAATAATTATGAAAATTTTATGTTTATGTATTCTCGCTGTACCTAGTGTTTTTTTTTTGGTTGAGTGTAAGAATCACGATAGTAATGTTAAGTTCATGGTGTATTCCTTTATTTCGACACAAATGTATTTTTGTTTATGAAATAAATGAAATGAAATATGTACCAAGACTTCCTATATTTCGACACAAATGTATTTTTGTTTATGAAATAAATGAAATGAAATACCAAGACCCCTCCGTGCCTCGGAGAGCACGTTAAGTCGTCGTCGGTCGCGGCTGTCATTCGTGGATATTTGACAGTTGTTACGGGTCGTCAGAAGCCCGAAAGTCTGACAACCAACTTAACCACGGGGTTCTGTATCACCCAGTAGGTGTTGTGATGGGTTGTGGAGGTCAGATAGGCAGTCGCTCCATCTAAAATCCTGGTATTCAGTTGCATCTGGTTAGACTGGAAGCCGACACCAAAAAAGTTGGAAAAGGCTGGTGATTATTACGTCACAGTCAATTTAAAAAAGTTGACTGAAATTGAAGTTATTTTATATAAGGTCTATCTATTCATACATGAAACATCTGAAGGGGACATTGTACTCACCATTATGAACAACTTTTACTATGGGGCCAAACTTGATATCGCGAAAAAAAATCAGCTGTTCCCTACATTTTGACGAGTTATACGAACATAAATGTAGGAAACAGCTGATTATTTTTATTCACGATTTCAGGTTTGGTCCTATAGTAAAAGTTGTTCATAATGATGAGTACAATGACCTCTTCAGATATTTCGTGTATGAATAGATAGACCTTATATAATGTTTAGTGCTGAATGAATTTAGCGATTTGCGATGCATTGGGCCTAAGTGTGGTGCCATTACATACTTTTTTAAACGTATGGGTATTTATTTATTAGAACTTCTCGCACACAAAAAGGTACAAAGGCGGACTTAATGCCTTAGGCATTCTCTACCAGTCAACCAAGGGTGATGCAGAGATTAGAACGCAGGTGCTTAGGTTGAGAGGAACAATGACTGAAAAAAACGATACAAATTATATCATAACGAATAATAAATAAGATTGGTACTTAGAAAGGTAATAAACTTATAATACACATACAAGCATACATATCTACTATAATATATACTTACCTATAATATAATTATATACATTGACAAGGGAAAGGAGTTTAGATGACTCTACGCTATTCGTTATGAAAATACCTCTGCAATTTTCGCTTAAATGCATACCGACTGGTGGCCACTGGGTATAATAATATGTTTCTTATTTAGTTAAACAAGACATTCTTAAATGCAGACGTATTCTCAGAATAGATTTGTTTTTTTTTTTGTCATAAAAGGAGTTTTTTTTTCAATTCGGGTTTAGTAGGTAGTGTCACGTATGTTTACAGTTTCAAAGTAGATATAGATACTAAAATGTTTGTGATGTTACAAAAACTGGTCCTTAGATACGAATACGTTTCAAAACGAAAGTTTTTCCTTGTCTGGTTATCTATGGTGTGGGGTTCTGCAGACTTCTGGAATGACATAAATTATGGACTAATTAATTTAAATAACTAATATTCATTTTTAAGAACCATAGATCGTTGCACTATATCCATGCATCGATCTGAGGCGTTAAAATATGATAAAAAGATACATATGGCCCGCTTGCACTTGCACCACAAATTACTAAATACGTAAAGTATTTTAATTTGAAGATTGGGACAAAATATGTAACAGAAAATAAAAAAATAATAATTTATATCCATTTTCTCAATTAAAAACGATTTAAATCAAACATATTTTTCGTGGTTTTGAATTTACCCCCAAAACGCTCCTTACGATGACTTTTTTTATCACGTGACTACATGTGACGTCAACTTTGTGTAAACGAAAGTAGTTGTAAACAAGTTAATGTCGAGTTTATAATTAACAAGATATTTAATGGATAAAAAGTGGCATTACTGGTGTGCGGTGCCTATGTGCATAAATACTTCTAAAACTGCGCCACACAAAGTATTTTTTACCGGCGCTGTTTACAAAAATCTGACGTCACGTGTGGTCATGTGATAAAAAAGGCCTTCGTAAGGAGCGTTTTGGCGTTAAATTCAAAACAACGGAAAATAAATTTGATTTGAATCGTTTTTAATTGAGAAAATGGATAAAAGTCAATTTATTTATATTTTTCTGTTAAATATCTCGTCCCAATCGTCAATTTAAAATAGTTTTTAATAAATTGGAAAACACCCTATTGTTTGAAGATAACAGAGATAGAATGATGTTTTAAATATGTGATTATAAACTCATTTTGTGAATTGTGGTGCAAGTGAGTAAGTTCCGAAAGTTATAAGCATGAAACTACTTACTTCTTGGAACACTTTTTAGCGTAGATTTTGATATGCTATCACTATCTTCAGACTCCGAACACACTTGGAAACTTGTTTCTGAAAAGGGAAATATTATTTTGAGGCCTATAGATACTTTTACGATTTGGATACTTTGTGGTCTCTTGTGGGTGAGATCTACGTTACTTAAATACAGATCTCCCAGCAAAAGCAAGCGCTTCGGTAATCATCGTCTTACTTCGGTAATATAATCGTACGATTATGAGATCTAATATAGAGCTGTTACAACCATGGAAGTACGTACATATTATGTACTACCATGAGTACAAAATTCGAGATTAAAAATAATAGTTTAAAATACTAAAAAACACGCTTTAAAATGAGGTATTTTTTATAATCAATTAATGTCAAGCACCCCAAGCTTTTTAGTTGAATTAAATTATTTTCTGCTTTTTTAGTTTGGTTTTTAAAGCATTTTTTTTAGTTTTTTTAAACTATTATTTATTTTCAATTTTTTAGTTTTGCAAACTACAAAGGCGTGATTTTTTTCTATTTTTCTCATTTTGTTTTTAATTATTGAATTGTCTTCGGTCCTCGATAAGTTTACAAAGTTTAAATGAAATCTGACCGTTTAAAGTGGGTCAAAATGGCGCCCTAAGGAGTCGATTACAAACATACAAATAAACAAACATACAAGTGAAGCTAATATAAAGCGTGTAAAAACTCTATTTTCATAGAGTTTTTAATCTCGAGTTTTGAACGTTTTTGGAATATTTTCCAAAAAAGTTTTAATGAAAGATAACAAGGTGCAACCAGAATGGGTACCCAACAGAGAGACAACTTCTGGTTTTTCTTTGGTTTGTTGTAGGTACCGTAATGAGCTTCGACAGGATGAGCAAACTTGAAGTATGGTATATGAGCTCAAGCGAAAGATTGTTTGAATGATCAGAAAATTGTGACAAATCATGAATCAAACCCATTTTTCATAATTTCTAACATTTATTTATACTGGAGGCGTCTTCCTTCTGTTTACAGTCAGTTTGTTTTTTTCTGTCATTGCTACCGCCGTCGCTAGAAATGACCTTAGTCATCTAATATAAGTTGCTTCGTTCATAGTAAAAGTGTGCTTTTGACAGCGCCTTTATGTCGGAGCAGTAAGGGCTGTTTTCGTACTTACGTGTGTTAAACTCCTAAGGACTATGAATCTACTTAGTTGTAATATGTTACCTGTGTCATATCTATGTTTTGCGTGTCGACTAGGCATGTCCTGGTTCTCCACATGGCCGAAAGTTCTGAAGCCCACTGCGAATTGTGCGTAAGGACTTATCTCGTACAGCTCTGAAAGTGAATAATTATTTCATTATTAGGTATTTTTCTAAAACATTCTCAAGGATGGTCGGGGATTTTTTTTTGTTGAGATATCATTTAATAACTTCTCCCGCTCTGGGCGGCGCGAGAGGGCGTGTTAGACTTTTACTGACTAAAACTCACCCGTGTTTCTTTAGTTGCCTGTGTGCCAGGGGCCACGGTATCTCTTTCGAACCCCTGGCAGGCAAACAACGGTTTACGTACAATTATGTCCAATATGTATTTTGTGTGCCATGATTACTCATGATATAGGGTCCTTTTGTACTATGCCTTACCAAGATAAAACTTACATTGCAATGATGTACTAATGTAATTTTGCAAGGTTTCATGTCAGTAAAATTTGATCGTGAATGTCTTGCATTTAAAGCACACATTTTCCACTAAAACAAAAAGCTTTTTCCATTTTAAGAAATGCGCAGGAATGTGAACCGTCTCCAAACCCAAATGGAACGGTGTAAACTGAATCTCGTAAAGTGAGGTTACCTCGTGAGAACGACAGCAGAGTGTGGATGTGGAGCTGTGTTACAGACTATTTTTCACCTCCTATCCTGCTCCTTGTGATCCGAAACTTGCAGCCATTGTGACCTCTGCGCTACCACCAATAAAGCCGTGGCTTCGTTTTGGACTAGCAAAATTTAAATAGCTGTGTGTCAGTGACTCGAAGAAGAAGACACGGCTGTGCCAAATAGGCCCCTTTCAGTTCTTTTAAAAATGCCACAAACTAGTGCCTGACGCTAGTTTTCAACTGGTTTTTTCAACTACCAACGAATATTTAATCTTTACCATAGAAACAATGGCTGCAAATTGATCAACTTACGCGTTCTATATCCTTTGTAAATGACGTAAGTATGTAGTTATATTCGTAATCAATGAAACTTAAATAATTGCTGGTTTAAAATTAATTTCCGGAACTTATCTTCGTAATTTATATTAATACGTCACATTTGATCGGTAATTGTTAATTAATTGATTGATTTATCTGCTTCAGGTTTTCCTCAAGAGAAGCGATTTGACGGCTAAGTTAAGTATCCTGTTATAATCAGACTATCTGGTTGGTGTGGTGGTTGCAAGCACGTAGGTGCTCTTGAATTAAGCATAATTATATAATGTTCCCACTGTTGGGATGCAGGCCTCTTCTCTGTAAAGAGTGGGCCATAATCCACCACTCGGACCCAGTGCGGGGTTATCACAAGTTTTAGAATTTTTGGTCATTGTACCTACATGCTTGGGCCTAAGTAATAATAGCCACACGGGTCGATCTCTCAGGTTAAGCCACGCTTGCTGCGGTTGGTCTCCTCTGAGCCTAGGAAAACACATTAAGCCGTTGGGCCCAGCTCTCATTCATGGATCTTTGACAGTCGACTGAATCCCGAAAGTCTTACTAAGGGGTTTCGTGTTACCCAGTAACTGGATTGTGGAAGTCAGATCGGCAGTAGCTCCATGTAAAATACTGGTATTCAGCTGCTCCCGGTAAGACTGGAAGCCAACCCCAACATAGTTGGGAAAAGGCCAGGCAGATGATGATGACCTACATGCACGTTTCTTCACGACGTTTTCGGAACAGAGTTCCTAATTGCATGTTATACTTTGCACACTTGGCACACACAAAACTTAAAAAAAAAACAACTGAATTCCCGAAAAAAAAAACTACTAAGTGAAAAATAACTTTCATTTCGGAAGTCGATGTCTTAGGATATTTATTTAATTATTTTGTCACCGCCTTCCGAAATTAAAGTTATTTTTCACTTTGTAGTGTTTATCGGAAGTCGGTTGTTTTTTTACTTTTCACTTTTTAATTATAGTAAGTGCAAAGGCTGAAGTAACTTCGTTTCCACGTTCTTCGTTGGGAGTGGCCTATTTCTAGTAGTGTACCTACTGTGATAGACTGAGTTGATTGATTGAGTACATAACGTACATTCTTCGAGGAAATAGTTTGTCATAACTTTACTGCTCGTTTATAAGAGTGTCAATGTAAAGCTGGATTAATCCCGCCTGATTTTAAATTGCATAAGGTCATATTCCCATTTGTTCCCGTGGGTGTCGTAGAAGGCGACTAAGGGACTTACTAGAGAATGTGCAGCAGCGTTCTCTATGCATTTGACCACCATACTGCGATCGCCAACCCGCCTGCCAAGCGTGGTGATTATGTCAAATCCCCCCCTTTTGGGGGAGGCTTATATCCAGCAGTGGACGTCTTTCAGCTGATATGATGAAGGCCATATTGGTCCCACTAGGTATCGCAAAAACGAAACTTTACCTTAACGTATTTCTCCACATATAAAACTGTGGAATGGCAAGTATCTAGTCAGGGGAATTAATTGATTGTTGGACAAATTGGCACACATCGTCTATGTTAATCACAGCCATTTCATGCGACTGACAAAAATGCCATCTTCAGATACCTTGGCCTATCCTGCAGTAGCAGCGCAGGCCGGATGGCATAGCACGCCAGCATAAATACGATCACGTTTCTAACTTTCGCAAGATCCTCAAGTGGCTCCCTATTCGACTACGCAGAAACTCTCGGATATTGTGTTTGCTATTTAACATTCTTCACAACCCTAAAACCCCATCCTATCTGCGGGATCGCTTCTCCTACGCCCGTCCTTTTGATGCACCTTGCAGGTCGCATCTTAGAAATCTCCTCAAGTCCCCTCCCCACTCAACCGACTTCTACTCCTATTCCTTCACTGTGCACGCGGTACGGTTGTGGAATTCACTTCCGCCTGACATTAGGGACTGCCAAACTGTAGCAGTATTCAAAAGAAGAGTGAAAGAACACTATCTCTCCACATTGTCATAATTGTATTTATTAATTAAATTACATTATAATTATATATATTTTAGTGATATTTATTTTAGAAGTATGTATGTATATTAGTATGTATGTATATTCTCATATTATGTGTGTATGTATATTTTTAAATTAGAGTTTAATTTGTAATTTTATGATTTTCCTTCTGTTGTTATTACACGCGTTGTCTACATCTCTGTTATCTTCTCTCCTATCGCAGGTGTGCTGGAAGAGATTTCTGTAGAAATAAGCATTACCTTTGTACGTATTTTTCTGTTCCTTTCTTCTTGTCTGTTTATATGTGTGTGCATAAATGGTTAAATAAATAAATAAAAAATAAATAAATGACGTCATCCGTCGTGCTTTTGTTACAGCCGGGGTGCGAGCTTTTCTAGAAACCAATGGCTTGGCACGCAACGATTTTAAGAGACCAGATGAAATTACTATAATGCCTTGGTAGTTAGTTCGGCTTTTGGTGGGGGATGCAACATGTGTTGCCACCCTTGCTACATTACATATTCCTAACGAGGCGGGCTGTACTGGGCCAGCTGCTGCAGGTGGCGGAAACCTCAAACGGCGTAAATATTCCAAAATATTATTCGAACTTATGTAATTATGTTCGAGCTGTTTGGGGTTGAAACACTAGGGCTGAGTGTCCACTAAATTTTTCGAGACATCGCCAAGCGGTTGATCGACTCATCACGTGACCAGAGCACTGCCCTGAAACTTTCATCCCCTATTTAACTCCCTTAGGGGTTGAATTTCAAAAAATCCTTCTTTATTCCTTGTGTACATTATAAAGGGAACCTCTGTGCAAAATTACAGCTTTCTAGGTCCAAGGGCTTGGACTGGGCGTTGATGAGTCAGTCAGTCAGTCAGGACTTTTCTTTTTAGGTTCAAGGGCTTGGACTGGGCGTTGATGAGTTAGTCAGTGAGTCTGGACTTTTCTTTTTAGGTTCAAGGGCTTGGACTGGGCGTTGATGAGTCAGTCAGGACTTTTCTTTTTAGGTTCAAGGGCTTGGACTGGGCGTTGATGAGTCAGTCAGTTAGTCAGGACTTTTCTTTTTAGGTTCAAGGGCTTGGACTGGGCCTTGATGAGTCAGTCAGTCAGTCAGTCAGGACTTTTCTTTTTAGGTTCAAGGGCTTGGACTGGGCGTTGATGAGTCAGTCAGTCAGGACTTTTCTTTTTATTTATACCTATATATAGAGATAAAAATAGATACGCAATTTCAAAGCAAGTCTTAAAATAATAATGCATGTATCTATAATGTTCTAACTGCTCTGTGAAAGGGAGTGGGCCAGAATCGTGAAGTGGGCCCGGTGCGGGTTGATGAATGTCACATGTCTTCGAATTTTGATTCAAGGGCATGTCTGTTTCCTCACGATGTTTTCCTTCACCGTTTTGAGATCAGTGGTGATAAAATTTAATACACATAGTAAACTGCCTACCTGGGTTCGAACTATCGACCTACAACTCGGTGAGTTGGGGCCAATGTCACTAGACCACCACTGCTCATAACTCAAAATAATAATAATATAATATTTTAATTTAGGTTTAAAGAACTTTATTTCTCATAAGAAAATAATAATAACCCCCAAAAAAAAAAAAAAAAAAAAAAAAAAAAAAAAAAAAAAAAAAAAAAAAAAAAAAAAAATAATATATAATAATTATAATATAATGTATATAAATAATAATAATAATAATTTCCCTGACTTTACACATAGCAACATACATATTTAGCCTTAGGTACCTGTGCATTTTTCCGAACTTTATACGTCACAATTTATCAATTGAATTATTTAATCATTTTCCTTCAAACAGTGACGTTACAATATGTGGCTGGTACTCGACCACAATTTTTAAATTAACGATTTGCACCTAATTAATTAAGAAAGGTTTCCTGTGACTCGTTTGATAATGACGTTGGGTTTTCGGTGAGAACGTCGTGGATAAAGCCTTTCAATAATAATGAGGCGTTAATTATGTTTACCTTTATAGACTGATATCTTTGACGAATTGTTATTTTAGTTGGTATCTGCATGACAATTGCTCGCTATGAAAATCAGACCTTAAACCTAGTTTATAAGTCATTTGTTTACTTCGCTCCAGCGTTAACTTATCTCTACCAAATTAACATATATTGTTAACAAAATGCAGCGAGTTAACAATGAGGCAACATTTTTTTATCTAAAACTTTGAGCATACAAATGTACGAATGGTGCGGATTTGGTCACGTCTTTGAAGAACTGCCTTCTTGCTAATTAAGTTGAAATATTTGATAACATCTACATCATCCACTTCATAGGCCTCCTTGTATTTCTTCCAAACTTCCCGATTCCGTACATAACCGGTGTTTGTTGGGTGTGCGTGATTTCAACCGCTGGGTATCAAAAAACCAACGCAGAACGTCATCCATAAAAATGTGATTCCTGGGGAGCACTCTCAACCCAAGTAATGCAACGCAAATATTTTTTATGAATACAGTCAACAAATAATTATATAATGAGAAAGTGATTCTGTCTGTCTTTTACCTTTTCACGCTTTAAAATTTAATCGAAAAAAACTTGTGTGGTTTTATGAAACCACCGTAAAAGTGAAACTTTTTTTCACATTATAGACATTTAACTAAAAACTACACGGTCAGCTGATGCGAACTATAGGCGCCGCCATATTGGCCTCGGCTGCTCTGACGAGCGCCTTTCACTTTATCCCTACTCCGCGGCCGACCGTCACGTGACACGTCACGTGACATGCAACACACAGACGAAAAAGTTTGAGACGATGTAATAAAAGTTTCACTTTAAAAACTTTCTCCCGTGGCGGGTTTCGATGACTGACGGATTTGGCACTTAGGTAGACCACTCCCTTGCGAGATAGGGCACGAGCAAGCAAGAGGCTAAATAACTCACTTACCGTGTTTACTGTTATTCCTCATATGTATAGGAGCGCTGTATATCCTGTTTTGCGCGTTCATTGCGTTCTCTTTAACGTTGGCTAAGTTGGTGTGCGACGTGTTGGCCGTCAGGTTGTCGCTCTCCGATTTGTTGTCCAACGTTATTGAGTTGCGGTATTCTGTTAGGATGCCTGTTCTGGAATCATAGATGATAAAGAAGAAGAATGCTATTAATATTTCTTGTTTCAGTAATAATTACGTCACACATAAGGCTATGGATCGCACTGGGCCAACGTGATGATTCACTGCCCACTTTCTGTGAGAAAGAGGAGGCCTTTGTCCAGCAAGTAAGTCAGCAGTTAGCACATTACGGGTAGATTATGCTAGGTAATAGCATATAATTATAATGGTATTTATTAGTCATGATCCGGATATCCATATCCGCGGGAGAAAAAAGATCCGTATCCGTAACATTTTTGACGGATCTTTTACCTTATTAATAATTCCAAATTGAACTACTAAACTTCTTTGTAGACATTTTTTTAACTTGAACAATAAACACAAACATTATCTATGCTGCTCAGTGTCACATTAAACTATAAACAAAACAAAAGAAAGACCCGCGCAACGCAAGTCGAAACATGGTCTGTCATGCAAAGCGTCAATTGGCGTCAACTACCACCACCGATTGAGTAAGAAAGTTTAGATCCATATCCGTATCCGTATCCGCTGATTTTGATGTCAATTATCCGTATCCGGTTCCGTATCTGCAGATCTAATTTTTTATGATCCCGGCACAACACTAGTACTTATACTTAAGAATATAGAACGGTTTTGGATAGTTAAAAGAGCATCAGTGCGTCTGCTTTTAGAATTAAAGCTGGTGTTTTGGTACGCAGAAACAAAATACCCAGCAGTACAAATTGTCCAAAGATCGAAGATGTTTAGTATGTAGTTGCAGATGGAATGAGAAGGTTTTTTAAACCTTGTTTTAACCGTCTAAATCCGGCTCGGAACCTATAGTTTCCAATACAATAGAAAATTGATTGTGTCTCATTAGCCGAGATTGACAGATTCTTAATCTATAATAGAATTACAAATGGTGGACGTACCTCTGTCTCTTCACAAGTATGTAGATACAGCTAAGAAGACAGATTGTGAGTAGTATTGAGCTGCAGATTATCACTAGCATATTCAAGTCGAACAACTCTGACGGAGGTCCCACTTCACCTGGATAGAACATATAGATTTTATAGAACATACTCAATATAATATGGAATTCTGGTGTAGAAATACTCTTCTTCTATTCATCATGGAGAAAATAATTGAGAAATAAAATAATTACCTATTGTAACAGTTTGTAAGCCATATCTAACGATAGATTTTTTAGTTGGTGTTGGAAAACAATGGATGGCATACTATTACTGTTTGGAGAAAAAATCGGCGATGAAACGACAGTTATTACATGGGAAAGGGTGCACAATGTTAATGACGAACACAGTCTAAGTACCGGACCAAATCGTCGACCGTAGGTTCAATTAAGGTAAGGGACAAAATACCCAAAATGAGTTGAGTATACAGTTTTGTTCAGAATTTTTCGCTCTATCGAATGGGGAATATGAAAAAATTCTAGCTTAAGAAAAATGTCCCTTACCCTAATGATTTTTGGATCCAAATTTCGAATCAGCCCCATAATAACAATGTATCTGAAAAACTATGCAATATAGGAACTTTAGATAGTGTAATTATCGCCGTTAATCCACTTCAAATAAGGTAAGGGTCTTCCCAATCAACGAATTGCCAAAAGTGTGTACTTCATTTTCTGTCAAAAATCTCTTTACACTGTATTTTTTTCATAATTTTTTTCTAAAAATCCTTTACTCAATTTTTTCATTGACAGATTGGATCCAACGTAGAGGTCAATTTAATGTAAGGGACGGGACTACAAGATACTTGGTCAGTAAGGGACATTACTAACAAAATACGTTGTTGTAAGGGACATCTATTTTCTTAAATAACTAACTTATTTAAATAAATGTTACACATGTAGATAGAGCACTAAAATACAAGATAATGTCTGAAATCAGACCCGAAAAAGGTTAATAACAAAAAAAGTTATGGGCGATTTAGTCCGAAATAAAACTTTGTCGGCCTCTCCTGAAAAATCGTATTTTGTCCCTTACCTCAATTGAACCTATGGTCGACGAAATTGAGAACATTTCTGTCTCTAGCTATCTGTGTGATGTGACCATCTATTCTCAACTTTATAAACAGATATAGATCATAGGTGACTTGGAAAGACTGGATGCAGAAGGCAGAAGACAGAGCATTGTGGACAGCCTTTGAGAGACCTACGTTCAGCAGTGGAATTCTGGTACCACGTGCTGGGAGAGAGCTCTGATATCGCGTACGTATAAACTTACTGCCATCCTCTTTCTTAGTAGCATAGCTGTAGGTCGTAGTGACACTACCGGCCTCATTAGTAGCTGTCACTCGCAGCTGGTACCACGTGCCGGGGGAGAGGTCTGATATCGCGTACGTATAAACTTACTGCCATCCTCATTCTTAGTAGCATAGCTGTAGGTCGTAGTGACACTACCGGCCTCATTTGTAGCTGTCACTCGCAGCTGGTACCACGTGCCGGGAGAGAGGTCTGATATCGTGTACGTATAAACTTACTGCCATTCTCATTCTTAGAAGCATAGCTGTAGGTCGTAGTGACACTACCGGCCTCATTTGTAGCTGTCACTCGCAGCTGGTACCACGTGCCGGGGGAGAGGTCTGATATCGCGTACGTATAAACTTACTGCCATTCTCATTCTTAGAAGCATAGCTGTAGGTCGTAGTGACACTACCGGCCTCATTAGTAGCTGTCACTCGCAGCTGGTACCACGTGCCGGGGAGAGGTCTGATATCGTGTACGTATAAACTTACTGCCATTCTCATTCTTAGAAGCATAGCTGTAGGTCGTAGTGACACTACCGGCCTCATTTGTAGCTGTCACTCGCAGCTGGTACCACGTGCCGGGGGAGAGGTCTGATATCGCGTACGTATAAACTTACTGCCATCCTCATTCTTAGTAGCATAGCTGTAGGTCGTAGTGACACTACCGGCCTCATTAGTAGCTGTCACTCGCAGCTGGTACCACGTGCCGGGGAGAGGTCTGATATCGTGTACGTATAAACTTACTGCCATTCTCATTCTTAGAAGCATAGCTGTAGGTCGTAGTGACACTACCGGCCTCATTAGTAGCTGTCACTCGCAGCTGGTACCACGTGCCGGGGAGAGGTCTGATATCGTGTACGTATAAACTTACTGCCATTCTCATTCTTAGAAGCATAGCTGTAGGTCGTAGTGACACTACCGGCCTCATTTGTAGCTGTCACTCGCAGCTGGTACCACGTGCCGGGGGAGAGGTCTGATATCGCGTACGTATAAACTTACTGCCATCCTCATTCTTAGTAGCATAGCTGTAGGTCGTAGTGACACTACCGGCCTCATTAGTAGCTGTCACTCGCAGCTGGTACCACGTGCCGGGAGAGAGGTCTGATATCGCGTACGTATAAACTTACTGCCATCCTCTTTCTTAGTAGCATAGCTGTAGGTCGTAGTGACACTACCGGCCTCATTAGTAGCTGTCACTCGCAGCTGGTACCACGTGCCGGGAGAGAGGTCTGATATCGCGTACGTATAAACTTACTGCCATCCTCTTTCTTAGTAGCATAGCTGTAGGTCGTAGTGACACTACCGGCCTCATTAGTAGCTGTCACTCGCAGCTGGTACCACGTGCCGGGGAGAGGTCTGATATCGCGTACGTATAAACTTACTGCCATCCTCATTCTTAGTAACATAGCTGTAGGTCGTAGTGACACTACCGGCCTCATTAGTAGCTGTCACTCGCAGCTGGTACCACGTGCCGGGGGAGAGGTCTGATATCGCGTACGTATAAACTTACTGCCATCCTCATTCTTAGTAACATAGCTGTAGGTCGTAGTGACACTACCGGCCTCATTAGTAGCTGTCACTCGCAGCTGGTACCACGTGCCGGGGGAGAGGTCTGATATCGTGTACGTATAAACTTACTGCCATCTTAATTCTTAGTAACATAGCTGTAGGTCGTAGTGACACTACCGGCCTCATTAGTAGCTGTCACTCGCAGCTGGTACCACGTGCCGGGGGAGAGGTCTGATATCGCGTACGTATAAACTTACTGCCATCCTCTTTCTTAGTAGCATAGCTGTAGGTCGTAGTGACACTACCGGCCTCATTAGTAGCTGTCACTCGCAGCTGGTACCACGTGCCGGGGAGAGGTCTGATATCGCGTACGTATAAACTTACTGCCATCCTCATTCTTAGTAGCATAGCGGTAGGTCGTAGTGACACTACCGGCCTCATTAGTAGCTGTCACTCGCAGCTGGTACCACGTGCCGGGGGAGAGGTCTGATATCGCGTACGTATAAACTTACTGCCATCCTCATTCTTAGTAGCATAGCTGTAGGTCGTAGTGACACTACCGGCCTCATTAGTAGCTGTCACTCGCAGCTGGTACCACGTGCCGGGGAGAGGTCTGATATCGCGTACGTATAAACTTACTGCCATCCTCATTCTTAGTAGCATAGCTGTAGGTCGTAGTGACACTACCGGCCTCATTTGTAGCTGTCACTCGCAGCTGGTACCACGTGCCGGGGGAGAGGTCTGATATCGAGTACGTATAAACTTACTGCCATCCTCATTCTTAGTAGCATAGCGGTAGGTCGTAGTGACACTACCGGCCTCATTAGTAGCTGTCACTCGCAGCTGGTACCAAGTGCCGGGGGAGAGGTCTGATATCGCGTACGTCGGGAACTTCGTGTGGGGGAGGGCTGGCTGGTCCCAGGGGGAGAGGGATGAGTACGGCTGTGGGAGGGAAAGGTCCAAAATTATTTTATAGTAATGTTTGAGACTAGCTCTTATACGTAACACGGCACGTACGTACTTAAGTAAAGATAATAATCTACTCAGTTACGTGCACCTGCACAATTTGTTTCGTAATTATTTCAATCGCCTGCTTGTTAAAACTTGTGGGAGGCTCCAGGGTTAGAGCTCGGAATAAACTGTGGGAAACAATGTACGACAAATTGTTTTGTAGTAAAGTTTTGAAACTTTTGGTCTTAATTATGTAAAGATAATCAACTCTATTGCATGCCCCTTCACTACTTTTTACGTTAATATTTTTCAATTGTCTGGGTATAAAACTAAGGTGGGACAACTGGAGTGGTCTCTTACCTATATATTTTAAAATTATTATCAAACCAACTCACCATATCATGATGAGCTCTGAGCCACGCCCTGGCACCAAGCTGCTTATACTCCACGTCCAGCACTGTAAGCGCACACCCGGCGTGGTCCCAGCCGGCTAGTTGTACGTACATGTGTGACGCGTTGCTCCACAGCCACTCGCTTGTGGTTGGGGGGATCGGTACTGAGAGGGTTGATAGAAGGAAATAATAATATTATGGTTGAGGTCAGAGCAGAGAGCACTATTAATATTGTGGTCGAAATCGCCTGCATTATTTGAAAGAAAATATACATTAGTAGTTTCAGCCGCTATACAGGGTTACAGGAAGTCGACCTAGATTATTTAAGAGGTTGTAATTGCCATAATTCCTGACTGATTTCTCTATGAAACATCGTACCCCAAAGTTAACCTTTTTCAACATATTGGACAATAGGCACAACAAGGAACTCAACGAATTATTGTTATAATACTACTACCTGAGAGCCTTTCATCAAAGTTTTTTTCTAAGAATTTTGATAATTCCCGAGTTTGTTATACTTTGTTGGATAGCTAATGAAACGTAGATGTTTTTAAGAAAATCTACAGCATCACTGTCATAGACTTTTTTAAATATTTCGGAAAGAAAGTAATATTTTTTACGAATTTATTTCAATTTATAACTATAAATCGTCTACTACGACCCAGTTTGTTCATTTAACTGTAATTTTAGTGTTTAGAATAATAAAGCAACTTATCACTACATAAACATCGCAAAGACAAATATATTGGAGGCAAAATACCCAAAAAAAATAGGCCAATAGACAAAAAACAAGAAAGTCCAATAGGAAAAAGGTTAAGTTTGGGGTACGCTTTTTTTTTGTGAAATCAGTCAGGAATGATAGAAACTACAACCCCTTAAAGGATCTATGCCGACTTAACCAATAACCCTGTATATTGACCACTGCAACAGTGATCGCAAAAAGTGCCAAATCGATGTATTTTTTTTTTAATCATTCGAGACCGCCAACCCCGCTGACTGGATTACAGCTACTCCCTCTCACTGAGAGAAGGCTTGTGTCCTAACCAAAGAGGTAGCAACATTATAGGCTGATTACGCTTTGAGACTTAGGCCTCCTTGCACCACAGACTGCTAAATACGTTTACGCCTAAATGTATTTAGCTGTTGTGAAGATGAAGCTGACAGAGACAGATAGAGGTTTTAAGTATGTTTAACTCTAAACGAATTTAATGGTTTATACTTAGTGCAATCATGCCTAAATGATGCTTAAATGCAACAGATTAAAATTATCAAAAGAAAAATATATCGTTAATTTTTTTTTTACAGATTCTTGCTGTGTTGACAATCAGATTTTTTTTTTAATAAAAGAAGGATGTTTATTGGTATCTTACCTCCACCCAGAGTACTGACATCCAAATAAGCAGGCTGTGAGGTCCCAACTTTGTTAGTAGCTGTGATCCTCAAAGAGTACTTGGTGCCACACTTCAGTCCAGTCAAGGCATGTTTCTGGACGCGCGATAAGTTGGACAACTTGTTGGTTGGCCATGCTTCTCTCCAGGGACTGTTGGCTTCTTTCCAGGTTAAGCTATAACCTGCAGAAAAGCTTGATTTACACATCTTTAATCATATCCTTAATGGGGAAGCACCGGGGAAGCCCGCGAAATTATTTTTTTTACGTTTTTTACAATTGCGGATTTTTTTCAACATACAACCTGAGCTGAAAATTGCAACAAAACGTAACAAAATTTGGATTTCGCGGGGTTTCTTAGCGCATCCTCCTGAAACATTCAGATTGCCATTTCATTTAACATTCATAAACAAAACCAACTTACTAATCTTCTGAATAGCACTTCTATTGCTGACAGTATAATAAGGCTGCTCCCACTCCACCAGTATCGAGTCTTTATACGGCGTCGCTCGTAGTATCGGCGCCTCAGGCAGTGGTAGGACGATGACTGTGTAGTCTACCTGGTCAGAGCCGTACAGGTTCTTGGCTAAACAGGTGTAGTTGCCGCTTAGGGATTGGTCTATATCTGAAATTGGAGATGTTTGAATTAATTACTGAAGGTGAAAAAAGTAATATTACAAGTAATTTTTTTAAGACTGAAAATCCATTAATTATATCTCCATAAGATTCGTCATAGATTCAAACCCATGCAGGTGCTTTACTTCGCATAAAATACCACCACCAAAGTGCATCAACATTGCTCTCAAAACGGTGAAGTAAAACATCGTAAGGAAATCGCCATGTACTAGAAACAAAAATTCGAAGGCCTTCCTTCATATTTTTGCTTTTTTCCTTTCGCTGGAGCTCACTTTATGCCGCAATTTTTTCTTGACCAATGAAGATTTTGTTAACATTTTAATAATTTCGAAAAAAATACTTACTGTTAATCAGCAAGCTGTCATCATGGTTCCTTGTGAACCTAGGATGGTGGGTGATGATGTTATGTTGGTGATACCACACGGTGCGAGGTGGCGGCACTCCCACACATTGACACACTAGGAGGAGGGAACTGCCCACTCCTACTGATACTGTGCCTCCTAGAGATGCTACGCCGGCCACAACTGGAAGGAGAACGGTTATGTGGTAAGGGACACAGTATTAAAAAGATTTGCATTAGAATTAATGAACATATACATCATAAATTGCCCTGTCTTCCAATTAGTAAGTCTATTCTGTTAATACATCATGTGACCTGTCATCCTACCTGATGCTAAGCATTGACAGCTCACAAGCTCACTTCACCTAAGGCTTCCAAGGTGAAACTTGTACAGAATAGATTGACAAAAGTGTTGCTTTAAGTTAAAAACATTGCAATTACGTATCTTCTTTTTATGCTATCAAATACCACTATCGGTTGTCAAGTAAGCACGCCCTTTCAAAGTACATTAGATTGTAGTGACCTCTATGAGTGGGCGTATGCGCCACCCTCCTGGTGGCAGGCCCCTCTCCCGCCGGCGTGCTGGCAGTGAGCCAGGCCTCATACGTCCTGCCGGAGACCAGCTCCTTGACCTCCGCCGCGGAGCGACCGAGCGCGGCGATGCGGAGTGTCTGTGGCGGGCCGTTGCTGCGGTAAAGTTGAAGAAGAAGCTGAAGATATTGAACTAAATGTTTAGCGTAGATTCTGGGTAAGTTCAGAAGTTTTTGCTGACCTATTTTCAGACTCAAGTATATTGTGTGTTTCTATGGGATTTGCTAAGTACAATCAATATAGCTTTTTTTATTTTATTTTTATTTGTATTTTATTTTATTAATTTCCGATTAATTTAAAATTTTTATTTTTATTTGACATTGACTTGTATATTTTTATTTCACATTGTATTTATGATTTGATGACATTGTATTTATTTTTATATTGTGATTTGTATTTATTTTGTGTTTCGTAAGTTGCAATTGTATTATGGGAGAACCTGAAATAAATGGATTTTATTTTATTTATTTTTTATTTTTGACGTCGATTGATACACACGCACGACGTTTTTTTTTTTTATGTTTTGTTAAAATACGTATTTAAACTAACGGTGTATAATGCATATTTTGATAATGGTCTATGACGCCTATTAATTAGCTATACTGGGGTCAGTGCAACTGGTCTTATGAATGATTACTATAATTTTTATAATTTTTTTTAATAATGTAAACTGACCTGGACGTAGGCTTCACATAGACAGTGTAGTGCAGCAGTTCTCCGTTGGGATGGAGAGGTTTCTTCCAACTGACGAGGAGTGACGATGATGATAGTACTAGGACTTTGATGTCAGCCGGTGGACCGGGCACTGCGGAAGAAAATGGTAAAAAACCTGGATATGGGATAAACATGACATGATAAATGTATTTACTGAGTATTTACCTTGTCCGCGATCGTTTGTGTAATTACTTTAGGGCTGTGATTGGAAGTAAATACTTATAAGTAGGTACTAATTTTGGCACGTGTAACTAAGTTTTGCGCAGCATTCAAGGACCGCTATAAAACCATTTCTCTTTCTCTCTCATAAAAGTTTCCCCAGAAAAACAAATGTCACCACATTTTATACTTTGACGATCTTTTATTCGAGCTTAACTATAAGATGGCTGATTGGTAATAAGGTGGCTAGGTGCCAGAGAAATATCACCATTTTTCTTTCTTTTGTTTTCATCATCATCATCATCATCTTTTCAGCTGAAAGACGTCCACTGCTGGACATAGGCTTCCTCCAGGCTCCTCCACTTCGACCGGTCTTGTGCTTTCCGCATCCAGCAGATTCCAGCGACCGGTCATCGGTCCACCTTGTGGGAGGCCTTCCCACTCTACGTCTTCCGGTACGATAATTCTCATTACGATTTTAATTAAATGAGCAAATAAATGTGATATAAATATTTAACTCACCATCTTGCAATGTAGCACACACAATAGGATAAGAATAAGGTCCAGCTCCAAAGTTTGAGAATCCAGCGACCTTCACTGTGTAGTTGGTGTACTTCAGTAGACCTTGCAGGTACAGCTCCGAGTGTAACGATGTCTGGTTCTGCCAGGCCGCTTCTGGAAGATAGCATGGCATCGTATTAAGCTGGCCAACATTAAGAAAGTGTCTCTGTAATAGACCCCTTGTGTAAAATAATAAGAAAGGACATTAAATCAATAAGAAATAAGTATAACTAACGAGTAAGTTCGGTAAACCGTGATTCTGGGCTGAAATGATGATGTACCTAGATGAATAAGATCACTAGGTCACAGTGTACTAAGATCGATGCTGCCTGATCAGAATTATAGGTAGCCAATTGTCTCTTGTTAACGAATAGTTTTGTTTCTAGCAACGAATGTGGAAACTAACTTGCACTTTGATTGACAAATTATAATACAAAGGTATTTTGGCGGTTGCAACAGAAAATATCCAATATCTTAAAAACGATTGATAACTTAGAAATACATATAATTATCTTTTTACTAATGTAACAGTTATTTTTATGAAGTGTTGAAAGTTATCTTACCATCAGTAGCAAACAGCACAGTGTATCCTACAAGCGAGCTGCCCTGTCCTGGTAGAGCGATGGGCTGCCAGCCGATACGAAGAGATGTAGAGGACACTGCTGTACATTCTACTGATGATGGGGCTTGCTCTGGAGCTGGAGACACGAAGGGTTTGATAAGATATAACGTTATGGAGAATATAAACGCAAATTTAACTATAGGCGTTGTCTATGCATGGCATGCCTACTACTGGTTGGAGGCGCGTGGTGGCTGAGGGGGCGCGCGGACGGCGGCAGCAGCACCGGGTGTCAGCGGCGGTTGAGCGGCATAGGCGGCGCGGGCCGATTCGAGGATCACTTGAAATCTTACCACGACCAAGATACTACGTTTAAAGTAACTTGTATTTACGTAATACACCAAAATTTATATAGTCCACGTATTTTATTTTATTCGCTCCTGTAATTGAGCAGTCGACGCATTATCGTCATCAGGCGTCCTATTTAATGAATGAAGATTTATCGAAAATTTGATTTGATTTTATCGATTTTTAACGAAAGGGCGGGGGGGGGGGGGGGTGGGTGTTGGTAGAAGCGTAGTACTACAACAGCTTATGAGTATTCATGAGAAATAGAATTACAATGTATTTAAAAAAAGTTATTACCTCCTTCTCTCGTATCTTGGAATACTGGCAGTGAGAATGGACCTGAACCCGCATTTGTGAAGGCTGATATCGATACTGCATACCTAGAAATATTTGCACGAATTAGATACAAATAGAACTTCACATTTTAAGTAAATCCAGGTGGCGATTCATCATCATCATCGTCATCGTCATAATTTCAGCCGAAAGACGTCCACTGCTGGACATAGGCCTCCCCCAGGCTCCTCGATTTCGACCGGTCTTGTGCTTCCCACATCCAGCGGATTTCCGCGGCGGTCACAAGGTCATCGGTCCACCTTGTGGGAGGCCTTCCCACTCTACGTCTTCCGGTACGCGGTCGCCACTCCAGAAGTTTTTGGCCCCATCGGCCATCTGTTCTGCGAGCAATGTGCTCTGCCCACTGCCACTTAAGTTTGGCAATTCTTTGGTCTATGTCGGTTGCCTTGGTTCTCCTGCGGATCTCTTCATTTCTGATTCGATCGCGTAGGGAAACACCGAGCATCTCTCCATTACTCTTTGGGTGACTTTAAGCCTTCTGATAAAGCCCATTGTTAGCGACCACGTTTCTGTACCATAGGTCATCACTGGCAACACACACTGGTCAAAGACTTTTGTCTTGAGACACTGCGGTATGTGGGACGTAATATCTTCGCAATATCTTCTCGTCCCAAATACCGAAGGTGGAGATTATGCTCCATAAAATACCTGGTGTTCTTCATCAAGCCACCCAGCAAAGTTTCTTGCTTGCCCGACAGTTGCGACACTTTGATCGTTCGCGTGTCAGCTTCATCTGAAACGGAATAACAGAAGTAAATAAATTTTAAAGAATCTGATAGAAAGAAAGAAAAATTGTTTATTCTGCACATACAAAACGCACATTATAAAAATAAAATAAAAAATTAAACATAAAATGCACCCATACAAAAGTCAAAAGCCCCGTATTCACATAGAAAAAGTTTACAATTCAAGTCAAGGAGTACTGTGGAATATATTGAATAAAGTTTATTTGAAAACGATTGAGTTATGCGGACTTTTCAAGTGTTATCAATACCTGAGGTTTCACTTTACGTTACCTACTTATATTAGTCGGGTGAAAATTAAGAAAGCAGAAATACATGAGAAATAGGATAATTTAGGACTTTTCCATTTGGTGATTCGGAGAAACTGCTTTGACTCACTATTTGCTGACTTTTATTTGTTTCGGATTTGCCTTTCCTTTTGAGATTACTGCTTAGGTTAAATCAGATTAGTTTTTAATTTAGTATTAGTAACGAACAGACCGCAAACATCATATGACATCTAGAATGCAATTTATTTAACATTCACTACTGTCAAAAACCCGACACAATCCTCTTGTTCATTCATCTTTAAATTCCTTCAATGTACCCACCTGTCCCCATACTCTGCGCCACGGCCTCCACATGGTATCCCACGATGACTCTGTTGTGCGTATCTGTCTGGTCTACTTGAACGTTCAATGGAGCTGATGATGAAATAAGATATTTTAAATTCACTGTACGAACCCACCTGAACCAACACTGTGCGCCACGGCCTTCACATGGTACCCCACGATGACCCCGTTGTGTGTCTCCTTCAAAGGCGCCGACCACGACACGTGCAGCTCGCCCGGACTGTCTGTCTGCTCCACCTGCACGTTCACTGGAGCTGATGATGGTGCTGAAATTATTAAAAAAAAACATGAAAAATTATTTTGTGACGGGTTCGTAAACCGATAAAGTAAAAACATTGCGCTGACTTAGGTTTCTTGTGCATCAGATCGGAGAAGATTAGGACAGAATGAACAAGTCCAAGCAGCCATGAGGACTGAAAAATACGCAAACCTTGTAGGAGAACAGGGCTTTGCCCTAAACAAAATCTATGTCATGCCAAAGCAGTTTCTATTTTACCTTGAAAATAAAAACTACGGTTTAACCAAACCAAATCATAACACAAATAAATTGATAATCATCATATCAGCCGAAAGACGTCCACTGCTAGACATAAGCCTCCCCCAAAAGGGGAGATTTGCCATAATCGCCACGCTTGGCAGGCGGGTTGGTGATCGCAGTATGGTGGTCAAATGCATAGAGAACGCTGCTGCCCATTCTCTAGTAAGTCCTTTAGTCGCCTTCTACGACACCCATGGGAAGAAATGGGATGGTGCTATTCGTTTACGTCCGGCACCACACGGAAATTGACAATAATAATATCGATTACTAAGGCTAGCGCAAAACCTGTTTGTTTTGTTACTTCAAAAGCTACCTATAAGTACCTTCTTCATGTGTTGTAAAATGAACTGGCGCTGTATACATAGATACACCGACTTGGTTGCCCGTAGCGATGCGCACGGCGTACGGCGTGGCTGGTCGGAGGTTCTGTAGCTCGACAGTCTGACGAAGCTCCTGTTCCTTTCTAAAATTAAGAAATTCAATTGAGCGAGAGAATAGTAACATTATAATTGTGTAGTGTGGGGGTATTTTTTTTTTGGTGGGAAATCATCAAATAACTTTTCCAGCTCTGGGTGGAGCAGGAGGGCTTGTCAGACTTTTACTGACTAAAACCCACCCGTGTCCCTCAGTTGCCTATGTGCCAGGGTCCGCGGTATCTCTTTCGAACAACCCGCACCCCTGGCAGGCATCGGCCCTTGCGGACCCCACCAGTTGATGCTGACATCTCTTTGAGGCGCGCGTGGAACACAATGCGCCGTCGACCTGGGCTTGGTCCTTACAGGACAGCAAGCTACCCATTACTCGCCGTCCACAAGCCCGCGCTTATGGTGGCCTGGAATCAGCCTGGGATTCCCGACGTCCAGGGCGTCTCCCGCGGCGGCTACGGCTGTTAGGGTGCATATGCTGCCTCTCCCTCACGTGCACCGCCTCCCTCTACGCGAGCATTACTGCTTCGCAGAAGGAGGTAACGGCTACCCATGCACTCTCGCTCCGAACCATGGCCTGGACCAGGGCCGGATGCGAGAGATCGCCGCCGCTGATCGCCTCAAAACATTTACACGGCACAAGCACAGGTTAAAGGACAAGGACACGGCGGTGCTCCGCCCAAGCCGGGTAGACCTCCGTATGCTCCACTGTGTCCTCAGGGCGATCTTCGCAGTGGAAACACCCGGCCGTTTCCTCCCGCCTTATCCGAAACAGGAACCTCCCGAAACAACCGTGTCCGGTGAGGACCTGCGTCAGGCGGAAGCTAAGGACGTACATCACAGACTGGTGGTACCTGGTTTAATAACCAAGAGGACAAGCATAATATAATTCTGAAGCTGGAATTTAATAAAGCAAGGTTGGTGAAAGAAATTGATACTCGTACTTGTTATAAAAATCATAATAAAAGTTATATGACGGGAATATGGAAGCAAATCATAGCAAGGAAGCTATTTTTGGGTAGTTATAATGTATCTAGCTGATACACAAAATAATTCGTCATGAAAAAAACCTTAATCTTTGAATGTCTGAATACCTTGGTTTATTATCTTCAAAACTACTATAGTTTAAAGTAGTTTTAGAGAATCTAAATGAAGGAATCCATGATGCGGATACGCTCGGCTACTGAGATGTAGTAAGTAGAAATGACACCTTTTGTAAATTCCATACCTGGTAACATTCATGGTAGTAGCGTGTTCCCACACAGCGTTACTGTAGTGCACAGTACTGTACTGCAGCGTGTAGTACCGTGCGTGCGCTCGCAGCGTGTCGAGCCACGACACTGTGGAGGTGCGGGAGCGGACTGACGAGATGCGGACGTCAGAGGGCATGGTGGGGGGCTCTGGAAAGGAGTAAAATACATTGTTCATAATAAACAGAGCAAATAATCTTTTAATAGTAAAGTCACGGAAATTAAATGTTTGGCAAATTGACTACCAACTTAAATTGTCCGTATATCTTACAGCTGTAATTTGTTAACAGTTGTATGAAACGGCCCTAACACGGCAAATTGATTTCACAATTGCTAGTCAAACGGCGTATGTATAGCTACTTTCAAAAGATCAAAATAATATTTACTCCTACGAAAATGACTTGATCTAAGCAAAATGTAGTGTCAACATGTAGGGTCCGCAAAAAAACGCCATTTGTATCGCTCGCGGCTGAGTTTGATATACAGGTCTAAAATCTCCAAGAAAAATATTTTAAAAACAAAAGTCAGTATCTACTAGAAGTAGGACTCGATAAAAAATGATGTTCATAGTCTTATTGAAAGGTTATTTATAAGGAATCTTGGATCTTGCCTTCTATCTGTTAAATAATAATATGATATTTTGGGGATAAAAACCAAAACGATAGAAAAATGCTCACCTAGTATAATAAGATGCACACTGTAGCTAGCAGTTCCATAAGGGTTGGTAGCTCTGCACTGATACAGTCCTGCGTCACCTGTCTCTGAGTACTGCAGGCTGATGGTGCTCAGCACGCCAAGGGCTGTCTTCGATTCTGATATCTTGGCTCTGGAATCAGAAATAGCAATAATGGACAGAACATCTACATGGATGGTATTTTTGCATGATTGGTGCGCTAAACAGCTTTCGTGAGTGTTTTTTTTTTCAAACCTTTGGCTTATAAAATCCAAAGAATTTCCATCGTGGGTCCAAGTGACTCTGATAGGTTCATCTCCTAGTGGTTGACATTCTAGCGTGACTGGATGACCGAGTCTCGACGTCACGTTAGCTGAAGAGGCTCCGAAGTGGACAGGCTCTGAAGTGAAAAGAAAGTGATATTAGAGCTGCAGTTTAATAGGGTTCACAAAAGTATGAATGAATGATGGCTATAAAAGAAGGGAAGCCCAAAGAAACGATGAATGGACTGCGTGAAAGTCGAAACTACGGAGATAACGGCTAATAGAGAAGTAGGAAGAAAAATATAAGTTACGTCGACCACAAATAAAATATCTCAGCATCGATTTCGATATGCCCCTTAACTTCTGAAAAATCTGAAAAAATGTCAAACAGAAAGTGCATGGCTGATTAAGCGACCGGTATTCGCATTCTGAGTTTTAAGCCAAACATAATAATATTTGAAAACTATAGGATAGCTTTTTTCGTATTATTTTCGCGATCAGCTACGAAGAAGATAGAATACGAGGTCAGCTTCTACTATTTTTAACAGACTTCGAAAAAAGAAGGAGGTTATCAATTCGATATTTGTATATATAGGTATACTAGCAGTTCGCCCGCGACTTCGTCTGCGTGAATTTCGAAGATACAGCCCCTAAGTATTACTCGCTGATATTGTAGGTTTCTATAGATGACAGAATTTTATAAATGTAATTTAGGTAGGTATCTGTATACAATATTTGAGGTTGTTGTATTTTCCGGTAACAAAATAATCTGGTTTTCCCTGGGACTTGTTAATAGTCTAGGCAAATGATGGTTAAACGGGAATCTGGAGTCGCTTGAACGATATAGGCAGCTCCGTGGGAATTATTGGAAGCCTCGGGATCTGTGCTATCTGGCCAGCTCCTGATCCGATGAGAATGGTCGCTGTAATTAAGTTGTCTTTTAAATCATTTATTAGTAGGATTGCGCCATTGCACAGGTTAGGTTGGCTTAAATTTCTTAAAATCATGATAGGCTTTTCGATTTTCAATAGCAGTTCGTGAGGTGGCAGCCCGGATGGATTAAAAGAGTTTAAAAATTCTTGCGGATAGTGAACTGCATGTTCGACATTACACACTGTATCAATGGACTTGTAGATTTTGACTTTTCCGGGGACTTTTGTAAAATTAAATGATTGATTTCATTGACTGTGTCGTTCCTAGTTGAGACAATAGCCCTTGAACAAAGCCAATGAATGTCTCTATTTAGTACATATAACGATATGTACGGGTATTTGATATGAAGTGTCTGCCTATGTAACCTCCACAGCTCTGTTACAGGGTAATACGACACCCCTTACTATTGGCTGTCAGATTTTCAGATTTCTGACTACCTCAATAACTGAAAAGATAAATCACACCAGTTTGATCTAATCTGGGAGAAGCTTTGCTCTGCCATATAACCTACGATAGCGTTATGTCATTGCGCCGTTGAAACAAATAAATTATTGAAGTTTTCTTAGCAGACATCATAAATAGGAGCACATCTGAAGCTGTCAGGTGGTCTACTTTGACCGAAACTCGCCGTTACTGAAACTCCTATAATTAAGTACACCCCGTATCTCACAATGTCTAGGTACTTAATAATCATAATGATAATGTGGGACGAGTGTACCATGACTCATAGAGCTCATGTTGAAGGAGTGGATCGAACACTTGGACTTGAGAAACTCAGTCGCTGTCATGTGTGGTGTCACTTTTGTTTTACTGGTGACTTACGGCAGACACAAAAGAGACACGAGTGGACATCATCAAGGCGTGTCTAAAATCATCGCCCCTATGGAGTATAATTCAAACCCTAAATTTACACACTAACATGATAGCCCACCTTAAATACGGATAACGATTTTCCACAACAGCTGATTAAAGTTGGAGAAGGGTCTTTTTCTTCTCCAACTTTGGGCGCTAACGCAGCGGAAATCGTTATAAATGAGAGTCTGGGTCGTATAGTTCACAGTCTGCAACAACTTATAGATGAACTGCATCTATAAGTTGTTCTATAGTGTTCGATTGACTGCTTCAACATGAGCTCTATGAGTCATGGTACATTCGTCCCATATTATCAGCGACGTATCTTGTAACAACTGACTAAGAGGCCCATTTTTGGATATCGAACATATCGACTGTTGCTCCAATGAAACTGTCAGTAGGAGTTTGAAGGTAGAGTGTGTAGATTTACTGTCGCTCAATAAAGTAGCTGCAATCCCTGAAGAATCCACTGCCAGAGCTAATTGGCGAGGTATGTTCACCCTCTGCCACCAGGGGCGTCCAAAAATTTTTTGGTACTAACTTCAGCAAATTTGTTTTACAAAAGTAGCTAATTCACCGATGTTGTACGAATTTACCAACATTCGCTGAGACATACTGCCTTAATTCAGAGAGATGCTGCGCATGTTCAGCGCTATACTCCCGAGCACAGCTCTGAGATGTTCTCGCACTTAGGCTAGCGAGTCGCTGCGAACGCTCGTAGCTAGTCAATCTATCCCATGTTGCAGATACATACTGCCCTAAATCAGGGAGAAGCTACGCACGTTCAGTGCTAGACTCCCGAGCACGGCCCTGAGATGTTCTCATAGTTGGCTAGCGAGTCGCTGCGAACGCTTGGAGCTAGATTCCCTAGCGCGTGTTATCTTCGAAACTATTTAACCAATTGACATACTATAAAGGGCAAATCTTATCTCTATGATATCCTTGTGATTATAAAATAATATTTTTAGATAAGGATTAATATTTGGTTGTTTAAAAAATCATCCAAAAGTAAGTAAACTTTTTGGATACATAAAAGCTACTATATCTGCTAAAATATAAAAGATAGAAGTATGGTATCGCGGACTTTTTTGTAGACCTATTTAGGGCGGACAAAGTTGCCTTACATTATTTTTAATTATATGCAACTGTTTAGGCAGCGCATGCAAATAACTCTGTTTTCTTCCGCCTGGTTAGACATACATTGTGATAGCTCGGCTAATATGCAACATATACATATAATTTATAGCCTATAGCACTCACAAATAATGCAGCTTCCAACCAGTGAAAAAAATCTTACACCATTAGTTCCAGAGATTACCCCCTACATACAAACTTACAAACTTACAAACAAATTTTACCTCTTTATAATATTAGTATAGATGTAGGGTGGTGTGGATGTCCAAAATAAACACTTTTGACTTCTTATTAACTTCTTTTAATATTTTTAAAACTTCTTACAATTTGCTTATCGTCTTAACATCTTAATAGCTCGCTCGCCTCTCTCTTCCCCCTTCCAAACATACTCTCTCATTCACTCACCGCTGCGTTCATATTCTGCTTATTTTCTTTAAATTATGATGCATTCTGAATTAAATCCTACATATATTTATTTTTAATGTATGTTCGGGCATAACTCCGTCATACATAGACGGATTTGCAAAATTCTTTTTTTGTTGGGAAAGGGGTTTATTCCGAAATGGTCTTTAATTTTCATATAGATCTGATTATGCGTTTCGGAGACATACTACGGAACTCTGCAAAACATGTCAGCAAACAACCCGCTATTGCTGCTATCGCATAAATATGAGTATGCATTGTTTTGACCCCAAGGATGAGGAAATTTCGACTAACACTCTAACTAGAAAGTGAAAAAAAAACTTAAAAAAAAAACAACCGACTTCCAAAAAAAACAATACAAAGTGAAAAATAACTTTAATTTCGGAAGGCGGTGACAAACAATTTAATAAAATAAAATACATATCCAAAGTCACTGACTTCCGAAATTAAAGTTATTTTTCACTTTGTATTGGTTTTTTGGAGGTCGGTTGTTTTTCTTTTGAAAAAAACTTTTTTTTTACCACTGACTTATGACCTGCCGTAGGTAGTAACTCTGGCAGAAGAATGTTATTCTTTAGGTTTTTCAAAGCACCACATTTTGTTATTTGAAAAATACTCACTATTAACACTCATCCACACAGTCTTGCTCAGCGGCTGTCCTACTCCATTTTCTACATTGCAGGAGTATAAACCCTCATCTGTGAGAGATACTTCTTCAATTATGAGGGTCCCGTTTGGTAGGCTCAGGATCCCACCACCAGCCAGCTCTAAAACTGGTTGCCATGTACCGAGGAGAGCTGGAACAGATTTAGGAAAACTTGAAGATTCTGATCATTGAAATTAATTAGTTTAATTTCAACACTTGACTAAAAACGAAAGACAAACGACTTGCCACGCGACGAATTGCTTATTGGAAATTGGAAGACGTCATTGTTAAGTGTCGCATTCAAAAACAAAAAAAGTAACTAAATTCCTTTGATAGTTATTTTCCCTCTGACAGAAACTTATTAGCAATGAAAATTTAGATGTGATGCAAAATCAGAAATATAATCACTGTAATAGGACTGTAGCGTGACTTAAACCTAGACCAAGTAGGTAACCTTGTAGCATTTTTTACCTACCTAGTCCCGGTTTTAGGATAGCAATTATTTAATAAACGTCTTGCAAAATGTGCTTTGTGCGTCTCATAAACATGGAAGCTAGCGATATAGCGAAAATCAATGAAGACCGTAAAGCAGTACATACAAAATACACAACACCAAATAAGGTAAGTAGTATATAATTGGGGTATCTGGATCAAAGAAGATCCAGACACCCCAATTATTAGTATTCAAATAGATAAAAAGTATCTATTCAAATAGAAGAAATCTTGTTTGTTGAATTGATGGTCTATTAGAATATACTGTTTAATTCATTGGAACATATCTATTCAAATAGATTAAATTTTATTTATTGAATAGATTGTCTTATCAAATAGACTATTCAAATGACATTAACATTTCTATTCAAATAGTTATTTTTTTATTTATTGAATAGTTCTTCTTGAGTTGAAATGATGGAGGGTAGTAAAGTGACTAAGATTTAATAATCATCAGCTATAACTAAATTACAATTAACTATTAAATTGGTGGAACCTTTAATCTACATATTTATTATTTGTTGGCAAATTTGAACACACAAACTCGATCAGACAAGAAACGACTTGACTTAGTAACGTCATCGGTTATGAGAAACTATTTAATTCAATACCATATCAGTCAAGCTATCTGACACCGACGACTGCATGGCGCCTAACTTTCATTGTTTGTTATTATTTTATAACTGACCCATGATGAAGTTGACAGCAAAATACAAGTGGAAATGCTAAACATGAGGTTCTGGGTTCGATTCCATCCCGGTGAGGCAAAGTTATTAATTCTTACAATTCGTAAATTTTCCATATTTGAATTAAAAGCAAAATATTAGTTAGGTACCAGGTGTTAAAAATAAAACGAATCGTTATTTAATATAGCTTTTTTTTATTATCTCATAGGCACCTACTTAAAACTAATTTGACAAACAAGTTATATTCTTCATCGTATTTACAGTTAACTACTTATATTTTAAAAGTACCTTAACCATAACACAATTTTTGTCAGTTACATGAATAGAGCAGATTTCTATGATTTATTTTCTATTTCATCCTGAATTTTACTAATAATGTCTTTAGCATTGCTGTATATGTCATCAAATAACACAGTTTTAACCACATGTTGAGCGCACACCTCAGCTTCACAGTTACAAATAGAACTTTCGGATTTTGGCATATTATCAGCGTCGTAAATTTCAATTTTAATTATTTTTGTACCCCGTGTCACTGGTTTCTTTATGTATGAATATATTGTTGGTTCGGTTCTTGCTCTCTTTCGGGAAGGTGGAACAAGACCCAGGGATTTTTGTCCTGGTTTTAGAATAGTGGCTGGCTGCTCCATTGGCACAAAATTGAATAGTTCATCCGTATCCTGAAAAAAGAAAACAAACCTTTAAAATGTATGAAAATAGGTTCTCGTTAAGGGTCTATTATAGAAGATGTGATTTGAAATATATAACTAATATATTGCTATAAGTAGTTACATTAAAATAATTTAAATATTTATTGTGAGTACTTACCGACATACTGGAACAATCGCGCCAAGCGTTCCCGTTCAGCCTTCAAAATGGAAATGAATTCCGGTGATATTTTCAGCTATTTATATTCATGAATTATTCTTTTTTTTCTTTTTTTTTGTTAATAGAGTTCAATATAGATGGTTTATTAATGTTAGCATTCCTGGACATAAAAGGTAAGATGAAATTCAAAACCAAGCGTCAAACTAGAGCAGGGATGCTGAACCTTTGGCTCAACGGTAAAACTTTAAACACACAATCGTTCCAGCCTAATTGCCTAACTCACGATTAATCATAATCTGTTTCGTTTTGAAACAGATTGTTAAACCATAGCTTCATATGTTCGAAAAATGTGTCTGCTCAACAACATAAATAACGCAATGAATATTGTTGAACTGTCAAAATGAAACCGATTATGATGAATCGTGTTTTATGCAATTAGGGTGCTGGCCACGTAAAATCTTAAAGTCAACAACACGCAGATATAAAAACATAACCCTTCCTTGGCAGTCGGGTAAAAAGGTTCACCATCCCTGAACAGTTTACTTACCTCTAGTATATCTTTAATAAATAACAATGTCTGTTTGTTCATAGATTATTGTCTTTTAGTATGTCAATGTCAGTGTATAAAGGGATACTTAGAGTAAAGAGAGTACCCAATCGAATTCGAGAGAGCAAGCAATACTAGTATATTTAAAAAATACATTAAGTATGAAGTCCGCTTCTTTGTTATTAATTTTAAAAAAATACAAGCAAACCCGCGATATTATTATAGTATGTGCAATTGCATCTGTTGTTAGGAAGATTAGCCGAATAAGCAGTTTTAAAATCGTGTGCTCTCTCCATATTTGGGGTTGTGACGTATTATCATCAAAGGTATTTAAGTCGTTGGGCAGCAACCTGGATCAACATTAGCTCTCCTGAAGTTGGTGACCTCACATCTTCTAATTAATTGTCTACCTAATCTAAAGTGAAAAGTGAAATTTCAACGGCTAATCATGTAAGTACCTATCTATTTAATAAGTATCATCAATTCTTTAATGTTTTGTGAGGCTATTTTGTTATGAATAGAACAAGCAAGTGTGCCTGCTGAGCGTTAGACCCCAGGTTCGATTCCCTAGGTCAGTCAAAAGTTTTTATGTCATATTGTCTATTCGATATATTTTGGTGTATATATTAAGGAAAGAAATTGGACAAAATTCTATTAGATAATGTGTCTGCTCACAGATAGTTTCTAGACAGTTATAAATGAATAGAATAGCAAGTGCTGAACGTTTAACCCTGGGTTCGATTCCCTAGGTCACTCAACAGTTTTTTTCTTTTATTCTACACAATGTCTATTAGATAGTTGGTGTGTATTTTAGGAAAAGGAATTGAGCAAGTATCTGATATTTATCTGCTTGCGTATTGTTTTTTATCACAGTTATTGTGAATAGAATTAAAATTAAATATGCTATGAATAGAATAATTAGTTAACAAGTGCGACTGCTGAGCGTTAGACCCTGGGTTCGATTTCCTAGGTAATTTAACAGTTTTTATGACATATTGTCTATTCGATATTTGGTGTATAAAGTAGAAATAAATTGGAAAGTTCTCTGATATGTATGTGCTCACAAATAGTATCTAATCACAGTTATTTATATTATTACAGGTCCAGTTTTGCTGACGACCTCTTTCTGTCGGATGACGATAAAAGTTCCCTGCAAGATGTGGCGATAAGCGAAAAAAAGAAAAAACGATCGAAGCCGTCAAGTGCGGACTCGAGATCACACCATCAACCACCGAAAACCACTCCATGTACGTCGTCAGCTCCATCTTCGAAGAAGATGAGAATTAATCCGGTCAGTAAGCATCATCTCACCGCAACAGATTTATTCGGCACCGAAAGCGATGAAGAAGACAAGGACACGCAGATAACCGGTAAAAAACCCTGTACTGTTATTAATTCGACGATAACTCGAAGGCTGGCAACAGGCCACGCTCGCCAAACCTTGCCTACCAAAACGGGTACGCATTATATCGAACTAAAGGTTTATCGGTGCGATGAAATTGAAAATGTAGCACCGATGAATCGATGGCGTCAGGCTGTTGTAGCTCTCAAAAACCGGACGGATGAGGGGACTGAGGCTTGGGGCCATCTGACTAAATTTATATGCGCAACCCGCAAAGAATTTAAATCTAGCCCTCAGACCTTTATGAGTACTTATTTTTAGATACAGAATTTAAAAGTAGGAACTCATAAATATTTAGGCACATACTGATCATATACGTCACGATGTGTCCTATGTAGTACCTACGTAGTTATTAATCTAAACGTTTATTTAAATGTAGTATTAGTGAATACTGTATACATGTTAATCATATAAGTATTACTTACAGGTTCTATCTACATTTATAATCCTAGTAGATAGTTATTAGTTAAGCTAATCTTGTAATTAAGTTTGTTTTTCATTTATACGAGTAATTAGACGTTTATGTAATCAATTTTGTTTTCTTTCCAGTTGCACCAACTACCAACTCAATTCAAAAAGATATTTTAATAGAATGTGATAAATGTAAAATCGAATTACCAAAACAGAAATATAAATATCATGTGAGAACTAATATGCATAAATCAAATTGTTTACTTAAAACGAAATTGAAAAATGTTGAAATAATTGCAACTGCATTTCGAAATAGAATAAACACGTATCGCTTAAACCCAGCACCAGATGCCGAGTATTTAACTCCAGAGGCTTTTCTGATTGGGAATCAAAGCGATATTTTGAAACTAATTGAAATATTTTTAATGAAACATAATTGTATTAAAGTAAATTTCGAGCTGTTTGCTTACTTCGTATTACCAAAAACAGGTGAGCAGCAACTGAAATCTTTCAATACAAAGTATGCCAATGTTTATCTAAATACTGATTTAAATGAATTATACATGAATACTAAAGAGACTATTCAGAGAAAAATGTCTGAATTTAACCAACGTGATTCCGGTTGGTCGTTTATCTCTTTAAGTCACTTAGAAATTAATATAAACAAATACTGTCCGATGAGAGGTGGCACGTATATTGAGCTTCCTCCAGCTATAAGGAATACGAAAAGTTGTTTAAATATACAGAACAATGACAACCATTGTTTTTTATGGAGTATTGTTGCTTCCCTATTTCCATCAAAGAATAATGTTTGTAGAATAAAATCATATCCACACTATACAGATGTTTTAAATATTGAAGGAATGTCTTTTCCACCAAGTTTGGTTGACATAAAATTGTTTGAGAAAAATAACTCAGATATCAGTGTTAATATTTATGGTTTAGATAAAACGTGTCGTGTTACTGGACCTCTATACATGACCAGCTCAAGGAAAAACAAACATGTTAATTTGTTGTACTTCGAGCGGAATAGTTCAGGACACTACTGTCTAATTAAAGACCTGGCGAAAGTTATCCGTCGTCAAGTTACTCATCACAAAGGTAACTTTTTACTTTGCGATGCTTGTTTGCAATTTTTTTCTAGTGATTTAAAATATGGCTCGCACAATTGTTCTAAAGTGTTAACTATATTACCGGAAAAAAATAGTATTATACAATTTAAAAATTATGAGAGACAACAAAGAATAAACTTTATTATCTACGCTGATTTTGAAAGTATTTTACTAAACTGTTCTGAAAATAGATCTAAAAATACTCAGAACTTAAAAGTGCATGAACCATCCTGTTTCGCATATTACATATGTTGTTCACACGATCCGGATTTGAATAAATATGTTACGCATAGAGGTCTGGATTGTGTAGAAGTGTTTATAAAGCGTTTAATTGAAGATGTCACTCACATAAATTCCATACTGTCTAAAAATAGACCCATGAAAGCTTTGTCTGTCACACAACAAATAGAGTACGAAGAGGCTACTCGATGCCATATTTGTAAACATTTGTTATTGGGTGACAAAGTTCGAGATCACGATCATGTCACATCTGAATACAGAGGAGCAGCGCACTCTCGTTGCAATTTAACGTTTAAAATATGTCCGTTTATACCTGTTGTTTTCCATAATTTGTCTGGTTATGATTCTCATATATTTATTAAAGAACTGGTCAAGTACGATGGTCCTATTAAAATAATACCTAAATCAAAAGAAAAATACATTTGTATAATGAAAAGCCTCACATCTAAGAACAAGCCTAGTTCTGTTCAAATAAAGTTTATAGATTCTTATCAGTTCTTAAGTTCGAGTTTAGATGAATTATCTAAGAATTTACATGTACAAGATTTCATAAATCTGACAAGAGAATTTGACGATAAAGCCGATTTATGCTTATTGAGACAAAAGGGTATTTATCCATACGAATATGTTGATGAATGGTCTAAGTATGATGAAAAATGTTTGCCACCTAGAGAGTATTTTTATAATACAATGAAGCTGGAACATATTTCTAAAGATGAATATACACATGCACAAAGAGTTTGGTATTCTTTTAAAATGAATTCTCTTGGTGAATACACTGATCTTTACCTAAAATGTGATGTTTTATTATTATGTGACATATTTGAACATTTTAGAAACACATGTTTAGAATATTACAATCTCGATCCAGCATATTATGTATCCGCACCAAGTTTAAGCTGGGACGCAATGCTTTTGTGTACTGGCGTTAAATTGGAGCTTATGCATGACTTGGAAATGTATAACCTACTTGAAAAGGGAATACGTGGGGGATTAGCACAGTGTTCCCTACGACATGCAAAAGCGAATAATAAATTTCTTCCCTATTTCAATGATACTAAGCCATCAACTTTTTTAGTATATCTTGATTGCAACAATCTTTACGGATATGCGATGAGAAAAAGAATGCCTGTATCGGAATTTCAATTTTTATCAGAAAATGAAAGTGCTAATTTTAATGTTTTGAATATATCTGATGATTCTGAATATGGATACATTCTGGAAGTCGATCTCACCTACCCAGAAATATTGCATAATTCGCATAGTGACTTACCATTCGCACCAGAAAGATTTGTGCCTCCTGGTGGGAAAACCACAAAACTAATTGCGAATCTATATGACAAATACAATTACGTAATTCATTACATACATTTAAAACAATGCTTGAACAAGGGGTTGATTTTAAGCCGAATACATCGCATTCTCAGATTTAGACAAGACCATTTTTTGCAAAAGTACATAGATTTAAATACTCGTTTGCGTCAAGCTTCTACGTCAGCTTTCGAAAAAGATTTTTTCAAACTTTTGAACAATGCTGTATTTGGAAAAACAATAGAAAACAAACGCAAGCAAGTAAACGTAAAGTTAGTAACAAAGTGGGAAGATTCTGATAATAAAACAAACAAATATATTGGTGCTGAAAAACTTATTGTACAACCCAACCTGAAGAGTATTTCAATCTTTTCTGAAAACTTTGTGGCTGTTCAGTTAAGCCCTGAAAAATTAATATTGGATAGACCGATTTACATTGGTTTCACTGTATTGGAGTATGCCAAACAACACTTATACCAATTCCACTACGATTTCATCCAAAACAAATATGGCAAGAAAGCTAAGCTATGTTACACTGACACGGATAGCCTTCTTTACGTAGTAGAAACGGATAATTTTTATAAGGATATGGTTGATAATATATCGGTATTTGATACCAGTAATTTTGCTGAGGATAATCCATATGGAATACCTAAAATTAATGAAAAAGTACCAGGCTTGTTTAAAGATGAACTCGGGGGCTCGGTAATTTGTGAATTCATTGGCTTAAGGGCTAAACTTTATTGCTTGAAAAGTGTAAAGACAACATTAAAGAAGGCAAAAGGTATAACAAAACCTGTAACAAATCAATTAAAGCTTTCTGATTATAATGCTGCTCTATACAATAACAAAATTGTCAAACGTAAAATGAATGTAATTAAATCAATTAAACACGTTCTCTATTCACAACAAGTGAATAAAATTGCATTAAATAGAAGTGACGACAAAAGACAAATACTTCCAAATCAAATTGAAACCTTACCATGGGGTCATTGCGATACAATTTCATGAATTGTACTTAGTATTTTATATTTATAAATGTACCTACTTATATAATAAAGTGTAAAATTAAAAGCTGAAATATGATTATGTTCTAATAGACACAATTGTGACTATCTCTTAACAAATGTGTATGATGTATTACATAGATATAATTTGATTTAATAAAATAGTTAAACGAATTTTTGTTTTATTTATTTTATTTACCAATTTATGCTGTCCACGCATTTAGTTGAGTAGTAAAAAATTGTTTATGTAATCTTCAACTCAAATATTGGTTCGATTAATAACTCCGATAAGAATTATAAATACTAGAGCCTGAATTGTTTTCATAACAGATACAAACATGAAGTGGGTCAAGCAACAAGTATCATTAGATGTTAAAAATATTGTTGTAAAGGAAAATTCACTACGCCCGAAACACAGCGTACTTCTCCCAAATAATATTAGATGCATAATATGTGGTCCCTCGAATTGTGGGAAAACGAATGTTATGATTAGTTTATTAATTCATGAAAACGGATTAAAATTTAACAATCTTTATCTGTATTCAAAGACCAGCTTTCAGCCGAAATACAGTTTTCTAAAACAAGTTTTGCAAAAAGTTCCTGACGTAAAACTTTTTGTTTTTAATTTTGATGACGATGTTATTCATCCTAACAACGCATTGTCGAACTCTGTTATCATATTCGATGATGTAGTATGTGAAAAACAAATAAACATACGAAATTATTTTACAATGGGTAGACATAGAGGCATAGACTGCTTTTATTTATCTCAGACGTATTCTAAAATACCAAAGCAGTTATTACGCGATAATGTTAACTTGTTGATCATTTTCAAGCAAGATGTAGTTAACATGAAACATATATACGATGAACATGTAAGTTCTGATATGGAGTGGCCTAAGTTCAAAGATATGTATTCTAAAATCTGGATGCATCCTTACGATTTTTTAACAATTAATAAGGATTGTGAATTAAACAAAGGCAGATATAGAAAGTCCTTTGACAACTTTATTTATTTTGATTAATGATTATATAAATTATGAATGAAAACAAAAAACTATCATTTGTGCATAAATACTTCTGCGTACAAGTCGTGTAATGGATCATAACATTACAAATCAATTAATAAAGTCTGCGGACGCTATAAAGGAAAAGGTGAAACAAATGAAAGACTATGAATTTAGTAACGACACTCAACTGAAGTATTTTTTTAAACCTCTTGCTGACCCACTTAATGCTATAGCAGCTAATAAGCAAATTTCTATACAAAAAAATGAAGATACTTATGATGATTTTTTTTTTTTTTTTTGGGTGGGAAATCATCAAATAACTTCTCCCGCTCTGGGTGGAGCGGGAGGGCGTGTCAGACTTTTACTGACTAAAACCCACCCGTGTTCCCTCAGTTGCCTGTGTGCCAGGGGCCGCGGTATCTCTTTCGAACAACCCGCACCCCTGGCAGGCATCGGTCCTTGCGAACCCCACCTATTGGTGCTGACAACTCTTTGAGGCGCGCGTGGAACACAACGCGCCGTCGACCCGGGCTTGGTCCTTACCGGACAGCGAGCTACCCATTACTCGCCGTCCGCAAGCCCGCGCCTACGGTGGCCGGGAATCAGCCTGGGATTCCCGACGCCCAGGGCTTCTCCCGCGGCGACTACGGCCGTGAGGGCGCATATACTGCCTCTCTCTCACGTGCGCCGCCTCCCTCTTTGCGAGCATTACTGCTTCGCAGAAGGAGGTGACGGCTAACCATTCACTCTCGCTCCGTACCATGGCCTGCACCAGGGCCGGACGCGAGAGATCGCCGCCGCCGATCGCCTCCACGAGGACACGGCGGTGCTCCGCCCAAGCCGGGCAGACCGCCACCGTATGCTCCACCGTGTCCTCAGGGCGATCTTCGCAATGGAAGCACCCGGGCGTTTCCTCCCGCCTTATACGAAACAGGAACCTCCCGAAACAACCGTGTCCGGTGAGGACCTGCGTCAGGCGGAAGGTGAGGACGCCATGCCGCCTCTCAAGCCACTCCTCAAAGAGGGGACTTACCGCCGCTATCGTGGCGTGCCCAATACTTATGATGATCAAACTAAAAACATTGGTATAGCTTCAAAAATGTTTTTACAGGATAAATCATATGATATGTATAAACATGAATCATCTGAATCAGAAAAGTTTTATTCAGAAGGCGAAGAAAGTAACACATCTGAATCAGAAAACGTAAATAATATATCCCTGAAAAAAGAAGATATCTTTGAGATATACGATGATATAAATATACCATTTGGCGTACGTCGTGAGAATGATAAGCATATGATTGGAAGTACAATAGTTAATTTCTCTACCACTCGCGAGAACTCGGATAAAGTGTATTATATTCGCGTAGCTAATAAACAGTATAAAATAACACCAGGCCTAAAAGAATTATTGCTTCGCAAGAAGCCTGATTTAAATTTGGTTAATTTCAAAGATAAATTAGTTTACAAAGAAATACTCATCACAACTAATGCTCATAAAAGAGACTTTGATCCTGCTGGTCAAGTTAAAGGTGATAAGGGTTTAAAATATTCTCAAGTGATCAAACCGTTATTTCCCGAGTCTAGTAAACGCTTACAAGAACCCGCAGAAGCTAAATGTAAACAAAAACGAGGCGCTGGTCTACCGTATCTTAAAAAATATAAAAAATATACCGAACTTGTTTATTGGGATGATCCTAATGAATTAGTGGACCGGCTTAAACTTTTGATCGCATCCAAAACTGCAGGTAATACTAATCTTGACAACGAAATCTTATCAATTATTGAAGAGTTAAAAGAAGCTGGTGTTATAAAAGAATAAAAACACTAATCATATAAACTGAATATCAGTATAATTTTGTAATTCAGAAGTGACAGTTGAAAGAATGAGCAAAGTGAAAAGAGACATTATAAACGAAATTCATAGAAGTGCAAGAATAAATTTTCCTCGAAGGCATGTAATATTAAAAGATATTGATGATCTTTGGTAAGCTGATTTAATGGATATGCAAAGTTTCTCCAAATTCAACAACAACCATAAATACATTTTAGCTATAATTGATGGATTCTCTAAATACGCTTGGGCTATACCACTTAAACAAAAAAACAAAGAAACTGTATCTGAAGCTTTTATTACTTTATTGAGTAGAGAAAAACGCATCCCTAAAAACTTACAAACAGATCTTGGAAAAGAATTTTACAATAAAAGTTTTCAAAAAATATTAGTAAACAATTCTATCAACCACTACTGCACTTATTCCACGAAAAAGGCTTCAATTGTAGAACGGTTTATAAGGACGATAAAGAGTAAGCTTTTTAAGGAATTTAGTTTCAAGGGGAATTATAAATGGACTGACGGAACACTTGCAAAAACCATTGCTAGATATAATAATACAATACATAGAACAATTGGTTTAGCACCTACCCAAGTTAATCATAGCAATAAAAATAAAGTACTACAGAGATATTTCAATCAAAATCGAATGAAAACAAAATGTCCTAAGTTTAAGACTGGCGATTTTGTTCGAATAAGTAAACATAAAGGTTGTTTCGAAAAAGGTTACACTTCTAATTGGTCGACAGAGATATTTAAGATCAGTAAAGTTCAAAACACAAATCCTGTTACATATTTATTACAAGATGTGAAACAACAACCTATTTTAGGAGCATTTTACAATCAAGAATTACAAAAAACTAAACATCCTGACATTTACCTTGTTGAAAAAGTTGTAAAACGAAAAGGCAGAAAAGTTTTCGTAAAATGGTTGGGGTTATCATCATGCGAAAATAGTTGGATTAACGATACAAATGTTTTATGAGTGATTTATCAATATAACATCATGGTCCACGATAGTGATCTCATTCTGTTTGTATACATGAAAGGAGAAGGACTTATCAATAGTTTAATTAATAATTTACCATTTGAGCTCCATTTGCCCGGTTATAATTATTGTGGTCCAGGAACTAAATTACGTGAAAGATTAGCTCGAGGTGATAAAGGAATAAACAATTTAGACGAATATTGTAAATATCACGATATTTCATATAACAATTCCAAAAGTTTGAAGGATCGTCACAAAGCAGATATAATTTTACTAAAAATGGCAAAAAAGCGTGCATTGTCTTCCGATGCAAGTACAGGAGAAAAACTTGCTGCCAATTTAGTTAGTAATATAATGTTAACAAAAGTAAGTTCTGGAGCAGGGCTAAAAAAAAACTTTAAAAATTTAGTAAACAATACAAAAAAATGCATTAAAAAAGTTAAACCAAAGTGTAGGAAAAAATTAATAGAATTAGCCTATGCTGCTGCTAGAGAATTGAATCGTGATTCATCTCCAAGAATTCCACGTATAATACCAATTCCTAAGTCTGGAGGGGTTTTACCTTTAATTCCAATATTTGCTGGTTTGTCCGCTGCTGGTAGTATTGCAAGTGGAATTGCTGGAATCGTCAAAACCATAAATGAATATAGAGATGCAAAAAAGCGTTTAGAAGAAATGAAAAGACATAGTAAAAATGTGGAAGGTGTATGTATTGGAAACGGACTACAGCTCAACCGTTACAAGGATGGACTTGGAATATATACAAATATAAAGAAAAAAAACTAAATCATAGGCTACCTAATCGTGCTCTTACAAATATAGATATCATACATTTCACAGAAGACGTCCCATATTTTCGCGGAGTGTATATGAGAGATATGTTACCAAAGTCTCCTTTTTCTAAAGAGTGCGGAATCATAAATTTAGATAGTTCTAAAAATTCTGGTACACATTGGGTAGCCTATGTAATTTTAAATAAATATGTTGAGTACTTTGACAGTTACGGCAACTTGAAACCCCCAATAGAATTTGTTCGATATGTAGGTTCTAACAATATTAATTATAACTACAATAATTTGCAAAATAATAACTTATTCAATTGCGGACATTTATGCATTCAATTTCTAAAAGATTTTTGGAAAAAGCTTTTATAAAATCATCGCTTAAAAAGGTTTAAATGTTAGGTGTCGACAACATAAGACAACACTTTGAAATTATCTGTCGCAAGAGATGAATGTCAATAAAATTTAAAAAAATGATCGCTTACAATATAAAATCAACTGCCAATGTTAATACTTTTACTCGTTCTCGTACCTTCAAAAGACGAAGACCTATACGAAGTATAAAAAGAATAACTAAGGATAATAAATTATTTCTTCGAGCTTTGGGATTTAAATTATGAGCATTCTTCAAGTGAATGATTTACCGCAATTTGACAACTCTATAGTGAGTTATGAAATTCATACATATAATCCATATACCAACAGTTTCAATGAAAATGATGAAATACGTATACCCATAAATCAGCAAGATTTGTACGTCTTACCTTCAGCCAGCTACATTTACGTTGAAGGTCGAGCCACAGTGTCTTCTAAAGATGCATCAGGAAAACTTACTCGAAAGAGTGTTAATTTCACTAATAATCCTATATCATTTCTATTTCAAGACATTCGATATGAAATTAACGGTGTTGAGATAGATCGAATAAAAAATGCAGGTATTTCTACAACTCTTAAATCATATGTGTCAATGAACGAGGGGGAAAGTAGGGCTGCTGCTATTTGGGGTTGGAATTTGAACGGGGTTAAAGATAATGATGGTATTTTTAGTGCGCTTATACCTCTGAATAAAGTTTTAGGATTTGCGGAAGATTATAACAAAATTATCGTTAACTGTAAACATGAACTAATACTTAAAAGAAACAGTTCGAATCTTAATAGCGTTGTACTTGATAATGACGACTCCATTGAAGTAAATATAGAGAGACTGCAATGGCGTATGCCTCATATAAAAGTTTCAGATCGGGAAAGACTAACTTTACTTAAACATTTAGAAAAGGATCGTCCTATTCAAATGGCATTCAGAAATTGGGACTTGTACGAATACCCTTTATTACCTAAAACTACAAAACATTCCTGGGTTGTTAAGACTGCTTCACAACTCGAAAAACCGAGGTATGTGATCTTTGGTTTGCAGACAAATAGAAAAAATATTAAAAGTAAAGACTGCTCAGTATTTGATCATTGTAAATTAACTAATGTCACTCTTTTTTTAAATTCTCAATATTATCCATACGAATCAGTGAATGTGAAATTTTCTGAAGATAAGTATTATATATTATATGAAATGTTCACCAAATTTCGTCAGTCTTATTACAACACCCGGTCTGAACCAATGCTTGGTTTGAGCGAATTTAAAGAAAAGGCCCCTTTATTTGTAATTGACTGCTCAAGACAGAACGAAGCTTTGAAAACGGGAGCTGTAGATGTGAGACTGGAAATAGAAAGTTCTGAAGATATACCAGCAAATACATCTGCCTACTGTCTTATCATCAACGATCGTCTTTTCGAATATAAACCTTTAAGCGGTATTGTAAAGAAATTGTTATGAACGCTATAGTCGATGTGCAAGGGTTTAAGACGGAAAGTAACGAGTTTATCGTAAAAGAAATAGCAATTGCGTGCGGAAATAAAATTGTGGTATTATTGATCAAACCACCATTCCCATTTTACTGTCTTACAAAAAAAGAAAGATTGCAAGTAAGTTGGATAGAGAGAAACAGAAATATTTTCTGGAAAGAGGGTTTTATACCATACTTAAACTTAAATCGATATATTGTACCTTATCTGGAAGATAAAAACATTTATGTTAAAGGATGTGAAAAAGTGTTGTGGTTAAAAAACATTGTTAAACATGACAAAATATATAATTTAGAAGATAAGAACTGTCCTCGTTTACAAAAATTGTTTGATGATTATAGAATGTCTAGTAATATATTTAGTTGTGTGTATCATTCGAATGTATGTGCTTTAAAAACTGTAACGTGTTTAAGAAAATGGTGTACAGATGAAAATAAATTTTTTAATTGATGTTTCCTTGTTTCATTTAATAACAAAACAAAAACACATAAACACAACATATACAATACATAGAACCACGCCGAACTATGCTATAATTTTAAAGATACTGGAAAAAAACTAAACTTCTGTCCTATGCATTATGACTACGACAACATCACATCTTTATAAATTAACAACACCAGATATAAGACTTCATTATTCTTATATTATTCATTATACATACCCGTATCACGACCTTAATAAAATGATTCAAAATTATTTTAAGCCTCGATATGAAATATATAATGAACATAAAATTCGATTATGTACATTCAGACATTATTGGGCTACAGTAGATTCAAAACGAAGATTGGTGATGGAAATGGCTGATGCAGGTTTTTTTTACTGTGGAAATGGTTTAAACGATAAAGTTATGTGTTTTTCGTGCGGGGGTGATATCAAAGATTGGGAGTATTACGATGATCCTTGGATGGATCATGCAATATTTTTTCCTGCTTGTTTTTATTTAAATGCTGTAAAAGGAACAGATTATGTTGATAAACTCAAACGTCAATTTTATAATGAAACAAAAGTGTAAAAAATGGTACTACAGTGAAAGATTGTTTCCGAACACAAATAAATATGTTTAATTAACATTATTTTTTGTTTTATTTATTAAAATACTTGTGACACCTCTAAGACCTATCACTCAGTTCTGTATCTTGGATCATTATCCATTTAAAATGTAATACAATTCAGAATCTATTTGAATTAGTGTTCCGTTGTATATTCTAAATTCTAATAGACCATCAATTCAACAAACATGATTCCGTCTATTTGAAAAAAAGGTTTTAACTATTTGAAGATAGGATAGATAGTGTTTGGATTTCCTGATGATCCCATTAATTTAAATAGCCAATTATAATTTACTTACAGCTGATGAATCAATAAATCTTCATTAATTTATCACCCTATAACTATACGATAAATACAAACTAATTGAATAGAAATGTTAATGTCATTTCAATAGTCTATTTGACTAGACAATCTAGGTATTCAATAAATAAAATTTAATCTATTTGAATAGATATGTTCCGATGAATTAAACAGTATATTCTAATAGACCATCAATTCAACAAACAAGATTTATTCTATTTGAATAGATACTTTTTATCTATTTGAATACTAATAATTGGGGTGTCTGGATCTTCTTTGATCCAGATACCCCAATTATATACTACTAAGGTAATTAAGACAGAATAAGGCACACAATAAATCTACAATTTGTGGTACGCAGTGATAGAAAACAGCAGACGATCACATTTTGTCAATAATAATAACGCCTTACCATCTTTCTTCATCCAATGCACTTGCGGCTGCGGGTAGCCGCTTGCACTGCACGACACTGCACCTCTTCTGCCGAGGAGGAGCGAAGAGTTGTTTGGTTCCTCCAGCCATTTTGGTGCCACTGTAATAGAATAACATATCATACTAAGAATTTGTGTGGAATCTGAACTTTGTATTTAGATACAATGAGAATTTTGAGGTACTTTTATAGATCTGTAATAGAAAGAGCGAGATTAGCAGTAGAAGGGAGTCGGTTTGGGTCAGTACAACCAAAGGTAATAAGTTGGCAAGTAACATTGCTGTGTTTTAGTTTGGTAAGCTTAGATGCTGGTATAACAGGTATATGACTCAATAAACGTAGTTTCTTTGTCTTGGTCTAATGGCAGCTAATTAACAATCCAAAAATTTCTCTCAAGTAATTCGTCGATCTTTTTAAAGACCAATCGCATTCTGTGAACTTGTAACTTCGTTTTCACGGGCCTATTTAAAAAGAAAAAAACTAATTGGGCCTGCTCTTGACCTCGATCATGCCTGATGATAAGCGATTGATGAGGTCTATGATGGATCGAAGTTAAATCTTGTTTGCAAATTTTGGTAGATACCTTTTATATACAGCTCAGTAGATCTATTGACTTTGGCCACGTGGTTGGAAGCGACGCACGTGTAAGTACCACAATGTTCCAAAGACACTTTCTTGATCACTAGTGCACTGAACAGCTCCGAGTTTCTTTCGACCATCTGTAAATGTATAAAAACCTGTAATGTGTAAATTTTAGACTTTTTGGCATTCCGTCGTAGTTTCTGGCATAACATGAGGACAGCAGATCACAAATCGGCCGATAGCATCAAATGAATCAGAACCTGTGCTGTACACTTACATTTAAGACCTGAGAATAGTCTACACGATGCAGTTTTGCTCTAGTTTCATACTCAAGACGGTCCACGGATAATAAAAACGAAATGAATAAATCATGTCACCTTTAAACCACTAGGAATCCTCTTTCCATCTTTCAACCACTCAAAATGTATCGGCAGATCGCCAGTCCTTAAATTGCAATAAATATTCACAATCTGCCCTTCCTGTAGGTTTGTTCCCAATAACAGATCATCTAATACTGGACCTTCTATAACCTGAATCTCGAAGGCTCTTCTAGCCATTTCTCCTGAAGGACTGGTTACTATGCATGTGTATACTGCACCATTGGACTCTTTAGATATTTCTGGTATGGAAAGAATTCCATTTATGTTGACGCTTGGAGCGTTCCGCTTCGTCTTACGTTTCTGATGAGATCTCTTGTAGCGGGATTGGAAGATCGCGTTCGATGTTAGTAACTTGCCTTTAAATTCCCAGTCGATTTTGCTGAAATGTGAAGAGAATATTATATAGGAAGTTTTTAGGGACAGATGCATTCTCTAGACTATTTTACCAATTAACAAATAAAATTATTAAAATATTGTATGCTTAGCTTTGAAGAGTACTCTTCAATACTGGGAAAATAATGGAGTGTTAATTTTCAACAAACGAGGTGTAAAATTCTTAAGTCATGGAAAAGGATTCAATCAAATTTAATGGCGTTGTGAAGAGTATTATTTTAAATGCACTTCACTACTTATTAGCATTAATAATTAATTGTTAAAATGAATTATCAAAAATAATCGAACCCAATCTAATTTAATGCAAATATTTGACTTATTTATTATCTTAATATTTTGTTATAAATTTAGCTTTTGATAGGATAATTTTTATTTTTTCAGTCTATGTATTACTTGTTTTAATTAATTAATTGTGTGTTATTATATCTGCGCATAATGTAGTGCATGAGGTACTTTTTTATAAGTAATGAGGCGCTTAGACTTAAGATTGTAATGTTTAAACTATAAAGTAACATTGTTGAGAATCCTAATAAATAAATAATATAAAGTTACCTTATCGGATATCCATAAAACGGACACCTCAAGTTAACTGACTCTCCACTTTGTACTTTCACTGGTGGCAGAGATCTTATATATGGTGGTCCTAAAAATAAAAGTAATGGAATAATTCATCATCATTCTCCTGCCTTTATCCCAATTTATTTGGGGTCTGCGCAACATATCTTTATCTTCCAAACTTCTCTATTAGTCTTCTCTATTAGTAGTATCTCCGTGTTCACACCCTTTTACCCATGTCATCATTCACAGTCCATCCATCGTTTCTTTGATCTCCCCTTCTTTTATAGCCATCCATATTCATACTCAAAACTTTTCTCGCGACATTTTCCTCATTCCTCCGTATCACATGCCCATACCATTCTTTTTTTTTTGGTGGGAAATCAGCAAATAACTTCTCCCGCTATGGGTGGAGCAGGAGGGCGTGTCAGACTTTTACTGACTAAAACCCAAATGTCAGTACCAACTGGTGGGGCCGCAAGGGCCAATGCCTGCCAGGGGTGCGGGTTGTTCGAAAGAGATACCGCGGCCCCTGGCACACAGGCTACTGAGGGAACACGGGTGGGTTTTAGTCAGTAAAAGTCTGACACGCCCTCCTGCTCCACCCAGAGCGGGAGAAGTTATTTGATGATTTCCCACCCAAAAAAAAAAAAAACCTACACAAGTTGTATTACGATACACTTACCATAAACATCCAGCCTGTTCTCATGTGAGGCCACGTGCTCGCCTTCCCTGGCCGTGCAGGAGTACAGGCCTCCGTCTTCGACCCTCACTCGAGTGATGTTCAGCTGTGACGCCACTGAGTTGTCTGACGTCATCAGCTGGCCGAGGGCGTATCTATAATCGAATCGGCGTATCGTTAATTCGATGGAGGCAATTACAATGGTAAAAGACTAATGAATTATTATTCTTAAAATAATATAAGGATGTAATCAAAATCAGAATTATTGTAAAAAAAAAACCACAGTCTGTTAATGATGATTGGAACTTGATTACTGATTGGCTGATTTGCGTCAATTTTATAACACCTTTAATAGGTATGTTTGGTCAGAACATGGGTGAGGCGAAAAGTCATAGAAATTTCACCAAAAAAAAAAGCTGTTGTTTTTAGTGGGGTTATTCTAATATTTACTACTAAAACAATACCATTTTGGTTTTATTGGTGGTCATGATGACGTGCCTTATCAAAATCAACTAGCTAAATATATTTAATATTGCAAAGGATGCTCTAGTTAACGTTATTTTCCTTGAAAATCATGGACAAAGTTTACCTTGGATCAGTATTACTCGACACAATAATGCCGTCTCTCTCCCACACAAACTGTGGAGGTCTGTCACCACTCGCTGCACACTGCATGCTGATCTGGAAAACGCAGACATGTACCGACATAATGTAAAATACTGAGGAAGAAAAAATAGGGAGGACTCAAACTCAAACTTAAACTCAAAGCATTTATTTCAAATAAACCAATTACAGGCACTTTTGAATTGTCAAGGTTGGTGGGTTAGAAAAATGAAGCTAGTTGCCCATTCCAAAGCGTAGGTACCTATGGAGAAGAACGGGCAAGAAACTCCAAGGACACTCTTTTAAAATCATTATATTGTTATAAAAAGTTGGTTACATCATTATGTTGAAATTGTCAATGTGAGAACGATGTAAAAAGAAAATAAAATAACAATTCAGAAATTAAAATAAGCCGTGGGAGCAAAGAGATGACCAGTCCCCACTGGCGGCGCCCATTCACGAACATGACGTATGTATCAGCACCACTAACTGGGTATAGAACTAAATATTGTTAAAGCTCTTTCTTTGGCAGCCATATTGGATGTTAAATAACCACTTTTGGGACATCAGTAGGTCTAGCCCAGACGCCCGGAGTAAACGTTACGTATATTTGAACGATTTTAAAATAGGAAATATTCGTTTTGCTCCTAATATTAAATTCGTTCTAAGACTCTATTAAAAAAATCTTGAAAAATATTAGACCAATATGCTACAGCAGGCTTAGCATAAGCACCGTTTTGTCGACGAAAGAATGGACAAAAATGACATTCCGTGTAAACAGTACGAGGACGGCAGCAAAGTAGAAAGAGTCAACTGCACGTTTTACGAAATTCACTCTTTAACATAGATAATTCGACCCAGAATTCTTTGTTTTGTAATAGGATCGTTTTCTTCTGTTTGATTCTCAATTTTTACTGATATTTAGTCACGTATATAAAGACAATTACATCTTAATGTAATTGTGTGTAACAGTTTATAGAAATACGGTACTTCGACACTTATGTCGAAGTACCGTATTTCTATGAACTGTGTTCTCCTCTTTTACATCATGTATCTAACATGATGTAAAATAGGAGAAGACAGCTTTGTTCTTCTATTAATTATCACAGTTATGCGGTCAAAACGAATCATGATTTTGTAGATAACCGTGTATACTGTGGCCGTTAAGTACAAAGTTTGTTGTCAGTGGATTTTGACAGTTTGGGAAGAAAACTTTCTTCTGAAATAGTCTACATATATAAAGACTAAAACAAAAATCGTTAAAAACTACAGACAAAATGATAGATTGTAGAAGAATTTCTACGGTGCAATGTCAAAAATAGAGAAACGAAATGCCACTTTGTATAGAATAAGCTGTGTCTATTCTTCGCCTGCAGTTGTAGACATGATTAAAAAATCGATCAAATTTAAGTACCTTTTCCGCCACCCGCTCATGCTTTTTCTAAATTCTGTGTCTTTATTTATTTTAAATTAGACAATTCTTACCATTAAAATTAGTATTAAAGTTCCCGAATACTCACATCGCCCCCCGGTGTCACTGTTCTTTCCGTGAAGTGTTGTGTAATAACCAACTGCATATCTGCTAGCCTTTTTCTTCTGTCAAGACCTGAAAGAGAGAGAGAAAATAAAATGAGACTTACATCATTAAGAAATGTTTCTTCAGTTCTTCCTTCGTTTAAAATTTTGGTTTGCTCTAAAAAACTGTCTGATATTCTGTTTTAGATATCAAACAAATAAATTTCCCCAAAATTCCCATCAGGGTGAAAACAACGATTAGGTATGTCCCCACTAAAGTGGAAACCTCAAAGGGTAGGAGCGTTAATAGCCATTTAGTGACGTCACGAACCACCTAATTTACATAAATTGGTGTCTAGTTTAGGCGTTGCTAGGCAACGGTTACGTCACTAATATGGCACTGCTACATAGAATGGCCGTAAAACGTTGATTAGAAGCTCTTGCTCTAGTAAGTGGCTTGTACACTGGAGGACAGAAATATTGGGATTGTTATGAAACAGTTCTCAGTTGAAATGGAAGTGTATTCCTGAAAAGCAAGAAGTGTTTTGAGAGAACATCTGCTCAAAATAAAATATCCGTTCGGCAGGGTAGTTAAAACGTAGCTATAGACGTGTACGTCTGGCAACTTCAAAAAAATGCGATTTATTGCGTTCCAAAGGTACAAACTTATCTGATAAAGCTGTGAACAAATGTATCAGAAATCGTACCTGTGCATGCCAATTCGTAGTGCCTGCCACTTAAAATTAATTAAACCATCACCACCACCACCACCACCATTGCTTTCATTCAACTATTTGAATACCTAATTCCAAAATTCTGATTTTAAATCACCTCAATGATGTTTTTCATATGACTTTATTTGAGTTGAGGTTAGTTCTGCTAGGGGTGCGGGTTGTTCGAAAGAGATACCGCGGCCCCTGTCACACAGGCAACTGAGGGAACACGGGTGGGTTTTAGTCAGTAAAAGTCTGCCGCAATTTTCTTTGATGATTTTATTTCACCCATTTATAATTTTTGCAAAATGTGGTAAAAATTCTTAATACCATCTCTATTTAGAATATCTCGACTTTATTTCTACTGTGCCCTTTTTGTGTAAGAATTTACCTGAATAGCCAAAACAGGGTTTGCATACAGTTTCATCAGAAACCTTTGGAATACACCATAATACCGTGTGTACGTACGTTTCCTCTCATTGTATGGAGCTGACCTTCTGTACCTATGTACTCTGTGCCAAAATATGTGAAATGCAATTTCGGACGCCTGGAGCGTTTGATGTGGGCACTCAGAATGGAAACTGATGGGCGTTTAATTGGCGAAGATAAAATCATATTCAGTATAGAAGTTGCTTATTTTGAGGACGTTTGTGACGTGAATGGAGGATCCATAGATTTGGGATTGCTCTTATATGAATAACTAAAAAAGGAGTACGGTATAAAGCACGCGTAATTTAAAATTTAGGTTTGAATGCTTTAAAAGAAGGCTAGTTACTCCGCGTTTTAAAAATCGAACACATATCATAGAGAACATGAGCCCCGCGATCCAACATCAAACACTCAACATTTTTCCATTTCGAGCACGACATTTCCGACACATCCAGCCACATTCGACTCTACGCCGTCTGTTTAGCCGCTGGACCGCAAACTTCAATTATCGTAAACGATTGCCTATCTGTCGGTGATGGTATGACGTCGTTCTTGCTAAATACTAATATGTCTACCGAATATGCTATTATGCAGGTGGGAAGTAGCGTCTGGATTACAATGAATATATCTCTTCCGTAATTTGACAACGTTGGTTGTAGTTCCTATACGTATAGAAAACGAATCGTTCTAGTTACTAGCAATAATACAGTTTTTTTTTTTTGGGTGGGAAATCATCAAATATCTTCTCCCACTCTGGGTGGAGCAGGAGGGCGTGTCAGACTTTTACTGACTAAAACCCACCCGTGTTCCCTCAGTTGCCTGTGTGCCAGGGGCCGCGGTATCTCTTTCGAACAACCTGCACCCCTGGCAGGCATCGGCCCTTGCGGACCCCACCAGTTGGTGCTGACATCTCTTTGAGGCGCGCGTGGAACACAACGCGCCGTCGACCCGGGCTTGGTCCTTACCGGATAGCGAGCTACCCATTACTCGCCGTCCGCAAGCCTGCGCCTACGGTGGCCAACAATAATACAGTCTATGATGGTTTTTCAAAAATTGTTAGCTAATTCTATTGATTTTAAGATTCTTATTAAAAGAGCCTCGAATGTGTTCACTTACAGTCTGTTCCAAAAGTGTCTGATGAAAGAGCAAACAAATCCTGTTCAGGTTAAATTCTTACGCAATCACTCACTAAAAGGTGATGCTGTGGGGTAACAGTACCGATTCACAAACCATATTTATTTTACAAAAGAAATTAATTAGAATAATAACCAACATAGGACAAACAGATAGTTGCCAACCGCACTTCCGAAAACACAAAATACTCACACTTCCCTGCTTGTACATCTTGGAATTATGTAAATTTGTCAGAAAACACCCAGAGTTCTACACCACTTGCGAAGAAACACAAACAAAATACACCTTTCGTCATAACAAAAACAAAATAAACATACCTCAATCCCGACTCAAAATGCACTCAACCGGACCTTTAGTTATGTCCATTAAAATGTACAACAATTTGCCAAATGACATCAGAGAAGTTAAGAAAACAAATGTATTTATTAATAAATTGAAACAATTTTTAGAATCCAAGACATACTACTCAGTAAAAGAGTTTTTAGATGACAAATCGATTGGAAAATAAAATTATTCTCTCTATAATTTACCAAACATTATCAAATATATACAATACGGAATATAGAAAATCAAATACATATAAATGTGAAAATAGGATTACATAAATAACAACTTAAACTAATAATAATGTAAATAATAACAAATAATAATAATTAATTACCTAGTATTCATACGCAATACCTAAAATTAAAATTACAAAAATATACTATACCTATATACTCACACCTCATCATATATACATAACTACTTATATACCTGTACGTAATTATACATACACATAGATAAGAACTATACACCCAATTTTACATTTAATAATTTAAAATAATAATGAATTGAATTGCTTGAATTTGCACGTAGCCCTCTTCCTCTCTCCTAATTTTGCTGTGCCCGACAGGGTCCATATTGTTCCCACTGTTAATTCCATCTTTTAATTACATATGGAATGCAATAAAGAATTGAGTATTGAGTATTGAGTAAAAGGAGTTGAGTAACACATTCATTTGTATTTAAAAGTTTCAATTTTATATGTATCTTACCACATTTGTCAACAATGATTGTTTAATGAAAATTATCAAAATGTAAATTTAGAGTAAACAAAAATGTAACTGGCTAATTACGAGTATGTCCCTGATTAGTACCTTTCATAAATTTGTCATCAATAACTTTACTCAGTGGTTAAATAAGGTAATAACGTGTTGTGTTCAGCAAGCTACCTAAAATCCGATAGCATAAAATATGATTATTCAATCACTTTGTAAACACGGATCAGGCGAAAAATTGTCTACATTCAAACAAAATACACGTGTGACATTTTACATTCTCACACAAATACAATAGAAAACCATATAACCAAAAAAAAGGAAAACTTTTCTGAACAAAACTCGTTGTACAAAACTATACGAGAGTTAGGCGGGCTGCACACGGTCGCACTCAATTCAGACATTTGAGTCGGCCCCCGGAGATAAATAATGGCAATAAATAATCTGCTCGTGACACCGGCCGTGTGAAGTGGGCTTTACTTCGCGTCACCGATTGTTAGCGGATGCTTGTTACACGGTGGGCGAAATATTTTTGAATACATAATTATTTTAGTACTTATTATTCCGTTTTTTATGCAGATTTTTCTAAAAAGTGGCACTTTTTTCATAAAAGCCCAAAAATGGTGGGTTGGAAATGATATAGTTATTTTTGCTTATCAATGGCATTTGAAAACTTACACCACATCTTTGGAAGTGTCATTCTAATATTGAAAAGTAAAATCTACAAATAATTATCTCGTTATTTCACCGGCCAAACCGTACTTCCTTTCAAACAATCCAATCAATCAATACTATGTTTATCGCTACTTGGCATTAGTGTGTATTTCATGTTCGGAAAATATTTTTTCTTTCTTTCTATCAAAATAACAAATGAAATATGCTTAAAATTAAGCGGCTTTCTGAACGGTGTAAAAATATCATTATTAGAAAATGTTGTATTCAACCTGTGACACACACAACTCGAATTTTGTATTCACAACGTTTTTTTATTACACGCTTTATATTAGCTTCACTTGAATGTTTGTTTGTATGTTTGTATGTAATCGACTCCTTTGAGCGCGATTTTGACCCACTTTAAATGGTCAGATTTCATTGAAACTTTATAAACTTGTCGAGGACTGATGACAATTCAATAATTTAAAAAAAAATTGAGAAAAATGAAAAAAAGAGGAAAAAAAAACAAGTTTTTGCAGTTAGCAGAACTAAAAAATTGAAAATAAATAATAGTTTAAAAAACTAAAAAACACGCTTTAAAAACCAAACTAAAAATTATTTTCTCCTTTTTTAGTTTGGTTTTTAAAGCGTGTTTTTTAGTTTTTTAAACTATTTTTTTTTCTTCCTATCCTACTTCACTCGCTCATTTCGGTGTAACAGAATCCTCTATTTATTGGATTGCCTTTTGTTGTTGGTCGGTTGATGGTCGTTTGTTTTGTTTTACGTATGACGGTAATGATTCATGACGTACGCTCCGACGCCTCTCTGAGTTGTGTGATTCACTCTGTTTTGGGGATATCATTGTTCATCCCTTGATGTGCTTTGATCCCATCGTTTTGTATTGGAAGTACTCGTAATATAACACGCTTGTATTCTCGTTTTAGTCAACAGTAGTGTTGATACCATTAAACGATTTTGTTGTTGTTTAGTTTAATCGTCGTAAGGGTTTGAATCCTGGGACAGGCAGTGGTGATGGTTTTTCCTTTAAGGTAGGCAATATGAGTAACAGAATTATAATGGATGAATTTGGGTATGTAAAAATAAAGAAAGATAATTAGTTTATTATGCAAATATTAAACGGAATAAATAAGCATAGTTTGTACGTATACTATTTTGCACTTTGCTATCCCGTCTTACTAAGGCTTTAACAAAAGTTAAGCACCTTATTGCACAAGAGATACACAACATTCAAGAAACATTTTCCTCTTGAATAATTTTCCAGATCACCCATAAATAAATGAAAAGCATCCGTAGATTCGGATTGATGAATATCCAATTTTCCTTTCTTATCCATTGATTCCTTACATCCCACCATGTAGATACAGGAATATGTCACAAATGTAATATTAGGATCAAAACAGAACGTTTTTTTTTCTTTTTACGCTGTACAAAGAAATTGTTGTTCCACAAAGGAGGTGGATGTGAAAAGGTTAGTTCTGTACAAACAGCTCAGCATTTCAAAGTATGAGTATGGTGGACTAAGTTTAATCCGACAGGTTTTGTCTATAAGGATGGCAATGTATAGAGTCTAGAGATGGTGGTAACAACTTTTGTCAGCCCATCTATATGTTTAGCCCATAATGTTACACAAATTCTTTCTCCTTGCCATATAATGTCTGTCCTCTGCCGTTGTGGGACAGTCCTTTCGATAGGAGTCAAGTACGTTGCTCCTTCTACGCCTTGCAAACCAAAACTAGTTTGTGATTATCCCACTCGATAGAGTCTCATCTCTTATCATACATCCTACTTAACAATAACTCAAAATGGCGGACGCTACGTGCTACGAAGCTGCGCGCTACGAAGCTGTGTGCTACGGCGCTACGCGGTATGTCATGATGCATTTGATACTTTTCGATCTTATTTCTATCTTATTTTTATGTAATATTTCTGTTACATATTTTTAGTGGGCAGAGCCAAATGTCAAAGCTCATAACTTCGCAACCGATTGCACACGCTCGTACAGTTCGAAGCATAACTACGAGGATATTGTGTTTGCAGGTTACACAGGATGAAATTATACTGCGATATGAAATCATATTGACATGTTCTATGTGGGGGAAGGAGTACACTAGAGAAGGGGAGAACGGTTTTTGCGCTGAGAGGTAGTGAGCAGCGCTTGGTGGGGTCAGCCTATAGATTGGTCGCTAAGGTCTTGGTTGTAATCCAAATGACATGGATACTGGGCACTTCTGATCGAAGTAGTGGCCCTTATAGTATCTAAATGCTCAGGTAAATAATGATCTTGACCTTTGATGTTTAATAATGATACCTAATTCGGTCTCTGCGTACAATCCCCGAAGTGGTAGATACGTGATTTGCATGTTTTGTTTTCGTGACCTTCAGGCCAGCCTATACTATCGTTTAGTTAACAAAAAATAGTCTAAGATGGCAAAATGCACTTTAAATCCATCATGACATTACATTAACTAGAACATGATATACACGTGTTTGAAACTTTGAAGCGCTCTCCTATAAAATTTGTCATTTGTGGTTAGGGGATTATACGTAGGGACCGTCGATAGGCTAATTTGTTCAGTAACATTTTCGACGCTGTAGAATATATACCACGTGTGTCAAAAAAGTTTTTATTTTTTATTTTACGAGGTTATTTAACTTGTGACGGAAATATAGCCGACGAGTAATGAATACGAGGTTTTCGTTTTACTCCATAGCAGGCACTAGTAGTCATATATTGGGTTCACGGTTTGGCCGTAGTATTAAATACATGGTTTTTATTAGATTTTTACAAAAATATACAATAAAAACTTTTTTGACATATGAGGTTTTCATTCTACCGGGACGATATAAATTACTGTTCAAATAGGTCACTACACCAGAAAAAAAGTTGTAAAGGTGTAGTTGCATTAAAAGTATTACAGCAACATAAAGTTTATTTAAATTAAACAAACCAGTAACGTCACTCAAATTATTATTTGATTCTCTTTTAAGTATAATTAAAATGAAAATACGAGAGGTGAAACCTGCGTATCAGGGAACTCAATATCCATTATTTCAAACCAGTGAATTGACAAAATATTGAAATGTGGATGGAGGACCAATTTTAGAAGAGCTTTCATAAAAATCAGTCTCTGTGTGTCAAGGGGTCAAGATGAATTGGCTAGAAAAATCACAAATCAGGCTTAACAGGATTTTTTTTAATGAAAGAAATCATTTTTTTGATAGATTATTATATTCTAGGCATTTTTCAACTATCTGATCTATCTCAGGGACATGTTTGTCACACGAATGAATTGAACCTCAATCGATGTTTATGAATAATCTAGAAATAATACTTTACCCTTGTTATTTTAAGTAAATAAAGAGAGAGGCAAGATTAAAATATAAGATAACATCACGTTTGTATTCTTCAAGGCAGGCAGTATACAATATCCATATTTCGTCAGTGTCGCTAGTCACTTCCAATGGCCAGCAATTTTCCACATATAATAAATAATAAAATAAATAAAATGTTTTTATTTATGCTTCAGTTTACAAAAAAGAGTTGCGTGTTTGGAGCCTCTTTTTAAGCAAACAATGCCTGTGTTAGGAGACTCCGCTCTTCCATAGTACAGCATAATATTAATATATTTACAAGAAAATCCGTAGGTACTTAAAATATCAAATAAAAACAAGTAGGTATGTCAGTGAGAGTGTGATTCGAGTGGTAATACCTGTGCGTAGTATGTCTGTAAGTGAGAGTGTATGAGTGAGACTTATCAGGCATGCGCATACAGACTAGGCAGCTGCTGAGAATTTTCTAACCTAATAAGTGTGTAACACGCCTAATAACAGTTTTTCGTAATCGGGTATTAAACCCGGACCCCACGTTCAGCGGTATGGCTTCTGAACTTCAAACCAACAAGGAAGTCAACACTGATTTAAACGGACTTCGAAATAAAAGGAGCTAATGTATTCAATGCGTAGGTATTTTTAGATAGCCCACTTTCATGAAGAAGAATAAAATTGTACTTCATGAAATATTAAAACTCAATTCTCACATAATAGGTAATGCACGAACTCGGATCGGAACATAAAATCTTTGCATACATTGTATGTGAACAGTGAACGTTATCCAAATACTGACGAGTTTGTCTGAATTGCTTCGTGAAAATATGACTAACACATTTTAGTTTTGTCCATTACGAGTATTATTTACATCCGATTATGAGCGAACGCAGTTTAATGAGTCAAATAAATAGTAAAGTTAAAACTGCACCGTTGAATTTTTTATATGTATAGTGAGCAGGCGTGGTGCTCAATGCTCGTTCTTTCTCAGTACGAAATGTTGCTATGCCCAGTTCCGGACTTAAGAACTGCAAAAGTAAAAAATTCTAGGAACCAAATCTGTATAAATTTAACGTTGCACCCACAAATACCATTACAAAATTCCAAAATAAGCACCCATTCCATATTCGATAGACTTGAATAGACGAAATTATGGGAGATGCCGTGAGAGGGCGCCATAGAGCCGATGGCTTGAATAATTCATAATTCAGTGCATCTTCGGCTTTATGCAAGCTAGAAGTGCAATACAGCCTTATGTATAGAGTACTTAGTTGGAATATTAGTATTTTACGTATGCAGAGGAATGTTTAAATCATTTATTTATGTGGTTAGTAGAATTTGTATATTCAAGAAGAAGAGAGAGAGAGAGAGAAAATACTTAGTAATTGTGTTTATTTAAATAAATATGAATCCAAATTATTATAATCCAAATACAATTAAATTCTGGATTATACATCCTCATGTTAAAATCTGATGCCCAAATGCTACATCAAACTTTGTATCCTACCCGAGTCAAATGACAAAAAATCGGTAATCTTTTTTCACCAAAACCCAATAGGTTTCATTAACTTATGGCTTATGCATTTACTTGTTAAAAATTGGATATTGAAAATACTACTTTAAGCTCACTATCAAACGAAATACTGTAAACACCCATTCCTACTCGACCTAAATCACGAAAAAAATATCTATAGTTGTTTTTTGTTTGCAAAAACCAGAATCCAATAGGTTTTTATTAAATTCTGGGTTATGCATTTCCCGGTTAGTGTCGGCAAATATAAACTGAGGGATTCTAGTTCAATGAAGCGAGAACTCCACGGCGCGTATCGGCCCGTTTTTTTCCATATTTATCAAACATTTTTATTTACGTGATTTTTCAACGTGACGAGCCTTAATGGGAAATAGGATAGTTATTAAAATGTTTCAATCCTTTTCATTTATATGGTTCTGAAAAAAATAAATGTTTTGGGTTTAAAAGGAAAAGATTTTTTTTTAAAGTGATTCATTTTAGTAGAAAACTTTATTTCAATTTAACTACATTACTAAATAGATAAAACGTTTATTATTAATATAATTTTACTTATTAGGTTTTTTACAATATATAAGTCAGCTAAACTCAGATTTTTTATTTGCTAGACTAAAATGATAGGATTTTAGAGAAAAGGACAAATAGGCGTCGAACTACTTTTCCGTTTCGCTGTCATCCGGAAAGATGCAAAACGAAAAAAAGTCATTAAGAACGATAAGCAACAAAAAAATATATATGGTTGGTTATTGTATCTTCATCAAGGTATTTTGTATGTTACATTTGGCTTATACTTAAGTGTCTTTATGATAACCTTTCAGTAACTTTCTAAGACACCTACGGCCAATTTGAAACCCTTTCTCACCCAACAGCGGGGCACACAAGTTCAATTTCCGTAAACCGCACACCATCTTAACCGCAGCGCTGTTTCTGAACAACACAACTGTGGTAACATGTGCTCCGGAAACAAGCCACCGAAGTGAAATGACGTAAGTTGTGACGTCAGTTAAGCTAGGCACGGGTCTTTCTATCGGTATTAAACCTTATTCTTAGCAAATCTTAATAAACTTATCAGCATCTGCTTTGCTACATCCCAGTTAGTAAAACGATACCTCTTGCTAAGACTGATTGTCTCACCTTCGGCCGGCAGCCGGGACCACCGGCTTAACAAAATTACTTTTAAAATCAAAGTACTATAAATTATACTTGATTTTAGGAATACATTTTCCCGACCGACCCTTGCTCGTTGAAGCGCCAGCCCGCGCCGCAGCTGAGCCAGTAGCTTTAAATTCCCCGATCAATAATAATAATGCCAATATTTTGATCCAGCCTGTCTGTCCCCAATGATAGCTGTCCCCCTATCATTGACGCCCTGAGCCGAGGCCCGTACCCCACAGGGGGTGCCCTCAGCGTGCAGTCGCTTAGTTTGTAATTTATTTTAGTTTGTAAGCCCTGGCTAGAGGCGTTAAGATTAAATACTTAATGGCAGCCCCAGGAAAGCCCGGTTGAGCAGTCACGGCCTGTCAAGGCCAACTGCGAGATGTCCAACAAAAAAAAAAAGTAATACATTTTAGCAGGCACACGTTTGACCACCATACTATATTAGTTGAGACACTATAATTACCTATTATATTATTCACCTAAAGTTGAGATGTTGGCTAACATGGAATGGGCTTTTGTATCGAAAAAGTCTTAATTTAGGTAAGTAATTTGTTATTTTTTTTGTATTAACTAATACAAACCACCCCTCCTCCAGTACATACACATATTTGTACCGGGTTAAACATTAGTTTTAAATTAATACACATCTGCATGCAATCCAAGAATCCCAGGGTTTTTAATAAATATTACAAATAATTTATAAGGCCGCTTCATAGCTAAAAACTATGTTTAGGTAAATATGCATCCGAATATCCGATCTCTGACGATGATGCACTCAATTATAGTGCTTGTTTGTCTAGAAATATTTAAAAGGTTTAGTTGTTTATGTCTTAGTAATGTTAGTATCAGAATTGTTTGCACAACGTACTCTGGACCTTCCGTATCTTTGCATGAACTCTTGTAGCACCAACCTTTTGCAAAATGCTATCGATTGCTTTATCTAAATATACTTTAAAAACATAAGAATCGAATCTAATCCAAGTCAAATCTAAATCTCACCCTTTCCCAAAAGACTTCTTCAAAACAAACCCTCAAAAGGCCTCAATATGAAATAGTTATTACAGTCCCTCCTATGTTATTTTCCACATCACCGATTCTATATCTGCTTTGTCCAACTGTCCGCTCAACACGAACCAACAGGCTTGTAAATTGGATATCACTTTCTGACGACCGCTTCGCTCCGTAACATGAGCATCGATATTTTTTTTTTTTTTTTGGATGGGAATTGATCAAATAACTTCTCCCGCTCTGGGTGGAGCAGGAGGGCATGTCAGACTTATACTAACTAAAACCCACCCGTGTTCCCTCAGTTGCCTGTGTGCCAGGAGCCGCGGTATCTCTTTCGAACAACCCGCACCCCTGGCAGGCATCGGCCCTTACGGACCCCACCAGTTGGTGCTGACATCTCTTTGAGGCGCGTGTGGAACACAACGCGCTGTCGACCCGGGCTTGGTCCTTACCGGACAGCGAGCTACCCATTACTCGCCATCCGCAAGCCCGCGCCTACGGTGGCCGGGAATCAGCCTGGGATTCCCGACGCCCAGGGCGTCTCCCGCGGTGGCCACGGCCGTGAGGGCACATATACTGCCTCTCCATCACGTGCGCCGCCTCCCTCATAGCATCGATATATTGAAGTTGAAGTTTGTTATTGTTAAAACTAGTGAAAATTGATTTAGATATAATTTTTAAGGAGATATGGAATTATTGAATAGTTCTAATCTGGGAAAATAGGCGGTGATTAAGAGGGAAGGATTTTATGATCCAGCTACCAATATTAATCAATGATAAAGTAAATGCAAGTTGCTAGTTATGAAATCTACACCATATTCTTATGAACGCAGAATTTGGTTAGATACTCAGATTATCATTAGACAAACTGATATTGCTAATAAGCGTTACAACTGTATATGTATAATTACAGTCACTGCATGTAGCTATCGATCGAAATGTTATGGACTATTGATATATTGGACTTGTTCGCGGTTTCACCCGCATGGATGGTCGGAAATTACTCCATAGAGTTGTATTACTGGAATAAAAAGAATCCTATACCCTATCCCAGGTGATGGACTGCGCCTAATTAAATCGAATTCCATTCAGCCGCTTAGGCGTGGAAAGGTAGACAGATATAGATAAGGAAACAGATGCACAGAGTTACTTTCGCAATTTTAATATTAGTATGTATGACATCCCATTACAGTCTACACAACCGACTTCCAAAAAAAACACTACAAAGTGAAAAATGACTTTAATTTCGGAAGTCGGTGTCTTCGGAGCTGTATTTTAATTTTTGTCACCGCCTTCCGAAATTAAAGTTATTTTTCACTGTGTAGTGTTTTTTTGGAAGTATTTTTTTCACTTTTTAGTGGTTCACATGTGCTTACCCCTTCACAGCATACCGGCGTGATGTTATGTTATGAACTGGTGTAAGCAATAGACAGACATGAGATTTCAGCAATCCCAGTCCGTTTGAGACCACTCCGAGAAAGTACTCTTCCAAAAAATACCTAAATCGCTTCGTGTGCCTATAACATTTTAAGAGTTCTCTCTATTTTTCCAGGATCCCATCATCAGATCCTGACTTGATGATCATGGGACCACCTGGGAAGTATACCCTTTCAAACAAAAAAAACAAAATCCAAATCGGTCCAGCCATCTTCGAGTAATCGGGGAACATACATAAAAAAAAAGGTTCCGACGAATTGAGAACCTCCTCCTTGTTGAAGTCGGTTAAAAAAGGAAACAAAAATAGTTTGACCTATATTTTAATTCCTAAAAACGCCAAAAGCAAAGCACACACTGATAAATATACTATTTAAATCTGGAAAGCATAAAAGGTAACTTTGTTCCCAAAATCCAGCAAAAGCTAACTAAAAAGTGATGGACGCAATTTTAAACTCAAGCAAGCGAATCGTGGAATGTAGTTCAAAATAATTGGGAGCGCCGTATTTTTGCAACATAACAAGTTGTTTGGAGTTACAGAAGCGAATCTGATGCCTGGTACGGGTTTAGATGCTTTTAAATGAAAAAGCGGGCTGCGTTTACCTAATTATGGTTTGACCAAACATTTTCGGCTTTTGGTTGAAAATTTGTTGATATACATGAGTTGATAAGCTTTACAGGCATTTTACAATGGTACAGTCGAGTTCATTAATATTTTGGCACTGTCAAGGCTTTAAAATCTTGTGAGCGTTGGATAGCTCAATAAATTCTATAGAACCTATAGATCAAAAATATGTCCTCATGTGAACGGTTCAATAACATATGCTGTGCATTAAGCAAAAATATGAAAAATTATGAGAAAAAGCAGTCGCATATTAATGAATCTAAATCTTGACCACAATTTAATGATGCATAAAGTTGTCACAATATTATGAACTTTTTTGACGTTCATATAATTTTGAAGCCTGAAAGAGCCAATATATTATTGAATAGAAAAAAAAGAATAGAATAGAAAACATTTATTCGACACAGACACAACACAGCAGCAACAAACATATATAAAAAGAAAGAGAACAACAAACATAACATCATCATTGAACTCGACTGTACACAGCTATTGTAATCAGGTGCATCTTTATAGACTCAAACTAAACTTGGCACATGGTTTGCAAAAACGCTGTTTTATAAAGCACAGTTCTTTATTTTATTTGGTCTATTAGACTCGTGTATGATCACTATCTCTCATGATGGTAAGCAACGATTCGTCATCGCTAATGCACGCTTGTCCAGAATCAACTGTTACCTTGAAAATTAAAGTAAATCATTCACACGAGTGTCGGTCTGTCTGTCCTGTTAAAAATCACCGAGAAAATTAGGCGAATTGAGCTTAAAGTGGGCTGTCATTCCACCTGACCGCAGGGATTGCTATAAATTGACACTATTGTCAACTCAATTCACCTCAGTGGCAGAAGACATAGTACTCAATAAAAAAAGCCATATAAACGATCCATATCGCTCCATTAAACTACACAGAAATTTTGAATTTCATAACTTCCGTCATATTTCAAAATGTTGTTGACCACAGTTGTAAAGCTTTAAACTACTGCTCATAACATCTAAAACAAATCTCGTTTTAGGTGAACTAAATGGATAAACTAGAGACCATTTTATCACAAATGAAAGTAAGTGGTCATAGCCCAAGTTAGTTCGTTCTAAATCTAGGGGTTGAAAAATAACTCATTTATTCTTAGGTATGTGAGTCAACCAACCTTTAGGTACTGGGCTACAGTAGAAGACTATGAAAGTTCGAAGACATGTGGCGCGTCTATGTGTGTGTGCACCTGTTTTTACTAAACTCCGTGACTGTAAAGTAGTTGTGACTGAATGGCTTAAGACTAAAACCTTCGACGACATTGAGGCCATGGTAACATCATCTTCATAATCTGACTAGTAATTAAAAGGACCCCAGTAACAAAATCGTTAGTGTTCCTGGCTTCCTTCGATCCCAAGACATTGTCGCAAGGCTAACCTAAATCTAAACTTATAGGTATGTGCAGGTAAACTAATTTACCTCATATACCATGTACACTCACAATATTATATACACTCACGCACACACCCACCCAAAACCCACCCGTATAAATCACGCAAGTGCGCTCCTTTTTGAATTTTTGAATTTTGTATTTTCTTTTCTTTTTTTTCTTCTGTTTTCAATTGTATGCTCTGTGTTATGTTAAGTGGAAGTGCGGAGTTACCGAACACAAGCTTCTTCTTGCTTAAAAGGTAATGTCGAAATCAATAATGTTAAAGATTTTTGTAATTGAAATAAACATTTTTTTTTTATTCCTCGTAATTGGCCAGCCTTCTGTACCTACAATTCTATTGAATCGCTCCGACGTTTTCAGTTTCTGAACAAAGTATTTTAACAAAAATACATCTTTACCTCTTCGTTATCTATATTTTATTTGAGATATAAACGTTAAAGCATATTTTGCATGAAGGGACATGCAGACTGAAATAGCCAAGAAATTGGTATGGCTGATGAATGATGATGTAACAAAGTAATAGGAATACAATGTTTCTTTTTTTATTGGTATTGAAGTTTTAGCACTGATTAGTATGATTTTGGCTTAAAATGAAATGCCTTCGATCACAAAGCAGAAAAAAAACTGTTAATATCTGTTTAATTTCCAGGTGAAGCAATCAACGCATTTACTCTTAAGTTCAAGTGCAACCACTTGCATTAAAACGTAAATGCATCACATGTGACCGGAGGACTTAGGTCTGAGCCACCACGTTATATGGCCTTGAATAGTTGGTAGAAATAAACTGTGGCGGCATCACGCTCATTCGAATGTGGATGAGGAGCTTTTCCATCCTATTCCTCGAACCTTTAGAAATTTATACTATTCAGTGGATATAGCTTAACCACTCACACAAAAAGCAAATCTACATATAATCATAATTATATAGAACTCTGTGCTCACACAATACATACTCATCCCGTTGACCTCTCCACGTCCAGGTTCTCAACCTTCTACCTACACCAGACTGTTTACACAATGCAGGTATAACAAGAAAAGTTTTAATAGACGTACCGTGGTCCGAGCCTCATTATATGGAACACCTATTTTGACAGCCAAGTTCGGGAACAGTACTTCAGAAGTTAAAGTGTTTTCAGAATATAAAAAGTTGTTTTATTTTGCTTAGAATGAAATTTTACTCGTGTTTTTTTCGGAGTACAATGTGTTTCGTGTTTTATGGAGGGTGATCGTGGAGGATTTTCTTTGTTGTGAAGATAAATGATGGTGAAAGTAATTTTAGAATTAATGTAATTAAGGTTCTAGATAGCTGTTAATAATATTTTGGGAAATACCCGCTTAAGGGCCTAAGTCCCGTTTGGTAGCGCAACACGGTCCCTTTATGAACCGTACTGTTCATTAACGGCTTGTCTTGAAGATTTGAAAAATATATGATTTAGCTATAGATTCATATAGATCATTTTGCTGAGGGTATTTTTTGTATGGTTAATGCTTTTGCTGTAAAAAAATATTTTCCAACACGCAATATTTTGGCTTCTATTTCATACTCCTACTAAACGGAAAAAAATACACTGAAAAATAGATAGTTAGAGGTACCACAGAATTGCTAGACCACAATTGTAAATTAATCAACATTTGCCAAGGAATATCCCCATTTTGAGATAAAGGCTCAGAGGTGCCCTGCGCGGGCGCGGGCGGCAGACGTGCTTCAGCATTCAGACGGGAGATGAGGATACTATGGGCCTTAATTGTTTAACGTACGGGAGGCGCGGGGCGGTCGCTTGTTCGACTAGTTTTGGGTTTCGCGTGCTAATGGTACGCATGCATTTAATCATCTGTTTATTGACCCGTAAACAACTTTGAGACCTCATAAGTTATGTTTTTTGTGTAGTTTGATAATAGGGCTTTGCGATTAAATAAAAATAGAAGATATGAATTGCAATAGTTTTTATTTATCACACACTCACACATTTAATACTCAGCTTTGGTATCTTGTGCAACAAAAGTGTGTTTATTTTAAAATATAGAGCGGTGACCTAAACATTTTACTTTATTGATCTAATGTTAATGATGTAACCTACCAAATAAAAGAAACATTTTACAATAAGCACAATTACAGTTAAAGTTATTGACCGTCGAATAGTACACCTGAGCTCACGAAATACCCCACGAGGGCACTAAACGAACGAACGGCAAAATAGGTATGTATTAACTATCACAGAAAAGGATAGAAGATACGTTGAAACGAGTAAATGTAAAGGTTAGATCAGAAAAGACATAATGTTCATCATGTACCCGTTGGACACTCTAGTGTCCGCGAAACAAGCGACAGTCTTTTGTCCTTGGACACTGTAGTGTCCAGAAATCAATTAAGCGGCTAAGGATGACTGTAAAATTATATTGTTGAAACAAATGACTACTGTCATTTGGAATACAGGGCCCGTAACATTACTACTAGCAGAGAAGTTTAAGTTCAAGACAGTAGCACGTGCGCCGCACTTGATTAATTTTCGCTTAACACTTAGCATGCCACTAAACTCTCGGAACGAAGTTCCTTAAGGTGAACCTAGTCCACATTTTTTGCATACAAACTTCGGGAGTGTTTCACTCCACTGTCTGACATGGCACATCCAAAGTAAAATATGTTATCGTTTTTTCTTATTATTAATATTGTCTGTACGTAAACAGAATACTAAAATAAAAACCCATTAAAAAGTTAGGAGCCAACAAAGATTAGTTTTTCTTGCTAATTTTACTTAAGTTTGGGCGTGTTTAAGTAATAAAAGAAGTGTAAAATCTCCAATACCAAGTCGGTACCGACAAAGTTCAATTATAGAAAAGTTCAATAAACTTTATTGGTCATTGATTTAAGCATTGGCTTTTTCATAAAACCCGATCTTCCAAAGAACTTTTCTTAATTTTTCCGCTAATTTTTTACTATAAATGATCCTGAATCTCACTCAATAACTTTGTGCGTGTAGACTAGCGTCTAACTGCTCATCACTGATACTATCTCTGTCGGATACGAAGCTTGGTGAGACAGCGTGATATTTAGCCAGGCCCACCAGTGAGTTCAAACCCGCGACTAGGTTCCCCTTAACACAGCTTGCGGGAGAAGTAGACATATAGAACTCGTCCGGAAAGGAAAATAATAGTTTTAAACACGCTTTAAAAACCAAACTAAAAAAGGAGAAAATAATGTAATTCAATTAAAAAGCGTGGGGTGCTTTTTGAGGTATTTTTATAATCACGTAATGTGAAGCACCCCACGATTTTTTTTAATTTTTCTATTTTTTTTTTTAATTATTGAATTGTCATCGGTCCTCGATAAGTTTACAAAGTTTCAATGAAATCTGACCGTTTAAAGTGGGTCAAAATCGCGCTCTAAGGAGTCGGTTACATACAAACATACAAGTGAAGCTAATATAAAGCGTGCAAAAAGAAAAAGCACTATGCCACCTCCATGTGACATTTTCTCTCTCTGTTTGCGTGAGAGTGTCACATGATGAACTTCGTTCTTGACGGTGGTCCTCCGACCACACACGTTTTGTTAAATATTGACTTGTTGTCAAAATTATCATATTATTGAGTGCATGGTAAACCATGGCTTCAATACATCTTTAGAATAATCTAAAAGAGCATACATATCAGTAACAGGATACCGCAAGTGGAAACTTAAACTTACATAATCTAAGAGGTTTCACTAGTCAAACTAAAACTACGAGCGTGGTTGATTCGACTAATATTGAACCGAACCATGGAAGGGAAAACACGGAAGTCCTGTATTTACGTACATAGCAAAGTATATCTTAAACTCAAGCTCAAAGTAATTAAAACCGCACTTTCGAATTGTTGAGGAGTCGGTCAGGCAGACAGATGAAGTTGCACATTCCAAGTGTAGTAGGTTCCTATGAAGAATACACTCCGTGGATTATTTTAAATCAAAATATTGTAATAAAATATAGGTAATCCCATTAATGTTTAAAATGATACATAGATTCTGTAAAATAAATAAGCAGTCTCATACTTAATGATTTACAGTATTAACACGCATTTTTAACCGACTTCAAAAAGAAGGAGGTTATCAAATCGACTTTTTTTTTTGTTTTTTTTTTTATATTTATGTTTGGACATAACGCCGTCATTTATAAACGGATTTGCAAAATTCTTTTTTTGTTCGAAATGGTTTTATTTCAAAATGGTCCCATTATGATCCATATGGATCTGATGATGCGTTTCGGAGGCAGACAACGGAACTCTTCAAAAAATGACAGCAAATCAACCGCGATTGCTGCTATTGCATAAATATGCATTGTTTTGACCAAGGATGATGAAATTTCTAATCGGCGTGGGGTAACTCTAACTAAAAAGTGAAAAATAAAAACTTTTTCCAAAAAAAAAATAACCGACTTCCGGAAAAACACTACAAAGTAAAAAATAACTTTAATTCCGGAAGGCGGTAACAAAAAATTAAAATACATATCCAAAGTCACCGACTTCCGAAATTAAAGTCGGTTGATTTTTTTGGAAAAAGTTTTTTTTTAATAAATATTTTATTTACCTTTGGTAAAGACAACAATTCGTTTTTTTCAAAGTAAAGAGCTGTTTAAAAGTTGTGTTATGCATGAACAAGCTAGTATAATGCTCGCCACGAAAGATGAGACTTGACACACCACGTAAACTTTATTAATTCGTGATGAATATTATGATATTGTAAAGAATTTTAATCTAAATGTCATCGAAAAATCCCTGAATAGTTTGACAAATTATGGGTAACTATTTCGTACACGACTGTACCCCCCAAGCTCCCCACTACTGACGCTCGTCAAGTCTCATCTTTCGTGGCGCGTATTGTACCTATCATCCATTTTTTTTTAACTTCTTCAAAAGATATATGTTTTCGTTTCTGTGAATAAGCTCACATTTACATCCTAATCTACTAATTACAACGCTAACAAATTAACCTTTTCCATTGAAACCCTCCTAAAGCACACATTTACATTTAAATGTTCAAATTCAAACACATTAAATCCGGAATGGCTTTCAAATATCACTTTGTCAGTTTCATTACCTACATTTAGCATTCCGTTTGAGCAGATGGATGAACTTATAAAATATGCAGCGTACTGGCTGTAACTGCTACTGTGTTTATGTAGCTTTTGCATGATTTGTGTACGTGGAGTTGTAAGTGATTGGCAGATTTGGTATTGAATAGTGATGTTGTTTGATCGGCTTTGGCGGATAATCTGTTTATTGAAGCACCTGAAACCCAGTTTTGCTTTTAAATTGGATGAAAAAGAAATATTTCCTTTGGTCAATGGTCTGTTAGAATTGCATATTCTGACTTAGAAATGTTGGTTTTTTTCGCAGTTACGAAGCTGCGTAAAAAAGGCAAATCGTAATTGTCTAACGTGGGCCCTAAACTTACAATATTATTGCGTAATATCACGACTTGCGCAATGTTTTTAATCATTTGCGGTTAATATTTGACGATTTTTTTTTTTTGGGTGGGAAATTATCAAATAACTTCTCCCGCTCTGGGTGGAGCAGGAGGGCGTGTCAGACTTTTACTGACTAAAACCCACCCGTATTCCCTCAGTTGCCTGTGTGCCAGGGGCCGCGGTATCTCTTTCGAACAACCCGCACCCCTGGCAGGCATCGGCCCTTGCGGACCCCCCGATTTGGTGCTGACATCTCTTTGAGGCGCGCGTGGAACACAACGCGCCGTCGACCCCGGCTTGGTCCTTACCGGACAGCGAGCTACCCATTACTCGCCGTCTGCAAGCCCGCGCCTACGGTGGCCGGGAATCAGCCTGGGATTCCCGACGCCCAGGGCGTCTCCCGCGGCGACTACGGCCGTGAGGGCGCATATACTGCCTCTCCCTCACGTGCGCCGCCTCCCTCTTCGCGAGCATTACTGCTTCGCAGAAGGAGGTGACGGCTAACCATTCACTCTCGCTCCGTACCATGGCCTGCACCAGGGCCGGACGCGAGAGATCGCCGCCGCCGATCGCCTCCACGAGGACACGGCGGTGCTCCGCCCAAGCCGGGCAGACCGCCACCGTATGCTCCACCATGTCCTCAGGGCGATCTTCGCAATGGAAACACCCGGGCGTTTCCTCCCGCCTTATACGAAACAGGAACCTCCCGAAACAACCGTGTCCGGTGAGGACCTGCGTCAGGCGGAAGGTGAGGACGCCATGCCGTCTCTCAAGCCACTCCTCAAAGAGGGGACTTACCGCCGCTATCGTGGCGTGCCCATTTCTGTGTTCTTAAATATAAACCGCCACCCAACCAAACATAGATATGCTGTATACCAAGTACAGCTAGCAAAAAGATTATTTTGCAAATGAAACCGCTGGGGACGTTGTATACACAGCAATTTTCGGCTCCACTGGCCCGCGTAATGTCATTTATTTATCTACTCAAATGACAGGATTCGATATAAATAAGCGACATTATTTGTGTATGATACCGTAAGTATGGGTTTGATAAATGTTTAGATTGCGTGATGGATTTTGGAAGAATAAGTACTTTTTATTTGTGTGTCTTCTATAATTTTTTTTTTTTTTTTGTGGAGTTTAATTTGGATATTGGATTCGAATATTATGTACCGATGGCTGTTACCTACAGTATTTATTAACACGCTTTTATTAGCTTCATACGTACCTATGTCAGTATGTGCCTATGTAACGAAAACTTTGAACATGTTTTTGACCTCCTTTAAAACGTCGGATTAAATCGAAATTTTGCATACTTATCAAGGACTGATGTCAATTACATAATTTAAAAAAAAAATAGAATAAAAACTGAAAAAGCACGCTTTTGTAGTTAGCAGAAATAAAAAATAGACAGTAAAAAATAGTTTAAAAAACGCCTTAAAAACAAAACTAAAAAAGTAGAAAATAATTTAATTCTATTAAAAAGCGTGGGGTGGTTGATATTAATTAATTATAAAAATACCTCAAAAATACAAAATTTTGTTTTACATAATTATCTTTACTTCTAAAACTGTTCTGTCATAATATCGAGTACGTACCTACTATAATAATTGAACCTCCTAATTTTGCATGAAATAATGTCATACGTCCTAAATTTTGTATTATAATTATAATGAGAATTATTCCGAATGTTCATTTAAAATAAAATTGTTAGTCCTAAACATTTGCTAAACATTAGGTTTTAGTAACAGAAACGAATTGCTGTAAATCCGACTCCACGCAGTCTTGTCTTCCCAGTACATATACTAAAATATTTTTTTACAATTTTTGTCTGTCTGTCTGCCTGTTCGTGCCGGATAATCTCTGAAACGGCGGGACTGATTTTGATGGGACTTTCACTGGCAGATAGCTGATGTAATAAGGAGCAACTTAGGCTACTCTTATTTTAGAAATTTAATTTATTTTTAATAATATATACTTTTTGGTTAAATTCCACGTTGACGAAGTCGCGGGCACAGCTAATTTAGTAATAAAAAATAAACAAAGAGGTTTTAATGGTTTGGTTTTACACAAAAATACACATAAATAGAAAATAAATAATGATATGTTTGTTAAAGTCTTTCTATAAATTATTATGAGTTTAGTCTAGTTGTTCGCAAATTTCCACCAATCGTATAGAAAATGAGAACAATGGTATATACAACCTACCGTAGCGTTTGTTAGAGCCTAATCCTCTTTTAATAGGACACTCTTCTGTTTCTTGTTATTTTGTCAGTGTTGTACAGTATCTCGGTGCTAAAGCTATTTCTAACCGTCACTGTACCGGATTTTTTTTGTTGAAATGTCAATTAAGAACCGTTCGTGTCTTAAAATAAAATATCTGGATGGCCTTGTATTTTCTTTTGACGTTTTCTACAAATGAAACCTAGCTAGATCGATTTATCGCCTCCGAAACCCTCTGCATACAAAATTTAATGAAAATCGTTGAAGCCGTTTCCGAGATTCAGATTATATATATACGTGGGACACTCAGAAAGTTTTGCGAAAATAAAAATAAATGTTCTATAGGTAAATATTCTTTAATTAAATCTTTTTAAAGGACTCTCCATTAGCCTCTGTACAAAGTATCATGCGTCTGAACCAGTTTTCGAAACACTTTTTCCAGTCCGCCGCAGACACCTCGTTTACAGCCTGCTCGAACGCTGACAGCGAAGCTGACAATCTTCCAGCGACGAAAACTGTATCCCTTTGAGCTGATTTTTTATTTTCGGGAATAAAAAGAATTCACACGGTAGTGGGTCAGGGCTGTAAGGAGGGTGACCCAGGGGTTTGGCCGGCGTGCTATCCAGGAAGTCCCTCGTTTCGAGAGCGGTTTGCGAAGGCGCGTTGTCGTGGTGGAGCAGTAGCCCGTGGAGCCCTGTGTTTGGTCGCTTGTTACTCACAACAGAGAAAACTTCTGCCAAGCATTTGGTAGTATACCATTCAGCCTTGATGTTTTTTGGTTTTGTAAAGGAATTGACACCAACTAGCCAGTCAAATTGAAAAAGCTCGCGATCAAAATCTTCCCCCGCTTCTAGATTGCTTCACTTTGGTAGGCGTTGATTCGTTTGAAACACCCAAACCGTCGACTGGCGCTTAGATGTAATGATGTCGTAAACACGCCGAGACGAGCCTGCTTCAAATTTGTTTATCATATCACGGCACCATTCCACCCGGGCCTGCTTCTGAGCATCGGTGAGGTTGTGCGGCACCCAGCGTGAAACTATCCTCCTCAAGCGAAGATGCACGTGTATTTTTTTTTTAAGACTTCCCGATCTAACCTGCAGTATGTGCTGAATCTCTTGATACGTAACTCGCCTGTTGTCATGGATAACATTTTTCACTATTAACACGTTTTCTTCCGTAACAGCCGTCAAAGGGCGACTACTTCTTTTTTCATCCCCAAAAGTTAGTAGACCGCGCTTGAATTCGTTATACTAAAGACACGATCATTTAAATTAGCTCGCATACAATGTGGAGGGAAATTTAGAAATTGGAACGTACCTATTTTTACTTATAAATAATCATATTTTCAAAATAGATTATAGCTGGCCAGTCTGTCATACTTACATTAAAAAAAAAATCGCAATACTTTCTGAGGGGCCTGGTTAATACAATAATTGCTCGTTTATAGGTGTTAGATGTTGTAACAAACTGAAAAACACGTCGACGTTTTCTTTTGCTGTTCAGCAAAAGAAGAATAAATTAACTGTTTTTTCAATCCATAGCCTCATTCTGAGAAATAAGAACGTTGGTACTTGTTTCTTTTAATTTTATTCCAGTATTTACTATTTTAAAACTTCGCAGATCTCAATGTAAATAAAGCAAAGAACATTGACAAATTCTAGACAGATTTGCTATAACTTTCAAGTAGCCACTGCAATTTCCCGTAAACACATTACACGCAACACCCACTAAACTCAAAACCACACCTAACTCCTTTACATAAAGTCCAATTTTATTTACAAGTCTTAAATAAAACAACAAAAAACAAAAACGATCTTTATTTCGTGGCGCACAGAGGTTAAATTACCGTGTAATTCACAAGAAGACGTTTCACTACTTCTGACGGGGATTTTGTTTCGAGATTTCGTTCCGTACACAAAGGGTTGGAGAAATATTGCTGGCTAAATATGAGAAGACAGCTCTGTTGTTTGTTACCTAAATATACGGTAGCGTGTGCAGGGTTGGTAAACCTTTTTTATTTTATTTTCGTGAGGAATTCGGCCATTATTTTTCAATAGGGAAACAAGCAATTACAGCGGTGTGGAGGGCAATAACGTTCACTATTGCTGACGGTGTAACGTGTGATGTCAATTTTGTCGTTTGAAATTGCTGGGAACCGTTTTTTTTTTGTGACAATATGGCCGACGGCGTTGCCTGTGGAAAGTAATTGACGCTTCTGGGCACTTGCAACACGTATTTTCGAAGCATGGTCGAAAAGTAATAATTTCATGTACCTACAGCGTCTGTAATTTAACTGCCTGCTATAAAGTTACAGTGTTTTCAGCGCAGTGATACTTTTGAGTAACATTTCAGTGACTTGACGACATAAATGAGAGTCGATATTGTCTAAAGCTCGCACCTTAAGGGAATAATAGAGATTGCACAAAGGAAGAGAAAATAACTGTCCAGTGTCAACAAGTCGGCTAACTATTGACTGGTCGATGACGACGGGAGTCAACAATGATGGCACGTAAACTCGACATAAAACAGTCACAAAGTTACACCTGTCTAACTTTGTGACTGGTTTAACTATTGTCTTTTATTAATATAAAAGACAATAGTTATTTAGTATGCAAGGCTGCTTTTTTTGGCGCCAGTTCTTGTATTGAAAGCTGAGCAAGCGAAGGATCCTAGGAGTGAACCATGAGCGAAGCGAATGGTTCCAATATATAATCCTGAGCATAGCAAGGCTTTAAAAAGTACGAGACGCAGAATAACTTTGCTGCCGAGCGAAACACATAATTTTTCACCTCACTTCAGCGAGGAAAATACTAGGTACATGAAAAACAGCCTCAATAATATACCTATTAAATTAGTGTAGTTTTTTTTTTTTTTTGGGTGGGAAATCATCAAATAACTTCTCCCGCACCCGCACCCCTAGCAGGCATCGGCCCTTGCGGACCCCCCGATTTGGTGCTGACATCTCTTTAAGGCGCGCGTGGAACACAACGCGCCGTCGACCCGGGCTTGGTCCTTACCGGACAGCGAGCTACCCATTACTCGCCGTCCGCAAGCCCGCGCCTACGGTGGCCGGGAATCAGCCTGGGATTCCCGACGCCCAGGGCGTCTCCCGCGGCGACTACGGCCGTGAGGGCGCAAGTACTGCCTCTCCCTCACGTGCGCCGCCTCCCTCTTCGCGAGCATTACTGCTTCGCAGAAGGAGGTGACGGCTAACCATTCACTCTCGCTCCGTACCATGGCCTGAACCAGGGCCGGACGCGAGAGATCGCCGCCGCCGATCGCCTCCTCGAGGACACGGCGGTGCTCCGCCCAAGCCGGGCAGACCGCCACCGTATGCTCCACCGTGTCCTCAGGGCGATCTTCGCAATGGAAACACCCGGGCGTTTCCTCCCGCCTTATGCGAAACAGGAACCTCCCGAAACAACCGTGTCCGGTGAGGACCTGCGTCAGGCGGAAGGTGAGGACGCCATGCCGCCTCTCAAGCCACTCCTCAAAGAGGGGACTTACCGCCGCTATCGTGGCGTGCCCAGCACTGGGTTGCGACAATCGCACTCTCCATGTCGCCATGAGATCCCGCCGGAGCTCTGTCCGCTGCACCTCGATTTCTCGCGGCAGCGGAGTAACGCCCCGGCGTTTGGCCTCCTCGCGCCACTCCCAGATGTGCGCGAGGACCTTTGCCTCCAGATCCCATGGCGGTAATCCGGCAAGGAGGCCCGCCGCCTCACCTGAGATCGTGCGGTATCCCCGGATCATCCTGATCGCCATGACCCTATGGGACGCCTTCAGCCTTCGGGCTGGCTGGCGCCTCAATGTAGGCGCCCACACCGGCGCCCCGTATAGGGCCATGGACCGCACGACCCCCGCGTAGAGCCTCCGGCAGGAGGCGTTTGGCCCCCCTAGATTGGGCAAGAGCCGCTTCAAGGCAGCCCCGGCCCGCTCCAGTCTGGGGGCCAAACGTCGGAAATGCTCCGCGAAGTTCCACCGGCTGTCGAGGACGAGTCCCAAGTACTTCATCGTCGACTCGACGCCGATGCGAACCCCTCCTGCCGTTATCTGGGAACCCGCCGGTGGCGCATTCCGAGGACCATGAAAACACATGGCCTCAGACTTGTGCAAGGCCACCTCGAGTCCCAGTTGCCGGATCCTATCGACGATTGTCGCAACCCCGTCTGCCGCTAAGTCGGCCGCCGCCTGGTACGACCTCCCTTGCGCAAGGACCAGCGTGTCGTCAGCGTAGCAGACTACGCTGACGCCGCTAGGGAGGTCGGCGCGCAGCACCCAGTCGTATCCGATGTCCCACAGATGCGGCCCCAGAACCGATCCCTGTGGGACACCGCACGACATCTCTCGCCGGTTCCACTCTCCTTGGTGACTGGGGTAGATGACGGTCCTGTCCGTCAAATAGGCCTCAACCACACGACAGAGGTAGGTCGGCATCCGGTGATACCGGAGTGCCTCCCTTATGCAACTCCAGGGCAGGGTGTTGAAGGCATTGGCGATGTCTAGAGACACCGCCAAGACGACCCCACCCCGGGCCACAGCAAAATTAGTGTTTTTCAATAAAGTATTGCATCGTCATCGAAAACGTTTCCAAGCCTTTAGAAGGTCTCCATGCTTATGACATGCATTGAAGAAACTATTGTATGCTTTTATGTACCTTCCGCGCGAGTTTTCTAGAAGATAATGAATAGAGACGGAAAATTTAAGTTTGTTTTTTTTTTTTCATGCAATCGTCATACTGGCCAGTTATATTATTCTAAAAATGGGGTTAGTGCACTGACATGAAATAAGTATTAATGCATTTTCAGTGGACTGGCTGTACAGAAAATTATTGAATAGAAACGTTCGAATTTCAAAAACTCTTTCCACGCTAGCGGGTAAAATGCACTTTTTTTGTTTTGGGGTTTGGCTTCGCACGGTTTGTGCATTTAGCCAGTGTCAAGTAATTTTTCTTTTCGATCAAGTAAATGGTCCGATATCGGGCACGAAGTTACAAAATAGTCATAGTCGTCTTTAGTTAGTCAAATCAGTTATTGTAAAGCGGTAGTAACTTTACAACAACCTAGTAGAAGTTTTTGGGGGGAACACGAAAAGTCCACGTTAGCCATATATTTTCACCTTCACTACACTTGTGCACTCACACGTAACTAAATTGAATAATTCACTACCAAAATTATACAATTTAACTCGCTATTTCACTAAATTTCATAAAAATGAAAATTCGTGCGACATATTCCAACGTGCTCCCGCCAAAAACTCCTAAAATGCACTTTTGCACGCAGATTTCGAATATCAAACAGAATCTTTCCGAGCCTGTGAGGTGAAAAACCATTTTGTGTAAAGCTGACACAACTGTGTTGACTCTGACGATTTCTGACCGTATTTAGATACCGTTAAAAAGCGCGAAGTCGACTCTCTTACGAGAAAAATCCAAAAACTAAATATATTTTTGACAGCCCTACAAAGAACAGCATTACCTTGATTATGGACTTTCAAATATTATATACCACCAGAAGTGTTGTGAGGTTGGTGTAAATTAAATTCAATAAGAAATCATCCCTTTCCTTTTGATGGGTATGCTAGGCAGGAGATCTTGTCGTGATGCTAAACAGCGTGAAAACGAGGAAGCTTAGTTACCCAATAATGTATCCACTAGTGCTGGGACACCGCGCGGGTCCAGAATTTTTCGACTTTTTGGTTCTAAGACATGGCGGTTTCATCACGATGTTTTCCTTCACCTTTTTGAAAGAAAGAAAGAAAGAAAATACATTTATTTAGCACAGACTGAAAAGGCACACAATATAGAGCAAAATAATATAATTTAAAAAAACCAACAAAAAGTGTAAAGTGCGTCAAAGTGTGCCTCACGGCTGCGCTAAAAAGGCCCAGTTCAGCATAAATGCCAGACAACTCGTGCCTGACGCTGGTTTTCAACTGGACCTGACGTGTGAGGTGACGGATGTAAATCAGCTCGTGACGTGTGTATGTGTTACGGCTAATAGCCGAAGTGCGGCTACACCTAGTTTTAGCCGGCTATAACTAGGTGCAGCCGGTTAAAACTAGGTGTATCCTACTTATTAAGTTGTGAACTGCACCATACTGCTTACCGACCGATTAGGTTAGGTTAGGTTAGAATTGCGACCAAACGCGCGCGAGCCGAGCGAGCGCAGCGAGCGATGCCGCGGCAGCGGCCGGCGAGCGCTAGTCCAGCTGCACCTAGTTGTAGCCGGCTAAAACTAGGTGTAGCCGCACTTCGGCTATTAGCCGTAACATATGCATACTTAAATTCTCCAAGAGATCTACGTTTTGGAATGGGCAACTAGCTTCAACTTTCCAACTGGTCGACTTTTTGACAATTAAAAAGTGCCTGTAAATGGTTTAATTGAAATAAATGCTTTGAATTTGAGTTTGAAATAAAATAAATTTGTGTCAGATAAAATAAATAAAAATAGTAACGGGAAGGCAGAAGTTATGAATTTATTTACACAAAGTAATGTGCTTGCCGGGGTCCGAACCTGCGACCCACAACTCGAAAGTTGTAGCCGTTACTACTGGGCAAATACTGCTTTTTTGCACTCTGCGCGTTTATAAATATGGGAAAGAAGCATTTGCCTTTCAGTAAAACAAATACAAGGTAATATTATTAATACTACAGCGTAGTAATTGCAACTTGACGCACGCGTAAAACGTTACGCACAAGAACAAGAGACAAGCTGGCGGTAGGTGTAAGGTCCGCGTAAATTTAATTTAAGGCTCTGGTAACTTTAAATATTGTCGTTATGAGCGATAATAGTTCTTATTGAAATCCGATACGGGTTAAAATCTGTTGTAATAAATTCGATTAATAAATGAGCAAGCATTGTCGTAAAAATGCAAATAAAATCGTATAAAATTATATAATATTAACTATTTAATAATAAATAATCCATCACTAGATGCAGTTTGGCATTTCAAATTTTTTGGTATATTTTTAATTATAATTATAATTGTTATTGAAGGGATAAACTGGTTTTAAAGATAATTAAGAGGTGACTTTGATGATTTTTTTGATGCATTAAAGTATGTTTAATTATGTTTTGAGTTCCATCACTCTTTGAAAAAAAGACTTGAAAATATTTTAATTTTTTTTTCTTTCAAAATTATTTACGGTTAAATAGATACACTGGTTTAAAAAACCACCTTTTTGAGCGTTTTCAAGAAATCACCGCCTTAATGAGAAATGATCCCATTTCCTTTTTATGGGTGAGCAGGGATTTTGTTGCTGTGCTATCAAGCGAGGAAACGAGGAAGGGTTGCTTTCAATTCGTATTGATATTTGAAACGAATTTTGGCAAGATGGCCGCCATCTTGGAAAAAGTGTTCGCATGAACTCAAACTCAAAGCATTTATTTCAAATAAACCATTTACAGGCACTTTTGAATTGTCAAAAAGTCGAACAGTTTGGAAAGTTGAAGCTATGTAGTTGCCCATTCCAAAACGTAGATCTCTATGGAGAAGAACGGGCAAGAAACTCCATGGACACTCTTTTTAATCATGTTATGTACCTATTACAAAAACTTGGGAACATTATTCTTGTTGCTTCTATATGTGAGAACAATGTAAAAAAAAAAACAATTCTAAATATAAGATTTATAATTATCCATGGAAGTTAGGAGATGACTAGTCTCAACCGACGGCGCCCGTTCACGAACTTGACGCGTGGATCAGCACCATCCAGCTCAACCATTTTGTAGGGAACCGAATGATCCAACACACGCGCCACCATCAGCAAGACATTTAAGTGAGCATGACATACTCTCAACTGCCACGCTTTTTCAAGTCAACGTACATCAAAACAACATAATTATTATACGGATGCATGGTACTCACATTTACAAAGTTTAAACAAAATGCTTCTAAATTATACAAAATTATAGTTTGCAATGTATTTGAGAAATTAATAAAATTTGATTTCCAAAAAGAAAGAAAAATATTTAATATCTTTTGAAATCTTATATTCTGTCTCTTGATTCTCAGGTGGAGTTTGTTGCTAGGCTAGGACTTGGGGTCGTGAAATGAACCACCATGCTGGGACTGGCAGGTAAGCTCAGAACATTGGCGTAAACTGTTTCTGTCATCTATCGGCATGAACTATGATATAGTTTATGTCGTGGTAATATTAACCAGTCAGTAAAGTTATAGCATGGTGATTTAGTATCGCCACTCGGGGAAGCAATGTTAAAATTGTTTTTTTTTTATTTTGTTTCATGCGGGAGCTGATAAAATGTTATGTATTCCAGAAAATTAAATGCTTTGTAAAGGCCTTTGCAATGATAAACAAAAAATTGGATCACTAATGTTTTTATGAACACTTTTCTTTAGCTTAGTAATTTTCCTATCATTTTATATCACCTACAAAAATATGTATTTAGCCAATTCGAAATATTACGTGATAACATTTTAATTTCCCTGCAGACGTGTTTTTGCATTTGAGTAATGTCCAATAAACGTAATTTATTAACTTCAGAGATACACGATTAAGAAAGGGTCTTGGAAAACTCATTTTTGCCTGAGCCGTGTGGTTGCCATAACTTAGCCAAAGTTATGGTAACCGCACAGGTCGAGGACTTATTTTCTTAGAAAGAAGAAATAAGTCACTTAGTAGTCGCGTCTGATAGTATCTATTCTCAAGAACTACCTGTTATTACCAATACTCATGTTTTTTTTTTTGGGTGGGAAATCCTCAAAGAACTTCTCCCGCTCTGGGTGGAGCGGGAGGGCGTGTCAGACTTTTACTGACTAAAACCCACCCGTGTTCCCTCAGTTGCCTGTGTGCCAGGGGCCGCGGTATCTCTTTCGAACAACCCGCACCCCTGGCAGGCATCGGCCCTTGCGGACCCCCCCATTGGTGCTGACATCTCTTTGAGGCGCGCGAGGAACACAGCGCGCCGTCGACCCGGGCTTGGTCCTTACCGGACAGCGAGCTACCCAATACTAGCCGTCCGACCAATACTCATGTTCATGATACAATCACTTATCTACTAGAGGTTTCTGAAACCGACAGGTGCAAGTGCGGCATATTTTTTTACAAAACCCATGAAGCCTAATAATCTATAATAATTCCATCACCATAATTTACAAACTTTTTACAGATTAACACTGCGGCAAAGCCTATAAAACGTGAGACTCTAAGCAACACCTTTTCTTCAGACGAAAAGTGATGGCCCCACCTAACATTACCAAAGAAAAATTGGGGTGGTGGTTTAAAATTTCAGGGACTACTTAACGTCTTGAATATTTCAGTGAGTACTCAGAACTGAGAAACAGCTGTCGTAAACTCGGATCTTGGTACAACAGAAAAGCGCTAGAAGAGCTGTAGAATCCGTAGATTTGTTAAGCTTTTTCTTTTGGCTTTTTTGGGGCGAGTCAGAGACGAGATATTTTTGGCGATTTGAAGCTGCTTCGTGTTTTTATTATTGTTTGAACTGTTGACAGGAAAACTTTATGACGTCATGTTATGCTATCATTATCAGAGGCCTGTGCGGCTATAACGTGATTTCAAGTGGAAGACCATTGTTTAGTTCCCAGATATAATCTTTTTAAGGAAAATATACGTAATAATAACATTATTGAAACACCGTTTTGTTTCTAGAATTGAGTCTAAAAGGATTTGTAACGGTCTACTTACGATGAACACGCCTACTAAACAGGAATTAGTGACGAAATCAGTTAAAGCAGGCGGGTTGTGAAAGTTATAAATATTATTCCGTCAGTACCTACGTTCTTTTAGGATAATTTCCGACCTCAATGCAAGCGAAGCCACGGGAAAAAGCTAGTTAATTTATTATGAAAACATAGGTGCGCCAAATCACAACGATTATTTTACAATGCAAGGACATACATATTGCATCACCCAAATTCCATAGTAAGAAGCAAGACTATAAATCTGGAGGCTAGATGGCCAGCTAAAAATATAATCCAGCCAGTCAGTAACAATCCCAAAGGTAATAAAATGTATATTATAAAAACTAGAACTTCCAGTTTCACAGATGTGTGGTACTTTTTGAGGTATTTTTATAATCAATTAATGTCAAGCACCCCACGCTTTTTAATTGAATTAAAATTACTTTCTACTTTTTTAGTTTGGTTTTTAAAACGTGTTTTTTAGTTTTTTAAATTATTATTTATTTTCTATTTTTTAGTTCTGCTAACTAGAAAATCGTGATTTTTTTTTCCTTTTTTTAATTTTTCTCATTTTTTTTTTAGTATTGAATTGTCATCGGTCCTCGATAAGTTTACAAAGTTTCAATGAAATCTGACCGTTTAAAGTGGGTCAAAATCACGCCCTAAGGAGTCGGTTACAAACATACAAACAAACAACAAACATACAAGTGAAGCTAATATAAAGCGTGTAAAAACTAGAACTTCCAGTTTCACAGATGTAAGGTCAGAGTTACAATCAAGCTAAGTGCTCTCTCTGCGTTGTTATTGTGTGACCATATTATGTTGGGGCGACTTGGGAACTGGTGCTATTCATTTTAAGTGGTGTTAAGAATGCGGAATTGGTTGTGCTCGTGGAAATAATTAGCTGATTCTTTTTTTAACCGACTTCAAAAAGGAGGAGGCTTTCAATTCGTCGGAACCTTTTGTTTTATGTATGTTCCCCGATTACTCAAAGATGGCTGGACCGATTTGGTTATTTTTTTATTTTTTGTTTATAAGGGTGTAGTTCCCAGGTGGTCCCATGATCATCAAGTCAGGATCTGATGATGGGATCCTGGAGAAATAGAGACAACTCTTCAAATTTTATAGGCACACGAAGCGATTTAGGTATTTTTTGGAAGAGTACTTTCTCGGAGTGGTCTTATTTCAATTTGGTGAAGATCTGATGAAGAACTTTGGAGATAGGCAACGGAACTCCTCAATAAATAATAGCAAATGGACTGCGGATTGCTGAAATCTCATGTCTGTCTATTGCTTACACCAGTTCATAACATAACATCACGCCGGTATGCTGTAAAGGGGTAAGCACATGTGAACCACTAAAATGTGAAAAAAAAAACTTTTTCCATAAAAAAACACTACAAAGTGAAAAATAAATTTAATTTCTGAAAGCGGTGACAAAAAATTAAAATACAGGTCCAAAGACACCGACTTCCGAAATTAAAGTTGTTTTTCACTTTGTAGGTAGTGTTTTTTTGGAAGTCGGTTGTTTGAGTGAGAGCTTCCTCAAAGCTCGATAGATGGCGTTATTAAGTTTTCTAAATCTCACAGTTAAGATTTTCTGCAAATGTGATGTGTTGAATCGTTTTTTTGAATATATTTGTACTCGCAGGAAACTTTGTTTCATTTTGATTTATTGGGCAGTTGTCAGTTATCGGGTGCATCAACATTTATGGTCCTTTCGAGTCGGATTTAATTGTTTATATTTTTGAATGTGTGGCACGGAAAACAGGGTCGATTACCCTGAAGTGCAAAGTTCATCACCGATAGTGACGTGGTGATCAGCAGTACGACGAGGTTGGCGTAAGAGAGGCACCAACAGTGTTGTGAAGACTTCGCCCTTCGAAGACAGCGACAGGGAAAGCTACAAATGTGACAAGATCATCGAGCGGAACGTCAAGGACTGTGACGACACATTATGCAGCGACGTCATCAGTGATGTGCTTAAAGAGGTTTGGTTGAAGCAAAACTGTGAGTTTCGATCAAAGAGTTTTTAATCTAGACGTGTAATTTTCTCAGTGAAGTGAAATTTAATTTCGAAGTGTTTGGGACTTGTAGAATTTTAGCATTAGTTTTAGACTTAGAATAGATTACGAAAAAAAGTGTTGTGACGGGGAACCTATGCCCGATTTTTTCTAAGTTTAAATAATGTTTCAAACACTTGTAATTTTTTTCGGTTTTATCATTAACTTGTAAAATTTTATGGATTATATTCGTGTTAATTTTCACCAATTGCTTTAAATTACTGAATTCGTTTTGAATTATTAAAAGGTTTATAGATTATAACACAATGGAATCCTTACGTAAACTACAGATGAATAACAAAACGATAATTGAAAAAGCTAGAATTAATTTTAAAAAATCACCAAAAGATCGTTTAACAGTAAGTTATTTAGAAGCACGACTTGAGTCACTAGAGTCACAGTGGCAACAATTTGTAGAAACTCATAGGCGCATTGTAGAAAAGGCTACTGACGAAGACGTCGAAAAATATGTTTATTTTACATCAGACATATACGATCAAACAGAAGATGCATATTTGACATATAAGTCTGAGTTAAAAGAGCTATTAATAAAACCCAGTCCTTCTAATGTTAATTTATGTAGTAATAACAAAAATAACTCAAATGTACAGCTACCAAAGATTTGCTTGCCATCGTTCTCGGGGCAATATTCAGAGTGGGTTACGTTTCGCGATTTATTTAATTCACTGATCGCTAACAATGAAACACTGGATGAAGTTCAAAAACTACATTATTTAAAAGCTCATCTTTCAGGCGAAGCAGAACAATTGCTACGCCATATTCCAGTAACTGCATCTAACTATCGTGAGTGTTGGTCTTTGTTAAATAAAAGGTATGACAATAAAAGATTTCTAGCCAACAATATGCTGAAGCGGCTTGTTTATCAGTTGCCCATTATTAAAGAATCATCAAATGCTATTAAAACTCTGTTAGATACCACTGTAGATTGTCTTCATGGATTGCGCACTTTAGGTATTGTTGTAGATACGTGGGACGCAATTGTTGTTTTTTTAGTATGTGACAAATTAGATCCTGAATCCCGTAAATTGTGGGAGTTGAGGATAAGTTGTAATGATGAGTTACCTAAACTTGATGAACTAAAAATTTTTATGGAGTCGAGGTTTAGAGCTTTGGAATATTTAGAACCCAAAACAAATCCCAAACCTTGTGCTCGTAATGCTAATAAATCTTTTCATATCACTAACACTCTAAATTGTATTGTTTGCTCTGGAGATCACAAATTATGTCATTGCAAAGAATTTTCTAAGAAACATTGTGACGAGCGTCGTGAGTTTGCACGGGTCAGTAAGCTCTGTTTTAACTGTCTTGGAACAAACCATTCTGTATACTTTTGTCGTCAGTCCACCAGATGTCACTTTTGTAAAAAGAAGCACCACTCACTATTGCACCCAAAAACAACTGCCAAATCTGCTGAAAAATGTTGATAGTTCAGCAGACAGGAATGTTGCGGCTGCTAATGCAGCTACTTCTTCCAATCACCGCGAGATTACCAAACCAATTTGTTGTTTTGCAGATGTTCATAACCAGGGTCTGTTAGCCACAGCCTTGGTCAACGTTGAATCAAGAACTGGGACTGCTCTTGTTTTAAGAGCCCTGATGGATCAGGGCTCTCAGGTCTCTTTCATTACAGAGGCTGCAGTACAGTTGCTTGGATTGAAGAAAACACCTGCTTACACCGACATACTTCGACTAGGCGATGATGAGGGAAATACAATGCCCTCTAAGTGGAAAGTTCAATTCAAATTGCAGTCACGCCTAGATCCCACTTTTGTTTTATACGTCAATGCTTATGTATTGAATAGGCTTACATCACATCTTCCTGAGAGGAAGATCGTTCAGGTGTTGCCTTTATTTTTATCTTTGGAATTAGCAGATCCTTCCTTTGACATGCCTGGGAAAATTGATTTGCTGTTGAGTACACGTGTGGTCGGGGAAGTTTTAATGGATGGTCTAGTCAAGGGTCCGCCTGGAACTCCAGTCGCTCAAAAGACTAAATTAGGATGGATTCTGTCTGGTGAGATCCACACATCGTCAGTCTCTAGGCCAGTTTGTTATAACGCTGTATTAAAGTCAGATGTGAACACTCTACTGAAGAAATTTTGGGAGTTAGAGTCAGAGCCGTCCACTCACAAGGCTATGTTGACCGAAGAAGAGCAGAAATGTGAGGACTTTTTCGCTAACTCAACAAAAAGAGATGAAACAGGGCGATATATTGTCAAATTGCCGTTTAAGTCTGATCAACCTAGAAGTCAGTTTGGTAGATCAGAGGCTATCGCTCGTAAACGGTTTCACATGCTGGAAAGAAGACTGGCAACCAATCCTGATTTTAAAACGCAATATACTGCTGTTATCAACGAGTACGTTCAGTTAGGACATGCTGAAGTTGTTTCCCAGGAGGATTTAGGAAAGGATGCTGTTTATTTGCCGCATCACGCTGTAGTACGCGATGATAGAAGTACTACTAAGGTTCGGGTCGTCTTTGATGCTTCTTGTTCGGGATGCAATGGAGTTTCGTTGAATGATGATTTAATGGTTGGCCCGAGATTACAATTAGATTTGCGTCAAATCATTATGCGGTGGCGCCGCCACCCCATAAGTATAGTAGCGGACATTGTGAAGATGTACCGTCAAATAAAGGTAAATGATGAGGATATTGATTTTCAGCGTATTTTGTGGCGCGACAACCCTGATTCGGAGTTGCAACATTTGCGGTTGTTGCGTGTCACTTTTGGTACATCCTCTGCTCCTTACCTGGCAGTACGTTCTTTGCAGCAGATTGTTTATGATGAAGGAAGCTGTTTTCCTTTAGTGTCAGATCGTATTATAAAGGATTTTTACGTCGATGATTTCTTATCTGGTTGTGAGTCTGTTGATGAAGGTCAGCAAATTTATCAGCAAATGAATGAGTTGTTAGGTCGTGGAGGTTTCCAGCTGCAAAAATGGTCAAGCAACAGTGAAGAGTTGTTCAATAAAATCAAAGATGGTTCATCAAATGAAAACTTGGAATTTAAAATGGATACAGTCATGAAAATTTTGGGTTTAACCTGGGATAGAAACACAGACCATTTTAAATACACTGTCCATCTTCCTCTTATTAATTCTCCAGTGACCAAAAGAAAAGTAATTTCTGACATTGGCCGATTATTCGATCCTCTTGGTTGGCTTGCTCCAGTAATAATTACAGCTAAAATATTCATCCAACGTCTTTGGCTTGCAGGCATCGACTGGGATGATGAACTTCCAGATCATCTTTTGAAAGATTGGCTTTGTTATAGGAACAACCTGCACAACCTCAGTAATTTTCGATTACCACGATGGATTCACACAAGTCGACACAATGTCCTTCGAGAACTACAAGGATTTTGCGACGCTTCTAACAACGCCTACGCGGCTGTTGTCTATATTCGAACTGTCGATTCTAACGGCCATGTTCACAACAGTCTAATAGCATCCAAGACTAAGGTGGCCCCTGTTAAACAGGTTTCTATACCTCGTTTAGAGTTATGTGGCGCTGTGCTTCTCTCAAAACTTCTTTGTGAAGTTTCGGACACCTTAGAAATTGCAAAAGAAAATGTACATGCTTGGACTGACTCTTCAGTGGTACTCGCTTGGTTGAGTAGCCACCCAAGTCGATGGAAGACATTTGTCGGAAACAGAGTTTCTGAAATACTCACTGTCATGGACAATCATCAATGGTCACACGTCCAGTCTAAGGAGAATCCTGCAGATTGTGCTTCGCGAGGAGTAAACCCGTCCGAGTGTGCAGAGCTTGAATTGTGGGTGCAAGGACCTAGTTGGCTGAAAAATAAAACTATAGATTATAGCAAAAGGGAATTTGAGAAAACTAATCTAGAAAAAAAGGAAAAGATATTAGATGTTGTCTGTAATGCTATAGTGAAAGAAAATGACATAATGGTCAAATATTCATCTCTTAGGAAGTTAACTAGAGTCATTGCATATTGTAGAAGATTTTTAAAATCAAGAATTAATATGTCTTCTACAATTTATTTAAACTTTTCTGAAATCAATCAAGCTTTACTTATATGTATTAAAATATGTCAAAAGGAGCACTTTAAGGAAGAAATAGATATTTTAAAAATAAAAGCAACAATAAATAAAAAGGGAATACTTACCTCGCTCAATCCTTACTTAGATCAGGAAGATATTTTGAGAGTTGGCGGGAGGTTAAATAGAGCGAACATTCATGAAAATATGAAACATCCTATAATCATTCCACACAAGTCACACTTGACACACCTTTTGATAGCTGACGCTCACGAACGTACGTTGCATGGTGGACCTCAATTAGTTATTAATTATTTAAGATCCAAATACTGGATCATCAGTGCGAAGAGTGTCATAAGGCAATATGTACGCAAGTGTGTGACTTGCCTCCGTCATTCCGCTAGACCTGTAGCACCTTTAATGGGTCAGTTGCCATCTGCTAGGGTAACTGCTAACCGACCTTTCTTTAAAAGTGGCGTGGACTATGCCGGTCCTATTAACATCAGGCCCACAAAGGGTCGCGGTTATCACTCCATCAAAGGCTACATTTGTTTGTTTGTTTGCATGGCCACTCGGGCCTTGCATTTAGAAGTAGTAAGCGACATGACGTCACAAGCATTTTTAGCCGCCTTCAAACGCTTTACAGCTAGGAGGGGTCATTGTGGTGAGATGTGGAGCGACAACGGCACTACCTTTGTGGGAGCCAACCGGGAGTTGAGGGCATTGTTCACCCACGAAAGGTCTGGTGTAGCATCAGACATTGCTGAATGGTTAGCAACCAATGGTACAAGTTGGCATTTTATTCCACCCCACTCGCCAAACTTTGGAGGGCTTTGGGAGGCTGGAGTAAAGTCTTGTAAACACCACCTCAAACGAGTCATAGGCAACAGCACACTAACTTTTGAAGAGTTAACGACTGTGCTAGCTCAAATCGAAGCTTGTTTAAATTCCAGGCCAATATCAACGATAAGTAGTAATGCGGAAGACCCATATCCTCTGACACCAGGACATTTTTTAATAGGCGAGCCTTTGCTGCTTGCGCCGGAATCCAACTTTGAAACGTCAAATATAAGCACTTTGAAGAGGTGGCATTTAATTCAACGTATGGTCCAAAATTTTTGGCGTAAATGGTCCCGTGAATATTTGGTTCAGTTCCATCAAAGAAACAAATGGTCTCATCAAACTGTAGAACCAAACGTGGGTGAAGTGGTATTAGTAATGGAGGACGATTTACCTCCTGCAAGGTGGCTTTACGGTCTTATTACTTCAAAGCATACTGGCTCGGACAATATCACACGAGTTGTTTCATTGCGTTGTAAGGGTTCCATCATAAAAAGACCTGTGTCAAAGTTAATATTGCTTCCTGTCACTACTTGATAATATGTTATGTTTTTTATGGTCTATAATTGACTAAGAATAGTGGTTAATTTATAATTTACGTTTTTGTTTAAGATGTCATTTCAAACTATAGTTTTATAATTGTAGATACTTATTATACAGTCCACTTATGTTTATTTATTTTTTGAATTTTGTGCTGCCCTCCCATCTATTTTGGAATTTGCTTCATGGTGGGTAGTTATTTAAGTTTATTTTATTGTTATGATTAATTTAGTTTTGGACATTCTGTCCATGGTGGGCGGGATGTTTGAGTGAGAGCTTCCTCAAAGCTCGATAGATGGCGTTATTAAGTTTTCTAAATCTCACAGTTAAGATTTTCTGCAAATGTGATGTGTTGAATCGTTTTTTTGAATATATTTGTACTCGCAGGAAACTTTGTTTCATTTTGATTTATTGGGCAGTTGTCAGTTATCGGGTGCATCAACATAATAGAAAAAGTTTAAAAGATCAGAAGTGTATTTCTTTACATGTTAACGAATTATTTTATCTTTGGTGTTTTACAAAAAGTGGAAACAAGCCACGATGAAAAATATCTTTCAAGTTGAGGGAAATAAGGTTACAAAAGACGGCGCGGCCGGATGAAACATTTTACCATCAGAAAAAGACAGTTTGTGTTGGTTCCCGAATAATAGATAGCAAAAAAAAAAAAACACGTTTTTGTAGTTAGCAGAACTAAAAAATAGAAAATAAATAATAGTTTAAAAAAATAAAAAACACGCTTTAAAAACCAAACTACAAAAGGAGAAAATAATTTAATTCAATTAAAAAGCGTGGGGTGCTTTTTGAGGTATTTTTATAGGTAATCAATTAATGTCAAGGACCCCACGCTTTTTAATTGAATTAAATTATTTTCTCCTTTTTTAGTTTGGTTTTTAAAGCGTGTTTTTTATTTTTTTTAACTATTATTTATTTTCTATTTTTAAGTTCTGGTAACTACAAAAACGTGTTTTTTTTTCTCGTTTATTTTTTTAAATTATTGAATTGTCATCGGTCCTCGACAAGTTTACAAAGTTTCAATGAAATCTGACCGTTTAAAGTGGGTCAAAATCGCGCTCAAAGGAGTCGGTTACATACAAACATACAAACAAACAAACATACAAGTGAAGCTAATATAAAGCGTGTAAAAAGGGTTCCTGATATAATGAAATGATGTCGATTCACCAAACGTTCAGTGTCAACTCAACATTCCTATGCAGTCCATTATACGTTTTGCATACACTTCCACCTATGCTTCTTAATACAGTAACTGTGATACTAATTAATAATAAATTACATTTTTACCCCATCAAGCGGCAAAATTAGTCTTAATGTAGGTCACCCATAGTTTAAATGCTCCAACCGATTTAGGCAAATGAGGTGACATTCCATTTTATAATTACTCCGGACATTATACAGAGTAGGTGACGTCACGCTAAATTCAAATAGGCGGGCGATATACGTTGGTACCTAACCTTAAAATTTGAAAATATCTGCTTGTAACTGTCATGTTGTATTGTCGACCTCGTAATTACTCTATCACCCTAAGATTTGATCTTATTTGCACGTCGTATAACAGTAAGATATATTTATTTGTGTAATAGTTAGATTCAACCTTAGTAAAGTTTAAATTTACTGGGAAATGTCAAAAGTGTGGTGTGTGGTAAAGCAATTACAAGGTCAACTTTACTTAGGGCAAAGATAGGTAGACGAATACTTATTTTTAGCCAAGATTGCGGAAGTTTGTTTGCACTTTTCGATGTTTTTCTTCCGTACGTTAAAGGTTCTTAAAAAGAAAGTAAGACATTAATTTAGTGCCATTCAAAATGTCATAGTTAATAATACCTATCAGTTAGATATTAAACCACGAATCGCTTGCTTGAACAGCAGTAACTTAAACATACGAAATTGACACTCAAACAACTAAGCTACTTTGAAATACAATTTGTGACATGAAAACGTATACTTGGAATAAGTGCTATATCCATTCAGTTTCTTGCTATCACACAACAGTTAAGTAGTACGGCAAGTATCAGACAGCTTCTAAAATCCGTCGTGTGCAGGATACATTGTAAACTACAAGATGCTTTCAGGGGCATATCGTAGATGTCAAACTTGCAATCTGACAAAGTGCTTTTTGTGTGTCGCTGTAGAGTGCATACATTTTTGGATAGTTTTGGTTATTTTGTAAATTTTTAAGGCTCCGCTTTGATTACAAATAGTATTTATGCAGTCATTATATTTCTGTTTAATATCCATTTTTGAAATATAAGACAATTACGTAGAGATTATTAGAGATTAGAGAGAAAAGGGCAAACACAAAAACGTAGTACCAGACGGGAAAACAACATTTGCTTAAGACCACCACGAACTAATTACGGAAGAAAAAATATTCTTTACGAAGGAACAGAATTGTATAATAAATTACCGAATGACATTAAAGAGATACAGTCTTTTACTTTATTCAAACGAACCATAAAGCACCACATCTTAAAAGATTTCTCTAGGTTTTAAATTTAACCCATCACATCAATCAATTTAATTTATATCCTCATCAATTATTATTATTTATTGTTTACTAATTTGCTAAGTATAAAGAAAACTAGAATACGTACTCTGTATTTTCGAAACATTACAGTACATATAAATATTTCAATGTGTAATTGCTATTGACTTGCCTTCAAGGTTCGATAAGTAATAGTACACCCACTTTTTCCTTTTGCCCACAACACTGTAAAAATTGTGTGTCTTCTAATTAACTTATTTATTTACGAATATCTACCTTCTTCATAAGTAATTCTCGTATTTAGTTTTAAGATTACCTTGTATTTCTCATATTAAGTGAATTGTATTTTTTTTTGAGAAATAAATGTCTTAAACCGTATTAACAACTCTAAAAATGAACGCCCATCTACAAAGTTTTCTATACAAATATTTAAAATATGTATGTAACGAGCAATGGAGGGGCGATCATTTTTAGAGTGGTTTATCTCTACTAAGCTCAAACATAAAAAAGTTTTCGCTTTCGTGTGTTTAAGTATTAATAATACATTCAGTAGATACGTTTTATTGTGCTATAATAGTGAATAAAGTTTAATAATAGTTTTTATTTTACCTTTACAAAGGCTACAAACCAAGCTTAACGTATTTATCTTCAAGTTTCCAATCAATGCGAATTTGAATTAAAATTATTTCAAAAACGGTATTCATTTGTTACAAATGACTGTCAATAAGATACTCATTCGAATTAGGAAGTCTGATGTAATTGATGCTTAAAAAAAAATATAACGTTCTCAAAATCTTAACCTCCCTATCAACCTCGGCGGGAGTGACAAATGTATGATACACCGCGATACCGGCAAGTATTAGTATTAGTATTTATTTATTTAGTAACACCAACAAGTACAACATCTAACAGTTTCCCAAAACGATGTTATACACACATATTAAACTATTTATATCTATAAAATACACTCTAACATAAATCTAATTCTAATTAATTCTTATATACTTTGTGCCGATACTATAGTGGTGCTACGATCGGTAATATACCTATGCTCCATTTACAATAGCATTAGACAGAAGTTAAAAAATAATAGTTTAAAAAACTAAAAAACACGCTTTAAAAACCAAACTAAAAAAGGAGAAAATAATTTAATTCAATTAAAAAGCGTGGGGTGCTTTTTGAGGTATTTTTATAATCAATTAATGTCAAGCACCCCACGCTTTTTAGTTGAATTAAATTATTTTCTCCTTTTTTAGTTTGGTTTTTAAAGCGTGTTTTTTAAACTATTATTTATTTTCTATTTTTTAGTTCTGCTAACTACAAAAAGTGTTTTTTTATTTTCTCATTTTTTTTTAAATTATTAAATTGTCATCGGTCCTCGACAAGTTTACAAAGTTTCAATGAAATCTGACGGTTTAAAGTGGGTCAAACCCGCGCTCAAAGATTCCGTTACATACATACAAACATACATACAACCCGAGCTAATATAAAGCGTGTAAAAAAGGTTATGTTTAATGTACACTTTGTAACAAAATTACATTAAACGTGTTGCAGTTACAATTAATGCCAAATTTATTATAATTTATTTCAATATTAGGTGTCACACTTTATTGTAATCATGTGTAAATATTTAATGTTTTGCACTCCTGCTTCTAGAGCCTCTTTTTTCTAAAGCTATAATAAATGGAGTATAGTGATTATAAAGTCAAGTTAGATCATTTATTTCAATTAGACCATTAAAAGGTTACTTCGAAAGTTCGCATAAAAAAATCAAAATGAATTATATTAATTAGATGATAAGAAAGTGTTTCACAAAATTGAGAGACATTTAAAATCACTCATGATGGTTCGGTTTTGTAAAACAGATGAAAATACATACTTCGAATCATTCCACGAAAAATAACCATCTCTGTAATAAAAACCGCAACGAATCAAATTATAGTAATTACCTACTGCCTTTTGTCCCGTATGGTGCCGGACGTAAAAGAATAGCACCAACCCATTACTTCCCGTGGGTGTCGTAGAAGGCGACTAAGGGACTTACTAGAGAATGTGCAGCAGCGTTCTCTATGCATTTGATCACCATACTGCGATCGCCAACCCGCCTACCAAGCGTGGCGATTATGGCAAATTCCCCTCCTTTTGGGGGAGGCTTCTGTCCAGCAGTGGATGTCTTTCGCCTGACATGGCGATGTGTCCCGATAAAGATATACGAGTACGTGGGTCACTCAGAAAGTTTTGCGAAAATAAAATGTTCTATACGTAAATATTTTTTTTTTAAATTTGGTATCAACTCTTAGAGTATTTTATTTTGAGCTGAAACTATGTGTATAAAGGTTCTATACCAGCTGTTATCTTTTCTGCCTTTTGCCAATAGGTCATGAAAACAGTAATCATACCGATAGATATCATTAAAATATGATCTTTGAAATTGCTTCCCTCAAAAATGTAATTGTGATTTCGCCCTTGTTCTAATATAATATTGTTTTGCCTTGTTCGAATATTCATTATTTTTAAACGTTTAGGTATTTTTCGGAAGCGGGACATATGAGATGACTGCTGGCATTTTAATTAAAATATATTCGTATATTGTTTCCGTAATTATTTTCTTTCCGTGTTTTTTTGTTTACTTTTTTTTTGTATAAAAGAATATTGAAACAGTGTCGCTTAATAAATTTCTTGTAAATTATTTTCATTACTTAGTTGCCTATATTTACGTATCAAAAACAGTCTGTAAAAAGCATAACGTTCCATAGATGTATGTACTGCTTTTTTCTGACAGAATTTTTAGTAATAATGTCGTCGACACATCTTTTCGAAGTGCGATTTGATTGTAAATACCACTATATAATTTTCGCAAACATGAATCATAATTTTGATATGATCAAGGATAGACCACGCCTCGCCTTCAGCACTTGAATAGATTCCAATCCAACCTTTTGGCCCCTAATTTTACAAACCACAAATGGCAAAACTTTTAAGAAATCGCGCCCAGAACTTATACAGGCCCCTTTGTAAGCCGAATACCGGTTTTCAACGAAAAAAATGGAAAAACATAATTTAATTCATAAAATTAACGTTCCGAGACTTTAAAGGCTTTTCAGTAGAAGTCACTTTTGAAGTGCGACACAGATTGAAGTTACTAGAAGGGGTAAAAATGATCGTAAAGATTTTTATGTGGTTTTTATTGTTTCTTTTGCATTTATTGCTGAAGTTTGAGTGTTTATGTTCAGGAAGTTACTTCGTGAATGTTTATCATGGACGAGACTAATTTTCTTTGATAATTGTCTGCCTATATCTAAGGGTGATGATCAACCCGTTAAACCAGTCAAGTGTAGCGTAAATGAAATCATTTCCTGACGATCTTAAATTCTCTTAGCGAGTGCATAATTTTCATGAAACATTGTATACAGGGAAGCTTTAAATTAAACACCTATTTAAGTTAGTTAGATACCTACCTAAATTAAATTTTATAAAACTCTGTCACCTATAGAAACCTGCAATATCAGCGAGTAATACTTAGGGGCTTTATCTTCGAAATTCACGCAGACGAAGTCGCGGATGACCTGCTAGTTTTCATATTTTTATGAACTCTTTTTTGTTTTGGTCATATCTGGCCTAAAAATTGTATGGTGCTAAGAAGCCATGTGACATAAATAATAATCTTAAAAAAAAAACATGTCATTTATTGATCTCTGCTAGGTACTATTTACCAGTGAACTTACCTTTTCCTCAGGAAAAATGGGGATTGTCTAGGTACATACTATAAACATTAAATAATGTGCAAAAAAAACTGTTTAAAATCAATGTCACACGAAACGTGACGTTCCATAATTAAATTCTTAAATTACCAGTGAAACTCTTACGCTGACATAACAGCCCGCCAACTTCCGCGGGTTCGGCTCGAGCCTGACGTTTGACAGTTGCGGTTCGTAATTAAAAGTGATTTTCAACCTACATTTTTGGAGTTCCGACCCAACAATATTGGCTTTTTGGAGAATGTTTTGGTGTCATTTTACATTTTAAATGGAAGTTGAGATTTTTGTGTGATCATGTTTTTATTATCGGCTTCGATCAATGGGGGTTTCAGATTATTTCTACAGAAAGGGAGTCAAACAAGCTGACGAACATGATTAAGAAGGGGTAAGCTATGTATTGTCATCTTTAGAGATGAAGATGAAATATCTCATGTGCGTATAATTTTATGGGAAATCATACTCTTCAAGTCCGACATACCTACAGCAACGCCGATGCTCTAGACAAAATAAAACTGTTTGCTAATTGAATTGTATAATTAATTATATTTATGACATTGATTTACACTCGGTGATTACTTTAACTCACACACTGACTTAATACTTGCTAATATTCTAGAAAAATCGTATACTTACTTTTACAATGTTTGTAAATGTGTGAGCACCATGTATGATCTATCATAGTATTAATTTATCTGTATTACTTCAATTTGATTCTTTTTATTTAATTGGGTATGGTAATTTTATTCGGGGTGCATCGTTTTCACACATAATCATATAATGAATGTACTATGTTAAATATTGTACTTAAAACATTTTAAAAGAGTAACGGTGGAGTTTCTTGCCCATTCTTCTCCATACGAAACTACATTTTGGAAGGGGCGACTAGAATCAATTCTATTTTAATGTAAATGTTGACGTTCAAAACTGCCTTTTAAGTGCCTATTTGAAATAAATGCTTTGATTTTGACTTTGCTTGGTGGCTAAGTTGTGTATGGTACTTTTTGGCACAAATCATTATAACTTATCCAATTAAAAGAATATTGGTACATAATATAAATGTTTCCTCATCAACGATAGTTTTGTTCTACATAATACCCGGGGGTTTCTGTTACGATACTGTGACACAAGTATGAGTGACGACACTTTAAAAACAGAACTTTTTGTCAAACCCGCTAATTCCATGTGACTGCCAATGTAATAGAAATCGTCAACCTATTTTTTTTAATGCGCTTTCGTCAGACACAAATCTAACTTTATTATATTCAATCGTTTGCAGCTATCGTCTTCCAAATAACAGCCTTATTGAGTGCCAAGTTCCTACATTTAATCGCGAAAGTTTGTAAGTATGGATGGATGGATGGATGTTTGTTACTCTTTCACGCAAAAACGGCTGAACGGATTTGGATGAAATTTGGCACACAGATAGATTATAACCTAGATTAACATATAGGATACTTATTATTCCGATAGTACGTTCCCGCGGGTTAATTTCCGACTTCCATGCGGGCGAAGCCGCGGGCGGAAGCTAGTTATAGATAAATATAACGTCTTGTCGCACCTATAAAATTTAAAGACCCTTGTCACAAGCTATTGTAGAAATTTTAACAGGTTGAGATTAAACAAATTGCTTTGAATGGGTTTGACTGTTACACCGTGCTGTTTTATTATTTAGAAAGATAGTTTTTGTTTTCCGCATCTTTCTAAACATCAAAGACTTTGAGCTTGTTGCGTTTATATAGAGTTTACTTATCCCTGTGGTTTTAAGCAGAATGCCGCCCTTATTTCATGAATGTTTTATGAAATATAGGTAGGTGTGTTTGGAAACAATGTGTAGACATTCTTTGATTAAACTATTTAACGATTGAATAGAATAGAATACAATAGAAAACATTTATTCGACACAGACACAACACAACAGCAACAAACATATAAAAAAAGAAAGAGAACAATAAACATAACAATAAAATTGTAGTAAAATTGTGCTGAGCGTGCCCATACCGAAAGGGTTACCATCTCAACATTTGCTGGGCGTTAGACACCCAGCACTGGTTTTCAGTTGGCACCCCGCAGTGACACACGGACGCAGGCAAATAAAATAGATACATACTTGAATATTAGTAATAAAAATGTTTATGAATACATAAATAAATAATGTAAAAGATTTTTTGTGTGCTACTCAGTTCAGAGCCTTTTGAGACAAAGGCGAGGGCACGGATTTACTTTTTAAAAGGAGGTCAACTTTAAACAACCTACAAAATTTGGAAAAAAATATTGCACTACGGTGTGATAGTCAGAATTCGTTTTGAGGTCAAATTTAATATCGTATATTTGTACAGTAAAAGTCATAAGTGGATTACCAATTTCAAAAAGCAATAGACTGACACTTCGGCTTAACTTACGACCTTCTTATAATAAGTAATTTCTATACTATAGACACACACACTCTCATACATCTACAAATGATTGTATTTCATAAATTCAACCATTAAAGTAGATGGCATGATAGCTTAGCGGTTACCATACTTGCGTTAGCGCGTTTGTGCGTAGCGAGTCGCGGGTTCGAATTCCACGCGTGGTGATAGTCTTTTTGTGTTTTAAAAATCGCTTTTAACTATAGTTTCTTGTTCTGTTCGTCTTGTCCACTAAACTTGTAAAACTTTATGATTATACCCACAGAAACCTAAATAAATTTAAATGATATTAAGGTGCAGTTAAGTTACGACTCATTCACCGCGACTAAATAGAACGGTGTTGTTTGTTATTGTGTGCTAGTGACGTGTGTTTAATCTATCAGCGGTGTTCTAGTTCATTTTAAAATGTAAGCATATTTAAATATAGAAATGAAAGCGAATATTATTGCGCTGCATAAAACCGGACTTAATATATCACAATTATCTGTTAAAACCGGACTGAGTGTGAGTATTATGATTTCATTATTTTAATAAACATTCATATAATTAAAGTATAACTGCTGATCCTTGTAGTTATTTTTTGAAACGTTTAATAAATATCATAAGGTCTAAATAGAAGAAAAATATCAAATTTCAAAGTAAATTTATTTCCTAGATTTTTGAACGATGAAAATAACATTATACTTACTTAATTAATATTTGTATGAAATTTCTATTTCAAACAATTTTGTTTCTAAATAGTAATACATATTAGCATGCATTTTGCTTAGTAGCCTAACAGTACCCCTTTTTTGTTTTAGTGAAATATTGTGAATCAGTGGGTGAAAAGATATAAGGAAGGGAGTAGCCTTGCCTGTCGAAAGCAAAGTGGAAGATACCAGCTCATAAAAAAGGCGCAGCAACAGCACATGTTCAGCGAATATGAAACAAGTGGTTTCAAAACGACAAGACATTTTGCTAAATTATTCGACACGCCTTTACGAACCGTGCGCCATGCACTCCACACAGAAGGTTTGCATCATCGAAAACCAGCTCAAAAAGTCAAAAACCATATTTAACGGAAAAAAAACATTAACATTAGAATATAAATTACAAATATTTATTGATTTTAGTAATATTCAAATAATATTGTGTCATATCCGTAATACGGATTATTTTGAGGTTTGGTTTCAATCTTCTTTTCGTTATGAAAATGAATACTTAAGCTATAACCTCAATAAGTCCTATTAAATACCATTTGTTAATTTTGAGGTTTGTGATACAACAAACTCACTCGCAGTAGAATAAAAGTAGTGTTACTGAGTCATTTAACTGTATTGTGACAACGCGTCTGCATTTGTTATATTTACGTGGGTAGATTTGCGTAGATTATTGTGGTTTCCTTCGAGTACCCACACACAGTAGAAATCACAGCACAATATTATTATATTACTAAGATACAATATTTTAAGCTTGATTATCATAGTTCACCAATTAGCTACTTTACTTCAATATATTGTTATTTATGAGAAACAAAACTGTTTTAAAAGTTATTATTAGTTATGTTTATACTTCATAAAATGATAACGAATAAACATTTTGTAATCACTTATTAAAACATTTTTATTCTTAATCCTTTATTTAAATAACAATATAAGTAATAAAAATAAAAAATCTCGTTTATTCATTTATCGCATAATAAATAATAAAATAAAAATATTTTATTACTTTTATAATAAAAGAACAGAAGAAGATTATTGTTGAAAAGAAAAATAAAATCTCATCGCGAGATTTGAACCCAGATCTATGAGTTTCTTAATCCCAGGCGACATGTTACGAGCTATCAGAACTTGATATTACAGTGTGAATTTTAGCAATGGTATGAACGGACCAAGGTCATATGTAATTACGTACTATGTGCGATGGTATGTTTTTTGTTTTATTCGACGCCAGTGTGTGAGTTCTGAGGTGTGCGTTCTGTGTTGAGACATCACTTATACACACAGCTGTAGGTACGGCCTGGACCGCGAGTTTATAGCAATATAACCCTTAGTATGGTAATGGACTTATGACTCCTTACTGTACAAGAAGGGTCGCTTCGATCGGACCAGCAGCTTTTATTGTGTTAATTATGTTGCTAGAGTCTATAATTAAAATTTAGCACCGTATCTTTGATGGCGCTGTAGCTAAATTAATAAATTTGCGTAGATATAATGATTTGCTGCTGTTATGGCACTGTTTTCTGCTTCTGATATAATATGTAGATCGATAACCACGTTTTACTGTTAAACGCAGTTGTCATAATATGATTAGATAAATGAGTTCCTATGGCTGACGTTGAGAGCTGCCAGAATTATGAAAATCTGACAATAATTTAAGAGCGTTGTACCAAATCTAGGCGTTCGGGATTTAGGTTTTTATTGCTCGACGCCGCGTAGTGAGTGCGCGTGTGTGCATTTTTCCTCATTTACGGCACACAGTTGTAACGCTGCGACGACTAAACGATCTTGATCTGTAACTATGGCGTACCTATATTTTTTTGAAATAAAAAGCTAGAGGTTTACGGAGAAAATAAAAAATACTGTCCACATTAGATTATTAGTGTATTTTAAATAAACTTGTACAAATATGGATGAAGAAAATAATATTATGTAGGTACTTATAAAAATAAACTCATTTTATTTGTATAAGTACCTACTTAATTGAAGTTTTATAAAACTATTTGTCTAAGGGGCATCGATCGACTTTTCCTTGGATCTATAATTTCTGGGAGAACACAATCAAGATAAAATTTTGCTAACCGCGGAGCCATCTTTTGTTCCCAAAAATTATCATCTCTGAAAACTTTGACGACTTTTATATTAAATTCACAGCCAGTCCAAACAGCAAACAAACACACATTCTTATTAGCGATGTGAAGTTGGCCTTGGATTTGATAAAACCAATCATGGTTTTTTTTTATAACCACATCGTCGCCACATAGTTTAAAACACTTTAATTTTTTTTGCTGAATAGCAATAACTGGATCGATACCAAAAACAGAAAAAAGGCACTTTATTTCGATGTTGCCATCTTCATATATGCCGTCCGGTGACGCGCCTAGGAAAAAAAGGGATTCATCAATAAACCCACAATAATAAAACCACATTTTTCGATGGATATGTTTTCTTGGCGACTTAGTTGTTCAACAGCTTTTACCTCGTTATCTTTCCCGTGTTTCACTGATGCCACATGATCTAACGAGTATCTATACAAAATACTTTTTGCAAGAGGCGCTGAATTAGAATTTGGTATTCTTTTGCAAATTTTTGAAAAATTCCTTCGATATTTATAGATTCCGGTTTTGTTTCTGTAACCTAAAAAAACACTAAATTAATGGAATTTTTCTAAGTTATAAACAGAGATTGGATATTCGGAAGCATATTTACATGAAGAACATTTTTAGCTATGAAAGTATGGAAGCCGCTTTGTTAATTATTTAATTATTATTTATTATTATTATTTATTAGTCAAAAGTTGGGAGCGAGTCGGAAGCTACATTTTTTGATGAGTCAGAAGTTAAATTTACTGGTGAAACCACAGTAGGAGGCGAGACAGAAGTTACAGTTGAGGATGCATTGGGGATTAGAGTATTTATCAAAGATGCTCTTAATTTTGATCTGAAAGAAAAAGAAAAGACATTTATTAAGGAAGTTAGGGAATTGACGGAACAAAAATTAACCAATACTTCATTGTGGGGTACCTACCCGTTATATTTAAATTTAATCAGTAATAGTAATGCATTCTAAAATAGAAACGGTTACGGTTGATGGGTGACCGCTAGTGGATTTGCCATTTACCTGACTAAGAGTATTATGTTGATAGAAAAACAATAACTTGCACAAATGTTTTGACAGCCTGTTAAAAAATTAAACAGGTACTTACGCAGCTTCTCTTGCCTTCTGCAAATTATTAATCATTTTACTTTTTCATGACCTAACCATAACCACCCACCCATCCATATGGATTCTACCCATATTCTGTAAGTAAAATAATGACAAGTTTGTAGAGAAAGAAGTTACAAGTTAAGTACATAATTCAACTTTACCTAATTAAAATATTACTTTTAATGAACAACCTCATTCAGATTCACAAAAAAAATAAAAAATACTTACGGATCAAAAATATTTTGTCGCACTATAATTTACGTATATATTACGCGTGGCGGTTGCGCGGCGGCGGGAGGTCAACCGACATAGGTCCTGCGTCGACGAGTGCCAGAGCACGACTGATTTATGTCGCTCGATTCACCCTATTTTATAATTACTTTGAAAAATTATTTTCATAGGTTATTGAAGACAGGTATTTTTTCTTTTTCACACATTAATAGTACTATCTTTCTTCTTACGTATAAAATTATTTATTTTGCCAAATGACTTTTAGATTATGAGATATGACGTGTTTTCTTGTAGTCGATTTCTCGATTTTTGATTTTCTTAGACGTGATAAAAATGCAAGTTAATTAATTAAAAATCGAACTTTTCTGAATACATTTTAAATTTCAGGATATGCCTATTTGAATGAATACCTTTTACTTTCTTACTTAGTAATAATAATTGTTGTAATATTACTTGAAAGTTGAGCCTTCGCACGTCATCTGGAAATCGCGCTTTCGAAATCCGCTGTTTTCGTAGTCAAAAATACAATTTGAACGAGTTTTTGTTAATAGACTTTAAATAAAAATGTATGATAATTACGATGACTGAAGTAAAAAAAAGCTAAAACAATAAATTATATGGCCAAAATCACTTCAAAATCTCCCAAGTTCTCGATTTACGTTTGTAAAATGTTAACACGCTCCGCTTTCAAAAAAAGAACACATAACCACCATCTGTGAACATCTTCAGTAACAGAGGCAGCGGCGAGGTGTTAATTTTCTAAGAGAGAAGCCGAAGTGAAGTCGGCTTTAACTTACTGACTTATCAATGAAGAATACTTACTATCATTCTAAAATTAATATAGGAATGTAAAGAAATAAATACAAAAAAAATGAACAGCTGAAAACCAAATAAAATGTGCAATATTCCTCCATTTCATTCTTGCTGATGCATTTTTCTATATCTGTCTCTGTTATAACCCGTTGTACAGTGGCTTGCTCTTATCCATATCAAACGGTGCCACGTGACCGAAAGTGACATCATTACGGGATCGCTGCTGTATGAATTTTTAGTTCCCGATTATGACGTTTTAGCGCCGAGTTAACTTAAAACATTTTTTTTGTTATAATACAAAGCTAAAAATAACCGTTTTTATTGTTTGTATGTTATGGTAAATTAAATACCGGTAGTGTAACTATATTTTTTGACAATAGCAGCCACTATTGACGTGCCATTTTTTTATGTGATAGAGTTGTCGATGCGAATTCCCGAAGGGAAGCCGGTAGAAATCGTGTTATATGGTGCTTTCGTCACTGAACAGAGGCAACGCAGCGCGCGCACCATGAACACTTCTGTCTTCACTCTACGGAGAATAGACAACCTTTAAAAAAAAATTATATACCTTTCTTCATTTTTCACATGACGACGGAGTAATCTTCATGTCATTTTATCTTTTGTATTTTTCATTTCGTTGTCTCATACTCTCATGTGTCTGTTATTACAGTCATATTCTCTTCCTGAATCACTTTAAGCATGTTGCAGCAACTCATGGTGTGGTAAAAACATAAGCCGGTCAGCAAGGTAGGTAGCTGCCCAACTGTTAGATGCACCAGACGTACAATAGTGACGTCATTCGTACAGGCAGTTTTATATGAATAAACTCCAGTACGATCAACTTTGGCTACTGAACCACTGACCTATATAATTATCAAGTTTAAGTCAGAGTCAAGGAAAACTTTTAATAGTAAAGTTAAATATACTTCCTACATTTTAATGGCGCAGAGTGTTGTGGAAAGGATTTTTTTGAAGTTGAACAGATTTAACAGTACTGGGTTCAAGCTGTTTATTAGGGTAATTTGCGCCAGAAACTTGAAATACGAAAGATTACTTTAAAAAAAAACATCAAACGAAACTATAGCGTCTACCAAACAACACAACAACATCATTAAGCCGCTGAACTTTCAAAATCAAAAAAACTTTTTCCAAAAAATAACAACCGACTTCCAAAAAAACACTACAAAGTGAAAAATAACTTTAATTTCGGAAGTCGGTGAGTTTGGATATGTATTTTAATTGCCATGTCACCAGTCTCCGACTTCCGAAATTAAACTAATTTTTCACTTTGTAGGTAGTGTTTTGTTGGAAGTCGGTTGTTTTTTATTGGAAAAACTTTTTATTTTTCACTTTTTAGTTATAGTACCTACCTCACACCAATTCGAAATGTTATCATCCTTGGGGTAAAAACATTGCATATTTATGCGATAGCAGCAATCGCGGTTGATTTGCTGTAATTTTTTGAAGAGTTCCGTTGTCTGTCTCTGAAAAGCATCATCAGATATATATGAAATTTAAATGGGACCACACGAAAAGCACCAGCTTTCAAATACAAAAAGAATCATCAAAATCGGTTCACCCAGTCCAAAGTTCTGAGGCAACAAACAAAAAAAAAACAGTCGAATTGAGAACCTCCTCCTTTTTTTGAAGTCGGTTAAAAAGCAGTATTACTTAAGACATAGTTACTACCTCTCTTTGTCCAAAACAGCCTCCCACTCGCCACTTCTCGCAAATTGTCTCTTAACAACTGTACCTTAACAAGCTGGTACAATGGCGCGCATAGAAAGTGGTCGTTTATTTGTTTTGCGACGTTAGAGGAAAAGGTATACAGTTTGTAAAGGATGTGTATCAATTTTGCATGCTCTATTGTGCTTGTGTGCTCATGAGAGCGTAATAGGATAGCCGGTATTTTTGATGTTTTGCAGTTTATTAACACAGGAACTGATTTTTGTTATTATTTACACTGTAATTCTAACTATAAAGTATGTTTTAAATCCTCAGATAGGCCACAGACATATAAAACAGTAGCAGACCAAACATTAATCCATAGTCGATGGACTTGATTCTCTATCCTTTTTTTGCTAAGCGTCAAGTCGTAAGCAGTATCTCGTTCTGTCACCTGTTGTCACACTGACTCACACATAGACAAAATTTGAAGCGTAGCCCGTCTGTCCCGCGCCGCCATTTCGATAAGCGACATTTATCCTGAATCGCGTTCTATGTTTCAACCGCGAAATATTACTTGAAAAATTAATTGTTTGGGACAATTACACAAAAATAAAATGGTAAAGTGCTGTGCGTACCAGTGTGACAGTGCTAGCTACCACAAAACACCTGGATTGACCTTTCATCGGTAAGTTTTTGTATTATGCTGTGTAGTCAGGGACGGATTTGGCAACAAAGACGATTTTTTTATTGTATGGAGAATATTTACCTATCATGGAATTATCAAATAGAGACTCGGTTTACTCTACGATATTTCATATTTTTTTGGTGACATAGTTTGAAAATATGGCAGAGTGCAGATTGCCAGTGTAAACATACATTCTATGATAGTAAAATTTATAGAATCGCTCCGGCCCGGCGGGTACACATGTGATACGTTACAATAGAAAATCGTTACCCTGTCTGTGTGATGGATAACATGAACGATGGTGGACATAAATCGGTATAGGCTACTCACATAATTTTAACATTTCATTCAGCAGGTAATAATTGAGCTTACTAATATTTTTCCAGGTTTCCAAAGGATGTAAGTTTACGGAATGCATGGATTTAAAAACATGAAACTCCAGGATTGAAACTGAACCTCAAATGGCGCAAATATTCTAATCTTATTGAAACCTATATGTTCGAGCCGTTTGGGGTTGAAACTCTAGGGCCATGGGGTCCGAGTGGCAACTTAGTTTTCCGAGACATTTCCAAGCGGTTGATCGACTCTTCACGTGACCAAAGGGCTGGCTTATTTTTCAGCCAAAGAATCAGCATTGCCTTACCACGTGGCAATGCTGCCAGCCTTTGTTGGCCACTTTTCTCATTCACAACGATGCGGACGTATTATTTGATGCCCTACGATTCTTTTATTTTTTGTATACCTGTACATATTATTATTTTAGGACCAGTAATTTTTAAATTATGAAAATAAAGAACATTACTTGTCGTTGTGATCTTGTTCTCGTACCAAACTGTAATAATCTCTGTATAGGCTTTTATTTTCGTTCGTTTTTTTTGTATGTATGTATTTATGTATCTATTATTTAGGATATGTGTGTATCTATTTTAGTATATTGTAAACACATTATTTGTACCAACAACGTCCCCATTTTATGTCCAGGCTAATCACTGTCCATTCCATGGTTGCCTGGATGAGATCGCGGAAAGCGATAAGGCCGCCTATTGTATATATTCTAGTGTATTTTTTTGTATAATGTATTTTTGTAGTGTACAATAAAGAATATATAAATAAATAAAGTTAAAAAAAAAATGTAAATATTCATTCATTGTTTTATTTCAAAATTCCTGATATATGCTAGCTTTCAGGCATACCAACACCTTAACTCTAGGTCCCACCACGCTGGGCATGCGGGTTAATGACTACAGGGAGAGTTCTTTTATCCGATACTGATGCCCGTCAATGGTCTGTGTATAAATATACCGTTAAAAGGAGGTGAAAGGACTGCCGCCCACCGTCCTCTTAAAATATTACCTTAGTCGCCTTTTACAGTAACCACGGGAACAGATGGGTGGTTATATTCGTTAAGACTTCATTGATAAGTAATCTAAACTTCATTTACCCAGAGAATATTATCGATTTTCGCGGATTTTCAGTAAGATTATCGGTCGTTTCAATATCGTTATATAATACCGGCAACCGGCCCTAGTCCGGCCCCGTATCGACCACACTCTCTATGTGTGCGTAATGGGTACGCAATTTTTAGCGAATGTTTGGTCTGCTACTGTTTTATATGTCTGTGAGATAGGCCTACATATAAATACGACAACTTTCATTGATAAAACTTTTTCCAAAAAAAAAACAACCGACTCCCGGAAAAACACAACAAAGTGAAAAATAACTTTAATTTCGGAAGTCAGTGTCTTTGGAGCTGTATTTAAATTTTTTTTCACCGCCTTCCAAAATTAAAGTTATTTTTCACTTTATAGTGTTTTTCCGGGAGTCGGTTGTTTTTTTTTTGGAAAAAGTTTTTATTTTTCACTTTTTAGTGGTTCACATTTGCTTACCCCTTCACAGCGTACCGGCGTGATATTATGATATGAACTGGTGTAAACAATAGACAGACATGAGATTTCAGCAATCCCAGTCCATTTGCTATCACTTATTGAGGAGTTCAGATCCTGACTTGAAGATCGTGGGACCACCTGGGAAGTATACCCTTTCAAACAAAAAAAAATCTAAATCGGTCCAGCCATCTTTGAGTAATTGGGGAACATACATAAAAAAATAAAAATAAAGTTTCCGACGAATTGATAACCTCCTCCTTTTTGAAGTCGGTTAAAACAAGTACATGTAAAACTTACATTTGATTGTCTTTACGAAATGGTAATATGCTGTAGTGCACTGTAGCTGTAGTGTAATAAGAGCTTTCAAACCATCCACGACAGTCAACGATCTCGAGGGAAGTTGCTCTTAATCCTCACTCAGGAGTTATGAATGTGATTGCAGCTATTTTTAACTATTGCTTTCTATCCTCTAGATATAATCCTAGAACATCTTGAAGACAGATCAAAAGGGCCTGACTAATATTTTATTTGTGTTAACCATTATTCCTTTGCCTATGATTTATTTTGTTGGCGAAATAATGTATTTCTCTTATTTATATGTCAAAGTGTCAACAAAATAATTAAAATTAAATAAAGTTTTTTTGTATGGCAACGTCGCCACGTCGTCGTGGAGGGGTCGCCACTATGGATGTGACGTCAACTGTCATTTTGGACAGGAAGAGGCGTCAGCCATCTTGGGTGAGGACATTCATTCGGACTAACTCACCGCGTTACCATCGAATCAGTGTTAATCTTCTCCACCTAGCATAATTTTTGTAATATTGTGATTGAATACTGCAAATACATAGCTTTAGTGTTCAACTGTACTTTTATTTCAAAAACGAAGATATCTGATTACGAGATGCCACGTGATTCACCGTTATTACCACGTGAATTTACATTATTGCTTTTATCTCTTATCTACATTCTAAAAGAATAAAACATTGTCCCCTGAAATTGGGCACAAAGTGTACGGGGCTCGTTACATGACGAGAGCCCTACAAACACAAGGGCTCCCGTTTTTCTTAGAGATCTCAATTTAACTTGCCTTTGTGCCAACCCTGTACGCTATTATTAGGAGACTTTACTGATTAGGGGACAACCCTGAGAGGAGTGCACTAAAGTAACGAGGTAAGTGTATTGGATGGTGTTTGGATACGGATGGGAAAATAGGGTAGTAATTTCCCCGATTCCGTTTGTGAGTTAAATTATAGTTTCTGTAATTAACAATGATTATAGTATCCGTTTGGCCGAAAAAGTTACTAAAATTAATTATTCTCTCGTATTGGCAACTTTTTTTTTGTGGGTGGGAAATCATCAAATAACTTCTCCCGCTCTGGGTTGAGCAGGAGGGCGTGTCAGACTTTTACTGACTAAAACCCACCCGTGTTCCCCTCAGTTGCCTGTGTGCCAGGGGCGACGGTATCTCTTTCGAAGAACCAGCACCCCTGGCAAGCTTCTTGTGTGGTCAAATAGCCAGTCAGCAAAATGGTCGCGAAGTAGACCGCCCAAGGCAGCACTAGACGTACCTACATTTAAGAATCACTACTCGTGGAGGCTATTTACTGTTCCCCAATTTATCCCTGCCTGCTTGGTTTTTGTCTTATCTTTGTTAAGATCTTCTAATCGCATTATCAATAATAATTTATTTTTACAGCAGGTGTATCTACAGCTGAAAAAATTGGCTAGACTTTAAAAGCCAATAACAAATCGCAAGTAAACAAACTGAGGTACAATGATTACAATAAAAGGCTTATTTCACTAACTCTATAAAGACTAAACGGAAATAGGCCGGAAATTGAAAGAAGCTCAATGTGACTATGACAGCCGTGTAATGAAATGCTAAGTGCTATCCTATAAAAGATATTTGCATGGAAATATGATTTTGCTTTTGATGTAAATAGTGTTAAGGGTATGTGGCGGTATCCTGTAAAATAGAAAATTCGATTCAATTGTTTGTTGACCGCGTGCACTTCGATAGTAAACTGTCTTGGAAAATCCACGAATTGTAAGTGCCAACGTGTATCAAGCTACAATATTTCGATCAATTGGTATACATGACGAAATTACTAAAAAGTTGTATGATTAGAATTATTTATTTATTAAACTATGGATGACTTACAGCTAAAACAAACAGATAAAAAAATAGTATGTGAGACTGACAGCCAATTAAAAGTCTTCACTTCTAAAAGAAGATTGAAAAAAAAAAAGACTATGAACAGCACAACACAACTCCCGGAAAGGAACAGAAAAAAATTCTATAACAGTATAAAATTCAAGCTTAAAATAAATTCACATTTCATATTTAATGCAAGAACAAAAACCTGAACCTGATTATGAAGAGTAAAATTCGCTTAAAACTAGACTTGTAGTCTCGTCTTTTTGTCCATGTGCTTAAAGAGATATGGTACTACACGTATAGTTTTATTCAATATTCTGAAACCATGTCATAATCTGCCTAGCCCTTTCCTGACTATGATGGAGTCAGCTTTCAGTCTAACCGAATCATGCAGCTGAATGCCTACCAGTATTTAACATGAAGCGAATGCCATATACCCAAACCAAACCCGCATTAACAACATCGACCCCTTTAACCTACCCTCCCTTTAATCCTTCCAATCAAGGACCTTCAAAAGACTTGCTGATTCAACACATAAGATATCCTTTAAATTAAAAAAGTATGAAATACTGTCCTTGTGAAGGTAAGGCTATGCACAATGAGAACGACGTACGATCATTAGCAGTGATAGGAATAGGTAGTGCCTATTAGCCTAAACTTCGAAGAACAGAGACAAGAAACGGAGACTTCCTTAGGACTAAATTATTTTCGGCACATCTGTCTCGAAATTTCGAGACAACACTTAAATACATTTAAAAAAATGTGTTATTTGGAATAAGTAATTCGTCTATATTTATCTAAAGTTTGTCTATAAATGTGATAGTTTGTATGGATGTCCATTACTCAATTCCACTGAAAATGCTGATTTTGGTAGTGATATAGATTAAGGTGTGGAATAGCACTTAGGCTACTTCCTATTAAAAATAGTATAGTTCCCATGGGATACAAAAACAATAGAAAAAAAAATTCAGAAAATTTTATGGTTGTAACGACTGTGTTTGTTATTATTTTATTATGATAAATCTAGTCGCAAACTTTAGGTAGACGATTTACTTATTCCAAATAACATTTTTTTGTAAATGTATTTATGTGTTGTCTCGAAATTTCGGGACAGATGTCTCGGAAAAAAATTAGTCCTAAGGAAGTCTCCGTTTCTTGTCTCTGTTCTTCGAAGTTTAGGCAAATAGGCACTACCTATTCCTATCACTGATCATTAGTGAACAAAAAATGTCTATGTATTGTCGTTCATAATGAGCATATGGGTCGGGCTCACACTCAATTTAAATCGGAAGGGGTTTTTGTAATTTCTATGTAGGTATAGAAATTGAGATTTTCAATAGATAGAGACTGTTTTTAGTTAGTAGTACTTTAGATCTGGTTGAACAATTTTTATTAAAACTTCATGGAAATTATTCTACCAGAATCGGGTCGCATCGTCGCGTCGCAACTGGCTGCTGGAGCCTTAACAGTTAACGGAATAATATCTAATGAAGTTGATAAAATCAGCAACAAAATTCTTTTAACGCTGCTACGTTTACATCTTATAAAAAATGAGACAATGTAATACGGTAATATGCTATTTACCAGTTCATAAAATAGCTATTAGTTAGCATTCTTATTTCTTGTTAATAATTCTGTTTTTAATATTTGCTCCATAATAACGATAAAAAAAAAGTTTCAATCGACTTTTGTTGCTGACCAGCCGAAACCAATGTATAGGAAAAATGGTTGGAAGTGGTGTCCCCAATTATTTAGTTTTCACGTGGCACTACGCTGTTACAATTGCGACACAAAAAGTGCCGAAGGCGACACTGTAACGATGGCTCTACAGTTTAAAGTTAAACAGTTAAAAGTTTTGTTACAGCTATTCTGTATTAGATACCATTCATATTTACATAATTGTAATACTACGGCACATCCTAGGTAGTTAGATTCACCAGAATCTTGCTGAATTGCTGAAAGTGTCAACAGATTTATTTTGTTTCAGACGATTAATACGATGTCAAATTCTTTCAGTTTTGCTCTATTTCGTCAATCACTAGGCCTGTTGCCTGTTAATGATCTTTAAATTTATCAAAACTTAAATCGAGCGTAGGCGCCTACGCCTTATTTATATTGATCTTTTCTTTTGCACACCGGCAATAGACAAAAATACGACGGTAATCGTCTGTTGTTACACAGTTACTCGATTTTGTTTGATCATGTGATGAAACAAAATCAAAAGGTGTGTGTGTGGATCGTTAAAAACTCAGAAAATCTGTAAGTTTATTAGCTATTACCATGAAGTGCAAGAAAACAAGTTGTAACTTTTTTTCTCTAAACATCATTACGAAATTCGAATGGTTGCGGTAAATACGCCTTGTAATTTAGTTAAAAACAAATGATTTTATATTCCAATCCTGTACTGTCACTTGAGTGAGTATTCGACACGAACTTTACAGAATAGCACTACATTTTCCAACCTTGATATCGAACTTAGTCACACGCAACCCCTGAATACTTAAACCCTTTAATCCTTACTTAACCTAAACTTGTGTAAACTCAAACTATTCCCCTAAACGCCGAACTATAGCTAAGACACTAAACTTAAGCAATTATTAAGTCACCAGAGTACTTTAAGTTATATAACTGAGCTCCCACTGATTTATTGGTTGACATTGATTAGTTACGGAATATTATTTGTTTTGATTACTTTTTAATTGATGTTGTGAAGGACTTGGTGTTTAAAGACTGCACGTGTTTCTTCAATTTCATGGTTGGGTTTGTCGTTTATTGTTGAAGTTTTCTTAGAATATTCTGCTAATATTATAATGACTGTTTCGCTGATGTAGAATAATTGTGACTGATGAGCGTCATCCTGGGTTCAATTTCAGGGTCGGGCAAAGTATTATTGAGTTTCTTCCTTAGAAAGAAAATAAATTTACATATTTGTTTTTAATGTAACGAATATGGAATAAAAATTAATAAAAAACCATTAGTATTCTGGAGTCTGTATCTGGCCATATCTCCAGACGGCTGGTTTTGATAAAAATTACTAAAAAGCTTTACCCTACTTGGAGATCGAATCCAGGAAGCAATCACATATAGACCAAAAAGGAATTCAAGGAGTCAGTTTATTTATTTTTTCATAGGAGAACCAACAGCTATAATATAAAGATAACAATTGTATATGTAACATTAAGCCAATTACAGGTTCCCACGGATAAAAACAGAAAAAAGTAGTAGAAATCTTATGATCACTAACAAGCACGATAAAAAAGAATGCAATATTTATGGTACAATAAGCACTATGCACTTTTGAAAAAGTCAGCGTTCAGCCGAGTGCGAACAGAATAGGTTTTGGTGGTAAATGGGTCAAATGAGAACTCTTTAGAAAGAATATTGAAGTCCTTACTCGCTCGCACCATGTATGAGTTATGCCTGTAGTTAGAAGAGGAAAAAGGAATGGAAATAGGTGGATTAAATCTAACTGATCTCTGAGGGACGTTGAAACGCAGTTTGTGCAGGAGATCAGGACAGTCGATCTCGTTAGATATAATTTTTAAAAGAAAAAACTTTTTCCAAAAAAAAAAAACAACCGACTTCCAAAAAAACACTACAAAGTGAAAAATAACTTTAATTTCGGAAGTCGGTGTCTTTGGAGCTGTATTTGAATTTTTTGTCACCGCCTTCCGAAATTAAAGTTATTTTTCACTTTGTAGTGTTTTTTTGGAAGTCGGTTGTTTTTTTTTTGGAAAAAGTTTTTATTTTTCACTTTTTAGTGGTTCACATGTGCTTACCCCTTCACAGCATACCGGCGTGATGTTATGTTATGAACTGGTGTAAGCAATAGACAGACATGAGATTTCAGCAATCCCAGTCCATTTGCTATCATTTATTGAGGAGTTCCGTTGCCTATCTCCAAAGTTCTTCATCAGATCTTCACCAAATTGAAATGAGACTACTACGAGAAAGTACTCTTCCAAAAAATAGCTAAATCGCTTCGTGTGCCTATAAAATTTGAAGAGTTCTCTCTATTTCTCCAGGATCCCATCATCAGATCCTGACTTCATGATCATGGGACCACCTGGGAAGTATACCCTTTCAAACAAAAAAAAACAAAATAAAAATCGGTCCAGCCATCTTCGAGTAATCGGGGAACATACATAAAAAAAAATAAAAAAAAAGGTTCCGACGAATTGATAACCTCCTCCTTTTTGAAGTCGGTTAAAAAGTGATTAATCACGGGGGTTTAATCATTGTTACCGAGAAACACGAAAGAGCAGTGGTGGCCCAGTGGTTACTGACGCGACTTACGAGACATAGGTCGTAGGTTCGAACCCAGCCAGGCACTTTACTTTGTGTAGATTATTAATCAACACTGCTCTCAAAACGGTGAAGGAAAACATCGTGACGACACCGGCATGTCCTAGAACCAAATATTCGAAGACATGTAACATCTACCAACCCACACTGGACCCGCGTGGTGAATTACGTTCCACTCACAGAGAGGAGGCCTGTATCCCAGAAGTGGAAACGGTATAAGCTGATTATGATAATGATGAAGACACAAATAAGTATTCACAACATGCATTTGACTGTTAACATTTACCAACTAGCTGCCGAGAATATTGCTGTAACAGTTTATTTAAAATTATTCTGTGAATGCAGGTGGAATGAAAGCAAAGCATTTCAAATAATAAAAAAGCTTGCTAGTTTTTGAACTACCTATAGCGTTGCAAGCACCCAGGGCTTGATCTAGCTATTTAGCCGCTCCGGGCAAAAACAATATTCGCCGCCCTTTACACTAACACCATTTATGTCATGAGCTTGCTATTCCAAAGATGCAGCATTAAGAAAATTATAAAATAACACAGCACTTAAAAATATACGTTGATCTTCGCCCGTCTAAGGATTTACTGCTGCTAAAGTAATTTTCTTTTAAAGGTTAGGTAACCTTAAAAAATACTATTTTATCGGGCTGCTAGGCATGGTAATTTTTATAAGATTTTTCACTCCTAATGATAAAATTAAGGACTTCGTGCAACCGCCTGGCACCCTCAATTTTGCCGCTCTGGGCATTTGGCCGGTTTGCCCCCCCCCCCCCCCCTTAGATTGGGCCCTGCATGCACCAACGTTACGACAATAATCTGTTTTATAGCTAATTGCATAGTTTATCTAGAGTGCGATCCAAAAGTATCTGATTAAAATGTAAACAAATGGATCAGAGAATGTGAATACATTCATACAGAGGACCATATTCAGCCATTTCATATTCGAAACTCGAATACACTGAAAAAATCCTATTCATTCCTGAATTTGTAACAGTACATTGTATTCCCAGCGTTTTTTTTCCAAGGCATTGTTCAGTGTAAAAAGTCATGTTTAAAAAGTTTTATCAATAAACTCTGTGCCTACAGTGTTAATATGACAGTAAGTTGTGTGTTTTACGAACCTGTGCGGGTAACACTTTACTTTCTTTTGTTTTAAATACATTTTTGACTGCATTGACACAACTATTAGCGGGGCAAAATGTTATTAGGTTTCGTTTGTCTATTGTAATATTAGTTTTTGCCCGGGGTCGGAAATGATCCCACGCAATTGTACTACCAGGATCAAAAGAAAAAAGTATCCTTTGACCTTACCTAGGTTATGGTCTACCTGTGTACATTTCATCAAAATCCGCAGGCAGAAAAACAGAGCTACCTTCACGGCCGACTATACGTTTGGTGTGAACGCTTCCTGACACGATGCAGCATTGAGGGGTGCGGGTTGTTCGAAAGAGATACCGCGGCCCCTAGTACACAGGTAACTGAGGGAACACGGGTGGGTTTTAGTCAGTAAAAGTCTGACACGCCCTTCTGCTCCACCCAGAGCGGGAGAAGTTATTTGATGATTTCCCACCCAAAAAAAAGGCGTCGTTGCAAAATCACCAATACTAAAACCACCGTATCTGCCATAGCCTTAAGTAATTATTCTTTGTAAGTTCATTCATATGTTACTGGTTTAATACACAAGTACCTCCACATATTATGTTTAATCTCCATTAAACTCCTACCCTAATACAACCTTCACGGATTTACAGTCCAACCCCTTGGGAGTATGTATTTCATGTTCAACAGTATCGTTCAGAAACCAGAACTTTAGAATCAACAGTACTTATAAACTTGGATCTTGTTAGATCAGAATTAATCTATGTAAACCACTTAACATTTTCCAAGTAACTAAGATGTTATGTTTATTTGAATAGAGGCATTAAGGGGAATATGAAGGGAGAAGCTGTATGTGGACAATATTTATTTCTTGAGTCAAAATATTCATGTTTGTTACTTACATGCATATCATATCATGCCTGTATTGCCTGAAGAGCCAGGAAAAAGTGTATTGTGCATCGATGTTTCGCCAGTTATGTTCAAGCCCCATGTTATGTTACTGTTGCGCGCCACAGTTGATGTCTGGTACATGTACCATGTAATATTAATTACTACTAGCGCCATATAGTATCGAGTAGCAGAATTAATAGAGTCAAGATCTTTCTAGACATTTCGATGCCAGAACTTTTTAGAACTATCGACATCTGTTCAGTCGGGGCCGGTATGTACTTGAACATTCTAGATGCTTCTACAGTAGAAGGTTCTGGAACTATCCGAGGGCTCTATAAAAGGCCGGAACGAATCGCGACTCAGGGAGTATTGAACAAGTGTTACATGCTAGAACATCGAAAGCGATCTTCAGAGTTAATAAAAACTTTTTTCAAAAGAAAAAAAAACAACCAACTTCCAAAAAAACACTACAAAATGAAAAATAACTTTAATTTCGGAAGGCGGTAACAATTTTTTTTAATACATAAATCCAAAGTCAGCAAAATTAAATTTATTTTTCACCTTGTAGAGTTTTTCTGGAAGTCGGTTGTTTTTTTTTTTGGAAAAAGTTTATATTTGTCTACCCCACACCAATTCGAAATTTCATCATCCTTGGGGTCAAAACAATGTACATTTATGCGATAACAACAAACCCGGTTGATTTGGTGTAATTTTTTGAAGAGCTCCGTAGTCTGTCTCCGAAACGTATCATCAGATTTATATTAAATTTTAATGGGACCCTTTCGAAATAAACCCCTTTCGAACAGAAAAAGAATTTTGCAAATCCGTCTATATATGACGGAGTTAAGCCCGAACATACAAAATATACAAGGTGTAACTTAAATAACGCACAACCTCTGAAGTGGTTATTATACTCATCATTATCAACAACTTTTAATATGGGGCCAAACCTGAAATCGCGAAAAAAACATCAGCTGTTTCATACACTTGTATTCACATAACTCGTTAAAATGTAGGGAACAGCGGATTTTTTTTACACACACCACATTAGCCGGTCATTTGCTTCCCGGCGCTCGAGGCGGTTACAACTAAGATCATGCGAGCCATCTATTTATAATCAAGCAATCAGCTAATTAATTCCAAAAGTTATTTTAATTAAGTTTGTTATTTCGTTTCCCTTATACCTACTAGTCGAAATTTGTTGTGAATTATTTTTCAAATTAAAAATTGTTTGTTTAGTCAAACCTGTAATTTTTTTAAGTCGTTTCCACTCCTGATTATTACGATATATATAATCATGTCGAATTGATAACCTCCTTCGTTTTGAAGTCTATTAATAAAATAATTTAGCTTAAAAAAGCCTCAAACTGAAAAAAATTAACACTCCGCACGCAAAGACCTTACTCCTGATTGCTTACTACACAAGCATCTACATACCTACCTACTCGTTGTTTGACCCTTTGCGAGATTATGTGACCGCTGCCCAAAACTTTACTAATTAAGAGTACCTACTCAACACCACTCAGTGTCTGTTAATCAATGTTACATACGTACAATATTATGTTGAGATACTTGTGTGGCGCGGTGTACATGGGTTTAAAGTTCTTGATAAATTAATTGCCTAGAGCTCGAAGTAATGGCAAATATAGGAGCAGAGTAGATTAAAATTAGTTCTGTTTATGGTTTTCTAGGTACCCACCTATCTATTTTCTTAAGGGTAATATTCATTTATTTGCAAATATGAGTAAACAATATGCAGATGTTTGCCATGCATATAATAGTTGTTTATCACATTATTAGTAACACCATATTTTACCTTTAGGCATGCAAACTAGGTACATAGAATAAAAACACAATAAACAATAACGACACTTTTGGTATCGGTTAAAGAAGAGTAACCGTTGAGTTTACTGCCGGCTCTTCTCCACAAGAAACAACCAATTGGAACCGCAAAATGTCCATTAACAACATCAACGTTTATTAGATCTGTTTTTATCGTCCCTAAGTACCATAAAAGATTCAAACTCAAACACGAAAAACTAACGACGAACCAACTCTCAAATACAAAAAAGAACAAAATCAACATCAAACTTTACATAGAACCGGCTCCGGCTCGTCTTCCTCTAGAATCAATTTACCTCTATCTATGCGTCTACAAGAATTTCCCATAGGAAATAAACTAAGTTTGAACTACCAAATTGACTTGGAAGTGGCGTACGAATAACAAAAAGTATATTGTGGACGCTTCTTTTATTCGGTCTCCTAGGTGAGTGAGTATTGTGAGAGATATTCGAGGCGATGCGAGTGTGTACCAAGGAAGATTTAATAGAAAAAGAAGGAAGCTTTAATACGAAGCTTGAGACCTTGATCGCGTGACCATCTTTAGCCAGATAAATTATCTAAAAGCGTACGTAAAATGAATCTTGAGTTAAAAAATAATAGTTTAAAAACTAAAAAACACGCTTTAACAAACCAAACTAAAAAAGGAGAAAATAATTTAATTCAATTAAAAAGCGTGGGGTGCTTTTTGAGGTATTTTTATAATTACTTAATGTCAAGCATCCCACGCACACGTGAACGGCTGGACTAATTTAACTAATTCTTTTTTTGTGTTTGTTTTTGTCAGGAGAAGGTTCTTATAAAAGAAAGAATCAAGAAAGTTGCGCGTAACATTAGAAAATTTAAGAAAACTTAACGACCATATTAACTTTTCTAATATTATACCAATGCTAATTCAATATTCATAGTTAAGACCGAAAAAGTCAGTCGGGTCAGCTAATAAGTAATGTTTATAATCTGCTGAAATTTGTTTTTGTTCAGAAAAAGATGTTAATGTTTGAATATTAGTAGGTACTAAAATGATATGTTTTCTTTGACAGCACTTAGTACTGACAAGGCTACTCTATAAACGAATTTTTAAGAAAAAAACGAGCAGTGAGAACATTGACTTATATTTTGTAAAAATTCAGACTGCGTAGATTGTGAAGTTTAGTTCATCACATAAATAACCCTTTTCCGATACAGAAGAAAAGAAAGAAAATACATTTAAAACAACAAATAAGTTTTAATATTTGCTTCTGGTGTATATCAGTGTTTTGGTATGAAAACTATTACATGTAATTTTATAAGCAAAACTTACCATTGTTTACATTTTTTTTACTCAAAGCTCGGAATATAAACGGTAAAACATTAAAAAATTATTCAAGGATTCTATTCCCTTCAAATTGCTTAGATAAAATCCAAAGTTGCATCGTCGAAAAATTCTTAAAATTCCATGTTGGTTCTAAATACAAACACTTTTGGCCGTTTAGAAAAGCCAGACTTTCCTCACTATAACATTCCGAAGATTTTTCGAACCGCAAAGTCCTCTAAAAGGACAATTTTTCACAGGTGTTTCTGATTTACGTCAAAGTCATTTTGGGAGCAAGTATTCGAAGAATTTATCCTTAAACTCCTTTGATCTTGTCTTCAAATTTCATTCCCTTATCAAGATACAGGTATCACAGGGTGACAATGGGTCTTTCAAAACTCTCCCAAAACTTTTCGGAGACCTTCTTAGAATTTAATTGTCTTGTATATGGTGGGAATAGTTATAGGATCAAATTCCTTTGATTCGGGGAAATTAAGCGTTTGCTGTTTTTGTGTTTTTGTATTAAAATGCGTGCCTAGCAAATTAAGAGTTTTTTTCTAGGATGGTGATTTAATTTCACTGAGAGTATAAAATTCCGTTTGATTTAGTTCAACAGCAGGCCACACGTTAGCGTCAGTTATACAATATTGTAACACTGACCTTGAGCTGGCCTACAGTATTAGGAATGGTTTCAATAAAATGAAAGGCCAGCTTATATCGGTTTTGTTGCCACATTCATGCGCGGCAGGTTACTGTGTAGCGGCACTACAGAAAATACTTCGCAACAATATCTAAAAATACAAAAAGAGAAGTGGCGCCATTTACAATGCTACAGACGAATTACGCAAGACTCACGTCACAGGAATCCTACATCGCGCAGTCAGAGTTTACCGCTAAATAGCTAGGATAAAAAGTATCCTATGTGTTTACCCAGGTTATAATCTATCTGCGTGCCAAGTTGCATCCAAATCCGTTGTTGCGTGATTCAGTAACAAATATCCAAACATACAAACTTTGCCATTTATAATATTGGTGGGATTTGTATTTCGCTTGGGGCAAAACTTTCTACAACCATCTACCGAAATAACAGTTTTCCAAGGTGTCAGTTTTTTTTTTTTGGGTGGTAAATCATTAAATAACTTCTCCCGCTCTGGGTGGAGCGGAAGAGCGTGTCAAACTTTTACTGACTAAAACCCACCCGTGTCTCTTCAGTTGCCTGTGTGCCAGGGGCGACGGTATCTCTTTCAAACAATCCGCACCCCTGACAGGCATCGGCCCTTGCGGACCCCACCAGTTTGGCGCACTAGGATATATGGCACGCCGTGACCACCCCAGGAACCAAGTAGCATAAGGGCCCCAGACGACCTCGAGTCTGGCACCCTTGGTCCCCCTGCGACGGGTCAGCGCAGTGGCCCTGACGAGCGGCCCCCCCTTGGGGTTCCTCTTCGTTTCACCGTGGGAGGGTGACCACGGCTACTGAGCCCCCTCGTAACGACAATGCGGGAACCCACTGGGGGGAAACCTTCAATGGTTAATCTTAGTTATTGAGCCGTCAAATTTTTCCATAATATTAATCATTTCTATTGAAATCCTTCAGATTGTGATTGAAATTGTGTTACGCATTAGGGGAGTAATTGAAAGACGATGCAGAAATATGAAACGCTTTGGAAGCAATTGCCACTTGTCTAGGCCCAAAGGTCCTTAAAAATTTGGTTACTTCCTCTTATCTAGTTAAGGACTGTTCTTCATACCGCTTTTATTGCCAACATCCCTTAATGGTCATATCGAGCTTGATATTCTCTACCACGTAACTACGTAAGCTGCTACAGTTACACATTAACTACTAATGAGTGGTTATAAAAAGTAACGTTCTTATATTACTTACTCTCACCTGGTCATATGAGACTTTGTCTGTAGGTAGAAAATTAACACTTACAGCAGTCTCTATTTATAATCACACTTGCTGCCCCCCGCGGTTTTACCCTCATGGAGATTCACACAGGGTTGCTTTTTTCGAAACAAATAGTACTACTTTTCAGCTCATAAATTTTCTACTTTAATATATTACTAGCTATGCCCGCGACTTCGTCCGCGTGCAAACTGTCTTTGGGTCTTTGTCTCTTGTCGCAAACTTATAAAAAATTCACATAAACCTTACATATTTCCATACAAACTTTCATCCCCTATTCCCTATTTTTATTTTACACCCTTGAGGGTAAAACTTTTACAAACTTTGAATGTCATATTTATTTATATCGAATCAACAGGCTAAAAAATTAGTTTCAAGCTTCTAGCTCTAAAAGTTACGATACTTCAGTACAACTTTTCATCCCCCTTTTCAACCCCTTACAACCCTTTTTTCGCATTAAAAAGTAGCATATGTCCTTTCTCAGGCTGTAGACTATCTGTGTACCAAATTTCATTTAAATCGGTTCAGAAGTTTTGATGTGAAAGCGCGACAGAAAGATAGACAGAAAAACAGACAGACAAAGTTACTTTCGCATTTTTATTATTATATATTAGTAAGGATTACAAAACGAGTTGTACCTGTAGTTTTAGCCCAAACCGTCTGGTCGGGCGGATTATTGTATGTTACAAAATTCACTACTTAGCCGCAGCTTTAAAGTCTGTTTTTGTATCAAGGACTGCGTCGGTTTCAATACAAATTGAAAATAGAATAACTAAGGAAATAAATAAGTTAGCATTCGATTTGTAATGACACAAGAAGCGTACCGTTTGAATTCCAATCTAATCGGCAGTCTTGTTGAATAACACAGTTGTATTCCGAATGTCATGGAAGAAGATCGTGCTTACCTTCGGATGGTCAGAGAGAGAAAAATCTGTCACGAATTTGAAGTATTCCAATCGAAATGGCATGAAATTCTGAACATAACTGTTCACCTTGTGTAAATCTAGATACAATTTACAAGAAATCAGAAAGCCGTCAATTCTTCAAAGTATACATTTCACCGACAAAAGTTATCCGCGAAAAATATGTCTTACCACGCCGTCGCAAACAGAAACATCTTCTCTGAAACTCAAACATAAACAAGCCCAAACACAGCAGGAAACGAAACTTCGGAACCTTGAGTGCATTTAGCAAAATTGAATGGACGGTGAGATCAAAGTGAAAGTGAAACTTACATCGTTTAATAAACTAAAATAAAGCTTATTTTTTACTAAAAGGACAAAACTAAAAATAATAAACAATCAAAAATGAAATGTAAGGCATCAAAAATAAGGTGTGGATGCCTTAGTGTGTACGCGTGTGGTGTGTGTAGGTGTCAAAGTCTGTGGTGGGAGTAGACACTTCCGAGTGTAAATTTAGTGATGTGACAATGTTTTCCGATTCATCGGATGAAAATCGTTGTATCCATTGTTTGACAATATTTTTGCATGTGGAGAGGGAGACCTTTTTTGCGTCACACGGCAAACTACTAGTAATCTTGTTACATACAGAAGTGTGTAGAGAGGCGGCCGGGACACATGTTTACTTTATCTCGGAAACAATTACTTTTTGCTATCGCCTTTGGATCTTGTCAAGATGTCTGTGAAGAGTTAGTTCGGAATTGAAGAACAACAGGGTTTTGGGTTACAAGGATCTTGCGACTTAATTCAGTTTGTCGGAAGAGGGTTGGTCAGGTCTAACAAAAAACATATTTGTAATTGGAACGTAATTTGAAAAAAAAAAAAAAAGTTGTATCCAACCCAACTGACCGATTTTATTCTGATTTAGTTAATCCGTCGCGCATCTAATTAGCAGACACAATAGAAATTCTATTGTTATCGAAACACATAGTGTACACTTGACATGCGAGGGGTTAATAAGGTAAATACCTTATACAGACGGATTATGATCAAGGGATCATAATGCATTTTATTTGTAATGCAGAAACCGGGTTTACGTTGATAAATAATTTCTAATTATTGTGTATCCAAGAAAATTCAATGTACGTAATTACGAGTATAGTTATTATTTTAAGCACACCAAGAAATATGACATGGAGAAGACAGTTGCGATGTTCAAGTGTCATATCTGCATATATTATAGTCTAAAAGGAAGCTACCTAAACGCACAGTATTCATACGAAAATTAAAAAAAAAACACTGCCTGTTACCATAGAATAAGAATGTATAGAAGTGAAACTCTCCGCTTTGAACACATTCTTTTTGCCTAATACGGAGTCGGAGCGTAAGAAACGTTCTACATAGTCAATATTATGTCGTCGATAGTGATTCATATTTAAACTCAAACAATGTCTTATTTAAACCTGAGTACTGGGCCTCATAAGAAGGTTTAAAGTCACCCAAAGGGCAATGGAGAGGGCTATGCTTGGAGTTTCCCTGCGTGATCGAATCAGGAATGAAGAGATCCGCAGGAAAACCAAGGTAACCGACATAGCCCGAAGAATTGCCAAACTTAAGTGGCAGTGGGCAGGGCACATTGCACGCAGAACAGATGGCCGATGGGGTCCAAAAGTTCTGCAGTGGCGACCGCGCACCGGAAGTCGTAAAGTTGGAAGGCCTCCCACAAGGTGGACCGATGAAATGATTTCGGCTGAAATGATGACTGGACAAGAATGTCATATCTGTTATGATTTTCTTATTCTATGCACTTACCTAGAGCTGTATCCTTTAGGTCTCTTGACTCGAATCTGTAAATAACAAAAAACGTTTTGTTTTTATTTCCTTTTAAATAAATAAATAAAACTTTATTTCAGACCAAGGTCCATATTTTTGTTACTAGTATTTTGGTGTTAGTAACAACAGTGCTTAGAAATATAGGTTAACGAAATTTGGCACACAGATAGTTTATAACCTGGATTAATACAGGATGGAATTTTTATCCGGGTAGTAGATACGTTCCCGACGGATTATTTTCGACCTCCACGCGTGTGAAACCGCTGGCCAAAGCTAGTACGTAAATACTTTTCTTCTGAAACAAAACTAAGTAGAGTTTCATGATTGTTTTTATATTACTTAATTTTTAATTTCTACTTAGTTATTTTTAATTTTTACTTATATTTCTTTTTTAATCTGTTGATTTTTCCAATTGTTTTATATAAAATAACGAAAACAATACAAATGATTTGTAATCAAACTAAGCATCTAAAAATTTTACAAATACTATGTGAGTCTACGCTACTACCTGCAAAGTAAAAAAACAAGTAAACCACTATTGAATGTGTGATACATCTTACCCACATTTTGCTTTGTATTATTGTTAAAGTAGGAATATCTAATTATTCTCTCACAATCGGCTTAATGCAATAATGTTAACTGAGAACGACGAAAACTGTCCCACCGTAATACAGTTTATAACTAGTACGGGGGTCAGAGTGAATCGGTTTCGTAATAACCTGAATGTAATAAATTGTGCAGTGTTATACTAATTGGTTACTTATATCTTTTTAGATTCCTAGAACGTAAGTAATAGTATATATTTTTTTTTTTGTAAGGTTATCATTCTTGTGGAAAAATAAAGATTTTTTTTTTTTTATTTTTTATTATGTAGTGTGAATGCGCTCTGAATATAAAAAATTATTCAGTGAAACGCTATTTGTGCAGGTAGCCTAATAAATCTAGATTATGACCAGTGAGCTTCGAGGTTCTGTCTGCAGTGTCCTATATATTAGGCTTGTAGCTTTCTCTTGGTTTGAAGATTAATGTTACTGGCTGTTTGGAAATAATCGATAGTTGTATTATATCGTGGGTATTTGAATGTGATTACTTATCAGTTTCGCTGTCTATCAAGACTCTATTCAGAAGAAAGTTTCTTGTAAACCTGCTGTAAACTGTAATGTTAACAGTAATATCGTGTGAGCAACATGAAGGTAGGTAAATAGGTTTTTTTTTTAGAGGTTGGCAAATCATCAAATAACTTCTCCCGCTCTGGGTGGAGCAGGAGGGCGTGTCAGACTTTTACTGACTAAAACCCACCAGTGTTCCCTCAGTCGTCTGTGTTCCAGGGGCCGCGGAATCTCTTTCGAACAACCCGCACCCCTGGCAGGCATCGGCCCTTGCGGGCCCCATCAGTTGACCAGCTCAAAATTGGTCTTGCAGTTTGTAAGGTTATCTATGTATCTAAATCTACATTTTAATCAGGTAAATAGGTTTAGTTAGTCAGTTTAATATGTAGATTTAGGTACATAAATAACCTTACAAACTGCAAGCCCAATTTTGAGCTGATTTGATTTGATTTTCAAATTCATTGTAATTTTTTCCAAATATAGCTAACACTGGCAATCGATTATAGCGTTCTCTGATTCCATGATCTATCTCAAAATATCTTAATTAACAGCATTTTTAATGAATCCTCAATATTTAAATACAATCAACTCAATGTTACTCAAAATTCTCTTTTTTATGAAAACAGCCCAACTACACGCTTCCAAAATTAAATTCACACGAATATTTCATTATTTTACGCAACAGTAAATTTTTCATGGATCCAAATTTGCCAGATTCCGATAAAATGCGTCAATTTAATTGATTAAAAATGTCCCAAATTTCGTTAGCAATGTGCATAGGCAACGTTTAATCATTTATGTGACGGTTTCAAAACTTTTGCAACCGAAATTGTGTTACAATAGATTGAAAGCCTACGAGTTACATGGAAAGGAAAAAAATGGAGAGATTTTTAGTGTCGAACCCTTCAAAGGACAAAGACAAATAGACGAAGGTAGTAATGCCCTCATTATAATCACTTATTTTTATGAGAATTAAATATACGAGTTTATTTTTTCTTGAGTTTTCGTGAATGGCAGAAAAGTCAATAAATTTATCGAAATCTAAAACGAAAAGACTATCTTAACACTTTTATCTCGTCTATTTCTACAGTAAAAACTCGATATTTTCAATATTTGAGATACGACACAAACACTAGAATATACCCACTTATTAAAATTGGAAACAAACACTGTCTTTGATGTTCTCTCTAAACACAATTTATGTTCTCCTTCTTTAAAAGTATGAACCTCAGAGGCCGCGTGTTACACCGTAGCGTAACGGTTTTAAGATCTGCCCGGGGTGCGGGTTGTTCGAAAGAGATACCGCGGCCCCTGGCACACAGAAAACTGAGGGAACACGGGTGGGTTTTAGTCAGTAAAAGTCTGACACGCCCTCCTGTTCCATTCAGAGCGGGATAAGTTATTTGATGAGTTCCCACCCGAAAAACAAGGTTTTAAGATTTGTTTGCTTAAAATTACGCCAAGATGCTGTTTGACTATCAAACGTAAATCTTTAAAAAAATCTTATTTAGCATGTCTTTAAAAATAGAGTGAGTTTCTTGTCATTAAATCAGCCAGCTGTTGCTTCATTGCTGTTGCCTCTAAAAAAAATCAGCCTGTAAAAATGTCACAGGGTTTTAAGTAGTGACATCCTTCAAAGTACTGCCATCACCAATTATCATTATGTAAAGAGCAACTCACATACAAGCTATGCTTGTATTTATACGAGAATATCTCAAGATGAATCTAGTGAAAAAATTACTCAATCGGCAATGTTTGTGAGTAATACACCAATGCATAGAACCACATATCTCTATGTTACACCACGGTGTAACAGCACTTGTACCGATCTTATAACTTGGCTCGAGATGAAGCGAAACGTAAACATATCGGGACAGTAAACATGTCCTCCCGAGTTGGATACAGTTCCATGCCATCGAATATTCGTTTTAAATCGATCCCTGTATTTGTTTTAAGAATATGGGTTAGTGGATCGAGTTGGTAAATTTATGACATTCTTCATTATTACCATGCTTGACGAATGGGTAAGATCAAACAAATGCATTGGTTAACCTCAGACGCATTCCTCAGTGTATTTGATCTAATATTCTTACTGACACAGCAAAAAACCTTCCTCCATATGGGTATGGACTACATCAGTATGGCTAGTTAAACGAGGGACACTTTCAAGGTATTCTGTAATAACTTAAAGATTTAATTAGGATTCCTGATGAAAAAATAATAGTTTAAAAAACTAAAAAAACACGCTTTAAAACCAAACTAAAAAAGGAGAAAATAATTTAATTCAATTAAAAAGCGTGGGGTGCTTGACATTAAGTGATTATAAAAATACCTCAAAAATCACCCCACGCTTTTTAATTGAATTAAATTATTTTCTCCTTTTTTAGTTTGGTTTTTAAAGCGTGTTTTTTAGTTTTTTAAACTATTATTTATTTTCATTTTTTTAGTTCTGCTAACTACAAAAATGTGTTATTTTTTTGTTTTTTTTTTCTCAATTTTTTTTTTAAATTATTGAATTGTCATCGGTCCTCGACAAGTTTACAAAGTTTCAATGAAATCTGACCGTTTAAAGTGGGTCAAAATCGCGCTCAAAGGAGTCAGTTACATACAAACAAACAAACATACAAGTGAAGCTAATATAAAGCGTGTAAAAATATAAGAGCGCGACTGACGTAAGGATTTAACCCAGGATTCGTTTCTTAATTTACATGTTCTGTGCTTGTGACCCTTTGAAATTCGTTTCTCAATTTACATGTTCTGTGCCTGACAATATATATTCTATATGATGTATAATGTTTTAAATAAAATGTAACATGACATGACATGTGAGCTTACAAATTATCATGTCCTTAGGTATGTTCCTCATTTACCCAATCTACCTGTACCTATAAGGAAAGCGATCACTATCCAAACTATCCCTTCATTAATTTACCAGCCCTTCGCCTTTACAGAAAGGATGTGTTTCAAAACAGTTTCTATAACCATTCGGGAGCATTTAGTTAGTTTATCTAGATAACACGTATTAGGTGTTGATTAGGGTTTTAGTGTAGGTATAGGTACTGTATAGTTTCTTGCTAATGTACCTACGTAACGTGCATGGGAAAATGTTTTGAATCAAAATCAAAATATTTTATTTCACATAAACCTGCATGGGCACTTAGACACGTGAGAAGCTAGGTGCACGGTTCCAATTGGTCGATTCCTATGAAGAAGAGCCGGGAAGAAACTCCATGGTTACTCTTTTAAAAATAATTGGCTTTTACAATGTTTTCAAATTACAGTGATAATAGGTATGGCAGGACAGTGCAGGCCTGTCAATAAGTAGCAGTTACTTAGAGGAATGAAAATAAAGAATAAAAAATCGTCTACAAATCTACAGTCTGTAAGGCCTCTCTATTCACAATATGTAAAAGAATCTACATAAATAAAATGAACCTATTTAAACCAAGTGACATGATTTCCATGACAATCACTAATAAATAGTCGAAATTAAAATTTATGTATAATGTCAAATAATTACTAGAATATGTCAGACATTGTAATAATAAAAAGAATAAAAATAAAAATTATTTATTTATTTGCTCTCGATAAGGAAATCTCAAAACGGCTGGTTGACACTTCCCGTGACCCAAGGGCTGGATTTTACCTTGGCCAGATGCTGAGCATTGCTATACAACGTGGTAATGCCGCCAGTCTCCTGGGTACATTACCAGTCGACAGCGATGCGGATGAGTTTTTTGACGCTTTGTTTTAGTTTATTCGCTGTAGTTATATAGTTTACATTATTTACAAATTCAAATTCACATATATTTAGACAGGTAGTAATTTGATCAGCCTGGTATAAAGTCAACCGTCCACTGCTACGTATATGATGTGCACGGAGAGGTTGGATGTTAGCTGCGCCGTTCATTTGTTTGCTACAAACGTATTCGTGCGTAGCATGGCGGTGTGTCGCAGTGGACAATCCCGCAAACATCAAGAAGTTTACATTGCGTAGCTTTCTTAGCCGTGGGTTGCGTTTTTGTTGCGTTAAGCTATAAAGGACAAAGGTGTTTTATACAGGGTGAAATTGAAAACATGCGACAAACCGAAATGGGAGATTGTACTCATCATTATGAACAACTTTTACTAAGGGACCAATGATGCAATCCCGAAAAAAAAAAACATCTGTTCCCTACATTTATGTTCGCATAACTCGTCAGAATGTAGGGAACAGCTGTTTTTTTTTTGCGATTGCATCTTTGGTCCCTCAGTAAAAGTTGTTCATAATGATGAGTACAATCTCCCATTTCGGTTTGTCGCATGTTTTCAATTTCACCCTGTATATTAAGAGAACGAGCTTTAATCACTGAGTTTTTCTACTTCAATTTGGAAATTCCAAAATTTAGGTCCAGGTTTCTGGTTGTTTTATTATGCAAATCAATGAAGATTTTGAACCCTCAGCACCATAAAAACTACTCTTTACAGTGTTATTTTTAAATGAATAAAAATAGCGCATTTATCGTTCCCATCTTACTTACCTTTTAACGTTGCTTAAGTTATGGTATGTTTACCTAACCGTCAAAAAGTATTGTTTAGCAGACGTTAGTCGTATAGAGTATCTAATCTATGACAAACATATTAAAAACAAAATAATTTACACCAGATTATTATCAATGAGTCGAATATGTCTAAACTTGATGGTTATTGGTCGGAACCGCAGTGTGTTCTATGTATGTAAAGATAAATAAATTGTCCCTATGTCTACTAAGACAAGTTCAAAACATTCTACTTCTCACCTCACACAGACATACCCCAACCTAAGTTCTCGCCTGTCACCTAGCAACTATAGCACTTAGGTCCACTCAAGTATTCCGTATAAAGGCTTATTCCGTATATTGACAATTCTGTCGCAAGTTGAGTTTCGAATCTGTGAGGCACTCTCCTGTATTGATGGCAAGTGATATATTCTGAAAGGTAGAATGCAACTGAGTAGTAAATGATTTAGGAATGTGAGTCAAGGTTATAATCTATGTGTGTGCCGAATTTCATCAAAATCCGTTTAGCCGTTTTGCGTGATTGAGTAACAAACATCAAACTTTCACATTTTTTATATTAGTAGTATTGTATCAGTTGATTATTTTCGGTTGTTGTTGAATCCTGACTAGATTTATTACCAAAAGAGTCACGTTACTATAAAAATGCAACTAGCATTGATTAAAGTCAAAGGAGATTTTTTTAACTTACTTTTCGAAATGTTGCGTGGCAAATCTCACTGCATCTTCATAGTGTGATAAAGTTGTACCTGAAACAATTACATTTTATTTGTAATAAAGATTATTAAGACGCGATCTCTTCCCGTGGGTGTCGTAGGAGGTGACTAAGGGACTTACTAGAGAATGGGCAGCAGCGTTCTCTATGCATTTTACCACCATACTATGATCACCAACCCGCCTGCCAAGCGTGGCGATTATGGCAAACCCCCCCCAAATTGGGGGAGGCCTATGTCCAGCAGTGGACGTCTTCCGGCTGAAATGATGGTGATTATGAAGACGCGTGTTTGTCTTTTCACTCATTCTTGCTCTCTGATTCGCAATACTAATTAACTGATCTTGTCTTTGATTGAGCAAAGCTCAAAGCTGTAATGCAATTTATATAATTTTTTCGGCAAAAATTGTTACTGTTGCTAAGCTCACCTAAAACAGGAGAAACAAACTCAATAATCCATTTAAACACGACAACTAAGTACTTAGTTTTTTTATAACCACCAACAAATATCAAAGGAACGCTCAACATTCTTTATAAAAAGTGTTTGAGAAAATTATATTTATTTTGTATAGGTATAAAATAATATTTTATAAAACTTCAAAGGTAAGGTAAGTTAAAAGCTCAAATGTTCTTGTGGAATGATCAGAAAATAATGGTTAATGTACCGTTATATTTTTTTTTTTTTAGTTATTCCGTTTTTTATTGAAGGATGTTGGGTATTTTACGGTTTCGGACATTTATTTCTCAAAAAGAATACAATTCACTTAATATGAGAAATACAAGGTAATCTTAAAACTAAATACGAGAATTACTTATGAAGAAGGTAGGTATTCGTAAATAAATAAGTTAATTAGAAAACATACAATTTTTACAGTGTTGTGGGTAAAAGGAAAAAGTGGGTGTACTATTACATATCGATTCTTGAAGGCAAGTCAATAGCAATTTTACATTGAACTATTTATATGTACTGTAATGTTTCGAAAATACAGGGTAGGTATTCTAGTTTTCTTTATATATACTTAGCAAATTAGTAAACCATAAATAATAATAATGGATGAGGATGTAAATTAAATTGAATTGATGTGGTGGGTTAAATTTAAAACCTAGAGAAATCTTTTAAGATGTGGATGTGGTGCTTTGTAGTTCGTTTGAATAAAGTAAACGACTGTATCTCTTTAATGTCATTCGGTAATTTATTATACAATTCTGCTCCTTCGTAAAGAATATTTTTCCTTCCGTAATTAGTTCGTGGTGGTCTTAAGCAAATGTTGTTTTTCCGTCTGGTACTACGTTTTTGTGTTTGCCCTTTTTTTGTAAATGTTATTTTTGAGTGTATATTTTTATTTAACAGCTTATTTACTAATATGCATGTGTTATATTTATAAATCTGTGATAGTGTCATCAATTTAGTTTCTTTATAAATTTTTTCTGTCGGAGTTAGGTAGTGGTAATGGAAGTGAAGGTTAGTCATTAAGATTGTAACACCAAAATTAACGTGTAAATTTATATGTGATCTGTGGCAACACTTCCCTTCCAACTGTGACACTGGTCCAATACACGTGAAATTGAAACAGTCCGCCTTTTCATTTATTTTCCTCGGCATCAACGCTACCAGCACCTATCAGCAACCACCACCTATTACACCGCTGCACAAAGGAGTAAGAAGTAATTGTAACAATTACTAAATACGCGAGTCTGAACTCGCGTAGGTATTTAGTATTAAGAGTTCCGTATTAGAAAATCTATCTATCTAGGTATACAAATAAAAAGAAAAGTCCTGACTGACTGACTGACTGACTCATCAACGTCCAGCCCAAACCCTTGGACCTAGAAAGCTGAAATTTTGCACAGAGGTTCCCTTTATAATGTAAATAAGGAATAAGGAAGGATTTTTCGAAATTCAACCCCTAAAGGAGTTAAATAGGGGATGAAATTTCTGGGCGGATGAAGCCGCTGGCAAAAGCTAGTTCATTATAAACAAAACTAGCCTATAATTGCCCCAATGCAGGGCAAAGCCCTCTTCTCATACACAGAAGACAATGAGCATTGATTGACCACTTTTGGTCAAGGTGGGTTGGGAATTTCAGACATGTTTAGGTTTCCTCATGATAAACATCATGAAGACACCTTCTTCCTTCACCGATGCCAGTGATGTTTAAGGGGAATCTAGTCGCTGGCCCGAACTCACTGGTGGGCCTGGCTAAAAAGCACGCTGTCTCACCAGGCTTTGTGTCCGACAGAAGTAGTATCAGATCGGGTTTTATGAAAAAAACACTATATAAATCAATGACCAATAAAGTCTCTTTTCGATAATTTAAGTTTGTCGGTACCGACTTGGTTTTGGAGATTTTATACTTCTTTTATTACTTAAACACGCCCAAAGTTAGGTTAAATTAGCAAGAAAAACGAATCTTTGTTGGCTCATAATATTTTAATGGCTTTTATTTTAGTATTTCGTTTCCGTAAAGACAATATTAATAATGAGACAAAACCATACCATGTTTAATTTCTGATGTACATTGTTGAACAGTGCAGTAATACACTCTGGAAAAATGTTCTACTAGATTCACCTTAAGACAAACTTATATAGCACATAGTAAACTGTGATGTTTTTATTCTGTTTAGCAATTTTAAATCCATTTTGCTTTGCCTTATTTTTTTTTATTTTTTTTTCATTTTGCAAATCGGGATTATCTCCAATTATATGAAACCCACGGTACATAATAGGTAAGCAGATTAGGGTAATACGGTTTTCTGCAACACTGAGCTTTTTTAACACGCTTTTTTAGTTTCACCTGTATGTTTGATGTTTGTTTGTAACCGACTCCTTTGGCCTTCATTTTGACCCACTTCAAACGGTCAGATTTTATTTAAACTTTGTAGACTTATCGAGGACCGATAGATAACAATTCAATAATTTAAAATTAAAATGTAAAAAAAAAATGAAAAATCATGCTTTTGTAGTTAGCAGAACTATAAAACAGAAAATAAATAATGAATTAAAATATCTTAAAAACACGCTTAAAAAACCAAACTAAAAAATCAGAAAATAATTTTAAAAAAGCGTGGGGTGCTTGATATTAATTGATTATAAAAATACTTCAAAAAGCACCCCACGCTTTTTTGGAATTATTTTCTGCTTTTTTAGTTTTGGGTTTTAAAGCGTGTTTTTTTTTTGTTAAGGCCATATTAATCTTTGTTCCTCTATTGGCGAAAAACGTTACAATACTTCCGAGTAGGTTCATATTACGTTAATATTGTAGTTTTCTAGAAGTTACAGCCATGAATATGATGATTCTATGCCCTTACCAAGTCGGTCCCGATTTTCATACGAAAATCGGTTATAGCTGTAACGAGTAGTCAGAAGTCCGGACGACGTTTGATGAAACACTGGATGCAAAAATACGTAAGACTGGCCTCAAGCTAATTACGAGCGTAAAGCTCAAACATGTGGCCAAATCTTCCGGGCTGTGCGCGGTTCTGAATGCGCGCCATGGCTAAATGGAAAGCTTAAAAAAAAAACATTTTAAAATTCGATCGATGTCTCGTTGTGAAACCGCGATGGTTTTCTTTTAAACAAATGCGTTCCGCTGTCGGATCGTGTGCGGTCACTTGAGGGAGGTTCGAAATGAACCAGCCAGAATAGTACCTAGGTACTACTAATTTAAATACCCTTATTTGGTGGTCTAGTAATTGGGCTATGGAGGTTAGATCGCAGTCGTTCTGTGTAAAATATTCAGTCGGTCTGGATGGAATGGAAGTTGACCCCATTTTCGTGAGGAATACGTAGATGGTCTTTGAATTTCATGCTATAGGTGTTAGTCATTGTAATGTAGGTACTTATTATCAGAGCAAAAGTACATAATACTACCATAACTTCAGCCTATGCAGAGAAGCAAAATGTGGTAGGCTTAATAGTGACTTTTAAATTCAATATTTTAAAGTATTTCTGGTATGTACGAAAACAATTTTTATTTTTATTTAATTGTATTTTGCACGTCAGAATAGTATTTTTTCCGAGAGTACCTAACTTATAAAGGTCAGGTGGCCTGTTATGCCATCCTGACAACTTAAAAAAACCATTGACTAATATTAAGCCATAATTATTTTCGTCACAATTCTCGCTAAAGCGACACATGTCATACCTACATTCCGAACTGACGCGCGGTAAGCCGGCTGTCAAACTAAACTGATATATCGACGGCTGCGGAATTACACGAATTATACTGTCAATACTGTACACCGATATGTTTTATTGCTATCCCGGGATTCGGACTAAGTACGCCTGATTAATGCCGCCGGGAATTTCGCTCCGGGTAAAATCTTTCGTACTTATGGGTAGGAAAGACTTTTGATTGCTTTTGATTGCTCGGAATTGAGTTAGTTTTCTATGTTTCTGTCGATTGTGGGTTACGTTTTATTTGTTTGTTGTTAACGTTATGTTGACGTATTTTTTTGTTTTCGTCATTATATTGTATTGTTTGTTTGAGCTTGGTTACTAAAATGTAATAAAACACAAAAGAATAATTACGTAAAATTTTATAACACCAAATGCAAATTTACGTAGGTACCTATCAAAAATAAAGAAATATCTACAGCTTGATCAATTTTATTCAACGTTTTATAGTTTGATTCGTTGAACGCAAATACCATCGCTCGAATCCGTGAATGGCGCCTAATAGCTAAGCCGGGGTCACAACATCTCCACCGAAATACCTACATCTGACGAGGGTATATGATGCTATACCCTGACAGGATGGCTGTCAAAATATCTGTGGTAAATGAATTAAAGAAATTTTATGTTATACATAATGTATTTAGATTTGCACATGCTAACCAAGTTAAAAAAAGGATCAAAAATTATTATATTATTTGTTTATTTATGAATTGCATTTGGGAAAACAAACAGTAGTATAATAAGCATAAACAGAAAAATCTTAAAATTAAACTTAAGAAATATACTACCCACAACATTTTCCACAGATTACTATTATATAATAAAAACAAAAACAAGCTGTTTGCAAACGTTAACTGTAGCAGGGCTAACTCAATTAAAAAAAAAAAAAAAAACGCAAACAATATTCTACATAAGATGTAACAAACATAAAAAAAAAAAAACAAAACAAAACAACCATGAAAAAAATAATATTAAAAATCATGCGTGATGTACACACAGGATCCTAGCCAATTAATAATGATACCTACATTGCGTAAAACATATGGAGCCTATTACTGAATAGCAAACTGGCCAACGGCCTATCTGTTGATAAAGTGGTCGCTGCATTAAGGGCTTCTGCAGATATACATATAAATACCAAAGTAAACATAAGTGAAGTAGTTAGGCTGAATTCAAGTAATGATTTTTTTGAATAACAAAGACAGAATCCATTTGTCCAAATCGTTCAAAACGCACTTTGACCGCCTCCGGGGAAGGTGGTTACATTAAACTCAGAAAACACCTAACCCTGAGTCAAATCCCGCAAATGATTGATAGAATCCATTCCTCACAGACTTTTTTTCCAAACAGCGATCAATCATTCAGACATCCAATTAATTTTGTATTTAAATGTATCATAAGATATTCTAGAAATTTATAACACCACTAGCTTCTGCCCGCAGTTTCGCCCGATCGGATGTCAGAAATGATCTCACAGGGGCCTACTACCGAGATAAAAAGTATCCTTTGTGTTAATCTGGGTAAAAACTGTGCCAAATGTCATCCAAATCTGTTCCAGCTGAACATATTTGGATAACATTTGGCATAGATTTTTTTGCATGATTGAGTAACAAAATTTCAATACATACAAACTTTTCCATTTCTAATATAAGTAGGATGTAAAGTATCAGGATCGGAATTAGTTGTCATGAGACTTATCCACAAGTTCCGTAACGGTTTTTTTGGCGGGATCGGGTTGGAACATGTCGCACGAATTTTCATTTTCATGAAATTTTGTGAAATAGCTAATTAAATTGTATAATTTTGGTAGTGAATGATTCAATTTAGTTCTATGTGAGTGCACAAGTGTAGTAAAAGTGAAAATAAGTGACTAACGTGGACTTTTCGTGTTCCCCCTAAAAACTCATATTAGGTTGTTGTAAAGTTACTACCGATTTACAATAACTTTGACTTGACTGACTAAAGACGACTATGACTTAATCGAAACGATACGAACGATACTTGATCGAAAAGAAAAATTACTTGACACTGGCTAAATGCACAAACCGTGCGAAGCCAAAACCCGAAAAAAAAAAAGTTCCGTAACCATTTCCAGACAGCTGAGATATTTTTCGTGGTAGACAGACAAGCAGATGTATAATCTGGGTGGCGGTAGGGGTTTAGTAATAACACGATACACGTGCAGGTACATAATTTTAATTTTAATACAAAATTTTGTGAATGAACAACTTTTTTTAGATACTAAATCTCATCTCCCATTTCACCCCCTTAGTGGCAGAAATTCCAACCACATCGATATACGTTTTTATGTTTTCAACTTTAAGCCTAAATAACAAATTTAGTGATCTTAACTGTGAAAATGATGGACTTTCCATTTACAACTTCATCCCCTTTTCACCCTTTTGGGAGTAAAATGATTAAAAACGCTAAGACACGTCATCATCATCATCATCATTTCAGCCGAAAGACGTCCACTGCTGGACATAGGCCTCCCCCAAGCTCCGCCACTTCGCCCGGTTCTGTGCTTCCCGCATCCAGCGGACTCCTGCGGCCCTCACAAGGTCATCGGTCCACCTTGTGGGAGGCCTTCCAACTTTACGTCTTCCAGTGCGCGGTCGCCACTCCAGAACTTTTCGACCCCATCGGCCATCTGTTCTGCGTGCAATGTGCCCTGCCCACTGCCACTTAAGTTTGGCAATTCTTCGGGCTATGTCGGTTACCTTGGTTCTCCTGCGGATCTCGTCATTCCTGATTCGATCACGCAGGGAAACTCCAAGCATACTCTCCATTGCCCTTTGGGTGACTTTAAACCTTCTTATGAGGCCCATTGTGAGCGACCACGTTTCGGTTCCATATGTCATCACTGGCAACACACACTGGTCGAAGACTTTCGTCTTGAGACACTGCGGTATGTGGGACGAGAAGATATTGCGAAGCTTCCCGAACGCAGCCCAACCGAGTCGGATTCGACGATTGACCTCTTTCTCGAAGTTGGACCTACCTAACTGGACAGTTTGTCCTAGGTAAACGTACTCGTCCACAACTTCGAGTGCAGCGCCTCCGACCGTCATGAGAGTGGGTGTTACACGGGCATTCAACATGACCTTTGTCTTGTCCATGTTCATTTTAAGACCCACTCTTTCGGAAGCTCTACTGAGGTCATCGAGCATTGTACTGAGGTCCTCCATGGTCTCAGCCATGACAACTATATCATCGGCAAACCGAAGGTGAGTGATGTACTCGCCATTGATGTTGATGCCAGCCCCTTTCCAGTCCAGAACCCCGAAGACATCCTCCAGTGCAGCAGTGAAGAGTTTCGGAGAGATAACATCTCCCCGTCTAACACCACGCTGCAGAAGGATAGGTTCCGAGGTCCGGTCCTGGAGTCGGACTGACATAGTGGCGTTTTCGTACAGACACTTCATACCTAAAATTTGTGTTGAGGCTGACGAATAAAAATAATTAAATACGTGTCTTAGACACTTCACTTCGAAGTGTCTGTACGAAGTGAAGTGTCTAAGACACGTATTTAATTATTTTTATTCGTCAGCCTCAACACAAATTTTAGGTATGTATGTGCAAAATTTCAGGTCTCTAGGTTCAGCGGCTTGGGCTGTGCATGGATATATGAACAGTCAGTCACTTTATCATTATACTATTATAATATGTAATATTTTGGGTCGTAGTACCAGTAAAAATCGAAGGTCTAAGTAGTCTTTACATAGACGGTTCAAAGACGAAATTTAGCAGATGGAAATATGTAATTAACAATTTTAAAGTAAATTCTCACATATATTCCTGATAAAGTAGAGAAAGGTTTTAGTCACTTGTACGAGCTTACAAAGTAAATAGAAAAAAAAAGTTAAGCAGTCAATAAAGACCAAATTACTTTTAGGAATTGTGCTTATATGTTACTTGTAACAGAATACAAAAATAAAACATACAATGTCTCATAACATTTTTTCATTCTGTCTGTCTGTTCATATTCCGTTCCATTTGCAAACAGAATCACTAACTCTAAATAAAATAAAAAAGGTCCACTTACCAAACCCATCCTAAATAGCCATCAAATGTAGAGATCAAACAAAGAACCACTTTGAAATATTAAGATGCTTCTACATGTACCTATGTATTTGTAACTACATATGATACTCAAGGGATCCCTTACAAATCCTCTCTCAATCACAATCAGCCAGTTTGTTTTATTTACTGGGAAATAAACGTATATGTTATTCACCGTATGTAAAAGTCAGTAAATGAAGTGTGGACTAAGTTACAAACGTCCAGAGAGACAATTTTCGTATTTTTAAGTACGTTCGCATTCTAATCTCAGTCTTAATTTGTCAAAAATAACTTTAATTTCCCTACTTTTTTGACAATTTTTAGACATTGATTTTCGTTGAGATGAGATTGCGACTATATTTCGTAAGTTTAATGGCCTTCAGATGGTTGTTTAATTTAAACCCGACATGGGTGAGGTCTACTTATGTGACCTAAACATCGATATCTCTTTCTGCAACCACAGAAAATTATCAAAAAAAAATTAAGTAGGCGCAGTTTGAGTCCGCGCTGCTTGTTATCGTGAAAACGTTTGGTCACAACTGTAACCTGACCTAATTTAGTTCCCATAATAATCCAAGGTCAGTTTTGCCAGGCACAATCACGCCACACTTGGTTTATGCCAACTCTAAATGGAAGGTCACATTGACATCAAACCTATCTACTCAACGATTGGATTCTCTAACGCAGCCCAGTCTAGGGAGCACAGTTTCGAGAACTGCGAGCGTAGCGATCCTACAGATGACACGAATGCAACACACAGGTATATTCTAAAACCGGGCGAACGAAGCGAGCCCAACTACTCCACGAGTCAGCTTTCAAACCAGACAAGCGAGCGGAGCGAACCTTCTCCACAAGAGTGAGAGGAGAACAACTTGTCTCGAGACCAGCGTGCAGAGTAAGCCTACCTTCGCCACGAGTGAGCGAAGTGCAGTATGTGGCGTTTACTATTTTCTTAAGTGTCCTCGCTTCGTTCCCTTGTAGTTAAAGTAGGCTCGCTGAACTCGGTTTTCACGTAAAAAGGGTTCGGTTCGCTCGCTCTTCGAATGTAAAACATGCACTACCCACTCGTAGGGTAGTTCAGCTCGCTCTGCTCATTCTGGCAATTAGTCTGATTCACGCGCTGCTCTTTTGTGGGGCTCACTTGACTCGCTCTTGTCATATGCAAGCGCGCTCGCCACACTTCACTCGCTCATTGCTTAAGTCAGCGCGCTCTGCTCAGTCCTGGCCACATAGGGCTGGCTTCGGTCGCTTCGGCAGTAATCTGTGCTCGCTTCACTCCGGTTTTTTTTGTGAGAGAGCTCGCTTTGCTCGCTCTTGTCGTGTGTAAGCGTGCTCAGCTCACTTCTATAAAGGATGGGCTCGCTACGCTTGCTAGTATTAAGTTCGTGCTCATCTTGTCAGTAAGTGCGCCCTCCTCGTTCGTTTCACTCGTTATCTCGTCTGATCGCTCGCTTCACTCGCCCTTCTATTGGGTAAGCGTGCTCAACTTGCTCGGCTCATAAGAAGTTTTCACAGTTCAAACCTCTTCTTCCTTACTGAGACCTGGTATAAGTGAGCTGTATAGCTTAGCTGATCCCTGGCATGCACATGCAGTGTGACGTAATAGGAAAATTATGGCCCGTTTAAAAATTGTTATAAATATGACCTATCTTTTGAATGCACAACCATTACTCTAGTACTACAACTCTCGTAGTTATTAGTGGTTGTAATCTTACATGTTTTTGACGGTCATAAATATTGAACTTACTAGCTGTAGTACTCCGAGCGAAAACATGTTTTCACGTCAAAAAACTCGTACTATGAAAATGGGTTTTATGTCCTCCGCTATTACGTATACGAGTACATTAAACAACAGTCTCCTTTAACTTCGCTCCCCACTAAAACAATTGCGAGCGGTAGCAGGCCGCTTCTCACACACCAACTGATACATAATGCAGGAGAACGTCTAGCGCCTAATGTATTAGAACATTGCTAAATATTTATATGTGATCCACCAATCTACTAATGAATGTTAGTGCAGCAGAATAATTCTGATATCAAACTTGTGTTCATGATGTATTCAGTGCAATTTGTTGGAATTATTTCGTGGAAGGTGTGTGTTATATTATGTATGAGAATGTGGTGTGAGCTACGTTGTTATTTTGTATTCAATGCTTTTGGAAGTAATTAAGGATAATCAATTTTTAAAGTAAAGTATTATTGGAAACTAGTAAAGTCGATCGCGTAATTGCTTTATCAGTTTTGACATAAATTCCCACTAAATTGAAACTTCACTGCGGTTGAAACTATGTAATAAGGTCTGTTGTTACAGACCTTGTTGCTTTATGTCGTTCTAGTGACATTCAACCTTAGATCGTCCATACTATTAAATATATACGTCACCGTATGATTTTGAACACCGTTATAATAGTTTATAATCTATCTCACGAGATTATAAACTGTTGATAAATTGTGAACTGCACCATACTGCTTACCGACCGAATAGGTTAGGTTAGGTTAGAACTGCGACCAAACGCGCGCGAGCCGAGCGAGCGCTACTTGCAAGTTAGTGGCAGTTACTTGACTATTTAGTAATAGCGCAAGGTAGGTACTATCCGTCTTGATATCTGTTCACAATTTGAAAAGCTTTAAAAGGTTCTTCCAAACTACGCAATGGATTTTGATGCGGTTTCCACCATGATTTAGAAGGTTTATATTTATTATTTAATTAATAGCCATTAATGTCCCTCTGCTGGGCAAGGCCTCCCTACTCTCTTTCCAATACTCTCTGTCCGGAGCGGCCACCAAAAATTCTTCATTAGGTGTCCAGCTCTTCTTCAGAAGGTTTATGTGTAGGTATATACATAATATTTCAAATGTTCTTTTGAGGAAAGAAACACAGATTTGAAGCTACCTGCCTAGTTAGTGCATGCATTATGAATAATCGCGGAGCTCAACGACTCAACGAACAATACCGAAAAAGGGACACCGGCAAGCTAGACATTCTACATTTATAAATGTGAAAGTTTGTATGTTTGGATGTTACGGTTTCACACTACAACAACTGAACAGATATATATTTAACTTAGGTATAAAATAAATCTATTGATGTATTGAAATATCGTCACATTAGTAGATTGTACCTGAGCGAAGCAAGGCTGGGTCGGTAGTGAAGTATATTCTTAGTACCTAGCTATATTTATACCGCGCGTGCTTGTACAGTACACGTCGTAACATTCACACCGCCTTCACAATAGGACGGGACTAATTCAGGACAGTGCTAAGAATGTCAAGTTAGCAAGTTTAGATAATAACAAACTTGGTGTAAACAGTACGTGATAACACATTGTTTTGTTGAACAAAAGATAAGTTTTACTAAAGTTCACTGTGAGGCAGACGCACCATGGTTTTATATACATACTAGCTTTTGCCAGCGGCATCGCTCGCATGGAGGTCGAAAATTATCTCACAGGAATGTACTACTAGGATAAAAAAAAACAAAATCCAAATCGGTCCAGCCATCTTCGAGTAATTGGGGAACATACATAAAAAAAAAGAAAAAAAAAAAAAGGTTCCGACGAATTGATAACCTCCTCCTTTTTGAAGTCGGTTAAAAAGTATCCAGGTTATAAACTATCTGTGTGCCAAATTTTATCTAGACCTGTTCTATCATTTTTGCGTGATTGACCAACAAACATCTAAATATACAAACTATAATAATGATGTCGGTTATCGCGTAAAAAAGAAGCCTATGTCCTTCTCCATATCCAAGCCTATATCTCTGTCAAATTTAGGATAATTCGGTAATTGTTGGACTGCACAGTTTGAGATAGAAACAGAGAGGCAATTCGCGTAATTTTAAGAACGTTCACAGTCTGATCTGACTCAATCTGTAAAAAATACCTCGAGTTTCCATACATTTTTGACATTTGAATGTCGCTGAGGTAAGACTGCGACTAGATTTTGAACGTTTTTAATTACGAGAATATTGACCTACCGCTTTAATATTTTATTTCTTCCTGAGTAGAATTAGTAAAATATCATTCCAGGTACGCACGGCCACACATATCCAGTATAAGCTGATCTCGCATTGTATGCGATTTCAGTTTTTCCAAGCCATTCCTCAAAGAGGGGACTTACCGCCGCTATCGTGGCGTGCCCATGCGTGTCGTGGGTTAGATTCCCGCATGGAACAAATATTTATATGACCTACAAGTAGTTGTTCCGGGTCTGGCTGTCTGTGTATGTGAGTTTAAATGTTTATAAACGCACCCACAATACAGGAGACAGTTATAGTGTGTAGGCAAAGTTAAAAAAAAATGCTTGACACAATTCTGACTTTAGTGGTTCATTTCGGAATCATTACAATTTGTTGAAAAAATGATAATTGATTAATTACCAACTTTTTGGAATCAATTACCAATTACTTGGTTGAATAGAGGTGTGATGTAATGTCAAACGATCTGTTTTCACAAAGATTTAAGCTAAGACCTCTGCCTACTGACCCATCTTAACGAACCATACTATATACAGTATACAGTCAAAATCATAAGCCTACATACCTAGGCATGTATAACTATCTAGCTACACTGCCAGGTGCAAGGCTGCAGTGAATAGATTTGGCCAACTAAATCCGATTGTATTTGCGTAATTCCCTTTCCATAGGCAATTGTATATATGGCATTGGCAAATGGCATTCATGGATGAAGGCCTTTCTAAGGCAAATGTGTATCGTTGGTATAACGAATTCAAGCGCGGTCGACGATGTTTGGAGGATGAAGAAAGAAGTGGTCGCTCTTTGACCGCTGTTACGGAAGAAAACGTGCTAGTAGTGAAAATTTTTATCCATGACAATAGGCGATTAACGTATCAAGAGATTCAGCACATACTGCAGGTTGGATCGGGAAGCCTTCACGAAATTATACACGTGAATCTTCACGTGGGGAGGATAGTTTTACGTTGGGTGTCGTACAACCTCACTGATACTCAGAAGCAGGCCCGGGTGAAATGGTGCCGTGATATGATAATTAAATTTGAAACAGGCTCGTCTCGGCGTATTTACGACATCATTACAGGTGATGAGTCTTGGATTTATCAATACGATCCAGAAACGAAGCGCCAGTCGACGGTTTGGGTGTTTCAAAACGAATCAACGCCTACCAAAGTTAAGCAATCTAGAAGCGGGGCGAAGATTTTGATCGCGAGCTTTTTCAATTTGACTTTCTACTTTGTATCAATTCCTTTACGGAACCAAAGAAGCATCAACGCTGAATGGTATACTACCAAATTCTGGCAGAAGTTTTCTCTGTTGTGAGCAACAAGCGACCAAACACAGGGCTCCACGGGCTACTGCTCCACCACGACAATGTGACTTCGCACACCGCGTTTCCATCCTACACGTCTTGCTAATACCCGCCATCATTTCTACGACACAACCCGATTATAAGGATACAACTTGGGAAAAATCGGATGAAGACAATTTAGGAGTAGTATTAATATGTTGAGCACTTTATTCCGCATTGTTCTCAGCAAAGCACTGACAATATTTTATCTAATTTAGTCAAAGTCAAAGCATTTATTTCAAATAGGCACATAAAAGGCACTTTTGAACGTCAACATTTACATTAAAAAAGAATTGATTCTAGTCGCGCCTTCCAAAATGTAGTTTCGTATGGTGAAGAATGGGCAAAAAACTCCACCGTTACTCTTTTAAAATATTTTAAATACAATATTTAACATAGTACATTCATCATATAATTATGCGTGAAAACGATGCACTCAGAATAAAATTAATAAACCAAAATAGGTAAAAGGAATGAAAAGCAATACAGATAAATTAATTTTATGATAGATACATGGTGCTCACATATTTACAAACATTGTAAAACTGTGTAGCGTAGTGTTAAAAGATGAAAAATAGATTATTATTTTAAAGAAAATCGGGCGGCTGACTGTTCATTTGAACACTTTTGCGATTCTACCCTTTTTCTGTTTCTATTCACTAGAAAACTGGCTATTCCGAAAACTCAAGTACGTAAGTTTTCTAGTTAATCCATATGAGTTTATTACGTAACATACGTGTTTTTATCCACATCCCTAAATACCAGTACAGATTTTTCCGCTCGTCCGTCAACAAAAAACGGTAGAAAACAAGTTTATGACGTCCGTTTGTAGGTCATAATGAACTTCCGCACTGATATGACACAAATATGATACAGAAGGTAATTTTGTCAAACTGGACCAAATAATACATAGGTCCAAATAATAACTGGACTGGACTGGACCAAATAATACAAGCCTGAGATGACGGCTGATAGACATAAATGGAAGAAGATGACATGGTGCACCAACTCCAAATTAACAGCATTAAAGTTACGCATTGTCGTTGCGGGGGGGCTCAGTAGCCGTGGTCCGCTCCCACGGTGAAGCGAAGAGGAACCTCAAGGTGGGGCCGCTCGTCAGGGCTTTGGTCTCCAAGCCGACGACGTAGCGGCCAAAAAGTAGGTTGCGGTGAGGTGCACCGCAACTAAGGCGGGCCGCGATGTCGAATGGGAGGCATCGCGGCTGAGGGTTACAGGCTGCGGCGGAGGAGGAGTGCCGGTACTTTTGAGTAGCGCTCTTCCCTTCCGTGGCCTGGACGGGGCCGCCACCGTTTGATGGCGGACGCGGTGGGGCCGCAGGGGAAGAGGAGTGTCGGTATAGCGTTGGCCGCTCTCCCTATCCTCTGCGGCCGAGAAGTGGTAGGCGGCGGGGCCACTGCGCTGACCCGTCGCAGGGGGACCAAGGGTGCCAAGGGTGCCAGGGTAGTCTAGGGCCCTTGTGCTACTTGGTTCCTGGGGTGGTCACGGCGTGCCATGTGTCCTGGTGCGCCGGACTGGTGGGGTCCGCAAGGGCCGATGCCTGCCAGGGGTGCGGGTTGTTCGAAAGAGATACCGTCGCCCCTGGCACACAGGCAACTGAGGGAACACGGGTGGGTTTTAGTCAGTAAAAGTCTGACACGCCCTCCTGCTCCACCCAGAGCGGGAGACGTCATTTGATGATTTCCCACCCTGAAAAAAAAAAAAAGGTGCAAATGTATTGTGTGTGCAAATATCGCTTCTGTCTGTTATCTTATTGCCTTAACATAAAATTGGAACGGTGTCGAGGTGTGAATCTACGATGATTTACATACCTTCCAAACATTAATGAGTTTGCTTTCGATTGGTATGCGGTTACTTGCCCGAGATTGCTTTACAGAATAGCAGTAGCAGTAATCGTGGTCAGAATTGTAACATAGCGAATCTTCTATAACGTTCCTACTCAGTGTCCCGTAGTTCGCTTAGAATGTTTATTAAGTTCATGTGTCGTCATAATGTTGTATGAAAAGCAAAGCTTGCTCTCGCATACGTAATGTATGTGAGAAAATAGTGCCAATTCTGTACGTTGTATGTCTATGATGTTTTCTATGCAATTCTATATACGCTGTAAGGCTTGTTCCACCTTAGGGCAAAGCTTCTTCTCGAACAGAAAAGGGTCGAGTTTTGTTCGCCATGTTTGCTTACTGCAAGTGATTTTGGACATCATTAACTCCCCCACAACCAAAAATCAATGGTATTCAAACTACTAGAACATAGATTTTCATCATTCCAAGCATAAATATAAATGATTGAAACGGTTACAGACTCTATTAAAGCCCATTACAATAATTTCATCATATCACATACTTAACGGCGCTTGCCCTTACATTATTAACAGCTTGAAAAAAAATTACCTTGTAGATACTTTCCTTTTAATCATTATTAGTCTAGTTATTATTCTACCACCGTTACCTATTTGCTCTTGAATGGACGCAAACAAGCAACTCAAAACCGCTCTACAAAAATTCGAAACTACAAAATCAGAACTACGCTACTATGCCGTAACACCTATGTATTTTACTACATGTAAGTATACTTAAATAAATAAACTACAAAACACGAAAGAAAAGCTGTGCGGCGCTCGCGCTCCCAACGATCAATTCAAGGCTTAGAGTGCCTTGCAAGCCAGATTTGGAATAATCCCTCAGTTCCTTCTAATGGCCTTGCATCGTATAAATGCTATGCTAAATGCATTGTTTTCGGTATATTTTCGTTTCGTATTGTATTTTAAAATTATTCAGGAACTTTTTAGGTGGAAATAATGAAGATAATCGATTTTTAAAACGAATAAAAATGTCGGTACCGAACAATGATTTGGTGTGTTTTATGTAATTTTGAGATTCGATACTATTTACGAAATATTATTGATTCATGCTATAATTACGTAGTTCTTGATTTACTTGCCGCAACAATCGGTTTCAATTTCCGCCCAAACATTCGTGCTTTCAAAAACCACCTAAAGCTGTTTATTTTCCTCGTATAATTTTTTCTTCCGCGTTAACTAAGTAACTATCAACCGGATCCTAAATCGACAAATTCAAGTCGAGGGCCCGTTAAACTCTAAATTCCTTTGCAAAAACGTAAGACATTTTAAATTTCGCAGGCTACACTGGAGGATTTACCTAAACTAATGCTAGAGTTTGACAATATCTAAAAAGGACATGCCTAGTAAGTCAATGAAGAAAAAGCTGGTTAGAGAAACCTAAACATGGCGCTCTGGCAGAATAGTTGATATGGGTCCGAAAGTTAACAACCAGTCTTAACAACCAAGGGGTATCGTGTTACCCAGTAACTGGTTTGTAGAGATTAGATAGGCAGTCGCATATGTAAAAAATAATAGTTTAAAAAACTAAAAGACACGGTTTAAAAACCAAACTAAATAAATAATAGTTTAAAAAACTAAAAAACCCGCTTTAAAAACCAAACTAAAAAAGGAGAAAATAATTTAATTCAATTAAAAAGCGTGGGGTGCTTTTTGAGGTATTTTTTTAATAATCAATTAATGTCAAGCACTCCACGCTTTTTAATTGAATTAAATTATTTTCTCCTTCTTTAGTTTGGTTTTTAAAGCGTGTTTTTTAGATTTTTAAACTATTATTTATTTTCGCTGACAAAAATGCTTGGCTAAACGTTGCTTGTCCTGCTCCACAAGGTACCTTAAACTAAATTGAATAGCATTTGTAAACATTGTTGGAGCTGCTGAAGACTGTAAAAGCTAGATACATTTGCATTGTATAAATTCAACCTTTTAGTATTGTATAATTGCATAGCATATGTGTGAGCACTATGTCCTTACTATATAGCTAACATTTACAGGGTACGTCTTTCATTGACTTGAATGTGCCCTGGCAGCTGAGAGTATGTCATGCTCACTCAAATGTCTCGCTGGTGGTGGCGTGTGTGTTGGATCATTAAGTTCCCTTCAAAATGGTTGAGCTGAATGGTGCTGATCCATACGTCATGTTCGTGAACGGGCGCCGCCAGTAGGGACTGGTCATCTCTTAGCTCCCACGGCTTATTTTAATTTCTAAATTGTTATTTTATTTTTGTTTTGTTTTAATTACGGACGCTTATAATGTGCACGTCTTTTTACATCGTTCTCACATTGATAATTTCAACATAATGATGTAACCAACTGTTTGTAACAAAATCATGATTTTAAAAGAGTGTCCATGGAGTTTCTTGCCCGTTCTTCTCCATAGGTACCTACGCTTTGGAATGGGCAACTAGCTTCATCTTCCTATCTCACCGACCTTGACAATTCAAAAGTGCCTGTAATTGGTTTATTTGAAATAAATGCTTTGAGTTTGAGTTTGAGTTTTAATTTTTTTAGTTCTGCTAACTACAAAAACGTGTTTTTTTTTAATTTTTCTCATTTTTTTTTTAAGTTATTGAATTGTCATCGGTCCTCGATAAGTTTACAAAGTTTCAATTAAATCTGACCGTTTAAAGTGGGTCAAAATCGCGCTCTAAGGATTCGGTTACATACAAAAATACAAACAAACATACAAGTGAAGCTAAGATAAAGCGTGTAAAAATAAACACTATTATTCAGCTGTGTCTAGTAAGATTAAAAGTCGAACACAAAATAGTTGAGAAAAGGTTCGGGAAATGATAATGAGTTATTGGTTCATGTTGTAGCGGAATATCACCCTCACAGATAAATACAGCATTGTAGGGTATTTAACATTATTGTGTTCGAACAAACTTTTTTCATGTACCTACTATGTATTAATTTTTGCAGCGAACTTTGTAAATCAGGAACCGATTTTTCTGAATATAAATCAAATCCCCCGACCGACCCTTGCTCGTTGAAGCGCCAGCCCGCGCCGCAGCTGAGCCAGTAGCTTTAAAATTCCCCGACTAATAATAATAATGCCAATATTTTGATCCAGTCTGTCCCCAATACTAGCTGTCCCCCTATCAGTGACGCCCTGAGCCGAGGCCCGTACCCCACAGGGGGTGCCCTCAGCGTGCAGTCGCTTAGTTTATAAATTTTAGTTTGTAAGCCCTGGCTGGAGGCGTTAAGTTAATTCTTAATGGCAGCCCCAGGAAAGCCCGGTTGAGCAGTCACGGCCTCTCAAGGCCAACTGCGAGATGCCCAACAAAAAAAAACAAAAAAAATGATTCCATATTCAACCTGCATTTGCATCGCATTTTTTATAACCTGTGTATCTAACAATGTGAAACCGAGGAAAAGTCTCTCTCAAATCAAATCAAATGTTTATTTGCATGAAATACGTTGGTGGTGAAGGTGAGATCTTATAACCTAAGTGTAATTGTATTCTGCCTGCAACCAAGCGTGCCAATTTTTGATTAATTTTACATTAAATATATCACGATTTCCAGTCCAATTTCATTAAAAAAAAATGATTGTTCATTTAATAATCATTTTATCACACTAACTTTTAATTTGTATGTCACATAAAATCCTTAATACTATAAAAACAACATTTTAGAAGCCATACTGTCAATTTTGTCTTAAACACATTACCCTGCAATCATTTTAATTCATTTGGTAAATTATTATAAACTAAAACACATACGAGTATTATACACATTTTTCTCATACACATCTTTAAGACAGGGTGGTTGATACAGTAGGTGGCGAATCTTTGCCCTTTTTTGTCTAGTTAGGACTTCACTACGTTGTTTAAACTAGTGCATGTGTTTTTTTGTATGATGCAGATATATTTTATGTACATACAAGGGATTGGAAGATTTTTTTTTTTTTAATAAAGGTTTGCTACTGTCTAGGAACCAAGCCTTGTTGATGACCCGGATGCATCGTTTTTTAATTTTAAAAACTCTGTCGATGTCGATCGAGTTTCACCACATTATTAATCCATAGATCAGTACCTACAGATGACACGATGGTAAGGTGACAGGGCAGCTTCTACAGAAACATTTTGTCTAAATTATTCTAACGCAAACACAAACCTATCAAGTTTGTGACAAATCTAATCTCAAACCTATCAAGTTTCTGGCTTTTCCCATTTAGATGTTTATCTACATTAAGTCCTCAAAAATTAAGATCATCAGCTTGTTCTACTTTTGTTTTTATAAAAAATATTAGTATAGTATTAGTTAAATTCAATTAATTTTGTTTACTTATGTTTATGTTAAAATGATTACTTACTATATCTGATAGGGCCTTTTCAGTAACCGATTTGTAAGCGTTTTTATCCTGACATTTTGTTATAATTGTAGTATCATCTGCTAAAAGAATACATTTCTGCAAAGTGGCTTCCGGAAGACCGTTTACATAAAGCATGAAAAGTAAAGGGCCGATAATCTTCCCTGAGGCACACCATTTTTATTTATTATTGCCTTTGATTAAAATTTTTCTTTGAAATATATTCTTTAAGATTAACGAGGCGGAAACAATCCTAAGAATGACATAATCCTAGACATAGTTATGTGTTGGGAATGATTCAGTTTACTAAACTTAAATTAATATTTTAAAGTGGCATAATTATTTATTTGTTTGTAAGGGATAAGTTTATAGAAGTACAGAACCAATTTTTCAATTCTATACTATTGCCAAGTGCCATAGGATTCGTTTCATGTTCAATTGACATCCACGCAGATTAAGTCGAAGCTAAAAAAAACGAAATCCAACAAACTCATGTTAGATCACAACACACGACACATTGCAACCAGAAATCCCTGACGCAAAGAAATACACAATCACTCAACACTATACATTTCAATGGAATAGCTACCGAGTCAGCGAGACAGTAACATCAATCTCATATTAAGTGAAGCGGAAATTGACACGGGTACCTGTCTACACACGAACCATTACACCGAGTGCAATATTGTAATGGTGGTAACAATACATGATATTGGGTGTTGCGAAAATGGTGTTAAGCAGAAACAGATTATGGGCCGACGCATATAAAAGCGTTGTGACGCGACGAATCGCAAATGTCAACGCGTTTTTTAAGGAAACACCAAGAATTTTCTATCGCGAAATTGTACCGAAGAAAGTGGTACGCGACGTAGCCGAATTTTGCGATGCGTTGTCGTAACTGTATGAGTGTGGAAAACATTTTGTTTTCGATAAAAGTCGCGTAAACTAGGAGGCGGAACCTTTTGTTTTGTCAGTCAGAATAGAGACAGGTTTTTTAAATTACTCCGACTAAGCACTACTATGTTTAATTTGGCCGAATGAAATGCAGTAGTAGTGGAAATGGCAACCCTGCCAGTGACATGATAAAAGTAGGTGAAAACTCGAAAAAAAGTGCCGAGTGAAAACAAATTGATCAAAATAAATGCGGAAATGGGTATCGTGTTACGCGGTAACTGGGTTTTGGTAGTAAGATAGGCTGATAGGGGGAAAATGCTAGGTATAAGCTAACTATAGTGTTGAAGATGACTAGTCTATGCATAACTTCACATGAATTTCTAGCTTCAAACAATTTCTAGGAACACACCTCGAGTAACGCATGCAAATATTGCATAACATACCATCAACGTCGACAGCTGAATAGGTGCGTGCCGCAGCAACGAACAATTTGGAGAGATACACCCTGTAAGCCAGTTGGCATATTTCCAATTTGGAAACGAAGGATTTTGAGGTGTTGGCTGCCTGAAGGATTATAATTGTGTCTACGAAGTCAAAGTCAGTTATAGTCGTACCTGCTCTGCAACTGGTTAATATTATTACCACGACTGGGGGCCGATTCTACTAATTTGCAACGTTACACGTTAAACTGTGTTTCCACAACAGTTCGATTTCGATCGCCGTTCGATAGTTACATAAAAAGTCATTCTACTATTTTATAAGCAAAATGGAAACTAAACTTAAAACGAATTGCAACTGAACTGTAGCGGGAACACAGCGGGTAACCCGCGTTACCAACATGCCAAAATAATATGTTTTATTAATACCAAAAAGAAAAAAGTTGAATCTAAAAATGTTACTAAACACGAATATGTGGCACTAAAAGTATTTTCTATAATTAAAAGACATAATGATCATAATTTTATCATTAACTTTGTCCTATAGTAAACGTCACGCTCATGTTCGATTTTGTTAGTAGAATAGGTTTTGACATTGTTTCAATCGATCGTTGGCGTAACTAAAACGTAACCGCAGCTGTGTCGCAGCTGGACCGTTGTTCATTTTAGTAGAATGCGAAAACGCTTAAAAGTGGTGATTCGGTTGCGGTTCTATTGCGTTTTTTTAACAAATTTGTTAGTAGAATCGGCCCCCAGAGCTATTATGAAATAGTTTTACCTTATACAAAAGATTCAGAACTATAGTTAATTCCAAAAGTATCAAATAAAAGTGTAAATAAACTCTGTTCAGGTTAAATCATTTGTTTATTTATTTAAGGACATGGAGGACTTACAGCTAATAAAAACTGACAAAAAAAAGGAAACTGTAGTCACCAGAAAAACAATTACAAATCCTCACGTATAGACTCATTATAATAATAGTTTATGATGTGTGCACAAAAACAAAGAAGAAAAAAACACATCACCTTGATAAAAAGAGAAGTAATTTATATACCGAGTTTGCAATTAAATTATTATAACAGTAGACAAAATAGTAAAAAACAAATAATATAACCTACCGCTGCTTGAGCAATCTTTCAAAATATTAAGTAAGATTTTTATCTGTGTTTAGAAGGTATCCAATTTATATCTCACCACTAATATCCAACAATTATTGTTTTAATAACATTTTTAATTTGTAGGTCATGTTATTAAATTAACATTAATTGTTAAGTGGTACTACAAATAGGCATTCACAAGTACGTTTTCTGGTCCATTTATTTACAATTCAGCAGATACCTTTGGAACAGACCATATGTAGTGTTGTGGTGTCGGCAATTTCAGCAAAATGACAATCACTGCTGGATCACGAGATGAATGTCTTTTTTTTTTGCTTAAAGTTAATGTAGTAGTAAAATTTTTTAAAGGAGAAAGTTCTATGTTCGTCAGAATATTGCTTTTTGTTATGTGTGTTCATCGACATTTTCACGAATTGTGGAATCTTGTTTTGTATGTTTACTTTGATAGTTTTTAAGGCTAGTTCAATGCTGGACCCTTAATATGTTTATTTTAATAATCAAGTGTTTACTCAAACTTAATTCAGACCGCCACTCAAAAACCACAGAACTATAAACAAATTGAAAGCATGTAGCCAGTTGGCTACGTATAATATGAGCTTTGTAGTTACAAAGCTTGAAAGTTGAAACTATCCCTCATCAGCTACAGAGGCTCATTCGGGGTGTAGTGCGACATGTCGCATTTCGATGCCCTTGCGAGAAATATGCAATATCTCATCTCTGTGGAAACCATTAAGTTTGTCGCACACACGATATGTTTGCCGACTGCATGGATAGCGCTGACGATCGCTGGACCAAAACCAAAATGGACGGATGAGTTTGGTGACTTTATTTAGCGTTTTTGGTTGAGACCAGTAATGTATGCAATGCTTGGTATATTTTTACCTACTACAGTATAGCCAAAAGGAAGTGTTTATAATTGTATTTCAGATAGTTTATAAAACCCTTGAGTCATTGCCGTCACCAGAATAACAAGTTCAAGAGATTTATTAAACGCGCATTAAAATGTGCGCCGACCCATACTATGTACGCCAGTACGACAATGCGCCACTACGACAGTCCGCTGTCTAATTTCGTTTGCGTACAATTATGTCCACGCATAAATTTAGAACACAGTGACGTTTGCTGAACAAATTGGTGGTACTTATTTATGCTAGATGTCTCATGTAAGCCTATGGTATAGAGTGACGGACTATAAATGATTTTGGTCTTTTTGAGCGCCATGTTTTACTCGAACATAAAGCTAGAGTTAGGTTTTTCAAAGTTATACTGAAGTGTTATGAATTTGAATACTTTTTAAACGCAAATCGAGGATCATAATAAAAAGTTACCAGCCAAAATGTCAAAAAAAAAAAATCAATTAAAAAAGAATTATGATTTTTTTATGATCTTTAGCTGCTTTAAATTTTTATTTTGCCCTCAAAGCGGGTACAGGATAATACAGGATTGAGCCTTTGACGTAACAAAATAAATCATTTAGTTTAATTACTCCTAAGTCGGAAAATGCTTTTATTTTGTACCATTTCAAGTACATAGGTACTTAACCTAAATTATGTACTTTTTATAATTACTTTTTCGGTAATTTAGGTTAAGTATGTACTTGCAATACAAACACAACAATTATTGTGGGAACGAAAACCATTGTTTGATTAAATAATAAGTGTTTCCGATAATATCGGGCTTATCCTAACTAACTGAGATTAGCGCGCTCTGATTGGCCGTTTGCCGGTAGATATCGCCGAAATCTGGTCCGAAGCGGTTAATCTAGATATATGCAGTTCTACATAAATTCGAGGCTTAGCCGTGTTTGTAATTTCGTATATAAATGTATCGATTGTTATGCTACGTTGAATATTTCGCGAGCGTTAATCTCTGGAGCGTTAAGTCTGTTTCAATTCTTTTTTTGTGTTTTAAAAATTAAAGCAGTTTTCCGATAGCTGTGACTTTTATTAAGTCTCATGTTTTTTTGCAAAAACTCTCACATTATACCGAAACATGAAAGGTGAGCTTTTATTCTTTGGATATTATTCGTAAGTAAATTAGTTCGATTTTTCGTTGATTTCTAGGAAAGCTACTTACTCTTTTGTTTCTCTGCAAAAAAGAGTCTACTCCTGTTTCTGTGTTTTTGTGGATATCGTTCGGGTGACTTAGGTTTTACGAGTATTTGTCATAAGGATGGCTCCCACCTCGATGCTTTTGAAACTTCTAGTTTTTTTATTCGAGCTATAATACTAATTAAGCTTTTCCATTAGAAAAATACAATGAATATTTATTTTTAAGTAAAGGATTTTAACCAACAAATACCTAATTCAATGAATAACGAGCGCCCATATAACTATATAACTTCTTTAAAGCTTTTGCAATTCTTAAAACGGTAAATCATTTCGTTTTTAACTGCTTCCTTCATTAACTATTAATTTCCCTTCCCGATAAACAAAACAGTAAATCATCTGCATTTTGTTAACGTTCCATAAAACCACAAACAATTGAAAATCAACTCCTTGTAAGACGGCTTCAAGTTCGTTTATGGTACCGTTGATTCGGTAACCACCGACAAAATCCGGCTCCTATTGGATCTAACCAGATTTATGCAGTTCACAATGGCTTCAGACCAGGGGGCCGATTCTACTAACAAATTTGTTAAAAAAACGCAATAGAACCGCAACCGAATCACCACTTTTAAGCGTTTTCGCATTCTACTAAAATGAACAACGGTCCAGCTGCGACACAGCTGCGGTTACGTTTTAGTTACGCCAACGATCGAATGAAACAATGTCAAAACCTATTCTACTAGCAAAATCGAACATGAGCGTGACGTTTACTATAGGACAAAGTTAATGATAAAATTATGATCATTATGTATTTTAATTATAGAAAATAGTTTTAGTGCCACATATTCGTGTTTAGTAACATTTTTAGATTCAACTTTTTTCTTTGTGGTATTAATAAAACCTATTATTTTGGCATGTTGGTAACGCGGGTTACCCGCTGTGTTCCCGCTACAGTTCAGTTGCAATTCGTTTTAAGTTTAGTTTCCATTTTGCTTATAAAATAGTAGAATGACTTTTTATGTAACTATCGAACGGCGATCGAAATCGAACTGTTGTGGAAACACAATTTAACGTGTAACGTTGCAAATTAGTAGAATCGGCCCCCTGAGCCGCATTTGCATTTCCTTCGTGGAAATGCAAATGCGGATATAAAGGTAGATCAACATCGGAATTGTTGAAGTTTTATGTTGATGTCCATAATTATAATCTTTTTTAGGCTTTTGGGTAGGATATTTTTTAACTAGGTTTTTTCTTGAGTGACAGAAAATATATTTGTTTTTATAGCCCTGAGTTATACGAAGCCGCTTACTACTACTTAACTACTGAATGGATTTGGATGAAATTTGGCACACAGATACATTATAACCTAGATAAACACATAGGGTACTTTTTATCCCGGTAGTATGTTCCCGCGGGATAATTTTCAACTTCCACGCGGGCGAAGCTGCGGGCGGAAGCTAGTAAGCTATAATAAACTTGCCCTTTTTAACCGAGTTCAAAAAAAGGAGGAGGACTGATTATTTTTTAAATGTTTTTGGCTCAAACATTTCGACTGGGTGAACCGATTTTGATGATTCGTTTTTTAATTGAAAGCTGGTGCTTTCCGTGTGGTCCCATTTAAATTTTGTATAGATCTGATGATGCGTTTCGGAGACAGACAATGGAACTCTTTCCAAAAAAAAAACAACTGACTTCCGGAAAAACACTACAAAGTGAAAAATTAATTTAATTTCGGAAGTCGGTGACTTTGTATATGTATTTTATTTAATTTTCATGTCACCAGTCACCGAATTCCGAAATTCAAGTAATTTTTCACTTCGTAGTGTTTTTCCGGAATTCTATTTTTTGTTTTTTGGAAATAGTTTTATAAACGTGAACAATTCTAATAAATAGTATGGTCTACACTGTCTGAATGCTGACTATTACTTATAGTATACGCATTTGATTTCTATGTAACAAGTGCCTAAGATATTATGCAGACAATAGCCTATTACAACACTGCGTGAGGAACCGTGTTGATCAATCATTACTCTTTCTTCGTATGAAAAGTGATTTATAAATCTTGTTGCTTTCGGCAGTAACTGGCTAGTATAGTTATAAAACATGCGACTCTTTTCTATTTGTTTATAATATTTAGGATTCACTTTTAGTAATTTGGTTTTCTATACGCAAGGGTATAAAAAATATGTGGCTATGTATGTAGATACTCATAAGACCAGCATTCAACAAAGGATAGTTGGTCTCGACGTAACGATAAAAACATTATTACAGAATATGATATTACACTATTTATAGTTCCGACCTAGACCAAAGTCTGTACTAACAATACCAATAACTTATTTATTTCTGTCCTAAATGGCTGGAAATGTCATAGAAACAAAATGTTTACTCAGTGTCTTGTTTTGTGAGTAAAACAGCTTTAGACGAATTTTGTATGAAAAGTTGTTGGGTGAAAAATATGATGTGCAATGTTGCTAAGCATTGTGGGTTATGCTATTGTCGATTATATGATCGCCCGCAGGTTTGGTCGTTGCTCGGGGGCCGTCAAAATAACTCTTTTCAGAGCATTTTTACGTCCCTGTACACAGCCAGCCTGTGGGGATCATATACCCAGAAGCAGTACAACGCCCTCCGTGTGCAGTATAATAATGCGTTCAGGGTGTTGTTGGGGCTGCCCCGGCATTGCAGCGCGTCAGGGATGTTCGCCGACGCCCGTGTCGACTGTTTTTATACGACGATGCAAAAACGGTGTGCATCTCTGAGGCGCAGGCTCCGGACCACCTCTAACACCATCCTGAGTGTATTTGCGAACAGGTTTGATTGTCAGTACATTAATCATTGTTATATGATTAATGTAATGACAAACAAACAAATGACTCAGAGGCAGGCGTATTATTAATCTTGTATTTAATTTTGTTTTTAGTTTAATTTTATTAATTTTAATTTTGGTTTTATTGAATTATTTTATATATATTTATTATGGTTATATAATATTGTTAAATTTTATATTATGTAAGTCAATTGGGATCTAAATGGATTGAAATAAATGAATTTGAATTGAAATTGAATTGAATTGTAAAGCTAACCAATATTGATGTTTCGTTTCGAATCAGCATGGACCTATATTACTATTATAGAGAGGTAAAATGTGTTTGTTTGTAAGTGTGTATATAGGAGGTAATCTCTGGAAGTAAGTACCAGTATGATTTAAAAAATAGTTTTGCTTAGAAAAGTCCAATTCTTGAGAATATTTTAAAAAGCTAAGACCCATAAGAAGCCGGTAAACGGAAAAAAGTTTCACGTGAAATTTCACGAGGATGAAGTCAAGGGCAGAAGCCGGGTATTTATAAAAGTAGCTCATGATAAGTTTATTTGCCAGTCAGCACCGTGGTAATGCGGCTGACTGTACAAGTTGCGACAGATGAACATTTAAGTGTCGTAACACCTTTACTGATAACAATATTGTGCCGTCCAATGAACGTTTTTCTGCTAGAGTTTCGGATTGTTTATTTTGAATGTAAGGAGTCGTAAATTATGTTTTTATTGCATGTTGGCGTCAAATGGACCGTGTAGTGGGGTGATGTCTTGTTTTATGGGCGAAGTGTGGTGGTCGTATTGTCTGTCAGCGAGAGAATATTCTTTAGACATTTATTTATTTATTTATTTATTTAACCATTTATGCACACACATATAAACAGACAAGAAGAAAGGAACAGAAAAATACGTACAAAGGTAATGCTTATTTCTATAGAAATCTCTTCCAGCACACCTGCGGTAGGAGAGAAGATAACAGAGATGTAGACAACGCGATTTATTTGAGAGATCTTGGGTAAGCCAAGAGACAGATTTCAATCTTGGGTTGCTTTTTATAATGAGTGATTTTGGACTAGCATAGATAATCAGCCTATAGTGGTCCCACTGCTGGGATACGGCTCTCTGTAAGAGAGGGACAGTGGGCCATAATCCACCACCACGCGAGCTTTGTGTGAGTTGGCGATTGTCACATGTCTTTGAATTTTTGGTTCTAGGACATTTCCTTCACCATTTTGAGAGCAGTGGTGATAACATCATTTACACAAAGTAAAGTGCCTGCTTAGGTTTGAATCTGTGACGTAAATCGCGGCCGTGTTACCACTGGGCCACCACTGGACTGGACTAAATAAATAATAAATTATTTAAAGCGAAATGACATATTCATTGTTCAGAAGCCAAAAAATCGAGCTCTTATTACTTTGGCGTCGCAAATTATTTTCAATAATTTCAATCTTGAATTGAAACTCTGAAAAGTATATAACAAGCAATCGATATTATAACCCACAACACTATAAAGCTCCGCCACCAAAAAATTACAAAAACCGTTCCACAATCAGCTCATGATATTAGTAAAAACTTTCGCATCTACAAAATGAATTAGTTATTTTGTTCCAGCTACCAAACTTCAAATCAAGTTCTTCTAGAAAACAATGCTTCATAGCAATTCAAGGATATTTTCCACAATTCTCTTTTATGTTATGCTTCACGTGAAAGAGATCTTCAAAACTTTTCACAAAGGCGTTTTTTTATAAATACTTCATAGTTTTCCCTTTGTCTTTGTACGGAATTACTTATACTCCATTTGAAATAAGATTAGACATTTGATTAAACCTTTTTTACAGTCCGATCAACCGATTTTGACTTCTATTGCTTTGGTGGCATGACAAATGGCAGCTGCAGTAAACAGTTGGTATTGTAAATACTTTTTTTCTTTTAATGCCATCCTTATGCCTACGGTATAGAAGTCAGAATCGGTTGAACGGACTGTAAAAAAAGTTTGTTTAAATGTCTAATGTTATTTCAAATGGAGTATAGGTGCTCGTAATTCAGACAGTGTTAGGTCCAAAGACAGTTTTTTTTTCTCTCAATATCTGAATTTTTTTTCTCAGTTCATCGTACTTATTTTGAATTTGATTGGTTGGAAATGTCGAGATCAACTTATAAAACACTTTTTTCTTTGTTTCTGCTTATGTTTGTTTCAGTGTAGATAACCCAGTGCACTGATGCCGATATCTATAAACGTGACTTAGCACGAACTTTGGCTAAGCGTTAATCCTTTCATTTTCGTACAATGACTGTCAAACTACAAGTGCAGGATAGAGAAGGGATTCGGCCTGAGAGTAGGCTTAACAAAGAACCAAACTTGAATAAGATTGCCATAAATACCTCTCATGGTGGCCCTCAAACTGGTTCATCTTCTGTTAGAATATAAGAAAGTATAAAATATTAATGCTACGAAAACCATTATAATAAAGTTTTAATAACTTACCGTTGTGAGCTAATTTTCGGCTTTTTAATCTGAAAACAGAAAATTCTTTGTTAGAAAATGTTTATCCTTTTAAGAGCAAAATTAACTGTTCCTCGCAAGAGATTTACTAAAACGAGTGGTTTTAGTAAATCTCTTGCGAGGAACAGTTAATTTATTTACTTTATGTTAATTAAATTAAAAACGTGCTTTCATGAATTCATACATCATGCTTGTATTCTCCAAAAAAGTAATCAGTGTATAAAAAAAAAATAGAATAGAAAACATTTATTCGACATAACACAACAGCAACAAACTCATAAAAAAAGAAGAGAACAATAAACATAACAATAAAATTGCAGTCAAATTGTGCTGAACGTGCGCATACCGAAAGGGTTACCATCTCAGCATTTGCTGGGCGTCAGACACCCAGCGCTGGTTTTCAGTTGGCACGCCGCAGTGACACACGGACGCAGGCAAATAAAATAGATGCATACTATACGACTACTATATGATTTTAGCATTAGAAAATTCTGCATGCCTGGATTTGTACAAATTTAATGACAACAATGCCTTCTCCGTATGAGAAGAGTCCTTTGGTCTAGAGTGGGACAGTAATACGGTAGTATTATATTGACAATTTGGCTGACATCTATAACATGGGACTTAAACATAACTGGTTTTGCGTGTACTGATTATTTATTAAGAAAATACATTATTATCTAATGTTTTCTAATCTAAATCTAATTCTATTTGTGAGCTCTTTATCATAATTGAGACATAAAGCACGCAATTGAAAGCTAGGCTTCACAAATGTGTCTGCCAGGAAGGAACGCTGACACCTGAGATACAGGACATGTCCCAGTTTGGGTGTCAGGAGTTTCACATAACGTGCATGTACTAAACCTATTTATATATGGATATAGGTATTTTTAAAAAATGCATTCGTAAACCTCTTTTTCTCTCCTTATTGTATTATAGGTTTATGAAAACAAAAAATAATTTAATTTAATAAAAAATAAAGTTGAACCAAAACGCTTATTGCTGCAAATTGATGTCACATACACTTCAACTAACCCCTTAGAATACAGACGTAACGCTACGGAGTGGATATTACCATAACTGTCCAATGTTTTTCTGACAGAGTATTACAGTTCCATCAATAAGTCTAAAGTCATAACAAACACCAAGGAATCACACTATTTGATCTAGAACCTAGGTAAATCCTATTACCAGGCGAAGTCGAGTTTGCAAACTCGACTTTTTCCAATCGGCTTACAGGCTGGTACCGCTGTGTAGAAAACTGTTAGCGTTCGAGCGAAAAGGATTTTATCCCGTGCTGTGTTTAACCCGTCGCGCGTCTATTTAGCAGACACAATAGAAATTGAATTGTTATCGGAACATATGGTGTGCACTTCACATGCGAAGAGTAGTTACTTGTATGCCTGGAAATGTGTTTCTTTTAGTTGCGGATTTCGCGTGGAATTTATGCTTTTTATCTAAGTGATATGCACTAACGGTCTTATTCATAAAAAAAGCTTATCGAAGGTTTAAGACTAAAAAAGCTTATCGAAGTTTTAGTTAAAATGGTCGATAAGCCTATAAAACTAATATGTCGTTAATAAATCCAAATGTTGCCAATTTAATGAAGTCATCCAACAGATTGACCAACACATCAAACGAGAATGTCGGCCTTCACACTGAATAATTGTGACCATAGACATTATTACGTACTGACAACTATTTAATTGTCTACAGTTTCGATACGGTGACGTCATTGTTATTAAGATTTAACAAATAGTTTGAAATTGAAACTGTCAACTGATTGCTTGAAAATTGACATTTGTTGACACACAATAATTAAACGTCAAATGGTCATATGTCATTTTCTTTGTAATCAATCAGCTGCTATAAAGACTCGACAATTTTTTTCTTAAAACACTATTAAAGTAGGATTCTAGCTTCTAAAACTTTATAGTAGGGTTATTAACATTTATGTGCTAAAATGCATTTATGAATAACAGTTTTTGACCACCAGACTTTAGCAAGGTTTTAGATGTTCGATAACTTTTTATGAATAAGACTCGAGTGACGATAGCCGCATCTTAGGCGGTCAGCTTTACTATCGTACTCGTCACTGATCGTTTTGTCACGACATCAGGTTCCCTTTGTCTTCCTTATCCATACAAAATAATTTTTAATGGTGTTGTTTTTCGAAACACTAAACTCGTGAGACTGAAATTAAAGATCAATGAACGAGGTCATATTGTAAATGTGAAAATAACCTTATTTATTGACACTAATACATTAAACTTTACTGAAATTTATGTATTGTTTAGTAATTATTACACAAAAAGTGTCATGAGAAGCCAGCTACCGCCATCTTCCACAACTGTACATTCTCCCATACCACTGCGCGCACTACTTGTGCGTCCAGCTTAAATCTTGACACAAACGAGTGTCCAACAATAATTATTGTGATTTCTTTGTCTACTTTGTTATTAATTAAATAAAATCTTTATTAGAAAAGCGGACATTTAATACGTTGCTAAAAGTGAAAGAGAAACGAGAAATGACAGATTTACCATCAACTGCATAACGCTACAAAAACAGTGCAGCTTGAAGATAAAGAGCAACTTTGCTCAACAATGTTAAGGCAACTAAAATTGCTCCATTCTGGTCAATTCTCGACTACGACGTCACGACTGCGGCAATGGCAACATGTAGCAACCTGTTGCCAGAGATACGGCCAGACAATATCACGCAATGTGGCGCAACTTGAAAAACTAGGCAATACGACCCCCCCCCCCCCCCCGCCGGCTCCGCCGCCAGCCGGTTCCTCTCAAAAAAACGAGTCGTAGTTATATGTACAAACGAGATATAAAGAAAATTGGCAAATCAATTGGATATTCGGCAACTCATGAAATATGTGGAGCAATCAGAAGCAATATTCTCGAATCATATCCAAAATTTATTGCTGTTGCTCCAGATTGTTCCACTTAATTAATCCAGATTAATCCATTAGTGTTGCCGAGAAATTATTGCTCAAAAAATTGCCCGTGTAAGAGCACCTTTAGGGCTGAGCATGAGATCCGGACAAAATACCAGTTGCATTTTAAAATTCATGAAAACCGTTCGGATGAACAGTAATGGAACCCCATTACTTTTTATTTCACTTCACATTCTCATTTGAATAATTATTGAAAACTACTCCATTAAGTCGCTCAAAAAAGGACTTTAAAACAATGACCGTAACTTTCAATTTTGCATTTTGATGACCCTGCAGAAACAAACAGGACAGAACATAGGGTCTCATACGAAATAGAACCTTTAACTTTGACGATAAAGTTGAAATTCGACGGAAAGTTTATTACTAAGAAATCCATACCCGAGGGCTGACGTCTGCACTTCCCTCCTCCAAATTGTAACTTTTATTCTAAAAATAGGGTCCAAAATTAAACTTACGTGTTGAGATGATATTTCGTACCCGCTGTGTCAACATTGGTCAAGTCATGTGTGTTGGGGACAAGCAACGCATCTGCAAACAAATAAAATACTATATAAAGATGGATATAGGATTTACGTTAGGCTTGTATGCTGAGGTTAGCTGAAAAAAAAACAAAGTCTACAAAAGTTCTTCTGGGTGTAAATACTGGAAAACTTGAATATTTTATGGAGAAACTTCTCATGCTGTGTGCTTTATATTGTAATTTTGGAAAACTAACCATGTGTTGTCAGTATGTTATCAAAATAACTTAATATTGAAATATAAGAGCAGTCTCTGCCGATGATATTACTTTATTGTATCAAATCGTTATGTTATTCATTTATGATCACTAATTTTGTTTAAATCTACAAAACGACATCTCTACTTGATGGCTATTTTTACAAGATTTAATTTAATTTGCAATGTATGTATGTAACTATGTGTGTTTGGGTGGAATCGGTATTTGGTGGACATACAGGTACACCTAGTTCGGGAGTCAGAGGCTTCAAAGAAGATTTATAACCTATTATGTCAATAAATAAATTTGAATTTGAATCTTGCAACTTAATTTTGAAGCAGATATCTATAACCTACTGAGCTAAAATTTTGTATACACGTTTAGTTTGGATGAGAATGCATGGTTAGCTGTGTGACGTCATTCTAAATCCAACATGGCGGAACACCTAAGATAGTGGACTATTATTTTCTTCTAAACTCTGGAAACTCAGTTGTCCTCTTAAAAAAAATGTGAACCCTATGCCAAACCGTCTTCTGTATCATATTTTTGAGAAGTTACACCCACATGTGACTTCACAAAAATATGTTACATACTACCACTAGTATATACCACTTATTTGATACACACTACCACTAGTATATACCACTTATTTGATGCACACTACCACTAGTAAATACCACTTATTTGATACACACTACCACTAGTATATACCACTTATTTGATACTCACTACCATTAGTACGTATCAACTAAGTCGGTAAGTACATACTTTTATCCTTAAAACAAAATCAAACGAGCTCATAGACACCTCACGACAAAAGTTTCAAAACCTGCACTAAACAACAAAGTTACCTATCAAAGAGCCGTGTATGTCGGATTATACTAACTTCGCATGTTACGGCTTGTCAGATTTTATAGTAATGAAATACTCGTACCTTCAAATGATATTTCGGAAAATATCGTTTTTTTTTGGGCTCTTTCAGGGCTATTTTCTTGGGCGAGAAAATTGTTGAAAACACAATTCAGTCTAAGAGTAACAGATACAGGTATTTATTTTTATGAAGTACGCTGGATTTTAAATTGAAAAAATACAAATATAACATGTCGAGAGAAGTGTTTCTGGGCATTTGTTGAGGGAAAGGCAAGAAAGAAAGAAGGTTGAGCAATTTGGTGCTGTATTTTTTAATCGTACGTACAGAAACACTTGTTACTAGAATATACATTGTAATAAATGAAAATAGAGATTATTTAAGTTACATATTTCTTGCAACCTTAAAAGTCTCTTAGCTGTCTTAAATATCTTTAGAATGAAAGAAAAATCTCTGAATATAAGGAAAAACTTACCAACTAACATAACGATTACAAGTTAAGGCTTTCTCACACCATTCATAACCAGCACACTATAAAAACCTAAATTACGTCGCACTGACACGTTAATAAGGGTGTGAATCTCTTCCATAGAAGTTCATACTCACCACCGAAAAAAAAACAACCAAGTAAAAGGTTCCCCACTACACATAACAGTAGGGCAACGCATTCAGTCTGTTTGCATACGGACGATGCTCTGTGTTCATTAAAATGCATGAGCTGACGTCATTCGGGGCAAAGAGTAGTTAGTGGTTGCGGTGTATTGTGCCTATGTGGAACGTGCCTCGGTGAGGCGTGTAAATGGTGGAGGCATGAAGATCGTGTTTGTAGGCGACAAGCTGGTTGTTTAGTAATTCGCCTATGCATTCTTAATTATTGGGATTGAAGTGAATTATTAGGAGTGTTTTCTATGTTATTTAGTTGATAATAATAATCATAAGCATTGAGGACATGCCATCAGTAACATGCCAAGTGTTGTGACTACTTTATCCTAAGAAGGGCCTTCATGAAAAGCAAGCCAATAGGCTTGCTTCGGTCTAACGTTCATCGAATCAATCCTTATTTTGAGCGAACTTTCTTAGGGAAATAATTTTTCTATTGACCAAGCTTTCTTGGATCAAACAATCATTCGGGTGAAACTTCATGAGACAATTGAACTTCACTCAATAGATTTAGCCAGCAACCTAGCTAAAACAAAGCAAACAATGCAAAGCTGTCTGCTAACCTTCGCTAGTTAGAAAGGCATTATTACAAAAACAAAACCTTATTATCATCTAGTTCATTATCATATACTAAAGCTCAACGAATTTCAATATTTTTTTTCACATGATTCATAGAATTTTACACTCGTTCAAGTCCTGGCTTGTGGTGGTCAGATACGCAGCCGCTTCATGGTGGTATTCTGTTTAGACTGAATCCCGACACCAATACAGTTGAAAAAAGGCTAGGCAGATTATGGGGGCGGCTCCCGCTCGAACAAAAGACCATCGCCTCTGGGTCTTCTAATCTTTGCCTACTGCGCTTCTATCAGAGAGATTCTTTTACGATGTGTAATAAAAACAAGTTACTGTAAAAAAACAGCAGTTTTTAGTTCAAATAGTTTCCGTATGCTATCTTACATAAAACGGAATGGTAATAAGTATGAGTGTGTCAACGTGTTTTTTGCGTGCAATGTTTTTGTCAGTCACTTGAAGGCGAAACTCATAAGAAATGCTCTAATTTTTTTCTGAGTGCTTTTTGAGCATAATTGCTTTTTATTTGTGGTATAAGGTGAAAGACCTGTATTTGATTGTGAAGATCTTCTCATGAATATGATTTCCGAGAAGTATTTGCTACCAAAATAACTATCTTAAAGCAGTTCTTCTAACTTAACAGACAGCTGTGTTGCTGAGGAGTTTGTTGCGCTACTTATCCTTCCCAGCTAAAGCACTAGGAAGTGGTGAAGGGCGGGCGTTTTGGGGGGACTTTCTTATGTAATTTTCACGTTAAAAAAGAGCTGACTCTCAGCCTAGTTTGAATTAATGACTGTTGATTTATTTATTTTTTTGAGTATTGTGAATATCTAGTTCAATAAGTGTGGGTGCCAGTGAATTTCAGATACATATGGCAGTTATATGGTTCATACTTCAGAGGTAACGATTCTGGCAAATAATGTTAGACGGTAACTGTTCCATAGCGGGGTACACAGTGCTACTCATTGACATGGGACAAGCGTTGAACACCAAGCTTACCTACTCACTGTTTATGAAATCGGAGCCTTTAAAGAATGGGTAATGGGGTCAGAATGGGGACACATGTAAGTCTGGATATAAATCAACTGAAAGTGCGTACTTTTGAATAGATAAAGCACTTAAACTTCATACACTATACCTACTTGGAAATACCTTAACAATGATTACAAAACCTACTACATTACTAGCTTAAAGCGTTTCAGCTCAAGTTATGTACATCAATACATAACACGGTCGGGATTGTCAGTAGCATGTATGCTGCCAATTAGACTAAATAATTAATAATGCCCTTACAACGTGTCTAATTGGCCTTGAAAGCTGATTGTTAGGTAGCTCGGATAAGTGCTTGATCACAAGAGTAGTAATTAGTGACTAGATTTGGTTTACGACTTAGTTTAAATAGGTTAAGGATATTTTAAAACTCCCGCTGCATCTTTCACCAATTTTATTTTTTTAAGTTTTTTCAACACACTTTTCAAGACTATAAATGCAGGGGGATCGTTTATCGTGTTACTGAAATATATCGTGTTCATACATCAGAGTCACTCGCCGTAAGAAACGTATGAAGGAATTGACGTGAAAAATTACGAGCATTTTATCATAGAGGGGAAATATCGTTTTTAGAACCACCTGTGTATGATGTTTTACTTGTTGAGTAACGGGTTGCCATAACTTGGTGACTGTCAATGAAACAGTTGCGTTTTCTACCGATTATGACCAGCAGGCTTAGCATGACGCTTTCTATTTCTACGAAGAATACACAGTGCTTTGCTTTTTCAATACAAAGTGAAATTTTTCGTTTCTCCATTTTCGACATCGCACCGTAGATATCCTTCTACAATCTTCCATTTAGTCTTTAGTGTCTAACAATCTTTGTCTAGATCCATAAAAATGTAGACTATTTCAGAAGAATATTTCTTCCCAAACTGTCGAAATCACACTGACAACAAACTTTTAACTCGACGGCCACAAAGTATATACGATTATCCACAAAATCATGATTCGTTTAGGACGCATAACTGTGATAATTAATACAAAACATAGCTATATTCTCCTTTGTACATCATTTAGTTAATAGTCATGTCTATTCTTCCGTCGACAAATCGGTGTTCGTGCTAAGCCTGCAGTGGTGTTCATTGAAATTCATAGTCGCAGTGTTCCTTCATAGTTCTGTTTTGTACTCAACCATCAATTATCATCCTGTAACATTAACTATAATTCGAGTGTTCTGATGGACACTACATCTATACATTTATCTAAACATAGTTCAAAACTCCCAGGCTGATTCCCGGCCATCGAAGGCGCGGGCTTGCGGACGGCGAGTAATGGGTAGCTCGCTGTCTGGTAAGGACTAAGCCCGGGTCGACGGCGCGTTGTGTTCCATGCGCACCTCAAAGAGATGTCAGCACCAACTGGTGGGGTCCGCAAGGGCGGATGCCTGCCAGGGATGCGGGTTGTTCGAAAGAGATACCGCGGCCCCTGGCACACAGGCAATTGAGGGAACACGGGTGGGTTTTAGTCAGTAAAAGTCTGACACGCCCTCCTGCCACCCAGAGCGGAGAAGTTATTTGATGATTTCCCACCCCAAAAAAAAACAGTTCAAACCGAAATCTCTTTATGAGTATGTCTGTATGACCACGTTGTTTCTTCTACTATGTAACGGATTTTAATGTGTTTTTTAGCATTTTGAGAATTTATTCCAGAAGATTAATTTCTGCGTATAACAAGTTAATATTTTACTAAGATATAGCACAAATATCTCGACGTTTTGACATGCCATGGCATCACCAGATGCACCCTTACAAGGCAGGCGGGCGTCTCTATAAAATAAAGGTAGGTAATAGTGTAGCAAAAACATTTCCTGCCGACATAAGGAGTAAGATAAGATAAGATTTATTTATTTGTCTAAACATTGTATACATACAAGAGCATGCAAGATATTAGATACATCGTTTGAGTCCATTCCATCTGTTTATGTTGCTTTGGAGTCAAGAAAACTCTTTGATCCGTTGGTAAATCGAGGTAGTAACGATCTATTTACGAGATACTAAGTAGACATAGACAATCAATGGAATCCGTTTGAGCGTCAATCAGATTGAGTATTATCTACATAGGCATTATAGGTAGATAGATTAAAGTTATTGGAATTTATGCGTGAAATTAAGCTAATTGGATTAGTAGGTGTATCAGGGGCTTGTGGCCAAGTAATAAAGTCGCATGGGTCGATTGGTCGGGTTAAGCTACGCTTGCCGCAGTTAGTCCGTGGATGTGTGAATATCTTAACATACCAAGACCCCTCCGTGCCTCGGAAAGCACGTTAAGCCGTTGGTCTGGTTGGGGAAGGATCGTCGATTCGGGGGACGGTCAATTAAAACCAAACAGACAGAACGATGCCCGGCGCTAATGGAATGTATGCTATTAGAGCATGGATTACATGTTCATTAGCCGTCCTCCGACGCGACAACCCTATAAACGCGCACATCAAAGGGCTGAGCGAAAATATTGCAATATTTCCTACTGCACCATTGCAATGATAATAATGTACAGAAAAATACAGCAAAATGTAGTGGTGGACTTATTAAAATTTCTACAGACCGATGCGTTTATGAGTATCTCTGTAAACAAAGCCGGGTTGTTTGTTTTGTAAAAAAAATGTACCTAATGATTCTTTTTTTAATTTTTTTGACGTTTCTATCCGTCATTATGTCGGTTACGGTTTATTTTACTTGAATGGTATGTTGTGGTATACAACACAAGGCAGTGGGGACAGTGCCTTAGTGTTTCGGTGATTTTAATCATGCAAGTGGTATACCTGTTAAATATACTATTACTACTTGAAATCCACCGGAAAATTGTTTTTTTTTTGCATTCTTCACCACGAATAAGGAAAAAGGTACCACAACATTATTTTTCCACATTTTCTATTACTTTGTCAACAATTTGTCTTGCTCGCAACAAATCAGCTAAAATTGTTGTCTAGACGGCGGCAAATTGAAATCCAAATTCAATTTATGATGAAGAATGTAGTTTTGACAAATAATCTTTGTGTAGAATTTGAAAATAAGTGCCTCTCTACTTTTATATAAAAGTCCCTCAAGCAATCGGAAAAACTTACAAAAGGAGGAAAATAATGTTTAGCTTCATAATGCAAGGTTTTATTTTAAATAAGTAAGTTTTATGGTATTATTTATCCTATATTTTCAGTAGGAATATTATACCCGAAATAACTGAATAAATAATTAACAGGAATAAATGCTATGTTTTCAGTTATGGAATTAGAGTTTCCATTTGACGTAGACAAGATATAATTCTGGATTTTTCTAAATTGGTACAGAATATGCACAGGCCGGAGGAAGTTGCTGGCAAAGTGTGAGTGAAGTGTGGTTTAATATTATGTAGGTAATTTCTTTCTGACTGAAACACAGGTACCTTTATTTTTTGTTATTGACTTTTTTTATGAATGATTTTTTATTTACCGCTGACACTTTAATTATTATTATTTGATGGATTCATTTTAAATACATAAAATGGACTTGAAATTAATTGTCAACAATCAGAACTATTCATATTTGCACGCCATTTTATGTGGCAAACATGTCTGAACCTGTAAAATTTTCTTTATGTTATGCATGCACGTTTATATTCTTGTATGTGTACACATGTCTTAGCAAATAAATATTATCTTATCTTATCTTATCTTAAAGTGCTAGTTGATATTAATCACGAATCTTTCAGTAGGTACCATTGATGAATTAAAACTCAAACTCAAAGCATTTATTTCAATTAAACCATTTACAGGCACTTTTGAATTGTCAAAAAGTCGATCAGTTGGAAAGTTGAAGCTAGTTGCCCATTCCAAAACGTAGATCTCTATGGAGAAGAAAGGGCAAGAAACTCCATGGACACTCTTGAATTGCGATATAAATCAAAAGTGTTGCAAGGAGATTTCCCATAGAAATTGCAACCAATAAATACCCTTAATTCGAAATTTAATTCTGAAATGAGCATTTACACTTTCATCGATATCTTCTCAATTTCAATGCAATTAATAACATTAATTAATTTTGAAACAATCCCATCGGATTGAATTGGAAGCTTGTAATCATTTTATAGTAACAATATTGTAGTGACTGGATTTTTCCTCATTTGTTTAGTGGCCGCTAGCGATACTACACTGTACTACTAAGCATGGGATCTTTGGTTCGGTTTCCATGTCTGGCTAATGTTACCGGGTTTTTCCATCAGGGATTTCTTGGTATAAACGTGGAATCTGGAATAGTGCCAGGACCCTAATTCTGTATGTTTATTACGTTCAAACTATGTCAATATCGTGTTTTTTTGTAGAAAACAATGTAACGGTAAGGAATCGAAATGTCATATTCTGTATGTTCCAAGACAATTTGTCGATATTATTAATACGATATTAGCAGATGTCGTGTGTGATTGATGTGGTTACGAGTAAGGAATCGTTAAGTGGTCATAGTGAATTCAGGCCCTGGTTGATGACAATAGAGGCCCCTAATACGTGGGATTTAAACATAAATTGTAAAATAGGGTTTTACTTTAAGTACACCTCTGTATAACTGTATCTACGGGATACAAGCGTGATGTTTGTTATTATTTTTCACTGTTTCTTCACTGCTTGTTTTGATACTGTGAACGGTTATTATAGAATTGAGTAAAAGCATAAAGACTCCCACAATCAGGCGCGACGCGATAGCGTGAGGCGACTCTCGTAGAACAATTTCTTCATGAAAATTGTACTACAAGTGTCACGTCGCGTTGTCGCGTCTCGCTGACGAAGTCTTATAACGTAAGGTGCAGCCATTTTGACAATATTAAAAAAATATCTATAAAAAACCTTCTGCCAATGTTTATGGTAGTAATGATATTGCTACTGAGTTTATTTCTGTAAATGTTGTGATTTGTACAGAAACTACTGTACAATTAGGAAGACATTTCCTTGGAAGAATAATCGGAATGAATAAGTGTTAAGTATAACTCGATTAAAAATACAAATTATTTCCTAATGCCTTATCTAGACGATAATTTTTTTTTTTTGAAATAATGGCAGTGTTCTGATTTGTGAAAAAAGTTATAATAATCATGTTGAATTCCACATCATAATCAATCAAGTAGTTCATAACTACTCAGTATTTTAAGTAGTATTTATATGTAATAAAAGATTTAAGTTACTTTTAGACCGAATTAAAACTAAACGTTACCAGAAATTTAGCTTTGTTTCCATAACAATCTTCTCCGACTGCGTCTCGTAACTCATCACTCAGAAAGCGTAAAAGCCCCTCCCGGTTAACTGTTACAATTTGCAAGAGATAACAAGCGGTTAAGCCTTTGTACTCTTAAGCCAAAGCCGCCATATTTTTTCTTTTTGTCTCTCGCTCGCTAAGGGAAGTGAAAACTGTTTGTCTTTCTTACTTCGCCTAATTGAGTTCGTTATGATTGCGAGAAAGTTTGTCAGTTACGTGTGTTGGATGGTGTTAGTGTTTTTAAATGCAGGTACTGTGGTTTTAGTAAGTATCTTTTTTTGAGGCATTAGTGGAAATAAGAATATGAGAGAAAAAAAATCTTTCGTTTTGTACGACACGGTTGGCGTACTGGCTGAGCGATCGACTGCTGCGCAGCGTGTCGCGGGTTCGATCCCCGCACGGAACAAATATTTGTATGATCTGCAAGTAATTGTTCCGGGTCTGGGTGTTTGTGTTTGTGAGTTTCTATGTTTGTAAACGCATCCACGATACAGGAAAAAATTCCTAGTGTGGCGCAATGTTTTTTTTTTTTTAAATATTACCAGCATAATTATATTCACTACCTACTAAAGATGGAAATTAGCATCAAATTATTTTCAGACCAGAATTACCCATTGCTGGCTAGAGATCTCCATTTTTTTTCTGTCATATGTATGTCGCAGTACCGTGCTGAATACATAACAATAATGCTATGATGATGCTTTATACGCCATGGTCGACTGATCTAAGCAAATATTGTGATCAGCACAAATGAGGATGTAACTGTAGATTAATACTGATCCTCCTGATTTAAGTTCTTAGTTTTAAAATGTTATCACTCGGAATAATAAAAATTCAGATTTAAATCGTTAAATTATTTTCTCGCAATAAGGTCAAAAATAATTACTCTCTTTTAAGAACCAATAGTACAAACCATTGCTTTTGCAGCTATACAGCTGACCTACTTTACGAAGCAGGCAAATATATATAATAACAAACATCACGCTTGTATCCCGTACGGTTAGACAGAGATGTACCTAAAGTAAAACCCTATTTTACCAGTTATGTTTAAGTCCCACGTATTATATAATAAATGATAAATGATTTTATTTCTATAAGTAGGTTTGTACAAACACTTTTACACGTCAATCATATTTTTTTTTAAACTAGATGAGGTCGGCATTTCCTATCTGACTACTCTGAGAAGAAAGGCCGAAACAAACTCAGAGGTCACAGTCTCTTTTAAAGTCCAGACATAATCTTGGTCAGATCATGTGAAGACCATGTGGATTGGTGTCTGAAATGGTCTTTTGAGGAAAGAACCACACAGATTGAGTGGACCTGTCCAATCAGTGCACGCATTTATCAGTAATCATGCAGCTCAACTCAGATCTTGAGGAGCTCAAAGATTTGACGAACAATACCAAAGAAAGGACATTTGGGTAGGCCGCATAAATTACTCAAACTGCCAGATTAACATTAAAACTAACTGAGAAAGGGGGGCCTCTAATCTTGTCATCAACCAGGACCTGTATTCACTATAACCACTAAACGATTCCTTACTCGTAACCACGTCAATCACACACGACATCTGCGAATATCGTATTAATAATATGGACAAATTGTCTTGGAACATACAGAATATGATATTTTGATTCCTTACCGTTACATTGTTTTCTAAAAAAAAACACGATATTGACGTAGTTTGAACGTAGTAAGATTCTACGGGGAATCATTATAAACACACAGAATTAGGGTCCTGGCACTATTCCAGATTCCACGTTGTTACCAAGAAATCCCTGATGGAAAAACCCGGTAACATTAGCCTGACATGGACACCGAACCCAAGATCTCATGCTTAATAGTAGTAACGCTAGCGACTACTAAACCAATGAGGCAACATCCAGTCACTACAATATTGTTACTATAAAATGATTACAAGCTTCCAATCCATTCCGATGGGATTGTTTCAAAATTAATTAATGTTATTAATTGTATTGAAATTAAGAACGTATTGATTTTATTTATTTAATTGGTTCACCAACATTGTATACACAGTAGAGTGAAACAAAAGATCGATTATTTGGAAAATGGAATTAAAAATCAATTAAGCCATTTTTTACATGTATTTGCACATGAAGTCATGAACGAAAAATCATTTAAAACGAAGCTTGCACCAAAAATGGGAGCGCAAAACTTGATCCCGAATTAATTTCGTGGCATAATTAAAACTTTGCGCTGACTGCAAAATTGAAACGCTGTCATTGCAGAACTGGGCTGTTATGGAAATTATTTTGTGAATAAATATTGGTTTACCTGCCTATTGTTCCGGAGTTATAAAGTAGGAACCTAACATAGCAGATCACTTCTTCTTCTTTTCGTGTCGATGGTACTCGTACAAATTTTTTTTAATTTTTATTGGGGACCAGTAGGTGGCCACGTTTATTGCGGCATCAGTGGCTTTATTGAGATCACCCAACGTGCAGGTGAACGAGCACTTAGGGCACTCCAGCAAGTGGGGCATGGTCTGATCAGAAGCACCGCACTCGCACTGGGTGTAGATCACTTCAAAAAAATATTCTTGTTGTTTTCTTAAGGGGCAAATGAGTTGGAAAGAATAATAAAAACTACTATTGATCCTATGTAATTAAAGGACGAGTAACTGTTCCCGACGACTGACGTATCCGTGTATTTTGTATTTTAATACAAATTTCCAAGATGGTGAGTGGCATTTGTTCTTCATTCACCAATCTGACCAATCTGTCTTTCATAACGATCGGTTCTGTGGTTCTTCATTTATAAATAATGACTAAACTTGCGTGAAGACTTACCAAGATTTAAGGCTGACACTGATGCGAAGAAAATTAACACTTTCCCAACCATTGCGAACGATTCTGAAACAAAAACAAAACAAACGTTAGGATCTTCAATTATCTTCTAAAAGGATTAAAGGGAAACTGTTTTATTTGATTTTATAAAACGATATTTATTCTCATCTTTACTGTTCTCCTCTACTGGGCAGTAGAATACGTACGTAACTATTCTACTCGTTGAGTCTATTTAGAGATCGTCAATTCTGCATGGACAGTCCTGTATCGATGTATGATGCTTCAACTTGTAATAAACGTATGATGAATAACTACCTTATAAGACACCCACGCAACAGGTAGGATACAATAAGTAGTATATTTGTTAGAGGAAAACGAAAAAAGAATTCTCATGAAAGTGTAGTTATAGTGACTGTGCATGGGGATCATTGTAAGAAAGAAAGAAAGAAAGAAAACATGTTTATTCTGCACAAACAAAACGCACATTACAAAAAATATAATAAAACAGATACACATACAAAGTAGCTAAAAGCCCCGTATTCAGGTAGAAAAAGTTTTACTATATTGTCCATTGCCTGTTAATGTCAAGGCTGGGGGGACCATAGACAATAATGGATCTGCGTTATGACCAGAGGTCGGAGTAGGTAGATTGATTTAAGGTCGTTGACGTCAAACGTAGAGGATAATATGGATATGCCTCCAAAATACCGTAACTTCATATTTTTTGTGTTATTTGTTCCGGAATTTTGAAATTAGCACGAATTTGTGTTTAAGGTGAAAAACGTATTAATAATATAAATCTACACTACAAGTGTTAGCTAACGGTGAAAGAAATCAGTATTTTATTTTATACAAAAATACCTTGGAATAGTTACACCGTATTTTGTCCCTTACTGTTGAATTAGAAATGACGCTTGACAATATGAGACAAAACTTAGACAGGGCCTTTTGTTTCTTTATCTCATGTTAATTGTATTAACGTTGAAAGCCAAAATATGGAAATCCGATGAGGATTAAAAATAATTTATTTATGTTTTTGTTTGATTAAAAATAATTGTTCATTGAATTCAATCAATTATTCATATAATAAACGATTTTGTTAGCCTATCTGTATGTTTTTTATTTTATTTTATTCCATAATTCCTATTCTGGAACTTTTTTCGGTGCTTCCCGACCAAAGGATAAAATGGCATGTCCATATTATAATATCTTGACGCAAGTATATAAAATCAATCTACCTACTCCGTCCTCTGGTTATGACACTGGCAATTATATAATATCAATCACAACAAAAATAAAGTGCCGTTATCAGAGTGAAATAATTACTACTTTTGTTAAAAACAGACTACAAATATAATAACAATTGACCCGTGCGTCGCATCTGTGCAAGAATAGGTAGATGCTCAGCAAAATGCTGTGACTTCGGACAAACGCGCTGGTTTTCAGCCCTATCTTTCAGAGTGACGTAAAGACGCTCGTCGTGTGATCTAATAAATCGGGTAAGTACAATATCTTTCCACAGTAATAGTAAGTAAGGACATGCTCCCCTGTAGTAAAAAATAATAGTTTAAAAAACTAAAAAACACGCTTTAAAAACCAAACTAAAAAAGGAGAAAATAATTTAATTCAATTAAAAAGCGTGGGGTGCTTTTTGAGGTATTTTTATAATCAATTAATGTCAAGCACCCCACGCTTTTTAATTGAATTAAATTATTTTCTCCTTTTTTAGTTTGGTTTTTAAAGCGTGTTTTTTACTTTTTTAAACTATTATTTATTTTCTATTTTTTAGTTCTGCTAACTACAAAACGTGTTTTTTTTTTCTCAATTTTTTTTTAAATTATTAAATTGTCATCGGTCCTCGACAAGTTTACAAAGTTTCAATGAAATCTGACCGTTTAAAGTGGGTCAAAATCGTGCTCAAAGATTTCGTTACATACATACATACAACCCGAGCTAATATAAAGCGTGTAATGAACTATCCTCATTAAGTTATTTTCTGAATGAGTAGGGATTTAAATCCAACGGCTAAATACCTCTGATCACCTCGTTCCAAATAACTGTCTAAATATGTATCTGCAAATCGAAGAGCAACAAGCAAATCTTCTAATCAAAAGTAGATAGGTAGGTAGTTCGATTCGCCAGATACAAACCATGTAAGAAATGAAGGATACAGTTTTAGCTTTTAATTTTAGTGCTAACAGCGATAATATCTGGCAACTTTTGAATGGATAAAAAAGAGACAAAGTCAAGTAATTTTTCTTTTCGATCAAGTAAATGGCCCGATTTTGGGCACGAAATTACAAAACAGTCAAAGTCATCTTTAGTCAGTCAAGTCAAAGTTATTGTAAAGCGGTAGTAATTTTACAACCACCTAATATGAGTTTTTGGGGGGAACACGAAAAGTCCACGTTAATCACTTATTTTCACCTTCACTAAACTCGTGAACTCACATGTAACTAAATTGAACAATTCACTACCAAAATTATACAATTTATTTTGCTATTTCACTAAATTTCATAAAAATGAAAATTCGTGCGACATGTTCCAACCCGATCCCGCCAAAAAGTCACATATTGAACCTATTGATTTATTAAAAAAGTAGGCATCAATCATAAACATAATAATAATTCCACGATCACCATGACAACCAAATAATAACTAACCATTCACCCTACAAATCAATATGGCTATTTATAGACAACTGACAATCAAATATGACAGTCAATTCAACCGTCTGTCCCCAGTCTAAAGTACTATCTACCGAATTCGTTCCATCGCACACACTATACTAAGTTAATTCAATAAGTTATGGGAATTGTTATGTAATGTTACAATTAATATCTCATTGGTATCCTAATTCAGCTTTCATTAACACTCGGCGACACCTAAACGAAAGCGTAAGTAAAATCATGCTATTGCATTTTAAACGCTCGGTTAAGCGCCGAGACTTGAATTCAAACTTAAAGCATTTATTTCAAACAAACCAATCAGCCATTTAAAAGTGCCTGTGAACACTTTAAATTATCAAGGAGTCGGTTAGTCAGAAATATGAAGCAAGGTGCCCATTACAAAGCGTAGAAGGTACCTATGGAGAAAAACGGTCAAGAAATTCCATAGACACTCATTTTAATTAAAATATTGTTCCAAGAAGTTTCTATCATCATTTATGTCTAAATTATAAAGATAAGGATGTAAACAAATTACACATGAAAAGCGTTCGTAATTAAGCGGAAAATAAAATAAGACAGTTAAGAGACGACCAGTCCCTAATGACGGCGCCCGTTCACGAACATGACGTATGGGTTGGAGCACCATTCAGCTGAATAATTTTGAAGAGAACTTAATCATCCAACATATATGCCACCACCAGCGAGACATTTGAGTGAGCATGATATACTCTCAGCTGCCAGTTGTATATACAGGGTAATTAACCAGTGCGCAAACTGCAACCATGAATTTAGCATATTATTCTAGACACAACGCAGAAAATTTTCGGTTATACAAAAATAATCAGCTGTTTCATAGACAAGTGCAATACCTACGCGGCCTAACCCGCCTTAAATTCTGATTGTCACTTTTCAATGAAGTCATTAAACAACAAGTCGAGTTAAATATGAAATTCCTTCACTATGTCGATTCTATTAATACCTCTCCAAGATCTGCTATAGAAGCCTCTGTTATACAATGGATCACCCAGAAGTATTTAAGTCCCCAAATACCTTCAAATGACTTTCAAATATTGAAGATAACAAGACCATACCTTGCAAATTCCATTGTCTGCGAAGCTCGCAAATTCTCGAAACGTAAATCCTTCTTTGTAAAATATTCATATAAAATCCGTAAAGTTTAACTTTTCCAATATAGCATTGGACATCAAAGTAAACAAATGTTACAGTAAAAATCTTGTTCTTGAAAAAGTTTGAGCACGTCTTAAGCTTGTAAAGTAATACTTAACACGCACTTAAGGGTCGCTTTCGCAAGACATCACGGTAAGTTGGTTCAACACTTGATGTAACTTGAGTTAACGGCAATAGGAATTTTTACTCTGATGGAAAAAATCTTGGAATATATTCTTGGCTGAAAAAAGACATAAAGAAGAATCTGTGAAGTATTTGGCACAAAGGAAAATATATATGAGCCAGTTCTGGTAATTATGGATGAAGGGAACATGTAATGGGGAAAGTTGTTGATAAAAGTGTGAATAACTGTCATTAGATGTTTCCACAAGTTTATTTTTCGTTCTTACTCGTCTTCGGCAAGTTATTAATTATATTATGAAGTAAAAGTTCACGTATTTAATTAAACTTACGTATAACGTACGTACATTATGTGTATCTATAACTTTTTTTATAACGATAGACATTTCATGTTTATATCAAACTTTTATAAGCTAAAATACAAAATTTAACATAACAATAATATTTTGCGATGAACAATAACAGCTTTCAGGTTTTGTTCCACAAAATCTTTTTACTGAACGGCTTTTCCTAAAAATAACTTCATACACGGCCTTAACTTTGGTACTTTTACGCTCAAAATCAATTCAAAATCAAAAGTCATTTATCAAATTTCGAACGTCAAAATTACATAAGGCCTGCCCTTCATCACTTCCTAGTGGTTTATTTGGGAAGAAAACCTGGTGCAACCGACTTCCCAGCAGCAAAGCTGTCTGTTTAGTTAGATATACTTGATTCTATACAATAGTACACAGGCAAAGTAATTCTAATTACGAGACACGGAACAAATCAAATCATTTGCCATAATTATGTTAGCTAGCCATGCCAATATATCAACAAATATATAAAAACTACACTAAAGAAAAAAAAAAACCAAAATTAAAAATTTAAACAAAGCATCATATCAAAATAAAAACCTCCAGTCATAAAGGGCGTGGCGTACGTGTACATATGCAATACTCGACTATGTTTACATAGGTATTGCGAACAGCAGGCTTATCACGAGAGACGTAGACAAGCGTTTTGTCTTTGGAAGAGTAGACAAAAATTATTACAGACAGTTAACAGTTTTTCACCGAGAAATGTAGACAAGCGAGTTATATTCTACAGTAGAGTAGAAATAGAAAGCGTCATGCTAAGCCTGCTGAGTTACAACACGAGGCCACAAATAATAAACTAGGACCATCGAAGTAAAATAAATAAAAAGGTAGGAAAATATTAGTACTTTTCTTGAAGGAATTAAGTTGCTTGCTACGAATAAAAAAACAACCCAATTCCTTACTTTATATCACTTCCTGCTGTTGCGTCAAATAAAACATTACGTTTAGATATAAGTTTCAAGACCAGATGTGACCAGTCGCCGTGACTCTTCCATTCCATCTCTGCCATATTCTTTTATGTTTATTCTAACGCGTTTCATAGACCAACTTTGTATGGATGGTTTGGTATAGCATTTTAGTGGTGGCCCGCCTGTCTAAGTTTTTAGGGTTCCATCCGAATATCTATTACAAAGTTGAATAACTTTTGTGAGTTTCAAAAATATGAATAGTTTTCGGAAGTTTTATAAGGGTCGCAGGTTTCATGTTTGGGCCCGGTCTTATTTCAAAGTTTTATTATTTTTCTTGTGTTGGTTCGTTGTCTTACGGGAAAGCGTGCAGAATATTTACAAATTTCAGAGCATCCATTATCGGTTTAATACCGCTACGGTGTTTCTCATCATTTATAATGTGAATCCCATTAAGATCTTTTGAACGTAACTTGTAATTTTATATAAATTTCACATACCGTTATGATTATTTGAATACGTCATTCATTATTCAGTTCAATTTAATTTTCGGTCCTTTACTACAGCTAAAGGGAGAATTATCCTAGGATCATTGTGTTTCATGTGTAATTCATAAATTAATCAAAAATATTGCGCAGGATATGACAGTGTTGGCTTAAATCACAAAAAAAAGATAAAGTATTGGAATATTTTAATATTTCAGACTGCTACTCAGCACCAGGTACATTGTTGGTAGCATCGTTTTATTTGGTGCGCTATTTACAATATTTACAGTCCGTTTGATTTTTAAAGGTACAAAAATACCTGAAATATTTTACCTCTTGTATTTCCTTATGAGATGAAATAGAATTAAATGGATGAAGTTGATTATCGTGGCAACCACTAGCTAAGAAATAAATAAAGAAAAGAAACATTTGAACTCAAACTCAAAGCATTTATTTCAATTAAACCATTTACAGGCAATTTTGAATTGTCAAAAAGTCGACCAGTTGGAAAGTTGAAGCTAGTTGCCCATTCCAAAACGTAGATCTCTATGGAGAAGAACGGGCAAGAAACTCCATGGACACTCTTTTTAATCATGTTAGTTATTACAAAATCTTGGGAACATTATTCTTGTTGCTTCTATATGTGAGAACAATGTAAAAAAAAAACAATTCTAAATATAAGATTTAAAATAAGCCATGGATAGAACGAAGAAATAATCCCGATGCCGCCTTCTTCTAAACCATCCCCAAATATAAAACTACGAGATATAATAAAACATATAAAACTTGACGATATAAGGCGGGTCAAGTTGGGATAATTTTACGATGTTGTACTAATATAATACTTTCATGTTGGCTATGAATTTTGCTCTTTATATGGCGCGCAAGTTTGATGAGTGGGCTATATTAACATGAGAATAGTCCATATATTTGAATTTATTTTTATTACTTTATCTAAACTTGTGTCTTTTGTAGATTGTTTACTAAAACTCCAATAATAATTTATATTTAAATACTTGTTTTTTTTTTATTCATTGTAATATTATTTTTGGTTTTCAATCCGATTTTGTCTACTTCGTTATAAATAATTTGAATACAGATAAATAACCGGTAATCCTACTAATCACAGGGCGCTGTTGTTTTAATATTTCGTGAAACCGACTTAAAAAAAATAACTATGTCGTAGCTACTTCAAAATCTTAAAATTCTATAGTATACACATGCATATGTTACCGGCCAAACCCGATTTCAGGCCAAACTAGTTTGTTCTAGGCCAAACTGGTTTATTAAGCCGGGGCACGCCGATTAAATGGGTTAGGTTAGGTTAGGTTAGAACTGTGACCAAAAGCGCGCCAGCCGAGCGAGCGAAGCGAGCGGCGCCGCGGCTGCGGCCTGTCTATTCACTGTCACTCTATGAAAATTATGTTGGTGCACACAGTCGCAATAACATTGTAAAATCTACCTAATTCTTAACTTCATAACTTAGATTCGGGTTTAGAATCAGTTTTTGAATTTAGAGTTTTAACTTGGTAGGAATAAAGTTGATAATCAAAAATGGCTCAATGTTTTAAACCATGTTAAGTTATAATTTGTACCTAATAAGGCCGGTAATGTCTAAAGATAGAACTATTCTGTTTCTGAAGTGCGCACTGTCTTAGGATTAAATTAAAGAATTTATAAGTATTAACTGAAAGTACCATTTAACCCGTCTGCCTTCAAAGAAAGAGATAACAGGCATCTTCGGGCATGATCGCAAAAAAAAAGTATTTAAGAAATTGGACACTATGATAGTGTTTGATTCCTTAGAAACTTATTTCCAACACCAAAACTAAATTCTACCGTTTTAGAATAATCACACAACACTCATAAAAGGCTTCCAAAAGATAAATCACAAAAAGTAAACAGGCGCTAAGTGAAGCCGAACCCGTTAGGACAAGTGATCATGATTAATTGCTCTCTCATCAATAACGTTGTCAACAGCCAGCGATTAGCGATAGATGGCGCCACACCAATACGGGGCTTGTTTCTAGGATAATCTAGGAAGGAGGTTTGTCGTTAAGTAGTGGTAGATGGTAAAATGATCAATATGAAGTGAGAAAGTAATGGTTTTGACTTCATAATAATATATAAAAACTGGAGGATTGATACTACCATTAGTACCTATCATGTGAAATTGGAAGACATTGGATTGTAACCCAAATTCATCAAACTAAGTTTTCGATGATTTTACCAAAGTTAGTACAGCGTGAAGTAGGTACACTGTACAGATCAGAAACTGACATTGTAGCATAATTATTGTGACTTGTAATATAAAAATAATAGTTTAAAAAACTAAAATACACGCTTTCAAAACCAAACTAAAAGAAGAGAAAATAATTTTATTCAATTAAAATGCGTGGGGTGCTTTTTGAGGTATTTTTATAATCACTTAATGTCAAGCACCCCACGCTTTGAATTAAATTATTTTGAATTAAACTATTTTCTCCTTTTTTAGTTTGGTTTTTAAAGCGTGTTTTTTTTAAATATTATTTATTTTCTATTTTTTAGTTCTGCTAACTACAAAAACGTGATTTTTTTCCTTTTTTTTATTTTTCTCAATTTTTTTTTTAATTATTAAATTGTCATTGGTGCTCGATAAGTTTACAAAGTTTCAATGAAATCTGACCGTTTCAAGTGGGTCAAAATCGTGCTCTAAGGAGTCGGTTACATACAAACAAGCATACAAGTGAAGCTAATATAAAGCGTGTAAAAAGAACAACATAAAACAAAAACAGTAACTAAAACTGAAGTCAAAATAATCAAATAAGAACGTGTAATATGACATGGGTCGATAGGTGGTTATTATCTACTAAGATGACGGCTGATAGAGATGACCTCCAAAATAAATTACCATAAATTGGCACAAGAGTATTAAGATCGTGACTAAGGAAAAGACTTGCAAAGATAAAAAAAAATGTAAACTCCTTCTTTACAACAATAAAACATTACTCAAAAAGCCTTTATTACCCCCGAGTATAAATGACATAGAAATCCAATGACTGCGAAACATATTAACACACTACTCAGGAAAATTAAAACTCACACAGTTCCCATAGGATTCAGCGTATGTATCAACATCCGTTATTAATCTGAAAATGATCCAACCACTGACATTTTTCCTTTTTATCACGATGACGTTTTTAACGTTGTTACTGCTTTTGCCCGCGTGGAAGTCGAAAATTATCCCACTAGACCATCCTACCCGGGATAAAAAGTATGCTATATGTTAATCTAGGTTATAAAATATATATGCGCCAAACATATAAATCCGTTCAGCCGTTTTAGCGTGATTGAGTAACAAACATCCAAACTTTCACATTTATGATATTATTAGGTTATATGTGTGGTCCAGGGGTGCGGGTTGTTCGAAAGAGATACCACGGCCCCTGGCACACAGGCAACTGAGGGAACACGGGTGGGTTTTAGTCAGTAAAAGTCTGACACGCCCTCCCGCTCCACCCAGAGCGGAAGAAGTTAATTGATGATTTCCCAACCAAAAAAAAAAAAAAAATGTGTGGTTGAATATATTAAAGTATTATTAGCATGTTTTTTGATGACTATTATTTTTTTATAAGTCCATTACGTTTATAATATTTTGAGGCCAGCAGTTAGATACGTTGTATATACATATAGGCTGTAAGTTTGCACAAATTTAACACTGAATTAAACTTACCTACTAGACTAGTGGTCACCCAGTGGTCGAAATTCGTCCATAATTCATTTAAAACTTAATGTATTTCTAATGTATTATTATATAAAAGTATTAGCTCTTCTTATCCATTTAAACTTTAACGTTGCCAAATTTCATACTCCTCGGTCCACGTAATTATGTAAAAAGGAGTACAAAGTTTTTGCTTCATGTAATAACATAAATAGATAGAAAATAAAAATCTGGAAAATATACAGGATGTATGGGAAAACACCGTTGTCACTTAAACCATGGGTAGTTAATCTAAATATAAAATAAACGAGCAAAATAAAATTAAAAATACGCCCGAGAAATGAGCGACGCTACGGCGCGGTGTTACGTGCGCTCGCTAGCGAGATTGACAGCTGACTGACCGGGGTCGCAACCCGTGCGTCGGAGTCGGGCCACGCGGCATGGTCGCCGCACCCCGCGCCCCCTTTCGTATTGAGACGCAAGTTTGTTACCCTCGCGCGTAGGGTGAAATGTTCTTGTTGAAAAAAGCAGATTTTCTTTCAAATGAAAGGTTGTTTTTTTTTCATTGATTTTGCATTCTACAAACGAAACAAAACCACTGGATTCAAGAATAACGGTATTACCCTTACAGCCTGTATAAATAAATAATAACCTACAATAAATAGCTTATAACATTATGCCTCATACAAATTACAAACCTCATTTAATTTGAAGTTAAAACACAGTCTTATGCAAGCAGAAGCCTAATCAACATATAACGTTTCCACTGCTGAGACACAGGACTCATCTCTAAGAGAAAGTGGGTCATAATCCGCTATAATTAAAGCTGAAATACTATCATCATTCCTTTACTCCTGGCAATAAAGTTCAATTAAATGTCTTTTTTGTCGTTTGCTCACAAATAAATAAAGAATTTTACTCGTGCTCCACCTAATTAAAATCCAAGGATTATATAAGAACTTTATTCGAGAAAGGAGAAAACAATACCAAATGCATCCCTTAAGAGGCTGCAGTAGCCACTTCACATCGTAGAACGCTACGGGGAGGTATAACAGTTCGAGTATTAAATTGTTATTTTATAATTAGTTCAAAGTTCAAATAAGATTATTGAACTTGATTTCTTATGGTCCCACCTTATGAAAGTTACAAGCTTCACATACGAAAATAGCGAATTCAAAAAGGTATTATCTACCGAAACAATAAAAAAATGTACAGAAGTAGTATTGAATAGGGTATTTTACTCTATACGAGAAAAAATCTAAAAATATATTATTGAGATAGCTTGGACAAAATGTAGTCGGAAAATGTTAGTTTTAGTTCATGAAACAACAAAATAAATGTTAAAATTCAATTTAAAGATTTCAGTTTTTTTAATCTGTTTTTGAACACCATGAAATAGTAGCCGCCATGTTATTTCGTCATACGGCATGTCAACTGAGCAACTTTGTAATTTTATTGTTTTTGTAACCAAATTAATTTTCATTTACATAATATTTTGCATTAAGGAACAGCAAACCAACGATAAGTAGAAAATTAACTCATTTTTTTTAATTATAAACAATTGTCATACAAAATATCAGAGCATTTGTTTTTAGCAAACTGACGGCATACCCACAGAGCAATATGGCGTCTACTGCGTCCAGCGTTTTCGTTAAATTACGCGCGAAATATGAAAATGTAAAATTTAAATGCATTTTTATGGCACTAATCGATTAAATAAAAATGTTGTGTTTTTTTTAGTGGTTTATTAGTACTCTAGAATCTAATTAAGACACTTTTCAAAAATGAGTGTAATACCCTATTATCTGCCAAATAAATTACCAAAATACTGTGCTAAGGTGTAGTGTGTACAAAATACAAAAATGCAGTACATGATCTACTGAGTTTTTGTGTGATATTAATGATAAACCAAAAACTGTTCTATAAAATACGTGTTTTTTATTTAATGATTGCAACGATGTTGCCAAGGATTGTGACGTTCAAGACGCTGCTTGTATAGAAAAGTTAAAGACGAATACTGGGCAGTATTCAATACAACACCAGCCTTGAAGTCACTCGACATTTTCTAGAAGTACAAGCCGTGTACTCGATAGGATTTACCATCGGCAAAAATAACGAACTTCCAAAACCAACTTTCATCCCCTATTTCTCACTTTCGTTGCATAAGGAACTCTTTGGGAAAAAAATGCTTCTCGACCCTGGTTTAGGCTTTGCGTCATTTGTCAATAAATTTAAGATTATTACTAAGTTGAAGATTAAAATTACATACACCTCATCAATAGTACCTACCTAATCGTTTACGTAGTTACGATTACCTACATGTACCTACTATTACATTTCTATCATCCTTGATAAAAGCAAAGCTTCGTTCCTATGAAGCTTTGCTCATAAGGTTTTTTTTTTTTTTTTTTTTTTTTTTTAGCTTATAGCGTCCCACTGCTGGGCAAAGGCCTCCCTACTCTCTTTCCACCTCTCTCTATCCAAAGCTGACAAGGACCAATCTTTATTAAAAGAGTCTAGCTCATCCCGCCATCTCCGTCTGGGCCTGCCGCGATGTCGTTTGCCACTAAGCGGGACCCATTAGGGTTCGAAGTTTCAAAATCATGGTGACAACTTTGATGTTGTCTGGCTCCCGAAATGCGTCTAAAATCTAGACACGAATATAATCTAGGCTCTAGATCATATTTGGTAGACCACGAATAGCTGTTTAGCCGAAGGTTGAATGTCATTTCATAAGGCGAAGAAGTCAGTTTGTCTATGTGGCAGTTAGATATAATTTCACCTTTGGTGATGTTTTAATTTAGAGGAAATGCAATAACAAGATCGACTGTTATGCTGATTACTAGTCTTATTATTTTAGTTAGAATAAAATAAGTTAGGGTCGTATTCCTGATTATACTGTTCAATTAAAATAATTAAAATATTTATCTATTACTAGCTGACCCGACAGACGTTGTCCTGTCTTAAATATTAAGATAATATTACGCGCAACATTTTTTTTTTCCTAAGATCCTTCTCCTGACAATAACAAACACTACAAAAAAAGAATTAGCGAAATCGGTTCATACTCTCTCGAGATTACCGCTTAGCAACACATTCAGCGATTCATTTTTATATTATAGATATACAGTTTCAACTCGCATAACCACATAGAAACGAAAGACAAAATGAAATATTGTAGAAATATTTAAAACGCCGCGATCACAAAAATTAAGAAAAAGAATGTCACTTTACATAGAGAGATAAGATACGACGCGTGCCAGGTAAATATTATATATTAGCTTCAAAACTAAAGGTACATTAGTAAAATCTTTACTTGTAATAATGTAACTCGCAATGTAAGTGAAAGTTCGCGAGCACATTCAAAAGAAGCTGGCAGTATCTTCACAACGATAATGTTTTCCCATTGTTTGTCTTATTTGTTTTATTATATTTGTTTTATTGTATTTAAGCATGTTTATTTTTGGTTATATTTAATTAAGTATTTATATCATATGTATATAAGTATAATAATATTAGTACCTATATTTACTTATATTTGAATAAATATTAAAAATCGAGTTACCTAACTGCACCTACCACTGTTTGTCTCTGCATCACCCAAAGGTCGACTGGTAGAAAATGCCTTTGGCATTAAGTCCGCCTCTGTACATTTCTGTGCGTGAAGTATTAAATAAATAAATAAATAACTCTGGGTGGTTAGCCGAGCTGTCAAAACTTACAAAGGCTTAACTTTACTTTAGCAAAGTCGTTTGAAATGGATCAAGAATTGATAGCAAAAGTTATCAGATGAGCTGCCTTATTTGCAAACAAAAACCACAATATAAGTCGTCGCAAATCCTAAACTTTATAATAAATCCCAAACCAAACTAATACTTTATCTAAATGGCATTCGTTTGCATAGTAACAAGTTGCGGCACATGCCCGATATTTGGATCAAACTTCCCTAATTAGGGAACTCCGTGTGATATCCCGCCTGCCGCCACATCTGCTACTAATAGTTTGTAGGGTGTTACTGTGTTTGCGAGTTTTGAGATTATTTTGATTTATTTTCTGGAGTTATAAAATATGGGTTTGGATTTATTTATTTACATTTTACTGGGTTTTCCCTGCGACTCCGCGAAAATATACCAGTTGAACAAAAAGGCATGTAAAGTATCCTAAGTCCTACCCAGGTCAAAGTCTACAGAGATCTTTAGACTAGTAATATTTTAAGTATGGATTTATTGACGAAATTTGGATTCTGGTCAGTTTCATTGTCTCATCGAAAATACTATCTTTAGCCGTAAATAAGAAGCGTCCCTGAATCTATATTTAGAAAAATGAATTGCTGTTCGTTAGTCTCGCTAAAACTCGAGAACGGCTGGACCGATTTGGTTAATTTTGGTTTTGAAATATTTATGGCAGTCCAGGGAAGGTTTAAACGGTGAGAAAATATAAAGAAAAAAAAAATATGTTTTTAGTCTCACAAAAAGTTCAGGCAACTTTTATTGGCGGTACGAAGTTCGCTGGGTCAGCTAGTTCTGAAATAAAAAGCTTCGTAGGTTAGAAGATGTACTTGCAATCAGATTATTTTATTCCTATTTTTGGACCTAGCTGGCGAAATGTGCGTGTAATAATAATTTATAAACTGATAATAAATATTCGTGTGGTGCCGGACGTAAAAGAATAGCATCATCCCATTTCTTCCCGTGGGTGTCATAGAAGGATCGCCTTCTATGACACCCACGGGAAGAAATGCACAGAGAACGCTGCTGCCCATTCTCTGGTAAGCACCTTAGTCGTAAGGCGCTTACCACAGAATGGGCAGCAGCGTTCTCTGCATATTTTACCACCAGACTGCGATCGCCAACCCGCCTGCCAAGCGTGGCGATTATGGCAATCCCCGCCCCGTTTTGAGGAGGCCTATGTCCAGCAGTAGATGTCTTCGGCTGAAATGATGAATGATGATGATGGTATAATATTTTTAGAAACCGAGTTTTTTTTGCATCAATGACGCACTTTATAGTCAGAAGCCTACAGAATGAAAGCTTATAAAGCATGGCTGAGTATTGTAATAATACAAGTAGCAATATCTTGATGAGTTCACTGATTCAGCGACACTCGGGGTGCTACAAACTTGTTCGAGTCGGCATGAATGGGGACAGTCGGGCAGCTAAATCGAATACATATTATATTTAGCTGTCTTGCTGTACCGAATCACGCCGACCAAGGGTGTAGCTCGCCAATCTGAACTTGAGAGAAAACTAGTATAATTATAAAGTTATTTGACTACCAAAACCTCGTTCCACTAGCCCTCTGAGACTAGTATGTCAGCAACATTTACAGGAAGCCGCATGCAACTGAAACTGCGGTTGTTGATTTAACTTCACTAATTAACTAACTTGCTAAGAATAGTCTGTGGGGCTTTAACAACCGGGCAAAACTGAGATCCTGCGTTTATTTTGAGGGGATTTATTGCAAGGTTGACTTTTATGTTTTTTTTTGTCACGGCTTCCTTAAATTTTCACAAACCCTTAGTGCTCATTTTTGCTATTAAAGGCCCTGGTAACTTTAAATATTGACATTATGAGTGATAATAGTTCTTATTGCAATCCGATACGGGTTAAAATCTGTTGTAATAAATTCAAATAATAAATGAGCAAGCATTGTCGTAAAAATGCAAATAAAATCGTATAAAATTAGAAATTAACTATTTAATAATAAATAATCCATCACTGAATGTAGTTTGGCATTTGGAATTTTATGGTATATTTTTAATTATAATTATAATTGTTATTGAAGGGATAAACTGATTTTAAAGATAATTAAGAGGTGACTTTGATGATTTTTTTGATGCATTAAAGTATGTTTTGAGTTCCATCACTCTATGAAAAAAAGACTTGAAAATGTCATATATTTTTTTTCTTTCAAAATTATTTACGGTTAAAGAGGTTCACTGGTTTAAAAAACCACCTTTTTGAGCGTTTTCAAGAAATCACCGCCTTAATGGACTCTTATGCCAAATTTCATGTTTAGGCAGTGCGTTATCTATCATTTAATGAATGAATTAAAAAAAATATATTAAGTAACAAATCTGGACAGCTGACATCCGAAACTGCGACAAACCCTTCTACCAAAATCAAGGCGAAAATTGATTCCCTTTTTAATTTTTACGTTTCATTAATTCATATCATATTCTTTTAAACTGTATTTTACAAGAATTGGGTTAAATGGAGGACTAATAGAGTCCTCCAGTAAGCCCAAGTATTATAAAATATGTATCTTTCACCATATAAACTTGTATGTCTAAATTTGCTGTCACAATTTTATTTAAAACGTGAAGGTTAGAGTTAAATTTAAAAACTTGTATGTGTCAGTGAGAACAAAATTGTAGGTATTTCACTACAGAAAATTATTGAATACGTGTTTAGTTTCTAATCTGATTAGAAAATGTTGGTATATTCTACTGTTTTAATTCAAACAGATTTTGGGATTTCATAATAATTGGTCAGTCTTTCTTATGAGTTTTTACCGAGTTTCATGTTAATATGCCATTCAATAGATTTTAAGCAGATAGGAACGTCTTGTACATTTAGTACCTATACATGTTTTCAATTGAAAATAATTGGATGACAATCGAGTTTTCGTCTAAAACTGCCAAAACATTACTACATTTTTTCCAAAATATCACTAGGAATGGACCTTTTATAAAACCTACTCATCAATTGAAACACAACCTACTGAAACTCACAAAGACTTTTTTATCAACGTAAACTTTAACCGAAAAACACTTTGCCAAAAGAGACACTAGGTCCAGCATACAAGCAAAAATAAATATCTAGATTATGGCGACTAAGTCGGTAGGTGAAGCTCAAATTGTAACTTTTCTCGTTCTACCTCCAACCAGACTTCAGTAAACGTTTGTTTTAAACGTTTTATTTTTCTAACAGTTCTGAATTTTGAGGTTTGCTTGTGATTCGATCTTCATATTAGGTATATTATGATTAATAAATGAGGTAAATAAACAAGTATCACTTATAATAGCGACGATGACGGGATTGATTCAAGTATCTGACAAAATATGTACCTACCTATAATGTAAGTGACTAGTTTCTTAACTAAGTAAAGTAATAAGTTTCAATTGTCGGACTTAAAATAATACGGCTGGCTAGCTTCGTCTTGGCCACACTGCCCCACATTTCAATCAGATATAGTAGGTGTAGTTATTATACCTTGTCTTCTCATTAGCATTCAAACCATCATTTTGAATGCTGGTCTTACAAGTTCCAGTAATGAACAGCTTTAAATTTGCCTATCTTAGTGTGAAAGCTGCATCATTTCACAGAAAACTAATTCCATAGAAAACTAACAGATGCATCTAAAAGTTCCAGAAACTCATTAGCCTGGTTCTTCGCACCTTCTGACGTCAGGTAGGTAACTAATTAAGCCAGCGTGAGATCAGCACGAGCGGCAAAAGCGGCAAAGTTGTCCTGTGATTATAAGTTGTGTCATGCGCAGAAATCGGATATTCGGATGCATATTTACCTAAAGATAATTTTTAGCTATGAAAGTATGGAAGCGGCTTTATAAATTATTTGTAATATTTATTAAAAACCCCGGGATTCTTGGATTGCATAACTATTCAGATGTGTATTAACTTAAAATGAATGTTTAACCCGATACAAATATGTGGACGTGGAGGGGTGGTTTGTATTAGTTAATACAAAAAATAAACAAAATACTTACCTAAATTAAGACTTTTTCGATACAAAAGCGCATTCCATGTTAGCCAACTCTCAACTTTAGGTGAATATGCATCTGAATATCCGATCTCTGGTCATGAGTGATTTTTTTGTGTCTTTTTACAGAATGTTTGGGAGGGTTTGGTAATTCTGCTTATATAATGTAGGGTGAATTTGAATTTTGTCTAACATACTTCTTAGGGATGATTCTCATTACACCATGCCGTGCCCGGGCCGGGCCGCCGGGTTATAAGACGTGGAGGGGACGGGGCGTGTCCGTGCAACAACCGTGATTTAGACAAGCGTCTTCCGGGCCCGGACGGGACACGGATCATGCACTGTGTAATATAAACTGCTTCAAACAAAATTTGTGTAACGTTTCAAATCCGTGCCCCGTCCGGGCCACAGACACGGCACGGCCCGGGCACGGCCCGGTCTAATGAGAGTCATCCCTTAGACTGTTCGTCTGCTTGAGCAAAGAGGAATAGAGAAATGTTGCAAGGAAATTTAAATTCCACTCATTCTCGTTACAGTGCACTGTGCACTCCGCTACACTGTTTAGCACTACTACTTTGAATAAACCAAGACTTAACGTTTTGAAAGAGCTAATAGCAGTGCAAGCATGGTAAACAATATTTGTTTTTTCTTTATATGAGAACACAATTTTTACTACAGTGACAGAGTCTGGCATTTTTGCAAAGTCAATTGTTCTAATAATATTTCAAAGTATACAATTTTAATTAAAAACTCGTTACATGCAGGGTTGAAAATGTTAAACAAAAAACCTCATTACAGTTCGTTCACAGTTATTTAATCTCTGACAGCAGCGACCAAACATGAACCTTATTGTAACGAAAATATAGACCACTTTGACAGTGACGCAAAATCAAAGGTAAAATAATGAACAGACTGTGTAACAAACTCGTAGCCGCGTAGCGGCTCGTAGCAGTCTACGCCGCTACGAGCGGTCCACGACATGAGTTCATGCACATTATGACAAGGTATGTAAGGTGGAATGCTAAGTATATTTGGTGTGTAGCAAAGTAATTAGGTTTCTGAAGGTTATTTAACATTACGCTACGACCCTAACGAACCGACCAAAGAGAAAAAAAAGACAACAAAAAATTAAACGGCGGGAGAAAACGCGAAGCACAGCTAGTCTTTATAAAAATTTTAAATATGGAAGTGACCCTGATTTTGTCACGCAAATGCTGATCAGATTAAGATAAAGTTTCACAATCTGTGAGCCATCACAGATATACCGAGTTACAAAATACACTTATATCATGAAGTCTAGTATGCTAGTCAAACTCTGTGCAACTAGCTTCAACTTTCCAACTGGTCGACTTTTTGACAATTCAAAAGTGCCTGTATGGTTTATTTGAAATAAATGCTTTGAGTTTGAGTTTGAACAATATATGTTAATAAGATTTTTTTTATAAAGTCTGTTCAAGTCTTCAAGCTGTTAATGTTAACATTCGAATCCTTACTTAAGGCAGTGATTTCTTGAAAACGCTCAAGAAGGTGGTTTTTTTAAACCAGTGTATCTCTATAGCCGTAAATAATTTTGAAAGAAAAAAAAAATATGATATTTTCAAGTCTTTTTTGCATACAGTGATGGAACTCAAAACATAATTAAACATACTTTATTGCATCAAAAACATCATCAAAGTCACAACTTAATTATCTTTAAAACCAGTTTATCCCTTCAATAACCATTATAATTTAAAATATACCATGAAATTCCAAATGCCAAACTGCATCCAGTGATAGATTATTTATTATTAAATAGTTAATTTCTAATTTTATACGATTTTATTTGCATTTTTACGACAATGCTTGCTCGTTTATTATTCGAATTTATTACAACAGATTTTAACCCGTATCGGATTGCAATAAGAACTATTATCGCTGATAACGACAATATTTAAAGTTATCATGGCCTTAATATTATAAATGCGAAACTAACTCTGTCTATTTGTTACATTTTCACGCCTAAACCGCTGAACCGATCGCCATGAAATTTGGCAGAGATATAGCCTGGGATATGGAAAAGGACATAGGCTACTTTTTTACACGATAACCAACCTGCACGCGGGCGGAGCCGTGGGTAAAACTAGTAAGTTATAAAACTCTTGCCTCCTGCGTTCAAACCACGTACAAGTTATATTTCTTATCGGTGGCAGACGCGGGTAGCCTAGTAGAACATAAAGAATACAACAGTGGGTTTATAACTCAGGAAATTAATACCTTAATTGCATAAGTTATAAGTCCACTGTTAATTGCACCTATTTTAATAGTAGCTTTAAGTTATAACCGGGCTTTGGAAGTTAGTGCTTAAGTTTCCTTGAAGAGCTTTTAAGTTTTTTTAATGGTTTAGGAAACCCATCTCTGCTGTGGTCTTTTGTCGTAAAAGGGACTAAAGGATTATAGAAGGGGATGATGAGGAACATTCATTTTGTCTGCTAATAACTGGGTAGGTACCGTGATCACGGATACAGCCGTGAAGTGTGGTTATTCACTTCAGCCGAAAGACGTCCACTGCTGGACATTGGCCTCCCCCAAAAGGGGCTTTGGAGATTTTACACTTCTTTTATTACTTAAACATGCCCAAAATTAGGTTAAATTAGCAAGAAAAACGAATCTTTGTTGGCTCACTACTTTATTTAATTACTTTTTATTTTAGTATTCTGTTTCCGTACAGACAATATTAATAATGAAACAAAACCACACCAAGTTTAATTTTTGTTGTACATTGTCGAACAGTGGAGTAATACACTCCCGAAGTTTGTATGGAAAAAATGTCGAATAGATTCACCTTAATATTATCTCAGGGTATTCTGCCTACCATTGTACGGTCGGATGGTTTGAATAGCGCAAACAATTTAGGGCAGTCCAGCCCACTGTTCTCAAAGTTCGGAGTAAATTATAGAGTGCAAACGTTGCGTACAAACATGTTATATCATCTTTGTAAAATTGGTTTGTTTTTGTTGGTATTTGATCTATGTACATACCAGACCATGATTGTTGGTAAAGAGGACTGCGGAATTCTTTGAGGTTATACTGCCATAATCGCCACGCTTGGCAGGCGGGTTGGTGCTCGCAGTATGGTGGTAAAATGCATAGAGAACGCTGTGGAACGCAGGAAATGAAACATACAGATATTACGGACAGTTGCAATCTTTATTATTTATTAAAACTTGACTTGAACTTTTACACACACTAAATAAACTAAATGTAAAAACTGTATCTATGTAGTAAACATAAGACGATGACAAGAGATACTTAAGGTAACAGTATCAAATAGACCAGAAAAAATTACAGTCATAATAATCATGTTTTACAAATTCCTTGTTCAATAAAATCAAGGAATAACCCGCATCATAAAGAAAATATTCACATCAGACATCAGCACATCAAGATACCCCAATCTATCAAATATCTTTGATAATTTTTCAACTTTACCACATTAGCGTAAGGTTCATGTTCCATTTAAAAAAAAATACAGTTTGGAGTAGCTTGATGTGCTGGCGTCTGGACACCTATTTTCTTGTATCGCGAATGCAACTTCTTTAACTTCCGCGCCTCCAATAAGAAAAACTGGCCAAGTGCGATTCAAACTCGCACACGAAGCGTACCGTACCAAAAGTAAAAAAGATCCGAAAAAAAAAAACGTGTTTTTTTCGTAGTTTTTTGCTATACGTGAGACCCTCTTTAATTTTTAAATTTGTTATTACTTTTATTATTTGTTGTTATAGCGACAACCGAAATACACATTTTGTGAAAATTTAATCTGTCTATATACCTAGTACGAATCATGAGATACAGCCCGCTGACAGACAGACAGACGGACAGCGGAGTCTTAGTCATTGGGGCCCGTTGGTTACCCTCCGAGTACGGAACCTTAAAAAGAACTGTTAAAAATCAGCATGCCAAAACGAATTCCAACAAAATATTTCTTTTGACCCACAAATTACCGAGTTAGGCGAATTTTTTTGCTTCCTGTAAGATTTTTAGACATTCAAAGGTTTCGACTTGTAATCACAATGAAGAACGAGCTTCTGATTAAATGGGGCGTGATTAATGACAAATGAAGTACAAATTTGACTGTTGAGTCAAAAATGAGGAAGATGGAATGGCTCATACCGGGATAAAAGTATGTATGTATTAACAAATTATATCAGTCTGCAACAGACGATACGTAATTTCACGGTATTCTTCTAGCACGTGAAAATGGACGACAAATAATCGTATCCCCGTGTTTAATTAAATCCACATAAGTTGTGATACTTGTTTTCACCAACACTTGTAAAATACTGGTCTTATTCCCCTTTATTCATAAACGATGATTAAAGTTAATGATGTATAAACGTCAAATATGTACCTATGGTTAAACAAACGCTAATAATTACTTAACTTTAAGCACCGTTTATAAATAAGGGGGATTATTTATGCAATATACTGTTTTAAACATATATTTAACATTGTTTTAGACTTGTTTTGCTAATTCATTTGCTCACATTTGTGACATTTGTAAATTTGTTTTCTACAAGTCTTGTTTTAGGTGTAAACAATAAAGAAAACAATAGCTATTTACGACATAGGCAAGCATTGCATATGGCGAGTAAAAATAATGTCAACGAAGCACTTCATTCTCAATCGTTTCTCGAAAATTTTATTGAAAAACAATAGAATAGTGAAACCTTAACCAAGTTACATTCAAAACAAGTGAAGGGCGTAGTGCTACCCTATAAATTCAGTAACATTTTCTATCATTTACATTTTCGTGACACCCCTACAAAGGTCTAAGCATAAGACAAGGCTGACTTAAAGTTAGTACGACATCTACAAAGATATTCAGCTGGATAGTAAAATCTTAATTAACTTTATTACCTGCCTTGTGATTTTATTTGACAGTTTTATGTTGATAGACTTAAAACTAGCTTCGAATTTTAGATCTTAAAATGATTTAACTAGTTTTTTTTTGGGTGGGAAATCATCAAATAACTTCTCCCGCTCTGGGTGGAGCTGGAGGGTGTGTCAGAATTTTAGTGACTAAAATCCACCCGTGTTCCCTCAGTTGCCTGTGTGCCAGGGGCCGCGATATCTCTTTCAAACAACCCGCACCCCTGCCAGACATCGGCCCTTGCGGGCCCCATCAGTTGATGCTGACATCACTTTGAGGCGCGCGTGGAACACAACGCGTCGTCGACCCGGGCTTGGTCCTTACCGGACAGCGAGCTACCCATAACTCGCCGTCCGCAAGCCCTCGCCTATGGTGGCCGGGAATCAGCCTGGGATTCCCGACGCCCAGGGCGTCTCCCGCGGTGACTAAGGCCGTGAGGGCGCATATACTGCCTCTCCCTCATGTGCGCCGTCTCCTTCTTCGCGAGCATTACTGCTTCGCAGAAGGACGGCTACCCATGCACACTTGCTCCGTACCATGGCCTGGACCAGGGCCGGACGCGAGAGTTTGCCGCCGCCTATCGCCTCCACGAGCACACGGCGGTGCTCCGCCTAAGCCGGGCAGACCTCCACCGTATGCTCCACCGTGTCCTCAGAGCGATCTTCGCATGATTTAACCAGTTGGAGGTTTTAATGGTAAGTATTATTAATATTATTCATCCAAGTAAGCGAATTATATTCGTGCTTATGTTTTGGCATACGTCAGTAGTGAAAGTGATGAGGTGGAATCTGTTGGTGTTTTTTCAAGTGCCCGTTCAATGCTAGCTGATCGGAAAAAGCTTGATTTACGTGTTAAAAAAAATGCACTGTCTGACATAGCTGATCAAAAAAGAATATCACAGGCCGAAACAGGATTTTTTCTGTTTTATATTTCAAGTCCTTTAATGACTTCAAAGCACTAAATATGTCCTCATTCTGTAAAATTGCGTTCTATTAATTAAAAACTCCTCCTTGTCATAAAACGTACAGCCTAGAGCCGTGAAATAAAATATTTTACAAACTTAATTTCTGGCACATATTGTCGTGTTTTATGTTATGAACATATATATAGTGTACCAAAAGGTCTCCAAAACTCAGGGTCAAAATGTGTATGTGAACTAAGTCGTAATTTGCTATGCTAAGAAAACCTTCACAGTCACGTGGAAGCGAACTGCCTCTATATGGCTGATCGATACTCCCACGCTTCTAAGTAAACTCTTAAGTGATACGAAACTTCTTTATGGACACCTGAGCCTTTTGACCTTTTTAGGGTTCGGTACTTCGGTTGTAAAATAAGAGAACACAAGAAGGCCTTATAGAGTCGTGACATTATGAGTTTAAAATATTTCCCTGAAACGAAAATATAATAGTAAGTATTATCCTAAACTAATTATTTCTGTTTCTCGTTATCCTTTTTCGTTTTACTATTTTCTCGATAATACAATAAGAGATTAAAAGAACCAACTCTCTTTGCTCTTAGGGCGTCGATATCAATCTACATATAGCCTGACCAGAATTTAGCGACGAGCTTGGGACTTTCAGTAGCGTCCATCAACTCCTGTAACGTGCAGACAACAGGACACCATGGACACGATATTATCTGTCCTTGTCACTTGACAAGGACAGATAATATCGATAATTTATTATCAGGCAACTAAGGCCCATAGTTATAATACACAAAATAATCTTAAACAATAATAATAAACTAATACATATTAAGAACCTTATTAAAACTATAACTATACACGTAAAGTGATCGGCGTAGTGTTATCCTGCGAGGTGTCACGTAACCGTCCTCGGAAACGTCGATATACGACACCTTTCGGCCAAGTCCTCTTTCCCTTACATGCAACTTTGCATTACATATAAAGAAAAAAAATTAAAAAGAGATAGTGAGCTCAAAATGAAAATCCAAGATGTGAAAATTGTCAAAATGTTTGGCTTTAGTGTCGTTTTAATGGTTTTCGAGGGTGCTATAGCTGATAGTGAAGTCATAAGTGAAAGACAGCGTCTTCTTCCCACAACTTTAAGATTTAAAGAGAATAAGGAACTTCCCTCAAACCCACGTTTCTTTTTTCAATGCCCCGGTAGCGAATTTGGTTACCATGCAGTAAAAATAATAGGTGAACAGTGAACAATGAGAAGGCGGCAGATGGAGATGCAATAATGTCATTTAGGTACAATAAAGTTGATTCGCGTATAAGTAATACGCTTAGGCCATATACCGCATAAAGCCAGGAGGATCAGTTTAATGATGATGCCAGCCAAACAAAATAACAGAGCGAAATAAAATACAAATCCGACTTGAAATTAAACAAAATATATCCACCTAAAACGGAGAGCACTCAAAAACAAGTGCCTACGCAATAATTTACAAAACACTCAAACAAAAGACACGGAAGTTAAATTCACAACTTTTAAATCAAAGCATAGACATTTATCCGAAACAAATGAAAAATTCATAAGAAAAAATAAACGACCAGTTTATTCTCGGCATATTTCCGAAACAAAAAGGTGGGTTAAGGCGAGTTCACACCGAGGGCATTCGCGTGTAATCTAATGGTGCTTCTACACAGTGTGTACATAATACATAGGCACACAGTGCGTAAGCCATTGCTCGGCACATTTTGACGCCATCGTTTACGCGATGCATGTAACTTACATTATTATACCGATGCGCATGGTGCACAAGTACCATTTTTAACGTCCGCAGCTTATCAATACTGCGCGTGATGCTTTTAGTGGACACAAAAACGGACGCTTCTGGGTCAGTACGTTGAGCTGGCACTATTCGTAAAGAAACATAAAATTTAAATTCCCATTTTAAGCAGAGTGTGATATATGTAATGTATTGTATTGTGTCACGTTACTTAACACGGTACTAATTATTATATAACACAATAACGCAACTGGACGCTGTATTACTAGTGAATGCTGAGGCATTCACTAGTAATTCACCTGAGGGTGAATACACACCTTTAGGATAAAGAAAAATGTGAAAAGGGAAGTTCGTTTATTGACTGCCGAAGTATTGTTTATTCCTAAAAGTGTTTGTATTAAACAAACCGAACAATTGACTGAAATAAATGTCTTTCTAACTTCCTATCAATTCAGAAGTGTTACTTGTTTCTCATTCAAAAATATTGTGATTTTCTTTGGAATGTTTTCTTGGTGTAGTAAAATAAGGGTATTATTAAGTGTCGTGCGTTTGCTAAATAAGAACGAGAATTAAGTATTTATATCATATGTATGATTATAATAATATAAGTACCTATATTTACTTATATTTGAATAAATATTCAAAACACGAGTAATTGCACCTACCACTGTTTGTCTCTGCATCACCCAAAGGTCGACTGGTAGAAAATGCCTTTGGCATTGAGTCCGCCTCTGTACATTTCTGTGCGTGAAGTATTAAATAAATAAATAAATAAATAATAAATAAAGCAATTTAGTAAAGTTCACTTTGAACGTCATTCGAGAGAATGCAAACTTTCAAGGGCATTCGATTGTTTTTCGGGTAACCTATACATCCTGCATATATAGCTACATCGCCTTCTACAATGATGGCTTTAACACTAAACTAAATACTGCCTAATTAGTCGATAAGGATCATTTTTCCAATTACCTCCTCCGTTTCCCAAGTCTTCCCCGCCTCCCTGTATTGAAATTTCAATCAGCAGGTATCTTTTGTTCAAGTTAAGAAGTACGATAAAATCAAAAAGCTTTGCTCTTAAAAGTAATAAAAGTGCCAAGAGGGTATACTAAAATTATCGGCGGAACGTGTTTAAATCTTAGTAGAACATTTAAAACGGGTTTTATTGGTCTAATCGCCGCTGTGGGATTGTATTGTATAAGGTTTTATCTGTGAGATAGGGATGTGGTTAAATATAGCATCATTAAATTTTGTGTCATAGGTTTTTTGAGATTTATTTGTTTGGAAAACAAGTAAGATATCTTATCCGGTACATGACTATATTTAATAATAGTTTAAAAACTTAATATAAACACGCTTTAAAAACCAAAGTAAAAAATAATTTAATTCTATTTAAATGCGTGGGGTGCTTTTTGAGGTATTTTTTATATTCAAATAATATCAAGTACCCCAAGCTTTTTTAATAGAATCAAATTATTTTCTACCTTTTTAGTTTGGTTTTAGAGCGTGTTTTTTAAACTATTATTCATTTTCGGATTTTTTGGTTATGCTAACTACAAAAGCGTGATTTATCAGCGTTTTTTTTTCTATTTTTTTTTTAAATGATTGACTTGTCATCGGTCTTCGATAAGTCTACAAAGTTTAAATTAAATCTGACTGTTTTGGAGTGGGTCAAAATCAAGTCCAAAAAAGGGGTCGGTTGCAAATAAAAAATATACAGGTGAAGCTAATAAAAGCGTGTTAAAAAGAAACATTATCTTATTTCAATTAGTTATTGTATATTGTATCTAACCGAAATGAAACTAAAGACTCATACCAACACCCGGTTTTAACCGACTTCAGAAGATGGCAGAGGCAATTCTTTCGGCGAGTTCTTCTTAAAATCGGTAATTGGAAGTTGAGAACGTGTCAATCTCTATTGTAGTTTTACTTATGGTGAAACCCTGCGAAATTCGGAAAATTGTTTATTTTTTTTTTAAAGAAATTTTGAATTTCGCGGGTTACATTGAAGGAATCGCCTTATGTAATGCTAAAGTAGAGTTCTCACTTTCCTCAAATCAGGGTGTTATTTACTAACCATAGTTCAACTTTTCACAAACATATAAGACCTTCTTTAACCAAAAAACAAAACCCACAAAAAAGCTATCTCCTACCCTTTTACAAAAGAGAAATTGATGCAAAAACCAGAAATAAATTTCGGAGCAAGACCATGAACCGATTCGAGGGTGCTCGCTCTACTAACTGTTCACGATTGGATTTCGTGTAGGAATGGTTTTATTACTGACATTACGATAATTAAGGGGCGAAATGGCTTTTGATCAGAGTAATGATATGCAGAATTCTTTCATCGTTAAGACACCACCATACCAAGCGTTATAAATGGAACTTGATCCAAGTTAAATGCAAGACAGTCGTTTTGTACAGAAAAATGTGTCAACTGGGTATTACCTAATATAAGTATATGTTTTGATTATGCTGAATAAATTTTATAATAATGTGACTAATTGAGAATGCCTTATCTTGAAGGCGGAAAAACTAAAAATGGGAGTAGTTGTTCCAACTTTAGTGCAGAACGCTTATAATTATGACGTTGTAGGATGCTAGGATAACAAAATATCTATAAATCTTATATTTAGATTAGATTAGATTTTAAATCGTAATTATTTTTTTTTATATTGTTCTCACATACAGAAGCCACAAGAATAATGTTCCCAAAATGTTGTAATATCCAACTTGATTTAAAAGAGTGTCTGTGGAGTTTCTTGCCCGTTCTTCTCCATAGAGATCTACGTTTTGGAATTGGCAACTCTTTCCAACTGATGCACTTTTTGACAATTCAAAAGTGCCTGTAAATGGTTTAATTGAAATAAATGCTTTGAGCTTGAGTTTGAATTTGATCGCTCAATTAAAAGATGTTATTGAGAGGAGACCGCTAATCAGCTAACATAAGGTAGGACACCCTCATGTTTGGAAGCAACTGGATAAGAGTTGCCGAGGCACGACTTAAATGACATGTGGCTACAGTGACTTAAGCTTTGCAGTGGATTACTATGACAATGCTGCTGAAAATGATAATGATAAGGCAGGGTTCGCCGTAGTGGATATTCTGAAATGACGTCGTCGTGGGGACTCTTTCAACGCATCCATGAGTATGTTTATGTCATATGATGTAGGTAATAGGTAGCTTCTTTGTGATTTTTAAATCAATGGCCGTTTCAATAAACGCTTTTACGAATTGTCGTTAAAGGATCTTATAGGAAACGTGATTCGAGTCGAAACGACGACAGAATAAAGGATTACGAGGTTCCTATTCAACAATCAGGTTTTTCTTTTTCTTATTTTCGATTTGTTACTCGAAAATAAGGAGAATCTGTCCAAGAGGAACGAAATAGTAGGGTTTGTTTTCATTTGACTTAAAATAATACTCCAAAGTTATGACTTTGTATTGCTTTACAAAAAGATCAAGTTTGAGCTATGTGAACATTGTCAATGCTATGTTTTCTTACTCTACTTTCATTGTAAATGATTTTTTAAAGATTTATATTATTTATTCATCAGTAAGGTGGTAGTGGGGCTGAGTGTCCAGAGGGTCAATTGCGTCACAAACTGACAATAGGAATGGATTTCACTTGCTGACAGGTCAACAACATTCATTGGATTATGTACGTTGTCGAGCAGATAAATTCTTTGGACATATGAAGCAATGGATCAGTAATATCATTCAGATTCTTACCGATAATGTTATGAAATTAGGGCGCAGGGTGCGCCGGAGTAACATTTAACTATCGACGCCCATGGAGGCTGTTATTTTAATGCACAGTCCATGTATATTACTAATTCGTAATTTTTTGGGTTTCGTATTACTAAGACTCCGCTGTTCGTCCGTCTGTCTGTCTGTCATCTGTCACCAGGCGGTACCTCATGAACCGTGATAGTTAGACAAATGAAATTTTCACAGATGATGTATTTCTGTTGCCGCTTTAACAAAAAATAGAATAAAATAAATATTTAAGGGGGCTCCCATACAACAAACGTGATTTTTTTGCTCGTTTTTATAGATAATGGGTACGGAACCCTACGTGCGCGAGTCCGACTCGCACTTAGCCGGTTTTTTTTTAACATACACCTATCTTTGTCATTCCAATTGAATAATATTCACGCCTACACTACATGAATCCAAATAAAAATATAGACCAGTAAAGCCGTCACCATTCCCACATGGTAATTCGTTTCCTAGTAGTCTGGATACCTATACTCCATTTACAATAGCATTAGACAGAAGTTAGAAAAGGTTCTTTTTAATGTACACTGCGTAACAAAATTACATTAAACGTGTTGCATTTACAATTAATGCCAAAAAAATAAAGTGTCAATGCTAAAAACCTAAAAGAAGCAGGAGTGAACAACACCGAGTAAGTAACTAAATTAGCTGATGACGACGAAGTTTTACCAACGTATTGTGGGTCGTAAGTTGAAATTAAATTTTTGTAAAAAAAAAATCCTATTAATCTTAATTAGATTTAAATCATCATGTGATTGTTTGTTTCATTCATTCGTTTTGTTGTAGGTTTGTTGTGTATGTTATAATGTTATTATAAATAGAACATTATTTGAAATAAAAATTACTTTTACTTCGTTTATCTCAGTATTTAGTACTGTCTTAAATCTACCTGAAAAAGTTAGACCTTAACTTTGAAATAAAATGTTTTGCACTCCTGCTTCTACGAGCCTCTTTTTTCTAAAGCTATAATAAACGGAGTATAAGATTGAACTAAACCATGCGGACCTTGGCAAAGTGCCAACAGAACCACTGAATATGCTAATCTTAGGCCAATACTCTCATATCAGTTCCAAATTGTTCCCTTCCAAAGCTTTTATGAAATTTGATGCGATCCGGGCGTGTTAAGTGACCTTGACATTATTACAGAGATATTAGAAATTGATTTTGCGTAGAGTTCTACCTTCAAATTCCGGGTGGCTTTTTATACTTACACTAGTTGACCGGACAGACGTTGTCCTGTCTTACTATGAATATTGAAATCGCAACTTTTTTTTTCTTTCATAAGAACCTTCTCCTGACAATAACACACACAACAAAAAAGGATTAGCAAAATTGGTCCAGCCGTTCACGTGTGATGCCGTGACCAAGGGAAATAGGGATTCATTTTCATATACAGGTTGAAATTGAAAACATGCGACAAACTGAAATGGGAGATTGTACTCATCATTATGAACAACTTTTACTAAGGGACCAAAGATGCAATCGCAAAAAAAAACAGCTGTTCCCTACATTTTGACGAGTCATGCGAACATAAATGTAGGGAACAGATGTTTTTTTTTCGCGATAATATGAGAAAAATGATAAGCTCAATAATTTGAGAAAAATGATTTTGTCCTGGTATAGGTCAATCACAGCCATTTCTAAAATACAAAAAAGCGTTTTCAATTTTCAAGCAAAGCTTTAAGGAAACTAAAATACAATATTCCCATGAAAAACAACGACCTGAACTGAAATTCTCATCCCCAAAATCTTGCGACACTTAGTAAGGGCTCCGTTAATTTGAATTCCATGGCAGCATTTGAATTGGAAATTTTACAGGCTTTAATCTAAAACCGACGCTGGATGTCCCGAACGGTAGCTGTTATCGTGCTAATTAAGACCTTCGTCTAGGTAGATGGTTCCTTTATCGAATGAGGTTTTAGGCAGGTTGGGAGATGTTGTTTGGTTACTTTGTAGCGGAGTTATCAAATGGATTTTGAGCAGGTTTGGTGGTGATATGACCTACTTCTGGGTTTGGTAAAGAGGTGAGGATAAGGAAAAAGATAATAGGTGAGATTACCGATTTTGCATAAAGTTCGAGTTCTAAATCTGATGACGGTGTGATTTCCTTTTTACACGCTTTATATTAGCTTCACTTGTATGTTTGTTTGTATGTAACCGACTCCTTAGAGCGCGATTTAGAGCCATTTTAAACGGTCAGATTTCATTGAAACTTTGTATACTTATCGAGGAATGATGACAATTCAATAAATTCCAACAAAAAAAAAATTGAGAAAAATTTTAAAAAAAGGAAAAAAAATATTCTTAATAAAAAAAATCACGTTTTTGTAGTTAGCAGAACTAAACAAATAGAAAATAAATAATAGTTTAAAAAACTAAAAAACACGCTTTAAAAACCAAACTAAAAAAGGAGAAAATAATTTAATTCAATTAAAAAGCGTGACATTAAGTGATTATAAAAATACCTCATAATTTATTTTTCATCATTTGTCATTGTTTTCTTAATGTTTATCGTGTTTACACTTAGTTAAATTATGTGCATGCCGTGGTCTTCTGTAATTGAAGGAGCACACGTAAAAGAACCTTGTTATTACTTTGATTTATAATGTACTAGCTGACCCGACAGACGATGTTCTGTCATAACTATGTATATTGAATTCACATTTTTTATGTAGGTATTACGCGCAACTTTTTTAATTTTTTCTTTCAGAAGAACCTTCTCATAACAATAACAAATACAACAAAAATTAATTAGCAAAATTGGTCCAGCCATTCACGTGTGATGCCGTGACCAAGGGAAATAGGGATTCATTTTTATTTATATAGACTAGCTGTCCCTTCAGACGTCGTCCTGTCTTAACTATGAATATATTATGTTACGCGCTACTTTTTCTTTTTTTTTCTTTAATAAGTACCTTCTCCTGACATTAACAAATACAACAAAAATAGAATTAGCAAAATTGGTCCAGCCGATCACGTGTGATGCCGTGACCAAGGGAAATAGGGATTCATTTTTATATATAAGATATTGTGTATCCTTCGTTCGAGATCTTAAATAAATAAATAATCCGTTATTCAGCTGTATCCAGTTAGACTGGAAGCTGACCCAACGTAGTTGGAAAAAGACTAAGCAGATAATGGCAGGTATTAAAGCAGTCAAAATGCAGTAGTTAGCTGATTTTCTGCGTGCAATCGATTCTATGAACGCGGCTGGCATTTCGGAGAATACTTCTACAGGATTTATTCTAACTTAAACGGCCGTATTTGTCGTGGAGGCGATGGGCGGCGGCGATCTCTCGCGTCCGGCCCTGGTCCAGGCCATGGTACGGAGCGAGAGTGCATGGTTAGCAGTCACCTCCTTCTGCGAAGCAGTAATGCTCGCGAAGAGGGAAGCGACGCACGTGAGGGAGAGGCAGTATATGCGACCTCACGGCCGTAGTCGCCGCGGGAGACGCCCTGGGCGTCGGGAATCCCAGGCTGTTTCCCGGACACCGTAGGCGCGGGCTTGCGGACTGCGAGTAATGGGTAGCTCGCTGTCCGGTAAGGACCAAGCCCGGGTCGACGGCGCGTTGTGTTCCACGCGCGCGTCATAGCGATGTCAGTACCAACTGGTGGGGTCCGCAAGGGCCGATGCCTGCCAGGGGTGAGGGTTGTTCGAAAGAGATACCGCGGCCCCTGGCACACAGGCAACTGAGGGAACACGGGTGGGTTTTAGTCAGTAAAAGTCTGACACACCCTCCCGGGTATTTGATGATTTCCCACCAAAAAAAAAGGCCGTATTTGTTACAAAACAAGATTTATCTTAAGACACGGGATTCAACCATCCACCTATTTTTGAATATTTTCCGCTGCTGCGGCTGCTGAGACCCTCCAGCGGCGTAAATACTGTAAGCTTTAAGGGGAAACTACAGTTTTGAGCCGTTTGAGGTCGAAGCGCTCGGGTCATGGGGCCCGAGTACACGTCTCTTCTTTAAGGAAATTTCTCGCCGTCTGGTCGACACTTCACGTGACCAGAGGGCTGGGTCATTCTTTGGCCAAAGAATTAGCATTGCTATTCAACGTGGCAATGCTGCCAGTCTTCTGGGCACGTTTCCTGATGACAGCGATGCGGACGATTACTTCGACGCCTAAGTGTCCTTTTGTTTTTGTATTTATTTGTTTAGTTAGTTATTTTATTGATACAAAAATATGTTTTTGAATTTTGAATTATATTTCGAGTAGGTTAAAGTTTTTAACACCAAAACAGATTATAAACCGTAGCCTAATTTGTGAATTATGCATTTAGAAAATGTCAAGTGGAATAAGGTTTAACATTTAAAAACTGGTTGAAATGGGTAAAGTTGGACCAAAGTTAGGACGGAAACCTTTGATAAAGTCGAAGTCCACACCACATGAAATTAGTTTCTCGAGGACAACTGGCTTTGCAGAAATACGCTGAACATTTCTAGACCTACTACTTATACCAACGAAGTTATTCTAAAGTCACTTCATTTGAATTCCACTGCGGGATTAAATTGTAGATTTTACAGGCTTGAATCTGAAACCGACGTTGGATGTCGTCTTGACTCCCTTATTCTGCTAATTAAGGACCTCGTCTATGCAAACGACTCTCGATCGTTCCCTTTAGCAACTTAGGGGCACGGAGGGTTCAATTTCGGTAAAACTGCATGCGCAGTTTCTGAATTTGGGTAGAGAAGCAATGTGTTTTGGCGTAATTGCTTATGTTAATTTGAGCTTTATAATAAGACAGTGTTTTAAGCGGGCTGTGCTGGCGCCGCTGCTGCTGTTGTTGAGACCCTCAAGCGGCGTAAATACTGTAACCTTATGGGTAACTACAGTTTTGAGCCGTTTGGGGTCGAAACGCTTGGGTCATGGGGCCCGAGTGCACGTCTCCCCTTTAAGGAAATTTCTCGCCGGCTGGTCGTACCAGAGGGCTGAGTCGTTCTTTGGCCAAAGAATTAGCATTGCCATTCAACGTGGCAATGCTGCCAGTCTTCTGGGTACGTTTCCTGATGACAGCGATGCGGAGGAATACTTCGACGCCTAAGTGTCCTTTTGTTTTTTGTATTTATTTCGTATATCGTAGTTTTAATTATCCAGATTAAATCATTAAATAAGTATAAAGAAAAAACCTGCCGTTTTACATTTCGTTGTTTAATATGTACCACATAAAGATTTCGTTGAGTGATTAAATAGAAATCTATACTTCAAATATCTGACGATCTGGCTTAAATAGAAAACAATTAGTAGTGCCGCAAAGAATTGGGTTCGAACGGTTGAGACAAAATGAGAATTCACGATGATACTTTTAAAATAAATGAGTTTCATTTCAATCTGCGTTCGGTCACTTGAGTGAGGTTCGAAGTTCTTTGATACTAGCTGCTGCTAAAACCAATTTTGAAATCTTACTCGTATTTTATTTATCAGTCTGCCTATTTTCTTACCCTTTTCTCCCATAGATAGATAGATTGTTCCGTTTATCGACTGAAATGAGTTGATAGGTTATTGAGCCATGTTATTAAATTAAAAATAATGAATTAGTACGTTACACACCTGGCACACAGGCAACTGAGGGAACTGAGGGAACACGGGTGGTCACGGGTAGTCAGTAAAAGTCTGACACGCCCTCCCGCTCCACCCAGAGCGGGAGAAGTTATTTGGTGAATTCCCAACCGAAAAAAAAAAGGTTAACTTCTCACAAAGGGTGGGCGTTTTTTGGGGGACTGTCTTATGTATTTTGACCTTTTCGACTTTTTTGACTTTTTCGAAAAGTGCTGATTCTCAGCCTAATTTGAATCGATGACTTTTTATTTTGAACAGAATTTAATATGTAGTTTTTTGTTTTGATCCTGAAACCGGATATTTTTTTAAACGGATCCCTAAAACCTTCTAGTTCTAAAAACTTCACTCTGAACATAACTACATCCTAAATGTTCTTCATAATCATTTCAAAACTTTCTTCCAGCACTTAGCAACATTTCTGTTTAAAAACTACAATAATATTTTTGAGCACTTCAAAGCGCTTATGGAAACTGCAAAAGTTTTCCACATTCAAGATAAAAGGCATTATATCGTGTAATGTGTTAAAGCGGGGACAGATCGCGCCATTCACGTCGAGCCAATGAAGTATTGTTTCGGATGTAATTCTAACCTATAAAGGGGATAGTCGAATTTAAAATAAGGTTTTATTTAGAAGTGGAAGGAGAAAGGGGAAAATACATAATGACATTACCGTGTAAGCTAAGAGCACTGCTGGCTAATAGCTTTCTTTATAGGTTTTTTATCTTCTATGTTGGTGTTTTGTGGTACCTCGTGTGGTCATGTGACGCGGTACTTAGTACGTCATTATAATCTCCCTACACTCCACTCGAAAATGGAAATCAAGAATTACTTTCATCAAAACGTCAATACAAATTGTCAACTACGAAAAATGCGAAAGCTTTACAAAATCTCCGATTTCTCGAACAGTTCTACATTACAACATTCATTGTTAAATGCGTTCGCGATTAAGTTTCAAAACATGTAAACAAATATGTGTAATACAAAAAAATACTTTAAACCACACACAAAGAGTTTACTTTGCGCTGCAAATTCGAGCATTTACATGACTTTTCACCAGTACTATTCCTTCTGAAATGTACTTATACTCTGACTATTAATTTTCTAGACAAAAACGGCAGCTGTGATCAACCTTTTTGTGACAGAAAAAGGTTGAAAGTTGCTCAAGTTGTTGGTCTAGCAGATAAAAAACCAGAGTATAATTTACAGTAGCCTAGAGTTGTAATTCAATTACGTGGAAATCACATCATTTGAAAGCAAGGATTTTAGATAAGACTTTATATGTGTTTACTGCAACACTATCTCAATACAATCGCACGATAATCGTCCTTTTTGGCACGTGCGGCTTAACCGCGCAAAGTAGGTAATACGATGTGAATTCAATCGCTATTGAAACGTCAATAGGTGGTGAATGTGGGCGATTGTATTAAAAAGTTTTTTTTTATTCATTTTGGGTTAAGCTCTGGGCGAACTGAAGCGCAGCCCGCGCAACGAAAATCACTCGCGCCGATTGTGTCCACAATCCTGAATGGAGGTCTTCAAACTGGCGCGAATAGACGCGTAATGCCTATTTATTTATTAAAATAATGATAGATAATATTGCAAGGTATTCGTGTCAGTGTGTCCTGCACTCTAATTGCGTAACTCACGATCAATCATAATCTGTTTCATTTTGACAGTTCAACAATATTCATTGCGTTATTTACGTTGCCGAGCAGACACATTTTTTAACCGACTTCAAAAAGGAGGAGGTTATCAATTCGTCGGAACCTTTTTTTTTTTTTATGTATGTTACCCAATTACTCGAAGATGGCTGGACCGATTTGGATTTTGTTTTTTTTTGTTTGAAAGGGTATACTTCCCAGGTGGTCCCATGATCATCAAGTCAGGATCTGATGATGGGATCCTGGAGAAATAGAGAGAACTCTTCAAATTTTATAGGCACACAAAGCGATTTAGGTATTTTTTGGAAGAGTGCTTTCTCGTAGTGGTCCCATTTCAATTTGGTGAAGATCTGATGAAGAACTTCGGAGATAGGCAACGGAACTCCTCAATAAATGATAGCAAATGGACTGGGATTGCCGAAATCGCATGTCTGTCTATTGTTTACACCAGTTCATAACATAACATCACGCCGGTACGCTGTGAAGGGGTAAGCACATGTGAACCACTAAAAAGTGAAAAATAAAAACTTTTTCCAAAAAAAAAACAACCGACTTCCAAAAAAACACTACAAAGTGAAAAATAACTTTAATTTCGGAAGGCGGTGACAAAAAATTCAAATACAGCTCCAAAGACACCGACTTCCGAAATTAAAGTTATTTTTCACTTTGTAGTGTTTTTTTGGAAGTCGGTTGTTTTTTTTTTGGAAAAAGTTTTTTCGAACATAATGAAGCGCAATGGATGAGCAATCTGTTTCAAAATGATTCAGATTATGATTAATCGTGCGTTACGCAATTAGGGTGCATGGTTTAATAATGTTTTTTATTGTATCAGGTTTCTAAAGCTAGTTTTGATAGTTTTGGTTTAGTGAGAGTTTTTAGTATTACAAAAAAGAAGATATCTCAGAAACGTGATAAAATAATTTAAGATAATATTTAAATAAAACGTGCATGCAGGATAACAATAAGAAAAAACTGGTCAAGTGCGAGTCAAACTCGTGCGCCGAGGATTCCGTACCTACCCATTATACCGCCATAAAAAAAGATACGGGCAAATTTAGATTTTCGAGAAAGCTTGTAAGTACCAAAATTTACCTTAATTTTATTTTATTTTTTTGGAATTATTCCTTTGTTTGTGCTGTAAGACCTTGCTTTTTGCCAAATTTTGTGATTCTAAGTCAACGGTAATATAGGTTTTCGACCCAAAACCTATAGGGTCCATAATTGACAATTCTAGGTCAACCGGAAGTACCCGGTTGACCTAGAATTGTAAATTTTGGTTAAAAGATCCAGATCCGTGCACACACACACTTTAAATATTAATAATCATGTCACTCTCTGTTTCTTTCTTATTTTCAGTGTACTTCGTAATTGGCGTAATGTTTATAATAAATTAATCATGTTATACTTTTTGTCAGCTGTGGTATAATATTACTTTTTTTAAGCTACACTGTCCCACTGATGAGCAAAGGCCTCCAACAAATCCTTCCAGGTATCCTATTCTAGGGCCACTTCGATCCAGCCCTTGCAAAATAGGTCCAGATCGTCACGCCACCTCTTCTTGGGCCGGCCTCGGCGGCACCGTCCATCCTCAGGTACCGACTGTTTAGCGACTATTGCCCAGCGGTCACTGTGCATGCGGCTGGCGTGACCCGCCCAGTCCCATTTTAACCTGGCAGCCTTTTTGCCTACTGCCAGGGGTGCAGGCTGTTCGAAAGAAATACCTTGACCCCTGGCACACAGGCAACACGGGTGGGTTTTAGTCAGTAAAAGTCTGATGAAGATATTTGATGATTTCCTACCCTCAAAAATAAGAAAGCCTTTTTGCCTACGTCTTGAATTCCTGTTTTGGAGCGGAGCGTGGTGTTTCTTATTCTGTCAGTTTGTTTAACGCCTAAAATGCTGCGCTCCATTGCTCTTTGGTAAACCTCATGGCGGAACTTTTGCGACTCGCAATATTACTTGCTGTTGAAATTTTTGTTTAAGATCAATCGCAATACCCAACATGGGACATCAGGACATCAGGTTTATTGTTTAGAGAATTGATATGGTAAGGAAATCGGGTTTTAGACCGTTGATCAGATTTTTGTACCAAAACACGGGGAGTAAGTTGGGACTAGAATAGGTAGACGACAGAAAGGATGCACCCCATTGCTATTGATGTCTGGGGAACATCTTAATTAATTAACCGTATTATTTATGAATGTACTTGATATTTAACTCTTACTCCTAATAAACGCTTGGGGTGCAGTCAAACTAAATAATTCCCCTATTTACTAGCCCCCATCAAAGTTACAGCCGTTGTATACCCCTATAAAATTTTAGGGCTTCATATTTTAATTTGAATTAAATTTTATTATCATTGATGCTAATTCTGGTTTTACGATGGGGTTGAATGTGGAATTTACATTATTTGTCGGTTTTGACTTTGTGTGGATTCATTTGCGTGAATATATCGGTCAGTAAATCAACCCAACCTATAGAAGCTATTATAAGAAGACCAATATCCTGAAGAGTTAAAACTAAAATAAGAGGTGGTTCGCATTGCGTGGGCAGGCAACTTATTAAAATATTGAATCATTGGATATCTGTTTTTCTAGCGATATTGACTTGGTTGTGATGATGAAAAATGGAGACAATTTTTTTTCTATATAACCGTAGGTATAATTATGATAGTGGAAAATAAAGATATGTAAACAACTGTATAGCTTCAAATATAACTTTTTTGATTTTTAATAGCCGCTAACGTCCCACTGCTTTTTTTTTGAGGCTTGCGAAATCATCAAATAACTTCTCCCGCTCTGGGCGGAACAGGAGGGACTAAATAGCAAAGGTACCTAATGTGAAAGCACTATATTTGAAAGAGACCAGTTATAAACTTCTATATGCGGACGTGAATTCACAAAACTTGTCATATTTTTAGCGTTTACGATTTATTTTGGACTCGTAGAAAATGCCTCAGACAGTAATGTCTGAGGCACCGTTCACCGGGTTCACCGTAAGGTGAACCTAGTCCACGTTTTTTGCATACAAACTTCGGAAGTGTTTTACTCCACTGTCTGACATGGCACATCCAAAGTAAAATATGATATCGTTTTGTCTCATTATTAATATAATCTGTACGGAAACAGAAAACTAAAATAAAACCCATTAAAAAGTTAGGAGCCAACAAAGATTCGTTTTTCTTGCTAATTTTACTTAACTTTGGGCGTGTTTAAAGTAATAAAAGAAGTATAAAATCTGCAAACCCAAGTCGGTACCGACAAAGTTCAATTATCGAAAAGTTCAATAAACTTTATTGGTCATTGATTTATGCATTGGATTTTTCAATAAACCCGATCTTCCAAAGGACTTTTCTAAATTGTATGTGCATGTATACTAGCGTCTAACTGCTCATCACTGATACTATGTCTGTCGGACACGAAGCCTGGTGAGATTGAGAGATTTAGCCAGGCCTACCAGTGAGTTCGAGCCCGCGACTAGGTTCCCCTTAAGTCCGCCTTTGTACAGTATTTTATTTTACTTGTGCATAATAAATCTTTTTTTTTGTACAGAACAAGAATCGAACATCCTTAGTAAACCTAATAGTAGAATTTCTAGACTTGAAAGAGTCCTTTTATAAACTTTTATACAAGCGTGAATAGAAAATTATCAAAATCTACCCTCGGGAAAAAAAACCCTTTTGATAGTCGTTCATTGTACTTTTTTGTGAAAAATATATGTTCCCCAGATTATATTGAAAACCTACTTTCAAATGAAAATAAATAAAATAAAGGCGTCCCGCATTCTGAAAATATTTTTAGTTATTTTCATTTCGGTGTGAAATTTTTTACGCTGTTTTGATTTCGAGTCATATTGTGCTGATAAAGACTCTAAAAAAAAATTAAAAGTCATTTATTCAAATTAGGCTGAGAATCAGAACTTTTCGAACGTCAAAATACATAAGACAATCCCCACAAAAACGCCCACCCGTCACCACTTCCTAGTGCTTTGGCTGAGAAGAAGAATTAGCGGAACAAACTCCCCAGCAGCACAGCTGTCTGTTTAGTCGGATAGACTTGATTCTATACATACATAGATAAAAATTACGAGGATAAAAAAATATTAAGTACTTATATTTTTTTCAATCAATAAAGTCTCTTTTTTCAGTCAATAAAAAATAATAATAATATGAACCCATATAACCTGTCACTTGTTACGATAAAGATAAATCGAACACCTTTGAATTATTAATTGTGGATATTACATGAAATGCATAAAATAATTAGAAAATGTAAAGTGATGTTTTCAATATGAGGAAATATTTCTTTTCTCTTAACTGACAACTGCTAGTAATGATGTCAAGTTAAGGCATAGGTTTTGAATTCCTCGGTAAACGATAGTCCTTTGTAGGTAGTTTTGTGTTCCACTCAAGATACTTTAAAATATTGATCTTTTTGTTGTAAATAAGACGATCATCATGATTTATTTATTTATTTAATACTTCACGCACAGAAATGTACAGAGGCGGACTTAATGCCAAAGGCATTTTCTACCAGTCGACCTTTGGGTGATGCAGAGAAAAACAGTGGTAGGTGCACTTACGTAACTCGTGTTTAGAATATTTATTCAAATATAAGTAAATATAGGTACTAATATTATTATACTTATACATACAACAATTTAACAATTATTAAGTTACTCATGTGGAATAGTAATTTCGTTGTTGTCTTTGATGCAGTTATTTCAAAGTAATTAAACATAAAACTTTACGATTTAACGTAACGTAGGTATACCTATTTGTGAAGTATAAAGTCAACGTTTTAATCCCTTAAGATAATCAAAGCCTGAACGAGATACTGAATAAACATCTTAAACATTCATCTGTTTTGATTTGAAATGATTTAAGACGTGCTACATAGAAAGCGATGAGCGAGAAGCTGTCGTTTGTAATTTTATGACTAGGGTACTTAATCAATTATAAAGCAAATTGACGACTAACTCAAATTATTAAGTACTGAAAAATTCATAATGGAAGCCGAAATTTCACTTTCGCCGACCGCGGGATCGTCCCCTGGACCTACAGTACAAAGATTAAATAGGCCAAGTTGCTGCATGAGCAACTCATCGTTAGGTTGATGTTGTCCTAGATGACTTGACCTGATTAGGATTCCTGGATCAGAAAAGTTTGATAGAGAATTCTGTTTTCTGATAGTAATTAGTGGTACGGTTGGCAAATCAGCCAAATTATTGGCTTCGCCGCTACAGAGTCCTGGTTGAGATTTCAGCACAAAGCAAAAATGTGTCCACCAATTCTGTAAAGTTCACCTAACACCTCACTCAAGTGACCGCATACGTTTCGACGCCGGCCTCATTTATTTTTAAATTGAATCATCTCGTAACTGTTCGAGTTTCAAAATGTAATCTATTCAACAGTACCTAACGTAAAAATTCAAATCACCAATGAGTAGCCAGAATAAATTAGCACCAAGAAGTATTCAACTGTAGTTTGTGATTAGTCTGGGAGCTCCCGCCATTGAAATATCTACTAGTGCTGTGACATCCTGACTACTCGTTGGTAATTTGACTTTGTAACACGTTAGTTTTGAGTAGCATCGGTAATGATGGGCCTAACAATACAGATTGGTCTGAGTTTTGAACTTGTGAGATTTTTGTTTGTAGAAACACCACGATAAAGAATAATAATCTGTTGTATTAAAACATTCGAAGTGGCATAAGTTAACGTCATCACTAAGGTTACCATTCTATGAAAAACCCACAGGCAGAGACGCCAGCATGGACACGCGACGTAAACGTAACGTAAATATCACCCATATGTATGTAAATAAAATGTAAAAACGAAGTAAATATTATGTGTGAAATGAGTATTCTCAAACCCAAAATTTTTGGTTTACGTTGTGCGTTCGTACTCGGGCCTCTGAACTTTCTACAGGCTTGGCAAAATTGGCTCAGCCGCAAGCATGTTCTCTAGTACACAGTAATACTACCAAGTTGTCACCTGCCATCTCGGCATACGCTATTGCTGTCAGAACCACGTCGCGCATGGCCTCCTACCGTGCCCACCTGCCAGTGAGGTTTTCTTTAGGGGGAGTTGTTATATGTGTAATATTGTTTCCCCCTGACAGCTCATTTTACGTAACAAGACTGTTTTTTTTTTATAATTTAGCTAGCAACCCGCCTCTGCTTTGCACGACTGTTACGACTTGAACTGCGGATGCATAGTTTAAAAGAACAACGCGGCCCTTCAGACTAGATAAGAAAAAACTTTTTAACAAAAAAATTTAACCGACGAAAAAAACTGAAAAGCAAAATAATATTAAACCTTTTTTGTTTAACCTTAATAACTAAGTTCGGAAGGCGGTGACATAAAATTTAAATACATATCCAAAGTCACCGACTTCCGAACTTAGTTATTAAGGTTAAACAAAAAAGGCTTATTATTTTTTGCTTTTCAGTTTTTTCGGCGGTTTAATTTTTTTGTTAAAAAGTTTTTATTTTATAATTTTTTTGTGGCTTTAATCTACTAATTACTACATGCTTAATTTTTGATTACTTTTTGTAATACACAACTCAGTATTAAAATCTGTGAGTGATCAATCAATCATCTCCTGTTTTCCTACCCTTAGGGCTGGATTTATTTTACAAATTTATATGGGACCAACTTCGGGGTATACTCTTTCCAATAAAACGAGAATCATGAAATCTGACTACTCTGTAAAAAGTTATGCGTGGTCATACATAAAAAAAATATACGTGTCGTTTTGAGAACCTCTTCCGATTTCTCGTCGGTTAAAAAGCGACTTTAATTTTTAACATGTATACCTATAGACTAGACTATGTCCAACACAAAATATAAGATTTCTACAAAAAAAAAAACTGAACATTGATAATGCCGTAATGGTTTTTTTTTTTTGGGTGGGAAATCATCAAATAACTTCTCCCGCTCTGGTGGAGCGGGAGGGCGTGTCAGACTTTTACTGACTAAAACCCACCCGTGTTCCCTCAGTTGCCTGTGTGCCAGGGGCCGCGGTATCTCTTTCGAACAACCCGCACCCCTGGCAGGCATCGGCCCTTGCGGACCCCACCCTTTGGTGCTGACATCTCTTTGAGGCGCGCGTGGAACACAACGCGCCGTCGACCCGGGCTTGGTCCTTACCGGACAGCGAGCTACCCATTACTCGCCGTCCGCAAGCCCGCGCCTACGGTGGCCGGGAATCAGCCTGGGATTCCCGACGCATGCCGTAATGGTCATGTTTCTGTCATTTACTTACTGACAGTCAAACTGATAATATTGGATCACAATATTGCAGTTTTGTGGCAGAAATAGTCACCAACTGCAAAGCCTTTTCCCAACTATGTTGAGGTTGGCTTCCAGTCTAACCGGGTGCAGCTAAATACCAGTATTTTACATGGAGCGACTGCCTGTCTGACCACCACAACCCAGTTACTGGGTAACACGAAACCCTTTGGTAAACTGGCTGTCAGAATTTCGGGCTTCTGACGACCCATAACGACTGTCAAAGATCCACGAATGACAGCCAGGACCAACGGCTTAATATGCTTTCCGAGGTACGTAGGGGTCTTGGTATGTAAAGATGGTCACCCATCCACGGACCAACCGCGGCAAGCGTAGCTTAACCTGATTGATCGACCCGTGCGGCTTTTATTACTTAGCCATAAGCCCCGCGTATGGAATTAAAATAATGACGTTTTTTGTTTTTCCGATAACAATTATAAATGAAAGTTTCGTCTGCTAAAATGTTCTCTCTTATTTAAACAAAAGCTGAAAAACTTCAAAAACCACACCTCAGTTAACAACTTCTGACAGGAATTCCCATGAGATTGTGAAACAAAGGATATTGTACCTACTTTGAATCCCAAAAGATATTCACACACTTCCAATAAGTTAAAAGTGAAGTTTCCTGCAACATTGAAAAGTTTATTTTTGGCAGTTGAGACTTTTGCCTCTGGGAATCTACATGACATTATTTCTAAGCTCAATGTTTTGGTGTGTTATGGTATTACATTGAAATTACGTACCGTATGGTGCCGGATGTAAAAGAATAGCACCATCCCATTTCTTCCCATGGGTATCGTAGAAGGCGACTTAGGGACTTACTAGAGAATGGGCAGCAGCGTTCTCTATGCATTTGACCACCATACTGCGATCGCCAACCCGCCTGCCAAGCGTGGCGATTATGGCAAATCTCCCCCGTTTCGGGGAGGCTTATGTCCAGCAGTGGACGTCTTTCGGCTGATATGATGATGATGATACTTACCGAGGCCAATCGTTTTACGGGAAGATTTTATTTTGAGTTTGAATAAGTTTTCGACATATTATAATTTGAACTTCTTTGTAGTGCAATTTCCACCAAAAATATATACCAAAAATACTTCTCTACAAAATGTCTGGAGTGCCTTACGAGTAAAACGTGACTGAAATATTTGGTCGGACTATGATTTAAAGATTTTCACAATCTAACTTAATGCACTCAGTGTTACAAATACGAAGTATGCATGCTATAGTTTTAAAAAGCAACTCTAGAGTCTGAATAACATACTTAAATCGGTTTAGATATTCACCAAGCAACTTCCCATTGGAAATGTTTATTACTTACTTTTAGCTAATATCTCTTTATGAGACAGTTTGTGAGAGGAAGTACCACCGAGTATTACCTATTTCTACTGCCCAGCTCCGATTTCAGAGCGTGTGCGAGTGGTAGTATAAATTACAGGCACATGGGACCCTTCAACTTTGTTTCTGGGTTCACAATGCCTGGTCTTTAATGTTACAGACTCCCGTCAGTAACATTAAAGACCATTGCATTGTACAGGAGGCGATGACCACATGTGTCGCTAGCTTGTTTGTCACCCAATGAAAAACAAACGAACAGTCATGCTGCGAAATAAAACTATCAAAACTAGGTCAACTATGGTGTAGGTAAGTATTGGGTATCCATCCCAATTAATTTGTTTGCGGTGTTCGGAAGGCACCAGCTCCCTACATAAAGGACGGAATTCAACCAGGATTCGTTTGAAAGGACGACTACATAACATATCTAGAGAAATACTACGAGAAATGATTAGTTACCATAGAAATGGAAATAACAGTGTTTTCCAATAGTAGGAGTTTATAAGCTACGAGTGATGAGGTTGTTTCTGGGCAAAAATGGTTCATTTTCGACGGCTTCTAGTTTCAGGTGTAAAAAAGCAATTAGAATTTATTTATTTAATTTCTCATTACAAATGTTGTTGTGGACAGAAAGTGCAAATTGAATTAACATTTGTGAGAGACTGGTGCCCGAAAAAGGCATAAAATACCTGTGTTACAGGTCAGCAGGCCCCCAAGACTTACATGTGTACATATTAATTTAGATTAATGAACAAAAAACATAAAGAGTATGTAATTAAGTTTACTGAAATTGTAGGTTCCTACAGTTAAAAATTATAGAAAAAAGAAAATTAATGATTACTTGTGTTGGTGTATGAGAGGGTCTGTATGGAGAATGAATGAGTGAGGGTGAGAATATTTCAAAATGATTTTTATTATTATTGAGGACTCTACTACAATTCCTAATCTAGTGCACTACACCGCGATATTTTATAATTTAATTTAGTAATATTGAAAAAAATATCGAAATAGAGATGAATAGTGTTTTTTTTTTATTATCACTCTCTTAACGTTAGGTGATAATGAGAAGATAGTAGTCAAATGCGAGACTATATATATGTTAAACCGCGGTCAAGGTATCAAATATTTTGTACGGAGTCCTAATGAAAATTTAACATTGTAAACATGCGCTCATCAAGCTAATCCCAAAATCCTCTTACACAAAGACCTTACCTGCAAAATCCACAATAAGCTGAATCACATTTTCCACATTTTCAAAACAAAAAAGAGCAACTGATCAACGTCAACACAGGAAAGTTTCACGAATAATTCAATATATCCGACATCGCAAGCGAAACTTTCTTAAGTCCGAACTTTATTTGGCAGTGAGCGAAATAAACACACGCGTCCGAACAGTGCAACGTCCAGCAACGTACTGAACCAAAACATCCCTGTCAAGCTACCCCAAGATAGCGTTTACCATTGGCCAACTCAATTTTGATTTGCTTGCGATCTTACTTCAAGCGCATAAGGGCTGTTTGAGAATTGATGTTCCCTTGTTCAGCTGTAGAAGTATTTGGGAATAATTTTGGCGATATAACGATATCTTTAAAAGAACATACAGTAATTTGTGTACGAATGGGAGTCTGGAAGAAAATTCATGGAATTTAAATGTCGACAGTATTGTGTTTAACGCGTTAAATGTACTGTGGGCGCTCAGAAGTTTGTTCAAAACATTCTGTGTATTATTGTGATAATGTCAGAGATTTGAACATTGCTACATAAATTCTACCTAAGTGAGTACATTACATTTGGTTTCACAGAAAGTATGTGACAAAGACCAGAAAATGTGTGCTTAAAATTTCGTCCAAGTTTTAAACTCGGGAACAAAAATATATGTAAATGCGCGGAATGAAATGCATTTTATGTGCATTTTAACGACTTTTACCATTTGCCGATGTGACCTGATTTTAGTGAACATCAAAAGAACTTTGGGTCACGTGGCCATACTTTGCATTTTAGTTCCACTTTCAGAATTTTGCATATTTTTATAAAGACGATTTTTTTTTTGTGGAACTCTTTTTTACTTTATCCACTTTAAGGTTGGTATAACAAAGTATTAAATAAAAAGATGTGAGTGAGGTATCAGAACAGTAACAATTCAACTTCATTTACGATTCCATCATTTTCCAAATATGACTGAAGCGATATTATTGATACTTTCACGATTCAATAGGCTTATTTTAAAAGTTTTTTTTCATAAAACTTTCCTCTTTGTCCCTACGGAATAACGCGCCGAAAGTGGGCTAACGGAGGGGGGGGGGGGGTGAAGGCTTGGAATATTTCAGTGGAATAAATGGATTGGATTGACATTATTTTCATTCCTGTTTTCTACCTTAAAGTGGAGCAGGATTTCAGCTGTAGTGTTTAGTAGGGTGAGATTGAGGGCCGTTTTTTTGTAACTGCGGTGCTCAAAATTTTTCATGTTATAAGTGCAATTTGATATACAGTTGGCCGCACGTCACTAGTAACAAAATGTGGATAAGCTGGTCTCTAACCCTTTACGGCGCTGAATTGCAGTTCTGCTTCATACCATTTGAACTAACAAATTCGTTCAAAGCAACGAATAAAATACCTTTTAATACGGTTCAATACAAGCCGTATTGAGTTATATTCTGTACGTTTCACCATCACACCCATCATTTAGGTACACCATCATTTAGAGAACTTATTCTGCAAAGATTTTGTGTATTATATATTATTTTACTTAGATATAGCTCTGTTTAGCGACGTCGCCACAATATTATTATGCATCCGTGCGAAGTAGGTAACTAACTAATCACTAAATTATATTCATAATACTAAACCAGAACTATTCTAGACTAACAACTAAGTAACTACTTACTATTAGATCTATTACACAGAGTAACTCGATATACTACAATCCTTAGAGGCTCTGATTTTACGACGATTGCCGTTTGACTTCTGAGGTCCGCTGAGACGAACTTCGTCTTGGGCATAACTCGCTGAAAGCACGGTAGAAATGTTTGAAATATTTCAGGGAAGTAATGGATTGGACTGATTTACTGAAGTTTAGGTTTTATTACGCGATAATATATTATATTCTAAAGGTATTTACGTTCAACAGTCGCTTACAGTTGTATTTATAAAAGGTATAACTGCTAATGTATATAAAGCAACGGAAAAGATATTGGACATACCAGATAATTAAGTGGTTATTTGTATAATTGTTGCATAAGGTTTTTTTTGTTTTTACTCCTTATTTATTTATTCGTGATTCCATTCCAATCAAACTTTACTTTTGCAGAATAGTTCTACACAACAAAACTAATAAATAGTACAGACTACAGCCCGCAGTTCTACTAACTCATTTGCGTATATTGCATTCATCCACTGCATTTATGTGGGTCGCGTACGTGTTTAATGCGAATACTTTTCTTTATCATAATAATTGCTGGAACATGTAGTAGATTGGTTTGGTTTGCAGTCAGGTGGACATGTATAGGTTTTGATTGTAATGATTCTGAACAACAGGGTGTTTTAAAATTATGTGGCTTTTGGTTCCTTAGAAGTAGTAGAGTATGAAGGAAAATAAACACACTATCCAGGTTCTGAAAACTTTGAAGAGTAAAGTTCGCACGCATTGAATGTTTATCCTTTCTTTTTAAGATCAACTATCTTAAGACGTCTATGTATCAGTGGATAGCAATAAAATCATGACCTGTTTTAATGTCAGAATCCTGTAACTAAACCAATCTAGTTGTATATACCCATAGCTTCCATTAAAATAAACATTTAACTAAACTTAGAGTAAAAACCAGATAGTGGCCACACTTTTGCAAATCACTCGATATCTCTCAATATTAAAAGCAAAATACTTTATTTGTAAAACTGGCCGATACTTTGGTTTTTTAACAACAAATTTATAAAAAGTAACAAACATTATCTTTAATATTTCCAGAGTATTAGCGATTTTTGCGTACCTCTATATTTTGGGACATCTATCTCGCATAGGGTATAGTTGCCTAATCCATATAAATTACGTTTAGGACAGATGCCCCGCCGGGAAACAGGACATCTATCCCGCAAAAACTTTGATCGCATTTTGTTTTCCCATGTAATCGCACAGAGACATGCGACACGGTCAACTTAGTGTTAGTTAGAGAGTCTTTCCATATGGGTTATTAAAATAGCATATGATTCATCCGCGAAACTTAAGTAATTACAAGCGGGCCAACTGTACCCCTGGGGCAACTATCCTGGTTTTAACCTACATAGTGTGAAAGTACTCGAGTAATTTCATAATTATGCATCTAGGTATTGGTAGTTCTCAACCAATGCCAGGCTTTTCATACTGACCTTTAATAAGTCGTACAAAACATACCTTCCCACAAAATGCACCAGCCCTACAATTTTAGGGCGCACTGCTTCAAACAATCGCCCTCAGACAACCCGCAAACACCGTTTAATTACTTCAAGAAACCCTTGACATAATTTAGTTTACTGCCCACCGCCTTAAATTAGGGGGTGAGGCGATACATTTACCCACGGACCCCATCCTAAACAAATAAATAGTTTTGAGTTCAGACTGCATGTAAGTCAATTATTGCGCCGACTGTGTTTACTTGGCAAAATGTGTTTCGTACTTAGAGTATAGTATAGGACTAGCATATTGTTACGCGCCACAATGAATGTCTGGATTAGTTACCACTAGCGCCATCTAGTATCGAATAGCAGAATTAATTGAGTCAAAATCTTTCTAGAAATTTCAATGCTAGAACTTTCTAGAACTCTCGACATCTGTTCAGTCGGGGCCGGTATATACTCGAACATTCTAGATGCTTCTACGATAGAAGGTTCTGGGATGTTCTAAGGGCCCTATAAAAGGCCGGAACGGATCAAGATCCGACCAGTATTGGTCAAGCGATAGAGGGGAAAACATCGGAAGCGATCTTTAAGTGCGACTAAGTGTTCAGTAGTCAATTGCAATTAGTGTGTTTGAGTTGTTATAAGGTTGTTTAATTAAAGTTTAATTTTTTGTAATTTATATTGGCAGTTTTTAACTGTCACGAACCTCAAGCTCGTAACAATATGTGCCCGTGCAGGTTTATGTGAACGAAAATATTTTGATTTGATTTGAACCCACTTTTGAGGCTGCCCCTTTTCTCTTGGAAACCGACAATTAGATTTTGTTGATGCTTCAATGCTCTTTATAATAAAGACTGCTTTATTGTTAATTTGGTGTTCGCAAGCGCAAGTACTGAGCGTTGTGTCCTGGGGGCCTACTCTCTAACTCCGTCAACGAAGATACGGGCCCGTCCGAAAGTAGTTCAAAACTTCTTAGTGAATCCTACAGCCAATTAAATAACATTTTTGGACGGGAAAAAACATACCGGGAGTAAGGATAGCTGTCAAATTGTCTTGTTATTGATTCTTAGTTCGGGCTCCAAACTAATTTTCTATCCGTAAGTGTTACGGAGTTGGAAACGCCTATTACTTCGACCGAAACGACGGATTTCGTGCTTAGGGAGTAGGCCCCCTGGTCCCCATCCATGGGTCGGATAAGCTGGTTCCTAATAACATGCACTCATACCTCGATAAGGGTATCTATACTATACACCAGTGGTCTAACCTTATAAAAGACAGGCGTAATGTTAATATGATGTCTGTTTCAAAGACTCTGTACCTGGAAATGCTTCAAATAAATGCAAGGGTTTCTTTTGCTTATACATATAGGTAGGTTACGCTCCTAATATACCATGACCAAATTCGTAAAAGCGATGGTGCTACTACAAAAAAATGTACTACGGTAATGTAAGTTCGGTTCTATGTTAAATTTTAGACAAATGTTTTTATTACATTGTTCTTCTCAGTTACTGCCCCGTTTTTCAGTTAAGGATAAATTCCTAGAAAATGGCATAACCTTGCAATCAATGAAAGACTAAAAATACTGGTGGGTTTTCTAAAGGCGACTTAAGTTGCTAATAATAAGTTTCTTTGATTATTATCAATCCATCTTTTACTGCACACTACCCAATATCATCACATGTAAATAGAGTACAAGCATGTTTCGTGTACCTACAGTGGGTATTCAAGTCGACTATTATGTTGACTGGCTCCACTTTTTAACACGGCTTCAACTTTTCTCATATCGCTAAAGTTGACAGGCGAAAAAAAGACGATTACTTAATGAACTGTCATTAAAGGGGTAGGCAGATTCATGTGTAAGAGTACTGACTCTTACACATGAATCTGCCTACCCCTTTGACAAAATCAGTCATCGCGTATCTCTGAACATGCCCTAAATGCATCGTATATCACTTTATAGCACATTTATTCAACTCGCTTCAAAGTTAAGACCTTGGCTCCAACATTTGTCTCACAACCTCTAAAGATTCCACGATCACGTATTTGATCAAACACTTGACAAATCCTTGTAAAGGTATTTGTACTATCGAATAGCTACCTAGCTGGGAATTACTTGGTATGTTCCTAGTTCGACATTTATTAGTCCAACTATATTTAGATGGAATTTTGCCGGAGGCATTGTAAACCAACGTAGCTTCAATACACATAATTTTATTATTAGGAATTTTGCGGTGTGTATCGTGAATTACAATAATATAGTGAAATACGTTGGGTACGTAGGTAATATTTCATCTGTACTCTGAAATTTATTAATTCTGGGAAAACTTGATTGCTTGAAGTTAAAAAACACTACAAAGTGAAAAATAACTTTAATTTTGGAAGTCGGTGTCTTTGGAGCTGTATTTGAATTTTGTCACCGCCTTCCGAAATTACAGTTTTTTTTTCACTTTTTAGTGGTTCACATGTGCTTACCCCTTCACAGCATACCGGCGTGATGTTATGTTATGAACTGGTGTAAGAAATAGACAGACTTGAGATTTCAATCCCAGTCCATTTGCTATCATTTATTGAGGAGTTCCGTTGCCTATCTCCAAAGTTCTTCATCAGATCTTCACCAAATTGAAATCAGACCACTCCGAGAAAGTACTCTTCCAAAAAATACCTAAATCGCTTCGTGTGCCTATAAAATTTGAAGAGTGCTCTCTATTTCTCCAGGATCCCATAATCAGATCCTGACTGATCTGATCATGGGACCACCTGGGAAGTATACCCTTTCAAACAAAAAAAAACAAAATAAAAATCGGTCCAGCCATCTTCGAGTAATCGGGGAACATACATAAAAAAAAGGTTCCGACGAATTGAGAACCTCCACCTTTTTGAAGTCGGTTAAAAATGGCGCAATAATTGTAAGTTCCTGCATAATAATATTTCCAGCGATTCTAGGCTATTTGGTAAGTTCTGGCCGATCTTGTTGATTCTATTGTACCTAGTTATAAAAGGTAGCAGTTTTATGTACAAGTGATTTCTATCTGTTTGATTCTATTTGGGTGTATAGTGTGTATCTTTACCGTTATTTTGTAAAGTTCATTTTTGGAAAAAGAGAATGGAATATTTGACAAATCATACTTAATGGATGGAATGTTGAGCCTGTAATTTAATTTTACCTAATTTCTCATGTTTCCGAAACTAACAGTTAACCGTTATCCGAGTTGGAAGCACTCCGGATCCCTTCCCGCTTCAGAATCGATTGCATTGTTCCACGTCAGCTTAGATTGGTTCACAAATTGCTGGCGACTGAGCGTTGACTCTACTGACACCGTTTTAGTAATATTTGATATACCTACTTATAAAGTAGGTAATGGGCTATTTTATTAGTCATGTAATCAAAATCAAGGATCGATAAATGTTAGTATTTATAAAGATAATATATTTATTTTAAGAATGATTTAAAAAAATCGATATTCGCAAATCACTCGTCGAGGTTCCTAAGAAACTTGCTAAACCTAAATAATTGTTTACCAAAATATATCGTTTTAAAATCTGTCATATTAGAATTTAATATAAATAATTTAAAAAAATATTAGACTAGGGTTCGTTGTTTTACTGAAACTGCAGTAAAAGCACCAATTTCCTTATTATATTAGTGTAAGTTATAATGATATTATATTAAATATGCATATTTTGACTTAAAATTTAAGTGCAAATCAAGATAATCCAAGCAGAACTTACTACAACCCACAGTAACTCACAGATACCGAAAGCACGTGCATTGTTCACTGAATTTTAATCAGTTCGAAAATTGCTATCGGACTACAGCATAGATTGTGTCATACGATATAGAGTTGTTTGCTTATATTGTCATGATTGCTTTTCGGTATACCTAGCATTAAACTTCATGATTTTAACTAGTAATGTACGAGTGTGCAAGTAATAAGCTTAGTTGCTTGAAGGACTTGTATTTGGTGTTATTTCAGGTCGACGGACCAGAAATTTGGTGTTTCGATTGTAGGTTTTGAAGTTGCTTCACGTCTGTTTTCCAAGTCACTCATTTGACTCCTCTCTGATATACACCACATGATGCACCAATCAATAAACTCTAATAATGATAATGTCAGTTTCCTTGTTCAAATAATTATAAGCAGGAGTACAACAACATCAACGAAATTTGATAAACCTAGTTCAATGAAATGTAAGTAGATCAAACAAAACGTATGTTGAAATAAAGAGCACGTACTATCGCCAAATCTTCGGCTTGATCACCTTTAAGGCGGTGATTTCTTGAAAACGCTCAAAAAGGTGTTTTTTTAAACCAGTGTAGGTATCTCTTTACCGTAAATAATTTTGAAATAAAAAAAATATAATAATATGATATTTTCAAGTCTTTTTTGCATAGAGTGATGGAACTCAAAACATAAAAGGTACCTACTACTCGTGTAGTGCTATTGACAGGTAAATAACTACATTTCAATAGGTTTAAACTTAGGAATATGTCAAAACAGAAGCAAATTACGTAATTTTGTTAGAAATTAACAAAATTTGGTATATTTTTTTTATTTTTATTTATGTTTAGTTTGAAATAGCACAATTAAAGTAGTATTTGGACCAACACTTGGCACAGACACAATATTATCAGAGCATTTTGTATAATGATGTCGCAACTTTTACAACTGCAATCAAAATAAGTTCATTATCTAAGTGTCATTGTTACTTAGTTGGAACGTCTCGGGGTAAACAATTGGGCCATTAAAAACGTTCACGAGCAAATTCGCACTGGCAAATATTATTTTTAATTTTTTGTTACGTATACTCACCCAAATGAACTTGTCTCTAATTGGGCGAAACCAGGAAGGGTTGTGGTCTGTCTTTTGCTGCGCTTTCGCAGAAAGATTTTCAGAAACTGTTTGTGAATAGTATATTCAAACACGTTATTCGTCTAAAAATTTCACATAAGTATACACTTTTCACTCTTTTCTGAATATAAGAGCCACGTACAAGTTTTAGGGCGTAAGAAAGACGACGAAAATAAAATCTTAAGTGCTTGCCGCGATAATCCGAGACAGGGTACGAGCTGGGATACAGTGGTCGGTGGCACCGGACTTCAGTTTGATGGAGTGTTTGAGATCAACTGACGATTGTGTTTATATTTAGACAGAAATAGTCAAAGAAACATTTTTTGATTATATTATAATAGGTAGATGAGACATAGGTAAAGACATGACCAGAGATCGGACATTCGGGTGCATATTTACCTAAAGATAATTTTTAGCTATGAAAGTATGAAAGCGGCTTTATAAATTATTTGTGATATTTATTAAAAACCCTGGGATTCTTGGATTGCATAACTTTTCAGATGTGTATTTATTTAAAATGAATGTTTAACTCAATACAAATATGTGTATGTAATGGAGGAGGAGTAGTTTGTATTAGTTAAAACAAAAAATAAATTGAGACTTGATACAAAAGCGCATTCCATGGTAGCCAACATCTGAACTTTAGGTGAACATGCATCCGAATATCCGATCTCTGTAAATGACTTACTGGTTGTATTAACAACTATTTTTCTCCATAGCTATTTTGCTAAGTAGTTCAAATGCTTGCCAGGATAGTTAAATTAAACTAAAGATGATACAAGGCAGATTACTGTTTATCCAATTGAGGAATTACTTTTACAGCTTAAGTGTTACATTACATAGTAGAATGATTATATTTGCAACATAAAGCAACAAGCTGGTTATGTTTTTCTATCCCTTACAAAAAATAGCAAAAACATAACCAGAGCACAATATTCTTACTAATCCTTAAACGAAACTCTCGAGCGTGCGACCAGCCCCCACGATAAAACTTTATGATCCGTATTGTCCGCCCAATGAGAGGAAAAATAATGCCATATTATATTATAACCCGGGCGTTTTTGTGCGAGTTTCCGGAGCCACTCCAAAAGCTCTGTGTAACGCGCGATTTCCTTCTAACTTTGTATCCTGTGCTGTTTTTCGTAGCGATGCGATACGATAGAGTAATCAAAATTTAATTCAATTAAAAAGCGTGGGGTGCTTTTTGAGGTATTTTTATAATCAATTAATGTCAAGCACCCAACGCTTTTTAATTGAATTAAATTATTTTCTACTTTTTTAGTTTGATTTTTATAGCGTGTTTTTTGGTTTTTTAAACTATTGTTTATTTAAAAGAAATTCTTAGTAATTTCATAAGAACAGAGGTTGTAACACAATCCTAACAGACCCATCATTTTTATGTAAGTATAGGTTAAGCAGTGCATCACAGCATTCTAAAGGTGAAAATAAAACAGAGCTACTAAACTCTTCATAGGGCGACCGCAACGGCAACCCGCAACGGTAACGTCGGCCAATCGCAATGACAGTCCGCACCGACATGACTGGTTTTCACATTAGGTCGGAACGACCATTTTACCGTTAGCCGTATCGGGTTATGGTGTTCACAATATAATCATTGTCGAGCGAAATAAAGTTAGAACATTTCAAACGTTAACGTTCTATAATTACGTTAGAAAGTCTATTCTTTCCTTTGACGATCTCGAATTGCGAAAGTTAAAGGAAGTGTTAAGGTGCGCTTACACGAGCAACTAAAATTGCTCCATCCTGGTCGATTCTCTCCAACTATGACGTCCCGACTATATCCAGCAATAGGGCAATTCCAACATGTAGCAACCTGTTTCCAGAGATATGGCAAGACAATATATCATGCAATATGGAGCACCTAAAAAAACTAGGCAATACACCCCCCCTCCCCGCTGCCACCGCCGCCGGTCGGTTCCTTTAGCAAAAACGAGACGTAGTTATACGTACAAACGAGATAGAAAGAAAATTTACTAAAAATTTCCAAACCGATTGGATATTCGGCAACTCATGAAATATACAAGGTGTAACTTAAATAACGCACAATCTCTTAAGGGGTTATTGTACTCGTCATTATCAACAACTTTTACTATGGGAACAAGCCTGAAATCGCGAAAAAAAATCACCTGTTCCCTACAATTGTATTCGCATTACTCGTCAAAATGTAGGGAACAGCAGATTTTTTTTCGCGCTTGGTCCCATAGTAAAAGTTGTTGATAATGACGAGTACAATAACCCCTTAAGAGGTTGTGCGTTATTTAAGTTACACCTTGTATAGAGCAATCAGAAGCAATATTTCCGAAACAAATCCGCAATTTATTGTTATTGTCCCAAATTGCTGCACTTAATTGATCCAGATTGATCGATTAGTGTTGCCGAGCAATAGTTGCTCAAAAAATTGCCCGTGTAAGAGCACCTTATGAGCTAAAAATACAATATTCAGAAATTGGATTGTTCTGTGTGCACGCCGACAAACTTAGACTGAGGTGGCGGGCGTGTGGCTTCGCCGCTACGAGCCGACAAGTGTGAACGATGCTGCACAAATCAGTATCCCAATATTATGTCCGACCAACAGAAATCGTGGCTGAATGTCCGATAAATGTGTCGTCGCCGACAGTTTTATCGAGTCGCCCTATTGTCAACAGCGCTATTGAAATACATATGCCAATTTGCTTCCGACACCTTTGTTGTTCCGATAAAACTGTCGGTCCAACCTAATGTGAACGTCCGTGTCGCTGCGGTCTGTCATAGCGATTGTAGCTGTGGTTTGCGGACCGGTCAGCTTCGGAAGAGCACCTTCGTTTACATTAACATTTTATCAATTCATTCATAAAAATATTTCAAACGAAGCTACTATAAACACGCACACCCACCCACCTTACACACGCTGTCTACATCTCCTTATCTTCTCTCCTATCGCAGGTTTGCTGGAAGAGATTTCTTTAGAAATAAGCATTACCTCTGTACGTACTTATTTTTCTGTTCTATTCTTCTTATTGGTTTTTATATGTATGTACATAGACGGTTAAATAAATAAAGAAAAAATAAAACACAGAAATACGTAATCAACCAGCCATTTTCAGAAACTTCACACTTTGTTAGCTTTCGCATAGCTTCGCATTGAATGTGTCCTAAAAGTTTTTTGTTCGTTTGGAAAGAAGGTCATTGGTTTGTTGTGTTGTGTTGTACTTAATTTTGTTTTTGATTCGGGGTAAAAGGAAAAATATGTAGTAGGTACCATAAACGATTTCCTGAAGGTCGCGGCGGTGTTAGGTAGGTACCTACAAAAGGCGCATGAAATTCGTTCGCTTTCGGTGAGTGAGTGTATTGGATTATGTTGTTAGAAGAAATGTTTGGAGTGATAAGTTTTGATGGTACTTAGTCTATGAGCTGTTTATTATAGGTACTTAATACGACTACATAAATCTTGGAAGTTTTTTTTATAAAGTACGCCTTTGGTTTTAAAACAATACAGTTTTTCTTTACTTACAGTCTATTGATTTTCGCATCTGACTGGACTGGAGATGACTGGGTGGCTGGCTGGGTGGTTATTCACAGAACATAAAATTATGTTGATACCCCAAAGGGTTAAGCAAAGGTATACCTACAGTTTTCATCCACATTTATGGTTTAGTTGATCTATCCACGTTAATTATACTTTTCAAAAATATGTCGTCTTTTTTTTTATTATATATTGAAACGAAGGCTCAAAAAGTAACACCGTATTTTGATACTTTATTAAAATGACATAAAATACAATCTGGCCCACTTTCTATAGAGTTTGTTATCATTTTATTAATCTCATTTTCAAACAAATATCGCAATCATAGTTACAGGTCAATTATAGTTCAAATATTCAAAATCCAATAACTCCACAGTATGCCACTAGCAACCATCTCAAGCCACAGGTTGCCAATGACTCACTGAGCTCCATAATGACCTACTTCCTGGAGCTAGCTGCTAGATTCATGCGGAAATATACGGTATCCACTTAATATTCTATGACCTGAAGTACCAATTTCCTTCAATATGCTATTGGTATGTCGTGTTTTTTCAAATTTGAAGATACAATGTGTAACATATTATTATGTGAGACGTGAAATACATTTTTACACTGTTCGTCAGTTTCTTTGGAACAGAACGAATTATATCTTTAGAAAAACTACCATTAGGTACACACTTATGTTAAACACTTTTAGAACAAATTAAATTATAAAATAAAACCCGCTGCTTCACACAAGAAGTCGTTGTCTAGAAAATTATCCCTACTTCATTTAATGTATGAATGTCTAAGGGTAGTGAAATCATATTGATTAGGTACTGCCAACTACCATCATTCATCGGCATAAACTTTAATGACAGTAAGTACCAAAATCCATTTCTCGGGTCCAAGAAGCCCAAGCGTAAGAAAACAAAATTTGCTTCGTCAAAACTTTTCAATCACATTTACTTAAAGTAAGTATACATAAGTAAGCGTAAGTAAACAGTGTGCCAAAAAAAAACAAAAAAGTGGTGCCAAGTATCAAATCACAGTCAGTTCTTGTCCAAACTTATTCAATTTGCGTTTAACTTACCAGAAGTAATCGATTCGTTTCCGATAAGACGATTAATACGATTTGGAATAGAGTGCGACTCGACACTTCTCGGAATCGTTACAAATCGATTTTGTGTTGCAACTTCACGGAATAATTTACCTGTATTGAATAGGTGTGTCGTTGGTCTAGTTCAAATTGTGACTTCTCGTATTAAATTTGCAGGTAAAGCAATAAGTTCAAAAAGTTTTTCGATTCCAGAAACTTTAATTAGTAGCCCTGTGATTAAAACCGTGGCCGATAAAAAAAGGTTTCGAGCCTATTACGCATGGAACTTATATAACTGACGATATGTAGGCATACCTATTATTATTATTACGTCTCTTCCTTCCCCTGTTAATCCTGGTGCGTAGAACTTGTAACAAGATAGTTATGAACGTGTACAAATTAATAGCTTCGTAGCAGGTGCCTGCCAGGGGTGCGGGTTGTTCGAAAGAGATACCGTGGCACCTGGCACACAGGCAACTGAAGGAACACGGGAGGGTTTTAGTCAGTAAAAGTCTGATACACCTGTTCCACCCAGAGCGGGAGAAATTATTTGATGAGATCCCACCCTCAAAAAAAAAAAAACCTGTCGTTTCTGCCTACCCCCAACATTATGATTTCTGCTTGCCGTCCCTGCACTATAGGAAAATTGCGGAGGTTCATCTATTTTTCATCACGGATTAATTAATTGCATTTAAAACTTCTGTGTAAACAGAAAGAAAGGTAATCGTAATTTTAGAACATAATGTAATAGACAATGTCAAACTCAAACTCAAATCATTATTGCAGATACCTACACCAATTACGGGTACTTTTGAACTGTCAAGGGGTCCGCGGGCAAGAAAGATGAAGCTAGTGTCTAGAGATGACCACCATAACGAGTTTCACTGTTGACTTTATGCCAATTTCCAATATTAAAAATAAATAAATAATAATAAAATAAAAAATAATGTCAAGCTTAACATCACCTAGTTACGTAATGCCTAACATAATAAGATCCATAAAAGGTAATGTAAGTTGTAATTTTGCATGTTTCCTTTAAATATGTAGGTTTAAATGTTGTTTAGAGTAAGCAACCAAATTATTACTGAACTGCCCACCAGTGCACTTGTAACAGGTCTATTAACTTCTAAATAACTAGATCCCACGACACGGGTATCCTAATGTGGGATCTAGGGATACATTATTGCACTTTATCTTTATTAATTTTTACACGCTTTATATTAGCTTCACTTGTAGGTTTGTTTGTTTGTTTGTATGTTTGTATGTAACAAACTCCTTTGAACGCGATTTTGATCCACTTTAAACGGTCAGATTTCATTGAAACTTTGTCGAGGACCGACGACAATTCAATAATTTAAAAAAAAATTGGGGAAAAAAAAAACGTTTTTGTAGTTAGCAGAACTAAAAAATAGAAAATAAATAATAGTTTAAAAACCTAAAAAACACGCTTTAAAAACCAAACTAAAGAAGGAGAAAATAATTTAATTCAATTAAAAAGCGTGGGGTGCTTTTTGAGGTATTTTTGTAATCAAGCACCCCACGCTTTTTAATTGAATTAAATTATTTTCTCCTTTTTTAGTTTGGTTTTTAAAGCGTGTTTTTTAGTTTTTTAAACTATTATTTTTTCATTTTATTTTGTTATATTTTATTTGTTGTGCTAAGGTGTAAAAAAACGTCTCATAATGAATTTACTTATTATAGAGAACAACTCCTGTTTCGCCCTTCGTTTCTCAGTAGGCAACTCCTAAGCTTTGAATCTACATTCTTCTCACAAATGGTCTATTATGTTTATTTTTTTAAAGCAAGTTTAGTGTCTACCAATATTGTAAAAAAATTGTTGCTAGGCAAACCAATAGTAAATTTTACTGTTTACTAAATTTGAGTTGATTGTCAACTTAATTGTTCGCATATTCAAATCATAGCTGTCATTTTTTGGCTTTATTTTAGTAGGTCAAACGCAAGATTCAGCCGGGGCGTACTTACGCCCCGGCTGCGGACAGAGCTCCGGCGGGATCTCATGGCGATATGGAGAGTGCGATTGTCGTAACCCAGTGCTGGGCACGCCATAATTGCGGCGGTAAGTCCCCCCTTTGAGGAGTGGCTTGAGAGGCAACACGGCTTCCTCACCTTCCACCTGACGCAAGTCCTCACCGGACATGGGTGTTTCGGGAGGTTCCTGTTTTTTATAAGGTGGGAGGAAACGCCCGGGTGTTTCCACAGCGTAGATCGTCCTGAGGACACGGTGGAGCATACGGTGGAGGTCTGCCCGGCTTAGGCGGAGCAATGCAGTGTCCTTGTGGAGGCGATCGGCGGCGGCGATCTCTCGCATCCGGCCCTGGTCTAGGACATGGTATGGAGCGAGAGTGCATGGGTAGCCGTCGCTTCTTTCTGCAGTGATGCTTGGGAAGAGGGAGGCGCCGCACGTGAGGGAGAGGCAGTATATGCGCCCTCACGGCCCTAGCCTCCGCAGGAGAATGAATGAGAGACCCTGGGCGTCGGGAATCCCAGGCTGATTCCCGGCCACCGTAGGCGCGGGTTTGCGGACGGCGAGTAATGGGTAGCTCGCTGTCCGGTAACGACCAAGCCCGGGTCGATGGCGCGTTGTGTTTCACGCGCGCCTTAAAGAGATTTCAGCACCAACTGGTGGTACTACCAGAACGGGAGAAGTTAATTGATGATTTCCCAACCAAAATAAAACACCGCAAGATTCACCACTGAAATACAATTCCTATTTATTTATTTATTTATTTAAACTTCTCGCACACAAAAAAGGTACAAAGGCGGACTTAATGCCTTAGGCATTCTCTACCAGTCAACCAAGGGTGGTGCAGAGATTAGATGGCAGGTGCTTTGGATGAGAGGAATGATGAAAAAACCTATAAAATATATCATAATGAATTATAATAATATTACATAAATAGGTTATTAACTAATAATACACATACATGCATACATATGTACTATAATATATACTTAATATATATATATATATGTACAAATTCAAGGGACAGAGGTGTTGAGACGACTCGAAACGACCTATGAAATAATTCTAACCCTCCAACATTAGTTAAAGGTAGTTAATATCTTCACCACAATCGATCAAAACTAGAACTAAATCAGCTTAAAACTTAAGATAACTAAACCACTTATGAAGGAGGTTAAACCAGTTAAACTATAACTAAATAACAACTTCCTAAATTATCACTGCAGTTTAATAACGTAAACTACTAAGTTTGCGTTAAGACTCTCAGGTTACGGTCTTAATTACTTACTCATTGTTACTTTAGATAATCGTCTGTCTGTCTGTGTCGACGGAAGTTCATTTAGATCTGAATACTACAAAGGAATTATCTGTAGTCGTTTAAGTAGGTAAAGTTTGTTTTGTAATTTTTAACCGACTTCAAAAAGGAGGAGGTTCTCAATTCGTCGGAACCTTTTTTTTTCTTTTTTTTTATGTATGTTCCCCGATTACTCGAAGATGGCTAGACCGATTTGGATTTTTATTTTTTTGTTTGAAAGGGTATACTTTTCAGGTAGTCCCATGATCATCAAGTCAGGATCTGATCATGGGATCCTGGAGAAATAGAGAGAACTCTTCAAATTTTATAGGCACACGAAGCGATTTAGGTATTTTTTGGAAGAGTACTTTCTCGGAGTGGTCTAATTTCAATTTGGTGAAAATCTGATGAAGAACTTTGGAGATAGGCAACGGAACTCCTCAATGAATGGTAGCAAATGGACTGGGATTGCTGAAATCTCATGTCTGTCTATTGCTTACACCAGTTCATAACATAACATCACGCCAGTGCTGTGAACGGGTAAGCACATGTGAACCACTAAAAAGTGAAAAAAAAAATACCTTTTCCAAAAAAAAAATCAACCAATTTCCAAAAAAACACTACAAAGTGAAAAATAACTTTAATTTCGGAAGGCGGTGACAAAAATTTTTATAAAGCTCCAAAGACACCGACTTCCGAAATTAAAGTTATTTTTCACTTTGTAGTGTTTTTTTGGAAGTCGGTTGTTTTTTTTTGGAAAAAGTTTTTCGAGATACTATTCTGGTAAAAAAATATAGTATTTGAGTCACTTACACAATAGGTTATTTTCCAATTTATTAAAAACTATTTTAATTTGAAGATTGGGACGAAATATTTACCAAAAAAATAAAAACAAATTAATTTATATCCATTTTCTCAATTAAAAACGATTCAAATCAAATTTATTTTTCGTTCTTTTCAATTTATCGCCAAAACGCTTCTCACGATGACTTTTTATCACATGACCACACGTGACGTCAGCTTTGTGTGAACTAAAGTAGTTAGTTGTACCGTTCATATTGAGGTAATATTTTTTTTTATTATTATACTAGAGGTATGAGGAACAGGGTGTAAAGTTCACTCATACTCTATGGAAAAGGGAGGATACTCCGACCAGACGGGTGTTGTTTCTGGTGGGCAACTGCTCGACGTATATATACGAGTCGCGCGGTAAACTCTGCTTGCGCGATGCAGGATTTGTGTGACGTCAATTCTTTGATGCGTAGTTCGCATGTGGCGTTGTAGATGCAGCCACATTATCAAAGATCATTTGTTTAGTTTCTCTTTTCTCTCAGATTTTCGTTCTATCTTTTCCATATTACCATTCTTATTTTGTGCCCTTCTTTTGATCTTTCAATGTTACCGTATACATAACAGTCAGCAAAGTTGTACTTGTGAATAAAACACGCCTAAACCGCTTATCCCACAGTTTCTTACTATATAAGTCAGTCAGCAAGATGGTTGCGAGGTTACCAGTCTATGACAGTTCTAAATAAAGATACAACTTTCAAAATATCCCTCAGTATAAACGTATATTCTGGTGACCACATTTTGGGATCTCGCCAACACACCCACTGAATGCTTGTAACTGTTGCAGCTGTGTGTGAAACTTCAGTATAATTGTCGCTAAGTGCATCAAAAATGTCAATTCGTGTTCCGATAAATAACGATTTCTCTAGAATTGGTAATGAGGTAACCTAGGTATTAGATGTGACATCGTTCTATACGTGCTTTTATGGAGCAGAAGCGAAGTACGAACTTTGTAAGTACCTATCCGTGCAAAACTTAAGTGCTGAGAAAACTCGCCAGAGTAAGAATTTCTACTAAGGTACTCCTAATCTAAATTATTTAAGCCGCTAAATAACTGCTTTGTATAGTTTAATAGTAGGTAATAGCTCGCTAGCTAGCTAGTAAAAGTTTTTGTACCTATGTTGCAGAGATTCTTTAATTTTGACCAACTTTATTTGTTAACAATATATGATATTCCATTCTAAAGTCTCTTCATTTCCTTTTACCTTCAGACGGTCTACGTACCTACTTGGTAAGTATGGTATAAGTATGGTAAACAAATCTTTCAGGATTTTGAATTATGACCATATATTTTCCAGCAAAAAGTAAGGCACCCCATTAGTTACTATATCAAAAGGACGCGTTACAGTAACAGTGTTGTTTGCAAATAACAATACATTGTAATAACCGATCCTTCAGTCGAGAATGATGATTACTGTAATTCACCTAATGACCGGCAGATCTGGACGCACCCTTACACATAGATAATGTGTAAGGGTCCGTCCAGATCTGGCGAATGTGCCGCTCGCGATCCGCTTGCGACCCGGCGCGTGCATTTCATGTTTGTACGCAGCCCCTGCGCCGTCCGCCCGCCGCTCGCGCGTAAGCTACGCGCCGTACTCGAGCAGCGCAGGAGGTGCGCGCATGCCGCCCTCGGTGCACCTACCTCGCCCCCATATTTAGTTCAAACGCGAAAGAAGCTATGTGCGCACGAGAAGCGTCTTGCTGCACGCGCGCCCCACTTAGGCCGCAGTTGCACTACAGCGGCGCACCAAACGTAGGCTGTAACGGCACGCGAGCAGCACGCGCGCAGTTCGCAAGTGGCTCGCGAGCGGGGCATTCACCAGGTCTGGACACACCCTAAAAGTGTTTCAAATTACTGTTAACATCATTATATATATTTTGTACAATTAACACGTTAACCCAGATATTTCAGAGTAATACTGGAAACTCAAAACTTTAGAAATCAACGGTTTTTGTTCTTTTGCTAAAATATATTTGGTACTCCCTAATAAGTGTCGCATTACTTATTTCGGAATTCTACACCTCCAGCTTAATTACAAAGGGTTAAAATAAACAAGGGTTGAAAACAAAATTAATGTTGCCGCTCCCAAAGAGGACATCACAAATATTTGTCGGAAAAAGCCGTATTTTTGAACCGCAAAACAAACTTGGTGGAAGCTAAGAGATTTTATAATAGCTTTCGGTAATATTTATTAAGCAGCTAGGTGTACGTAGTAATTAAGTATTTTAATACTCAATAGGTAACGGTTTTCTTTTGGCAGGTCACTACTTGAAAGACTCATTAAAAAATTACGGCCATAGTCATCTGTTTCCTTCTATTAAATTTTTGTAAAATAAAAAATATCGTGTATTATGACGAGAACATATCAAACTGGACGATAGGATGATTTTTATTATGGGACTGGCTGAAAGCAAACTTATCTAATGGCATATTCTTAAAATAAAAAGAATTTTTAGTAATAGTAATTTGTTAGTCTGTAAAGACTATGCATACAATTTTGTTTTATTGTTGTCTTAAAAAAATAGCACTATGTAGTCACAAAACTACTCCTACATAGATTGATAAAAGCTCTAATCAATTACGAATCAGAAAATTTTCACATCAAAAGACTAACGTGTCTCAGTTTCTCAACCAGTCCATCGCAAATTCTTTTCAAAACCCGATCTAGCTTACAAATGAAGGCAGTTAACATACTGTGATTGTAATAGGACAATCATAGCAACGTCTCGGATGGATCGCGAGTAGCGTGTAGCACTGAATTCGATCTGACTTTTGTATCTAGTCTGTTTGAATAGGATAGTAGACTTGACTGGTATAATGTCATGTCATTAAGATTTAAGATTCAATTCTCTAACTATTTAACATTCAATTAGGTCATTTTTGTTGTTTTCAATTGATCCAAAGGTTATTTTAGTTGACAGAATTTCGTAACTTACACATTAGAATTCTATGTTAAGAGCTTAATTGATTGACAAACATGAAACTGAAAATTACTTTCTGTTAAAAAGTTTACAAATATTTTAGGCTAAATCCACACCAAACACGTCACCCACCCTATACAGACGCTCCTCTCACCTAAATTGATATTCACCCGCGGCATTCTCTGATACTCTGCTCATATTGTTACCCGCTGCGTGTCATGAGCGACGATTCGTGCGGGAAGGCTTTTTTACGCTCTTTGCTACTCCGTATTTTCCAAAAGATCCTCTTTAAATTCGTGTGCGAATTTTGAGTTCAATTTGTTGGTATGCATTTGGGGCAATTTTTGTCGTGATCTAGAGTGTGCTTCTGACTCTTTAGTGTGCATGTTGTGTATATATTTGTATTTTGTTTCCTGGTTCTGTTTTTATTTTAAGAGTTGCTCTAGTTTCTGGTTTGTTTTTTGATATTTATCGTGTTTGGCGTAGAGTGGTCAAAACATGATTAGCAATTTATGTAGGTTTACTATTTGAAATAAAATATTTTGATTTTGATATTTCTTCAACTATGATTCTGTCTATATTTTGGTTCCTTAACGACCAAACATAAATAATTGTTGACAAGCTGACACGTACACGTTGTTATGTTCTTATCAATCACATAACTAACCGTTTATTCATAACTATTATTGTTGGTACTTACGTCCAACAGTTGTACGATAACTTTTTCATCGTGATCACCAATCCAGCTGCCAAACGTGGTGTTAACCGCGGTCTCACCCTTAAGACTTCGTTGTTGCGGTCTGGTTGGCCCTCGTTCAACGTCTATGTTATAGGTATCTCCATGTGTGAATGCTGAACGCCATGTTTTGTACATTTGTACCAAGGCACTGGCAAATATAGCTGTAAAAATCGTAAAACATTTATTCTTCGTTCGGCCCACTGAGTTAGCCCCTACATAAAAAAAATCCTGCGTCGTCCCAAACAATATGCTTTCTTCGTCCCAAAAAATATTTTTAATTATTTTATTCCCGCTTCGTCCTATTCTATATTCCTTCTATGGCCCATATTTTTTTGTGCATATGACAAACATACTTTTTTGTACAATCGGCAAAAAAAGGTTACATATTATTAAATATTTAACATCAATCAACTATTTAAAACAACCGCTCCTCTCTCTATCTTCTCTTCTAAACATATGTTAGGTGTGCTCTTACCAAGTTATGACAACCTGGTACTTTGAAGGCATAAAGCGTTTTCTAGCTGACATACAAAATGTATGAGAAAATGAAATATATTCTTTTTACACGCTTTATATTAGCTTCACTTGTATGTCAGTATGTCAGTATGTAACTCTCCGTGGGTAATTTGTTATTAGCTTCACTTGTATGATTGTTTGTTTGTTTGTATGTAACCGACTCCTTAGAGCGCGATTTTGACCCACTCTAAACAGTCAGATTTCATTGAAACTTTGTAAACTTATCGAGGACCGATGACAATTCAATAATTTAATAAAAAAGGAAAAAAATATATAAAAAAACACGTTTTTGTAGTTAGCAGAACTAAAAAATTGAAAATAAATAATAGTTTAAAAAACTAAAAACACGCTTTAAAAACCAAACTAAAAAGAAGAAAATAATTTAATTCAATTAAAAAGCGTGGGGTGCTTGACATTAATTGATAATAAAAATACTTCAAAAAGCACCCCACGCTTTTTAATTGAATTCAATTATTTTCTTCTTTTTAGTTTGGTTTTTAAAGCGTGTTTTTAGTTTTTTAAACTATTATTTTTTCTCTTGAAATTTCCCCATGTTTGAATAGTTATTCTATATGGGCCGTCAACAAATCCAAGATCATAAAAATCGGTTCAGCCATTCTTGAGTTATAAATGGTGGAATTAACCTGACTTTCATCATCATCATCATCATCTGCCTAGCCTTTTCCCAACTATGTTGGGGTCGGCTTCCAGTCTAACCGGATGCAGCTGAATACCAGTACTTTACATGAAGCGAATGTCTGACTGACTTCCTCCCTTGGTATGAATGGTTGTCAGACATTTGGGTTTCAGACGACCCGTAACGACTATCATAGATTAACTAACCCGACTTTGTTTTATTTATACATATATAGATAAATATGTATACATATAGATTACAGATCTGACTGTTCTTTATATTTAAACTGTAGTAATGTTAAGATGAGTTATACCTAAACGTTTAGAATTGTTTTATTATTGAATTATTGACCAAAAAAAATCAAGTATATACATTATATTTTTTGTTGACTGCACCTTTAAATTTAAAGTACTTGTAATTTGAGACAAACTAAGATTTTTTTGGAATGTCGGACAAAACTTGAGGATGAACGCAGAATAAATCCTGTAAAAGACTTGCAACTTTGGATATTCATTATTTCAGTTTTAAAATAAATCTGTGTGCGTCCATAAATGTCGATAGCATGATCGTTTTTCAACAAGTAAGATATTTAGTCACTAAAAGCTAATCAGCTTAGTCAGCACAAGTATAGTTTTTAAAAGGCGTAGGTAAGTTACGTCATGAGAAAGATAAATTACAAATGGAATTCACATCGTGAATTTCCACACGATAAAAAACCACAGCGCAGCAAGGCGGGAACAGAGGTATCTATGAGCATCAAGACTTTAAGAGGAATCTCGGTCGGCATGCAGGGCTGGTAGCCATCCCAGAGTTTCTTGTCAGAAATCTGAGACAAAATAAAATCTCAGTTTATAATTAGGTATGATGTTATTAATCAAGAAATAGATAACTATTTGTGAAGAAGAAATGTAAGTAAAGGTCACAAGACTTTCACTAATATTCTTTATCGTTTTTTTTTTGGGTGGGAAATCATCAAATAACTTCTCCCGCTGGGTGGAGCAAGAGGGCGTGTTAGACTTTTACTGAATAAAACCCACCCGTGTTCCCTCAGTTGCCTGTGTGCCAGGGGCCGCGGTATCTCTTTCGTACAACCCGCATCCCTGGCAGACATCGGCCCTTGCGTCTCCTGCGGCGACTACGGCCGTGACGGCGCATATACTGCCTCTCCCTCACGTGTCTTCGCAGAAGGAGGTGACGGCTACCTATGCACTCTCGCTCCGTACCATGGCCTGGACCAGGGCCGGACGCGAGAGATCGCAGCCGCTGATCGCCTCCATATTCTTAATCGTTGAGGACAAACAAAAATGACACTGAACGCAATAAGAACATCTTAACCACGTTTATGAGCTGCTATTAATTTTTGCCATTCGAGTATTATTTACCTTCGTTTGTTTGGCTTCCCTTGATGTTTTTATTCACTCTATTGTAATTTTACGCAAAAATTCTCAATCAATAAACAATATTTCCAAGGAAACCGTACGTCCAATTCAGTTAAAATTACACGCCACTTACTGCCGATACGTATTGCAATCCTATATGTATGCAAATTGCGGGCAGCTGCGTTCTGCCACATCTGAGTAGCTATTACGCCTCGCCCTAATACGTATGTGTTGAAGGATTGAACACTGTTTATTGCGTGAATACCAGCCTAGCTTAAGAAAACTTTAAAACTTCTAAGATATCGTGAGATCAATAATCACGATCTATAGTATGTGACGTATTTATTAAACAATTTTGAACCTGTATCCGTAACAAAATACAAAAAAATAAACATTTTTATTTCATACAATCAGTAAAGATTTTGTAACAAAATACAAAAAAAGAAAAAAAAATATTTCATACAATCAGTAAAGATTTCAACAGTTAAGAAGGCATTAAAAATATTACGTACGAATAAACTAGGAACTAAAATAAAAGTGTTTGCATACCTAATGAATGAAAGACATTAAATAGATCTTGCTATTAGTATACAATTGTCTTGTAAAACTAAAGTGATATTATGCGTGTCGGAGTGTCAAACCCCAGTTGGTTTAAGAAAGCAAATTTGGCACAAAAAAAAAAAATTGAATAAAATAATAAATAATAATATTTTTTTATTTAATAAAAAAGAAAAACGTATACAATAAGAGTACATTTAGCCAACAGTAATAAATTTCCCATACAATTATAGTGCCTAAAAATAAACTATTTCTAAAATATTTTTACTACAAGTGCAAGTGATAATGTTTCGGAATTAGAATGATAGGTAGCGACCCGCCCGATCTAGGTTGAAAAGGCGGTTTAATGAGGGAAGAATACTTATGATGCATGCTTTTCCCTGCAATTTTATCATGATAACGTCGTACATCAAAAAGTTAACATTTTATGTCAGATAATCTCGTTACTTGGGAACCCAGTAGTTAGCATCTCTCTACAGGGATAGACTCGCTCTGCTACGTGTTTTATTTTTGTTAATATGCCATCTCCAAAATTAAGTAAGAATTGGCTTTAGTTTTTTACAACTCGGTTAACGATGATGCCTGTTAGATACATATCATTTGTTTTATTGTACCCCAAAAGCTGCTAACTGATCTCTCGAGACTTCAAGACTCTTTTTAATTCCTTTTTTTTTCAAACTACGATTTATTGGAAACCACAGACTTTGGAAGGAACTCTTGAACGTTATTAAATCTAACCATTTGGCAATCCTCGCTAAAATGAACATTGTTAATAAGCTGAAAAACAAATGTTTTCATAATACCTAGTCATAGACAGTCTTAGTCAGAAACCAGTGGAAGGAACCCTTCACCTTCTTTTTTGGTAGTTCAGTACTTTCATCTATTATCTAAAAAATCACATGTAACTAACACTAAAAACGTCCTACACCACGCCAAAAATAGAACCAGCTAAAATTTAGCGTCGCTTAGCAAGGCCAATAAAATAGTAGCATATGTACAAATTCGCAGTAATTTCGGTAACAGAATTGGGTCTGGTATCGCACGGCGCTGCCATGCGGGCCGACCGATATTCCCAATGATATAGCTAGCGCCTAGTGTGCGTTTGAACGGGCGAGCTTACTTCAATTATGAAATACGATAGGTTTTGATATAGAAGCATATTGTCCGAGACGTGTTTTGTGTGCATCAAACTTTCCATAATTCTTTTCACAACTTTCCAAAATAAATGATTGATTGATTTCCATTTTGGAAGAGCGTCTCTAGATCGAGGTAAACAGTGATGTATTTTGTTACAATTAGGGATAATAAGGGTAAGATAAAATATTTCTTTTAAGTTGCTGTTTCAGCGGAACAGTGACAACAATAAAAATAACAGTTAGCTAGCCCACAAATGATTCGCAAAATCATAACTAGAGTATAGTAAGCATTTCAACTGGTCGAATATTTACTTCTGTCATAGTTACTTTTAAAAACGTCTAAAAGTTGTGTCGTTTAAGTTTTCATGGGTGCTTTAGCCCGCTTTTTAACAAGCAGCGACTCACCCTTACTAACGTGTCATCATCATTATCATCATTTCAGCTGAAAGGCGTCCACTGATGGACATAAGCCTCCTCCAAACTCTGCCACTTATATAAGGGCTTGTCATATTTTGAGGGGTTTTGCCATAATCGCCACGCTTGGCAGGTGGGTTGGCAAGCCCAGTATGGTGGTTATATGCATAGAGAACGCTGCTGCCCATTCTCTGGTAACATAAAGCAGCAGCATTTCCTGGTGGCATAAAGTGTAGTGGGGATTATGTTTACCTCCACTCTCCTCGCGACTAGCCCAATCTGAACGCAGCACGTGGCTATAACAACATATTATCTAGCCGGCGCGGTCAAGCGTTCACAGCGGAATGAATTTCCACCAGCAGCTTGAGCTTAGCTGTAGCTCCGCTGAATTTTTGCCATGAAACAAGCTTACAACTTATGAACATTTTGGTAAATTGTAGCACGTTCGATTCAGCAGTATTTATTGAAGAACAAAACCGACCCGAAGAAATAACTACACAATACATTTTCAGCTTTCATTCGGCTCGTGCCAATCGGCGAACTCCGTTCGGCATGTAACCTCGCTGGATCATGTTTGGGTCGGATTGGCACATTTCGAGCTGAGCTGAGCGGATTTTCCCGAACGTATTGTATCTACATAATATTCGATTTTGCCGCGTCATTTGCGTCTTTGCCTCTAATCACACATAAATTAACGCCTTCTTCCCGGGGGTAGACAGAAACTGGACAGAATGTCACCTGTTATGATTCTTACATAATCCTCTTGCTGCGCTTACGTTCTTTAAGGCTACCATTATTAAACAATAATAATGGATGATATGAAAGTATAAATTCTAAATTAAACATCTGGTCATGAGGGTTACTAAAATAAATAATTAAATACCTGATTCATTTCATTCAGTTTTTGGCCGAACCATGGCCAATCGAACAAGTGTGTAGCATGCCTAAAACATTTCCTGGTAAAACGTTTAGCAAGTCAGGAAAGTGGTACTTGTTGAGGATTTATTAAAGACTTCTTCAAACAAGCGCGACGCGACACTCGTAGAACAATTTCTATGAAAACTTAATGAAAATAGTTCTACAAGCTCTGTCGCGTCGCGCCTGTCTGAGGAAGCCTTTATGCTCCAGAAAAAGATAGCAGATGGGAACCGGGCAAAATAACGTTAACGACTTCGATAATGTCAGAAAAAGTAACTCTACGAGATTTGTGCTACTTTTTCTGATATTCTTTATATATAGGTACCTACATAGACACTACCATGGCACATATCATTTGATATGACTAGAGAATTTTAATAAAGGACATTTAAAATATTTAATATCTACCCACATATTTCAGATTCTTGAATAAAAACGGTCAACAGAAACTGTAACACAAACCTTTCCACCCAGTCGGTAGTCCACGCAAGTTTCCACCCACTCTATTCAAACGCCTACATGCACCCGGAACATAACAAGCTCATACAATTCAGGAATGTAGTAGTAAGGTGACAATCGCGCAGGACACAAAGCTGCGCCACTAATTGGAAACTGTGCAACACCAAACGGATGGTCAACACGCTTGACATACAGTGTCGGACAGGAATAATTGCCGCGCGTTTATTATAATCCTATAAAAAATATAAATGTGAAAGTTTGGATGTTTAGGTGTTTGGATGTTTGTTACTAAATCACGCAAAAACCGCTGAGCGGATTTAGATGAAATTTGGCACACAAATTCCAGGTTTTTAACCTGAAATAACGCATAGTATACTTTTTATCCCGATAGAAGGTTCCCGTGTTGTCACACGGGAACCTTCTCGTGGGCGAAGCCGCTGGCAAAAGTTAGTCTTTAATATTATTACCGTGATAAGGTTATCAAATATGGTGGCTATGTCAACAAGACAGAAGAAGAACCCAAAAGAAAATGTGCGAACAAAATCATAAATCCTGTTTTACTGCAAACAAACAATAATCTACGAGAATTCAATCTTTTATTACCATTCAAGTATCCGCATCATCATCATATCAGCTGAAAAACGTCCACTGCTGGACGTAAGCCTCCCCCAAAAGGGGGGGGGGTTTGCCATAATCGCCACGCTTGGCAGGCGGGTTGGCGATCGCAGTATGGTGGTCAAATGCATAGAGAACGCTGCTGCCCACTCTCTAGTAAGTCCCTTAGTCGCCTCCTACGATACCCACGGGAAGAAATGGGATGGTGCTATTCTTTTACGTCCGGCACCACACGGAACTACGCATATGCGAGTATGCGCATACTAATGTCAAACTAATCTCATTCAAAAATATTTTAATACCGATCCGCATTTCCATGCACGGCAGTGTAATAGACGAATAGGATGATCTACTTTTTCAGTGCACAAAAGACTCTTTTATATTGCACTGAATACTAGATTCGGTCGCCTACAAACTGCTGCGCGCTTTTTTTTAATTTCTTTACTAGGAATATTTTTGCGTCCAAATATTTTTGCAAGGCTTTGTAAAGTTTATCTTATTAAGGCAAAAGTTTGAGCTCCTCATTTGTAAACATCAGATTGTAAACTCGTTTCGTGAATATTTTCCGATGTTTTTCTTGAGTTGACAAATTGTGAATCCTTGTCGATATGGTTTATATAAACATAACATCACTCCTGCTGTCCCTAAAGGGATAGGCAGATTTATTTATCCTAGTCTTCGATCACGATCACTCATCGAAGTTACGTTGAAGTCCTATTGAAAAATAGAAGACATCCCTCTCCGGTTGAATAACTTTCAGAATTAATAGCTACTTTCTACTTTTCTTTATAAACTAACAGCATTCAAGTCAATATTTTTATAATCTATTTAATTTCTTAGTTTTAATAGAATCGATCCTTTAAATCTAAACTGTTTCTGTTTCCTTAACAATACAGTTCCAAGTTCGGATTAAAAATAAATTTGCCGTAGAAAGAAGTGGAATTGGAAGTATCTAGGAAAGCCACGTACATAATTATACCTACGGTACCTACCTCGTTCGAAAAACAGAAGTGTTTTCTTAAAAGTTATTTTGCAAGCTTGGCATTTCTTTTTTTTGGGTGGGAAATCATCAAATAACTTCTCCCGCTCTGAGTGGAGCAGGAGGGCGTATCAGACTTTTACTGACTAAAACCCACCCGTGTTCCCTCAGTTGCCCGTGTGCCAGGGGTCGCGGTATCTCTTTCGAACAACCCGCACCAACTTGGCAACTTTGCATCGATATTTTATAAGTGACGTGTTACTGACAATATTAGGTATTTACTAAAAGTCGACTTTACTCAAGACATTTTTCTTCTAGCTGTTAATTGTTTTCATGTAATTAGTATAGGACTATATTTCGGCCGCAAATTGAGGTTCCAAATGAAAATGGCGTGAAGATAAAACTTAAGTCCGTATCACGTTTGTTTGTTATTTTATATCTCATATTTTTACACTATCTACACTTTGTTATCATGTGAATTCTGTAATGTTCTATAATTAAAATATGTTATGTTATACTCTGACTTGAAAATGTCTATCAATTTCGTATTTTCATTTAAAATATAATACTAGAACATTTGCAAACTATCCAATCTACTACGTAGCAATGTCATCAAACCAAAATATTTTAACTTGCTCCAAAATTCAAATGAAACAAATTGAATTCTCCCAAAAAATCGGCTGGCCGAAAAAATGGCAACACACTTCCCAGCGAACACACGAATGAAATATTAATGTTGCCATCAATCCACCGAGTTTCACCTCGGATGAGTAAAAAATTTAAAAACCAATGCTATTTGGCTTGCGGCCAAACGTGAAACGTTGAGGGTTGCAAGAATTTAATGTGATAGTGAGTAGCGTGAAAAACTGCTAGCCTCGGCCATTTTGTTATCTTAGTAATTAGGGGAATAGAAGCACTTGTGGGTCATTAAGTTTGGAATCTTAGATTCGCGTGGTTTGTGCAATGATTCTGAATGGTTGATTTGATATGGCTGCAGTAAGTTCCTTCGTGGAGCTCGCTTTTTAGGTGATTATGTTTACATGTCGTTAGCTTTTTTCAATTTTATAGCCCGGCCTTGACACATAAATATCGTCTCCATTTCTCTTGAAATTAACCCCCCCGGCCTGCATCAGCTGATCCCTACAAACTACACCAGATCATATCATAATATAATATCAAAATAAGCACCTTTATTTTCTGAGATCGGATAAAATCAGGCGTAAATTAAAAAAAAAACATTGACAAACTTTTTTTCGTTTCAGGTAATTTGCAAAACCCAAACGAACCAACCTAAGGATGAAATTAAGTACCTTTTAAAACACCCTTGCAATGCTACCATTAGCTCAATGAGCAGTCTTCTATGAACGTACAAATATTTAACACATACTCCAAAAATATCCGGATGAAAGCCGACGTAATGTAACATCATTGCATTTTAAAATACCCCACTCAGTGCTGTACTCATAATAATATGCAAAATTTTTGTTTCATCTCGTTATAAGCAAAAAGACCTCTACGAAAAATGAATGTGAACGTTTGTAAGGATATTTGTTACTGAATTACTCAAGTACCGACAGGGTGTTTGGCAGAACGATGAACATACGAAAATGGTGGATAAGTGGGATCATCTGCTACTTACTCACCCCTAATTTATTTGACCCTGGCCTCGAGGATATTTTTTTTTTGCTTTCTTCTAGTTTCACCACTTTCTTAAAGTGTAATTTTTATTAAAACTGGGTATTTTTTTAATGCAAGTTGAAATTAAGATTTAAGTATTTTTTACATCTTTCTGTAAGTTTGAGGACTCATAACTTTTTTTCTAGCTAACATCTGAATAAAGCAATAATTTTATAAAAATCTGCCAACATTAAAGATAGCAAAAAAAAAAAATGTTGCCTGTTTTACCCATTTTTTACCGGCATGTCCTAGAACTAAAAATTCGAAGACATGTGACATCTACCAACCCGCACTGCGCCCGCGTGGTGGATTACGGCCCACTCCCTCTCACGGAGAGGAGGCCTGTGTCCCAACAGTGGGAACGTTATAGGCTGAGTATATACCCATTTTTAATAAAAATTACACTTTAAAGTTACGAAAGTGGTGAAAATAGAAGAAAGCAAAAAAAAATTAAAAATATATCCAGGGGGCCAGAGCCAAATAAATTAGGGCTGAGTAAGTAGCAGATGACCCCACCTATCCACCATTTTCGTATGTTGAACGTTCTGCCAAACACTCTGTATATATGATTTTTATTAGGGTTCATGGGGAAATTTCCCTACGACGCAAGTAAAACCTGCGGCAGTAGCTGGTTTAATATTTTTCGAAGATTTTTTTTCCTCAATTCCGGTACCGTCTCGAGTGTTGTGTCAAAATCCGTTTTATATGTACGTTGATGGAAAATTCTTGGACGAGTTAGAATGCAGACAGACACTATTTATGGTGGTATAAATTGCAATCGGTTAGTAATTACTGTAAGACGAATATCTTATATAGATTTTCGTAGGATATTCAAAATTAGGTACAGACACCAGCCTGCCAATATTTTTTGATAGATTTTCAACTTTATCACTTATGCATAAGGTTCATGTTCAATTGAGAAAATTTGACAGTTTGGGGTAGCTTGATGTGCTGGCGTCTGTACCACTTAGAGACTTTTTTAATTTTGTTGTTTTTTTAAGTCCACACGTAGAGATACTTCATGTAAGAAAATCAAGGAAGTAGCAAAACGTCTTCTGATCTATCCAAACTAATTTAATAAATGTCTATCTGTTTGTCCAACTGTTACCTTTCACGTTTTACCAGTAGAACAGAATTGGATGGAATCTGGTACACAGGTAGACCATACCCTGGGTTCGGACATACTTAGGACTTTTTATCTCGGTAGTATTTTCAGCTGAGATAATATTCGATTTCCACGAGGACGAAGGTCAAAAGCTAGTTAGGTATAAACTTCACGTACTTATTATTAAATAAATAGTCGTCGATATCTCCATCGACTTTTGTAAAGGATTTGTTGCAGCTTCCTGCGAGCGTCATCATCATTATTTTAGCCGGAAGATGTCCACTGCTGGACATAGGCCTCCCCCAGAGTCCTCCAAGCTAGCGAGCGTGCGAGCGTATTTGAAACTAAATCGGTATCTTGACAAACGGCCATCTTTCTAGTACCTACGGCGGGTTGTGCTGGGGCGGCTGCTGCAGGTGCGGAAAAATCTCAAACGGCGCAAATATTCCAATCTTATTGGAACCTATATGTTCGAGCCATTTGGGGTTGAAACTCTAAAGTTTCAACCCCAAACCCCAAACGCTTGGAAATGTTTCGGAAAACTAGCATGGCCCTAAGGCAATGCTAGTTTTCCGAGACATTTCCAAGCGGTTGGTCGACTCTTCACGTGACCAAAGGGCTGGCCTGTTTTTCGGTCAAAGAATCAGCATTGCCATACAACGTGGCAATGCTGCCAACCTTTTGGGCACTTTTCCCATTGACAATGATGCGGACGTATTTTTGGATGCCTTAAGATTATTTTCTTTTTATATACCTGTTCTATTGAATTAACTCGTATTTTAAGGTCACTAAAACTGATAAAATTGTTTTGCGTTCCTGCAAAATGGCTTTTTATGTGTCGTAAAATCTATATAAATAAAAATAAAAATCCTGACTCATCAATGCCCAGCCCAAACCGTTAGACCTAGAAAGCTGATATTTTGCACAGAGGTTTATTTTATAATGTAGACAAGGAATAAGGAAGGATTTTTCGAAATTCAGCCCCTAAGGGAGTTAAATATGGGATGAAAGTTTCGCGCGGGCGATGCCGCTGGCAAAAGCTAGTACTTTATAATCTGAGTAAAATAGAAAGAATGCTGCATTACGTCTTTTCGTAGTAAGATTTTCTTCTGATTCCACTCTATAGTCTTCTTTTTTATTTTCGGCGTACCTTGAGCATCCACCATTTTTGCCAGCTCGGCTGCCCAAGCAAACATAAATAGCCAACAAATTAATTACAATAATTTATCATATACCTACTCGGTAGCGATCACAGAGCAAGAAATCGCCGCACTGGCAGCGACTACAGACGCACGTACTAATAATATTTGTACCTGTGCAAGTATTGCTGAGCGTGAAATCATCTGTCAGAATTGTCACAGGTCCTATGAGTAAACAGGGATGCTCATTGTCACGTTTGTGTGTATGGAAAGTATTGCCGCTACTGTCTCTAGCAGCGGCCGCCGAGGCTCTGCACGACAAATATAGACTTGCTTACTTTTTAGTCGGGCACATCTAGCACCTTTATAAACTACAATCAGAATACACGATTGGAAACAATACCAAAGATTACAAATCCGCTTAAAGTTCAAAGTGAATCATGAATTCACTTTTGACCTTTTAAATGGTAATGTTAATGTGAATAATAATACTACTACCTCTGATAGCCTTTTTTTGTATTGAATATTTAATATTGACGTTGACGTCGTATCGACAGAAGTTAAATGCTAAGTAGCTTATGTTGAAATGATGTTGACGTCAGAAACACAAACTTAGGCTGCTACTTAGAATGACAACTTGAAAAACCTAAAAATAACCCTTTGCTAAACATAGAAATTGAACCCACAACCCTAATGCCTCGGATACCTATGCCATTGCAACTAATCCGCTAGGCAATTTGTCAAACTTTAATGTATTCGGCAAAAGGCAAAACATCCGTTACAACTCATAAAATGTTCAATTTCGTATGCATACCTCGTAAAACAACTTTTATAATTTTCACGTTTCTCATAAAAAGTCAAGTCATTCATAAAAATCATAATTTTCAATAACCCCCAACATTTCAATACCAAAACCCGAAAATTAACAAGTAATTTTCATCTTTTTGATAATAAATATCATAATCCCTCAATATTTTGGCTCGAAATTGCGAATTGAGTTTTAATTCACGGCATTAAGGTTCTTAGCGCCATTGAAATTGGGGTTATTTTAGTACTTATCTAGAGTGGAACTAAGCGTTTTTGGTAAGTGTGAACCCGCAATCTGCTCAGGTGCTTGAAATTGTTGTTTTTGAGGAAACAGCTTTTGTATTAAAACTTAATGTTTGCTCAGTTTTAGTTGAATGTAGAAAGTTTTGGTAGTTTTGAAATATGTAGAAAACGTGTGCTAAGATAGAATTAAAACAATAAATAGGTTTATAATAACTTAAGGTCCTGTTAACTTTAAATATTGTCGTTATGAGCGATAATAGTTAAAATCTGGTGTAATAAATCCGAATAATAAATGAGCAAGCATTGTATTAAAAATGCAAATAAAATCGTATAAAATTATATATTAACTATTTAATAATAAATAATCCATCACTGGATGCAGTTTAGCATTTGAAATTTTATGGTATATTTTTAATTATAATTATTGTTATTGAAGGGATAAACTGTTTTTAAAGATAATTAAGAGGTGACTTTGATGATTTTTTTGATGCATTAAAGTATGTTTAATTATTTTTTGAGTTCCATCACTTTATGCAAAAAAGACTTGAAAATATCATATACTTTTTTCTTTCAAAATTATTTATGGTTAAAGAGATACACTGGTTTAAAAAACCACCTTTTTGAGCGTCTTCAAGCAATCACCGCCTTAGACAAGCGTTTTCTTAACAATAAGTACCAATGCATTTTTTTTCCAAAGCAATGTTTGTTCTACAGCATATAATTATATTTTCTCTACTTATTTACTTTCTGTGGCGTTAAAAAAGTATACAATAATAACGATTAATAGGTACCTATGATTCAACCATGTCCAGAGGCAAAGTCAAAAATATCATATTGTGGATATAATTTCACCGGCATTCAATCCCAACCTTTGTTCATTAGGTAGTATATGCCCTAGCCTCCGCAGGAGACGCCCTGGGCGTCGGGAATTCCAGGCTGAGAGCCGGCCACCGTAGGCGCGGGCTTGTGGACGGCGAGTAATGGGTAGCTCACTGTCCTCTAAGGACCAAGCCCGAGTCGACGGCGCGTTGTATTCCACGCGCGCCTCAAAGAGATGTCAGCATCAACTGATGGGGCCCGCAAGGGCCGATGCCTGCCAGGGGTGCAGGTTATACGAAAGAGATACCGCGGCCCCTGGCACACAGGCAACTGAGGGAACACGGGTGGGTTTTAGTCAGTAAAAGTCTGACACGCCCTCCTGCTCCACCCAGAGCGGGAGAAGTTATATGATGATTTCCCACGCAAAAAAATAAAAAAAACCATTGCTCATTGTATTAAAGCTTGTTATTAGGTTTAGTGTTAGCAAAGCCCAAATACTAACGTAAACTTAATTTACGAACCAACCATACACATAAAAAAAAATAACATCCTTAATTTCTTTTGTTTTCATATTTTATTTTTAACTAGTTTTTCCAGTGGGTTGGCCCGTGTGGCGTTTGGTGTATATGTTACGGCTAATAGCCGAAGTGCGGCTACACCTAGTTTTAGCCGGCTATTAACTAGGTGCAGCTGGACTAGCGCTTGCCGGCCGCTGCCGCGGCATCGCTCGCTGCGCTCGCTCGGGTCGCGCGCGTTTGGTCGCAATTCTAACCTAACCTAACCTAATTGGTCGGTAAGCAGTATGGTGCAGTTCACAATTTATCGAAGTAGGATACATCTAAGTTTAACCGGCTGCACCTAGTTATAGCCGGCTAAAACTAGGTGTAGCCGCACTTCGGCTATTAGCCGTAACATATACATATAAACCTTCAGCTTGAATAACTCTGTCTGTTGATTAAACCGCATTAAAATCCGTCGCGTAGTTTTAAAGATCTAAGTGTACAAACACGAAAAGTGACTTCGTTTTATACTATGTTTAAAGATGTGTATGGTTATTTAGTAAATTAAGTATACGTTAGTATTTGGGCTATATTATAATTGTAAAAATATAATAGGCAATGGCTTGATAGCCAAGAGCCTCGACCAACATCTGAGGAGGCTCTCGTTGGGCAGCTGGGTCAATGGCTTGATCCAGAAAGCGGTACTCCTGGACACGGCTCGCATTGTCAGGAGGTGGGCTACTATTTTTTATATATTTAAATGTTTTTATATAATTTTATACTAATATTTAAAAATGTAATTTATGTGTATTGAATGAAATAAAGGAAATAAAAACGAATATTCCGAACACTAAAAACCAAATAGCTGTTTGGCGAAAAAGCGGATACATACGGTGGTTGTATTTTCCCTAACAATTCTATTCACAAAACCTTACAAACTAACCTACTACTCCCGACAAAACACTAAGAAAACAAAAAAAAAACAGAATCCATTTCCACACAACCCATTCCTTTTATCTGAATCTGAACGGATCTACCCGTGAAATATCGGCATCGTGCTCCGAATATAAAAGCAGTTTCCATGCATTACCATATCGTTTGACGTTTGAATGGCAATTCAATTTTATTGCTTTTCCTATCAAAGGGCGCAATGGAATTTAAACTTTCCATTAGCTTTGGTATTCGAGTGTGTATTTCTTCTTCTCCGTCGTGTCGATGAGTCCAATTGTTAGTTTTAAATAAGCTTTTTTTTTTGGGTGGGAAATCATCATAATTATAACTTCTCCCGCTCTGGGTGGAGCAGGAGGGCGTGTCAGACTTTTACTGACTAAGCCCCACCCGTGTTCCCTCAGTTGCCTGTGTGCCAGGGACCGCGGTATCTCTTTCGAACAACCCGCACCCCTGGCAGGCATTGGCCCTTGCGGACCCCACCAGTTGGTGCCGACATCTCTTGAGGCGCGCGTGGAACACAACGCGCCGTTGACCCGGGCTTGGTCCTTACCGGACAGCGAGCTACCTATTACTCGCCGTCCGCAAGCCCGCGCCTACGGTGGCCGGGAATCAGCCTGGGATTCCCGGCCTATATGGTAGTTCCCGTTGACCTAGAATCTCGAAATTTGGCAAAAAGCAAAAGCAAAAAGACAAAATAAGGAAATTAAGGTACATTTTGGTACTTACAAATTTTCGCGAAAATCTATTTCAGTAGGTATGGGATATGTTCAGTAGGTATGCCATTTTATGTTGCTTCTTGTCGTGTTGGAAACCATCAGGTTTGAAATAAGCAACACGCACAAGCTTGATGAAGCCTCCTCGTGTAGCGCAATTTGTTCCACCAGTAACTCGAATGTACCGAGCGTTCGGCGGTTCGGCGCACCCTAGACAGTCACACCCAATACCTTGATGACTGGCCAATTCTTCCCTTGCAGTGGTAGGGCTAACGCCCACCTGGTTCGCGACCACCCTCCCACCAGAGTCCGGCGTTAAGCAGCTTGCCGTATTTCGTCGATGCGTGGGAGTACCAGTGCCTTGAACAAGAGAGAACAGGCATTTTCTGGGCACGCTCGATCCATCATAGACCTCATCAATCGCTTTACATCAGGCGTGATCGAGGTCAAGAGCGAGCCCATTTAGTAATAAAAAGTGATACTGCATACTGCGATCGCCAACCTGCCTGCCAAGCGTGACGATTATGGCGAAACACCCCTTTTGGGGGACGCCTGTGTATATAATGATGATAATGATACATGCTCTGCTTTAGTTGAAGGCATCACCGTAAATTGAAGCAACAATAAAAGTTGCATCAACATAACATTGTGCAGACGATGCAAGTCGTTTGTTGTTTCAATTGTATTGCATGCCACAGACAAGAAACATGAATCGTGTAAAAGGTTCGCAATTGAACAGTCCATGGATGTTGATTTTATTAACTGTAACATTTGCCATGAAAGTAAGTAAAATCTGCTCACTGCTTAAAACTATATTATACTAGCTCCTGCCCTTGGCTTCACCCGTATGGATTTTGGAATATATCCCATTTATACATTGTTTTCATACAACTCTAAAGTTATACGTGCCGCACGCCACTAAAGCTTCCAGTCGACATTATTTTTTCCGTGGTCTGCAACAATCATCGTCATATTTCAGCCAATTTACACAAAATCTTAATCAGTTATACACTTAAACCTTCCTCATAAATAACTCCGTCCATCGGTGAAAACCGTAGGAAAATCCATTTAGTGATTTTTAAGTTTATCGCGTTCGGACAAATAGACAGACAGACGAGGGAATAGACAAATAGACTTTGTTAATATGTAGTGATTTATTTTACAGTTTATTTAGGTACATGCATACATATTAATAGACAAGAACAAAGAAACAGAATATACGTACAAGGTGATGCTTATACCATACTCCATGTTAGTATTGTCTACATTGGTATGTATAACACAATATACTCGTAGGTTTGCGCACTTCTGATAAAAAACGGTATCTAATAAGGTTTTTGAATGCAGAACAAAAGCATCTTCGTTTGTGAAAAGCATTTTGTTAGAAAAAAATTCTATCCCAAAGAAAAATCACCCCCGAATGAAAATTAGTATGAACCTCATTATTTCGTCGATGGGAAATCCCATCGGGCATGTAGCTCATGAGCGAGTATTGAAAGTTGCATTCTTTTTTTTTTAATTTAACAATTCTCACAGCAGAATGTGTCCTCAGAAGCACGTCCTTAGTTTACATCCATACCAATATGGACCCATTACTTTATAACGCTCCAGTTCTGTTCCCAACGCCATACTAATTGTCAGAGGAAGCAGGTTTTATTACACTCGAGGTCCCAAAATCGTAAATGGTTTTTAGACACACACATGTAACACATACCTATTATGTATTTCTTAAAAGGGCAGAGAGAGATCTCACACCACACTAAGGTCTACTTACACATGGACTCATTTGTCCATCAGCGAAGATATTGACGCAGTTACTTATATGTCCATAGGTTGGTCTCAACGGTCTGTTATAGCAAAAGGACATTCTTATTTACTCATTCAAGTATCGATTTACCTAATTTAATTGTGTTTGGAAATTCTTTGACCTACAACTCTGTGATTAAACAAAGACCAAAGGTAATTTTAAAATAGTTTCAAATATCTTTGTAATCTAACGTGCACCACAAATCGAATGAAATCGATGAATACGTTTACCGTTAAACGTAGCTAAAATTTCTCTGGCAATCGTTTGCGGATGGCAGAGGCAGAATAAGTTTTTATATATGTTTAGAGCTAAACGCATTTAGTCATTTGTGACAAAAAAAACATGGCTTACTGATAAACATCAGCCGTAGCTCTATACTCTCAAATTCGTAGCTATCGTAGCGCTACCTGCTACGGCGTAGCAAACCGCGTAGAACCTCAACAACAATAACTAGTAAGCTATGACGTACTAACACGATAGTTTCTGCCCACAAGGCACAAGTGCTTGCTTGCAGCCCCACTTAAACCCCAGAATTTATGCTAAGTTCGTACAATAGCGTACTAAGCTCGCAGAATTCTAACCGGTTCCGAGTTTGAAAGTCAGAGAAGCTGGGTTAGCCAAAACGTTGATGTTGTAACTTTGTAATTTTTTATTTATTCGGCTGCAGTGAAAAAAATACGAAGCTTTATTTCGAATCTCGTGTAGGCTGTCTTTAGTGCCTAGACCAGTGGCAATCGCTTTCAAGGCATTTCGAAGTTCTACACTTCCAAAAGCTTTGCGGTAGTATATGTCAGTCGGTAGCATTTGTTGGGCATAGAAAAAGTCACACGTAAGTGAAGGTGCATAGTCTGTGCTAAATAAATGTATTTTTTCTTTGTTTTGTTTCTTTCATAAAAATGCTGGCATTCAGCTGTTCCCGGAAAGTGGCTAAAAGCCGACCACCAAATAGTTTAAATTAAAAAAGGGAATATTTTTCATTTAGAGCTGCTTCTGTGAGATTTTTAACCCCGACGCAAAAAGAGGGGTTTTATAAGTTTGCCCGCAATGTGTGTCTGTCTGTGGCACCGTAGCTCTTAAACGGGTGAACCCATTTTGATACGGTTTTTTATTTAAAAGTTGGTTTTCTAGCGGTAGTTCTTAGATATGTTTCATCAAAATCAGTTCAGTCGTTTCAAGGTTATCAGCTGTTTTGTTAGCTGCAGTTGGGTTCTTAGACGCATAATGTGTATACAGGAAAAGCTTTTATCCAGTGCGCAGACTTTGCTGGGGGATCTAGAATGGTATGCTGAATTCATGGTTAAAGTTTGCGCACTGGGCAAAAACTTTTCCTGTATATTTATTTTACTTTCAAACATACGTCTGACCTTAAATTTGAACTACCCATGTATGCTATATAACTATACATGATTATGGATTCTTGGTCTGATGCTGCAGCCAGGATAATCAGCTCACTAGTACATTATTGAAAAAATAATACCAGATAATGTTTCGTGTTTAGATTCGTTTTGATCAGTATTTGTTTTTTTTTTATCTAGAAGGTGACTTAATCGAAAGTGTTTTTGGCTATGATTCAAGAAAATTGGTTCAGCCGCTTGAAGATTATCAGCTCTTTTCTGGTCGATGAATGGATTTGAGCATCTTCCACGGTTCTGATGTAGTCGAAATTTGGAATTCTTCGTATACTTCAATGGTACTAGGCGAATTAAGTAACCTTGAACTGATGCTGCAGCATCACCTGGAATTTCCACGATACCCGACTGCCTCACCATCAGCAGAAGTATCGTGTTTGGGCTCATTGAAAAGGTCTCAATGAATAGGCTATAGATAAATGGTGATCACGGTCTTATGATGAAATAGCAATGAGGATTGAGGATAAATTCGTAATAAGCTTCACTGTGGAAAACATATGTAACGCTGCGTAGATTTAAGCGAGACATTAAGTTTAAAAAGTAGGAAATAAGATAACGTTTTCACTAGCCGTCCCCCGACGGCGACGTGACAATGCTTTGATCAAAATAATTATTACCTACAACTTAAAAGGCCTATAAATTATATTTTTATACTTTTTAGAGGTTTTTGTTGTAGGTCGAGGGTTTTTTTTATTTTTAATTTATCTTGTATGATAAATTTAATTAGAAACGATTAACGTTTGACATTTAAGGTATCTATTCTTTAAAACAACTAAAGGACTGTATTTTTTTACAGCAAAAGACTTTTTTTTATGACAGACTGTTAACTACGCACGTTTAACTATTACAAGAAAGAAAATTAGGTAAATATCCAGCTACGCAAATAGTTCAATTATCTGTTGGAGTTGTTGGTTTCTGTGAAACTTTTGTGACAAACATCAAAACAAAATAAAGTATTCCCCTCAAAACAACATCTTAGTCTAATTTATATCGAAAATCACAAACAAGCTGGTTAGAAATTGAATCAAGCGGAGGAAACAGCATTTAAACTTTGTTTTAATAAGGCGCCTAATGCCAAAAATCCTTACAATACAAACATTCGCTCCATTAAAGACTTGGAATTTGAAATATCAACATTTTAAGCAAACTTGATGAATTTTCTTGGTGGCTTCTCGTTAATGCCATTAGAAGATTTAATTGGCAAGCTAACTCAAACCTTGTGCCTTTGTAATAAGAACGAAATACATCGTTTACTAACAGCAAAATAATTGTGAACGAAATTGAAGTCGACTTACAAATATTTGCATCTATCAAAGAAAAGTTTGATCTAGTGTAAATCTTATTCAGTTTAGGTTAAGTTGCAAATCCTTTGCAGCAAATTTCCAAACAGCAAAGTTTAGTTGGTGGTGTTACACGAATTTGTCGGTTTATCACGGCTCTGCTTAATAATGTATGCAGCACCGCCACAATACAAACGCCTTTGATTTGTCTCCTCCTGTTTTGAAAGGAATAGAGGAAGCGTGTGAGCCGTCTTAAGTTAATTCAGAATTAAAATTTCTGATGACGTCATTTTGAAGTACAATGAAGGTTTAAGATTGTAAACATTTTTACTAAATGATGATTTCGCCAGTTCATGCTTCCATAATTTTAAACCAGAAATTGGGCTCATAAGCACCCCTGATTCGGTTACTGAACTTCTTGTGCTATTGAACCTTGAAATTTATTTGTTGGGTTGACAGATATTCTTCTACACAGTTTGGTAATGAAGATTTTAAGGTTCAGAATATTCCCTTAGTTGGAAACGAAAGAAATTAAACAAGACTATTTTAAATCATTCTGAAAGATCTAGAATAGTGTTTGCCTTGTCTTTTAATCAGACTCAGTCGTTCTGAAAAGTCTTTATTTCAATCCTTATTTTGAGTAAGACTGAGATTTTCCAACAAGAAGCTAAAGGTTTGTTTGTAAGTCGATAAAATCAAATGGGAGCATTTTTCTAAGTAGTAGTACTGCTGTTAATTCCATCTCTACCTCGAATGTCTTTGATATTCACAAAATTTCGATCTTTTTTAAAAAATTCTCCGCCAGTTCATCTACTGCTTCATACTTTTTAAGTATAACTTTTGTTTTTCTTTCTCATCATCTATCTCTTTCTTTCCTTTCTACAATTCCGAAAATTTGCAATCGCAACCCTTTAAATATATACTGCCAGGGGAGCGGGTTGTTCGAAAGAGATACCGCGGCCCCTGGCACACAGGCAACTGAGGGAATACGGGTGGGTTTTAGTCAGTAAAAGTCTGACACGCCCTCCTGCTCCAACCAGAGCGGCAGAAGTTATTTGATGATTTCCCACCCAAAAAAAAAAACCCTTTAAATATTCTCTAAACCTATTCTTCTCTCTCTCTCACTCCCTATATTACAGCCACCATGACCACCTAAATTTAAATAACTAGCTCGATAAATAACTTATTTCGTCTCTACTGTGTTCTGCCTGTCCTCATTATGTGAATTATGGATGAGTTGAGACACGGCTCGTAACGACATGCAGATTAAGCCCACAATATGGAGGCAGGGATGGGATGTAATGGATGTTGGAAAAGACGAGGAGGTAATGTTGTGTTAGATGGTGCGTGTAATTTGGATCGAACATGTGGAAAGAGTGGAGGTTTAGAATGTAGCGGCACTACAGAAAAATACTTCGCAAAAATATCTAAAAATACAAAAAAAGAAGTGGCGCCATCTACAATGCCACAGGCGGACTACGCAAGACGCACGTCATAGAAATCCTAGATCGCGCAGTTAAAGTTTACCGCGCGATTTGGATAGGTACAACATCCCGACATCACCGTCGGGTAGTTGCCCACCAGATACAACACCCGTCTGGTCGGAGGATCCTCCCTTTTCCATAGAGTATGAGTGGACTTTACACCCTGTTCTTCATACCTCTATAAGAAGATGGGTTTGGATATAAAGGCTGCTTAATGGATCCTGACACAACTTTTGCAGTCTAATAGTGGAATGCCTATAATACTAACCAAGTTATCGGCCCACTGCAGGACAAAGACCTATTCACATAGAGAAAAGATACGAGCATTGGAGCACCACGCATTCTCAAGACATATTCGTGATTCCAGACTTATAAGTCCAGGATAAGATATTGGAAATTTGTGTGCAGAAATAGTTTTGGCTTTCAAGGATAACCATACACATAAGTACATAGGTATTTGTGTGTATTCTTCCTATTCGTAAAGATTTAAATAGTTTCAAGAAATGTGTTCCTAAACTGAACCCCAAATCAAACAATAGGATTAAATTGTCGACAGTTTTGATCTTTTTTTAACCGACTTCAAAAAGAAGGAGTATATCATTTCGACATGTTTAAAAAAAAATATGTAAGTATGTTTGGGCATAACTCCGTTATAAGGAAAAGTTTTTATTCAGTGCACAATCTGTAACCATGAATGCAGAATATCATACATTTTCATTTCATTTCCATACATTTTCACCGCGTAGTTGCAGTTTTCTATAAAACAGCTGCTTTTTTTTTTGAAAACCGACAAAAAAAATTCTGCGCTGGGGGTCTAGAATGATATGCTGAATTCATGGTTACAGTTTGCACACTGAATTAAACTTTTCCTGTAAAAAGTAAAAATTAATGATAATTATTTTTTGTTCGAAAGGGGTTTATTCTGAAATGCTCCCATTTAAATTTAATAATTATAGATCTGATGATGAGTTTTGGAGACGGACAATGGAACTCTTCAAAAAATTACAGCAAATCAACTGCGATTGCTGCTATCGCATAAACATGCATAGTTTTGACCCCAAGGATGATGAAATTTCGAATTAGTGTGGGGTAGGTACCGACTATAACTAAAAAGTGAAAATAACTTTGATTTCTGAAGTCGGTGACTTTGGATATGTATTTAATTTTTTTGTCACCGACTTCCGCAATTAAAGTTATTTTTCACTTTGTGGTATTTTTCCGGAAGTCGAATGTTATTGTTTATTTTTTGAAAAAGCTTTTTTACTGACAGACAAACTTCACTTGAAAACAAAACATTATCCCCATCAATGTCCTTCCAAATTCAAAAACGATCTTCCACCTTCCACCCCCACAAAATGAAGCACCAACACGAAATTAAAGTGTTATATCACTTCCAAGTTACCTACTCCAACATACAACACAAGTTCACGGTGTCTCTGCATTAATTTATTCTACCCGAGATCCCAGCACAGTTTGAGTTCTGACTTTGAACAGATTTATATAATTATGTGGCTATGTATGTACAGAAATTGGATTTTGATAAATATTTGATCTTGAAGTTTGAAAGCGCTTCGTTACAATGTAAACATAACGTCACGCCTGGAACGCAGGAAGTGGAAGGCAGGCGTGTTTCGAACACCCACAATCCTTATTAATATTATAAATGCGAAAGTAACTCGGTCTGTCTGTCGCGCTTTCACGCCAAAACTACTGAACAGATTTAAATTAAATTTGGTACACAAATAGTCTAGAGCCTGAGGAAGGACATAGGCTACTTTTAAATGCGAAAAAAGGGTTGAAAGGGGGGGATGAAAAGTTGTATGGAAGTATCGTCATTTTTAGAGCTAGAAGCTTGAAACTTATTTTCTAGGCTGTTGATTCGATATAAATAAATATGACATTCAAAGTTTGTAAAAGTTTTACCCTCAAGGGTGTAAAATAACAATAGGGAATAGGGGATGAAAGTTTGTATGGAAATATGTAAGGTTTATGTGAATGTTTTATAAGTTTGCGACAAGAGACAAAGACCCATAGATACTATACCACGCGGACGAAGGTACGGGCACAGCTAGTAGTTTATATATTAAAGTCTCATAATTAACAGGAGGCGACCATATAATTCAGACTACGAAAAAAAAACTGTAGGCAAATCCCAATAACATTGCTCGACCTAAGAATCAAACTCTCAGCAGCATACTGTAGGTTTATGTCGTCGTACATAAGTAAAATGTACTGAAAGAAAAGTCACTTATACTGTGGTAAATACTTTTAATTATTAACACTATAAAAATATTATGATTTTTATACCAAGTCTGTCCTTTACAGCTCGACAGTCCAAAATATACTGCCTTAGTGAACGAACAGAATTCAATTTACTTGACAGCTCTGTGTCCACGTTACAAAGTGGGGCAAAGCGCACGAATTTTAAGTAAATAGGTGAACGTTAAACTTATTTATAATGGCAACGAGTTATTAAATTAAGCATTATTGCTTTATATTTGAATTAAGGTTATTTTTTTATGTATTTAATCATTATCGAATCAAATTACTGTTACTAGTCAAGTTGCGTACTAATAAAATCAAATTCACGATGCAATATCTTGATTTATTTTCTAATTGCTTACAGTATACACTAATAATGTATGTGTAGGAATTGGATTTTGGCAATTATTTCATGTTGGAGTTTGGACGGTTCCGTTATTAATATTTAAATAACTAGAAAACGTAGCCGTGGCTTAGGATTTGATCAAAGTGAGTGCATATTTATTTTACTTGTTATTTGTTAAAGTTTTGATTTTTGGAATTTATATCCGTAAGCACGGCTTGGCTTTCGCATTCTTGACAAACTATTTGGTAACTTAAAAGTCACATAAAACGTATGTGAGCGATTACTAATTTGCACAGAAATATGACACATTATGCTTTGCTACTTTGTATATGACCAAGAAATGAAGTTAACCTAACACTGTCCGGTAAGGACCAAGCCCGGGTCGACGGCGCGTTGTGTTCCACGCGCGCCTCAAAGAGATGTCAGCACCAAATGGTGGGGTCCGCAAGGGCCGATGCCTGCCAGGGGTGCGGGTTGTTCGAAAGAGATATCGCGGCCCCTGGCACACAGGCAACTGAGGGAACACGGGTGGGTTTTAGTCAGTAAAAGTCTGACACGCCCTCCCGCTCCACCCAGAGCGGGAGAAGTTATTTGATGATTTCCAACCCAAAAAAAAAAACCTAAAATGATCAAGAGATGATGAAAAATGATGTCATAATTTTTAACGAAGACAGAAGATTTTACTTACTTACACGCAAATTTTCTCTATGTTATCTATTTCTTCTCTACCTTATTGCAAAGGCTTCTACGCTTTTTCGCATACTATCCTATAGGTACCCCTTTTTATAACGAGAATTAATTAAGGCGAAAATAAAAGTCTTTACGCAAATCCTACTAATACCAGCAGATCTTGCAATATCCAAAATAGCTTTAGACATCTGTCTTTAATCCTCACAGTACCAAAAACTCAAAGAAACCATTCCCATCATACTAAAAATCACTTAAAAAAAGGAAATTCGCAGTTAATTACTCGAGAAACACAAAGCTTACGAGAATTTAAGCCAAAGAGAATACCAAATGGAACATAGTAGGAATAGAGATAACAAGAGTACTTATTCTGATTGTGCTGGGATTGTGACGTACAAATCTCAAGCTTCTTAGGATTTAGACAAAGAACTATCTACAAAGCCTTTGTTATAAATGGTTAAATAATTTATCTAGTGAATAAAATGGATTTATTTATTTATTTCCTTTAGATTTACAGCTAAACGAAACAGATGAAGAAATTGAAAATGTTGCTGAGAGCCAATCCGGAAAATAATTGGAGTTACCGATAAAGCTTGTAAGAGAATGTTGAAGTGGTAGTGGGCCGGCCATGACTGCTGACGAGTCCTGGAGTGGAGTTAGTGTAGGTACCTATTAGGTAAGTTAACCGTGAGATACTGCCCAACTGGATTTGCGGTCAAAAACTATAATAATAAGTAATTTAAAAACCAGCTTAATTCCCACATAGCCGGCGCATATTGCCTTTTGAAACTATCTTTATGACAGTGACGTTATCAGATAATATAATCTTGAAGTACTTTACATATTTATTCCTTTACTGTTTCATGACCATAACAAGGTTCCTGATTCAGAATGGGTGCGGAAGGCAGAGAACAGGGTGTGGAGATATTACTTTAATGTTTTGATATTCGTAACTGGAGATTTTTCTACGTTTTGCTATTTAACCGTTTGCTGGTGCTGGTACTAGACGTCTCTTTCGGATATTTCATAAGTCTTCACACATGCTTTTCTCATAGTTTTCGTGAGGTTAGGTGACCACCACACTAGTCGTAACTTGTTTCATTTTACCTACCAGTTCTTGCCCCCAACTGGGAATACCGCTTATCTTAAGCACGATCCCTAAACAACACAAAAGGCCCCATTTACCTTGTTTTCAAACTCGTTCACGTCATTAGTACCCAATTAAACAATTTAACTAGTAGCAAGCAACTTTACTCGGTTAAGGATGATATAAGAAATAATCTGCTCTTGTTAGAGGCATTAGTTTCAAGTTTCAAGTTCCAAATGTAGGGAGGCAAGAAGCGGCTTAGAGGCGCTTCGTGGTGTTAGCCTAGTTTTAACAATGGAGGTTCTATTGGTGTTTTGTTTTGTATGTTTAAACTGATTTACGTTGTGACTGTATTGTGTAAAAGGGATTTAATTTGTGATTTAATATTTTTTTGGGGAATATAGTGTGTTAAAAAGAACATTTCGTTTAACGGTCTCATTTATTTAGGCGTCTTAAAATGCTTCTAGGTACTTAACATTTAAGTTAATTCATCATGACGTAAATCGTGGTTCTCTAGATATTAGCGCTCGAACGGACTGACAGATAAAGCCATTTTGTTTTAAAATATTTACCGATATTGCACAATATTATGTAGCAACTATTTTTCACTACTCTTGAGAATGTTGCTTGGCGAAATATAAAAGCATTTCGTTTGAATATGAAACTGAAAGAACCTACATTCAAAACACTAAAACTTTACTATTTTATACTCCTTTTTATTTACTTCTAAATGGTAAGTACCTACTGCAGCGTACTCATAATCTTTTAGTTGCAGCTTGCAATGCCACTGGCGACATTAGGTATCTTAAAAGAACATTTTGCATGAAAATGCTGACTTTAAGAGGAAAACCGTCTCATAAAAGAAATTCGCGTGAGAACTTTTGTTGGCTTGTTTTTTTTTGTTGTAAATTTGATATAAGTTTTAATTCGCCTATACGCCATGAATATGCATTGTTTGTACAATCTCTGTATGAGAATAGACCTTTGCCCTACTTTGGGCAACCGTTTCTTATTTTTTTTTTGTGTTCCTTTTCTTTTTGCGTCATGTTTACCGCAAATAAACGTTTTTTCTTTCTTTTCTTTCTTTCTATATACAGTAAGTAAGGGTAAACACCGTTGTAACTTTAGTGGAATCCAGTCGCGAGCTGGAAATTACTGGTGGGCCTGGCTAAAAAGCACGCTGTCTCGCCAGGCATCGTGTCCGACAGAGGTAGTATCAGTGATGAGCAATTAAACGCTAGTGTACACGCACAAAGTTATAGAGTGAGATGTAGGATCATTTAAAGTAAAACAGGCGCGTGAAAAATTAAGAAAAGTCCTTCGGAGGATCGGGTTTTATGAAAAAACCGATGCATAACAATGACTAATAAAGTTTATTGAACTTTTCGATATTTGAGTTTTGTCGGTACCGTCTTGGTTTTGGAGATTTTACACTTCTTTTATTACATAAGCACGCCCAAAGTTAGGTTATTTTTGCAAGAAAAACTAATCTTTGTTTGCTCCTAACTTTTTAATGTCATTTCACTTTAGTATTCTGCTTCCGTACAGACAATATTAATTACCAGAAAAAAACTATACCATGTTTAATTTTTGATGTACATTGTCGAACAGTGGAGTAATACTCTCCCGAAGTTTATATGGAAAACATTTCAACTAGATTCACCTTAAACCATGGGTATTTACTTAAATACAAAATAAACGAGCGAGTTAAAAAAAAAGAATTACGCGTGAGAAATGAGCGACGCTTCGACGTGGTGTTACGAGCGCTTGCTAGCGAGACTAACAGCTGACTGACTGGAGTCGCGACACGTGCTTCGGAGTCGGGCCACGCGGCGTATTTCCCACGCCCCGCGCCCCCTCCCGTATTGAGACGCAAGTTTGTTGCCCTCGCGTGTAGGGTGAAATGTTCTTGTGGTAAAAAGCAGATTTTCTTTTATTTAATAGGTTCTTTTTTTCCATTGATTTGACGGCACGGTTGGCGCAGTGGTTCAGCGATGGACTGCTGCGCTGCGTGTCGCGGGTTCGATTCCCGCACGGAACAAATATTTGTATGATCTGCAAGTAGTTGTTCTGGGTCTGGCCGTTTGTGTATGTGAGTTTAAATGTTTGTAAACGCACCCACGATACAGGAGAAATTCCTAGTGTGGGGCAAGGTTTTAAAAAAAAAAAAAATGATGTTACGTTCTTTAAACGAAACCAAACCACTGGTTTTAAGGATAACGGTGTTTACCCTTACAGTCTTTAAAATTAAATTATTTATCATACTTCATTGGTTACTTAGACCACAGCACCCTTTATTGTGTCAATAGCAATATATTGTGATCAAAGAACTGTTTGCTGATAGTCGTTACTACCGTGGTCGATCCGTAGATTGTTGACGATTTTCTATACAATGATACACTTCTGTACGTTACAGTTGACAGTGAAAGTTAGGGGCCTGAAAATCAAATTCAAAAATATAAAACACTAAAATATATGAATTGAACTCTAATTGCCATACAGCTGTTAAACCCACGATGGTTTGTGTGGTATGATTAACAAATAAATGTAAAATGTTTATGTTTTTTATTAATAAAAGCAACAACAAAAAATTTTGCTCGTAAAATCGTGTCGAATTAATTTCAACTGCACCAGGCAAAGTTGGCGGACACTTCCAGGTTATTTAATAATAAAATAAATAAATTAAATTATTTATTTTCTCTTCCACAAATAAAATAAGCAAAAACTTAATACATATAATTAAAAGGAACTAAACCTGGACTCGGACATAACAATTTCTAGTTATTTAACATATAGGCAAAAATATTTTATTCGTGGGAGACTGGCGCCTAAACTAACTCGAAGCCTGTATTTTAGGACACAAGCACCCTAATTGTGTAACTCACGATTAATCATAATCTGTTTCGTTTTAAAACAGATGGCTAAATCATTGCTTCATATGTTGGAAAAATGTGTCTGCTCAACAACGTAAATAACGCAAAGAATATTGTTGAACTGTCAAAATGAAACCGATTATGATTAATCGCGCGTTACGCAATTAGTGTGCTGGACCCCACCATATTAGGAAGAGACAAAGTGAATTATGAGTAAGATCCTTTGTTCATGGTCCTTAGTCACCATTAAATAGATGCCTAGGTTACAAATTCCTTAGATGAACGTATTAAAATTACATACCAGCTGCCTCGTAGGTAACCCAGTAAGTGCTTCAAACAAAATGTTTCAGGAGATCACAAAAACAGATAGGCAGCCGAAACTACCTAATACATATTCTAAACTATCAGTATTTCAACCATAGTTTCCGATATCCCTTCCATTCCGCTTAAAATTCCGTCGACTTGTTTCAATGTAGGTGAAACAGGTGTGTAGAATAGCCCCCATAACGACAGTCTGTTTCCTTACAATCACATTGAATTTGCTTATGGTTTCGGGTAGGAACGCTAAGTGGTATTTCCCTTTTTATATGATTACTAATTTTGTGAGAAGCTCCAAAGTTTTTTTTTTTAAGTGTAAACTTCTTTAGGCGCGTTGAGCACTTTTTGGGTGAACAAAAATCATGGAACTCGCGTCATCGACACCGAACGCTTTCCATGAGCTATATGAATACTGTGTATATATATGTACTTTCTTTAATTAAGAAATAGTATTTTTTTATCGCTTTCTCTTACCCTTTGTATTTTTATCGTAAAAATCTGTGCTGTTACCTTTAATGGCTGAAGTCGATCGCTCGTTTATTATTTTTTACCGAGAGCAATCAGGACCCAAGGACCCAATGTGAAATCCTGTATTGACGATTAAAAAAATATACACGTAATTGTTCAAGTTTTCACTTCTGTCAGCACTCCCGGAGTGACCCTGTTTTTTTTTAATTTTATATGTATCTAATTTACTTACACGGGCTCTACCATCTTGTGCATGTTTCTTGAGCAAGAAAATTGTTGATAGCTAGTCGCTTCCTCGTCGACGATGAGACAGGTGTCTAAGGTATAATTTAATAAAATCCGATGACAGCTCATTTCACTTGTTTGTATTTAGGTCAACCAGCTACCGAAATGTTACAGCAGTTGTTTTTTTAAACTATGTTATCGTTACCACTTGTTTACTTATTTCCCATGCTTCTGTCAATATTCAATATAGCCTAAGGTTTTCATTAACTATGGAACCCAAAAGAACAAAGTAACAAGAACATTACCAATATGACGCAATATTAAGTTGGTTAATAAGTTAATAACGCTATTTTTGTGGTTGTAATGAACACGTTGCGAAGTTGCATTAGCGAATTAAATGTAAGTACATAATATGTGGTGAAACAAAGTATGATTCTCTGAATTTAACGCTGTTATTGAAAAATAATGTTGGTTATAGTACTTATTTTCGGGTTTATGGTAATAAAATAAATAAACTAAAACCCAACCCTGTTCCCTCAGTTGCCTGTGTGCCAGGGGCCGCGGTATCTCTTTTGAACAACCCGCACCCCTGGCAGGTATCGGTCCCACCAGTTTGTGCTGGCATCTTTTTGAGGCGCGCGCGGAACACAACGCGCCGTCAACCCGGGCTTGGTCCTTACCGGATAGCGAGTTACCCATTACTCGCCGTTCGTAAGCCCGCGTCTACGGTGGCCGGGAATCACCCTTTGCTCGCCATGCATTTGTAGTTGCTAGCTCTACTCGCTTCTCGTTAGGTTATGGCCGGCAGTGTCTCAAAAACGAAGAGTATTCATTCATCTGAATTAAAACTCACGTCCAAATTCGTACGTCATAGAACTAAACGACAAACAAAACAACGGGAGAATAATTTGAACGCGAATATTAAAAAATAAAGCAACGAACAATGGTGTTTTGTTTTCATAAAAAACAATCTAAAAAGTTTACTTCTGATGACCATTGTGCGTCCACACAAAAGATCTGCATGTGATGTGCATATGAGATTCACTACTGTTAGGGTCGAGTTACATGACGCAATATAATGATATAAACAGTGAGTGACTTTTGTTTTTATGTTAGTAGTAAACAGCCTGAATAGCCGGTCAATATATTTGGCCGGTGGATGAGACTAGCCAAGGAAAGAAACGATGGATGGACTGTATGAAAGATGTTATGGTTAGAAAGGGGATGATTGGGTACTGAGATGACAGAAGTACGAGAAAAATAGCTAGACCTGAGGGGCAATTCTCGTAATTTTAAGAACGTTCACAGTCTGATCTCAGTGTCAAGCTCGAGCTAATAAAGCGTATGTAATAAACCTGTAAGGATGTCATGAAGAATATTACGCTGTTTATTATGTTATCTATCAAAAATACCTCGATTTTTCATACATTTTTGGCATTTGCTTGTCGCTGAGATGAGACTGCGAGTAGATTTTGAACGTTTTTAATAATAAATTGGGAAGAGATTGACGATGATAAAAGTAAACGAGGATCGAATTACGATGATAATTAACCAAGCCGACGACCTACCTAATCTTAAGTTGTGTTATGGTTATCATAGCTTACAGACAGACTATTCCTCCGTCAGGGTTGCCAATATTAGTTAGAAAGAAAAATGGATTTATTTGTCACAGAAACACGTGCATGTAAAAAAAATGGTACATAACATTTAAAAAAAACATGATAACAACACATATATTTATACATAGGCATATAGAACACAATTAGTCGGCAGCTGCACGCCGTGATTGTGACAATAAGGCGTCCACTCAGCGTGATGCTGTGCTATGGGACCCATAGCACAGCGCTAATTTTCAGTGGTCACCTGAAAACGACGTACGAAAATCAAGCCCGGATTATTAAAAAATTGACAAAACAATTAGGTAACAAAGGAAAATAATTATAATAAAGAGTACATAAAATTTTATATTCCCTACAACAAATGTTATAAAAATGCTAAAGAATAAAACAATGAAATGCATTACTACCCAAAAATATAATAAGTTCCTACACAAAAATGTACCTACTGTAACTGTAATTTCACTGGCACACATAAAATCGCTTCAAAACAGAACCCAGTAATAATGCTAGTCAGCAAAAATAAAGTGCATTAAAAGAGCAAACGTATGTCTGGCAAGCACTATGTGACTGTCAGTACCATTGCCATTCACTTGAAAGATAAATCATTCTATAACTGACGGGATATGAACAGTTTCTTCTAAGGGAAAGCTTTTAAACACAGTGTAATCTACTGCATAAAATGTCTACTATAAACACAACATAAACATAATCTTGGCAAAGTCATGAGAAAAACATACGTGAAATAATTTAGAAAGGTAAAATGACGTGTAAAATTACCTTCTTCATTAATACTTCTTGCAAATTAATTTAATTACCCATCCTTAAAATTTATTGCTCAACGGGCGCAAGTTTTATTATATAAGTCATTAGACTTTATGAATACCACGTCAAATTCCAAGCCAGTGTGCATCGCAGGGAAATATTGCTTTTTCTTTTCAGACGAGCTAATAAAGCGTATATAATAAACCTCTAAGGATGTTATGAAGAATATTACGCTGTTTATGTTTATGTTTAGCTCGCTACAAATTTTTAGAAAACCAAAACAAAAATACTGTTTTAAATAGGATATTTTTTGCAAACTGTAAGTCGTAATTTTAATTTATTTTTCGAAAATATAATGTAGGTACATTACTTTCTTGTAAGACAGCGTATTAAAATAAAGCTTCACCATTGCAGTAATCAACACAAAAACATCTACAGAGCGACATCTACAGCCCAGCTTCTTGGTAAATGACCTAAAATGTTAACTCTTAAAAATTAAAATTCTTTCAGAACCAGGTAGCAACTACGTGGCCCTGTGCAATTACAAAAAATATAGTTTCTGAGACGCATAATTTAATAACCTTTGCTACATGAACTGTGTGAAACGTCACTCTCTGTTCTTCTGGGAATACGGGCGTGTTGCACAAAACATAATGACAACCAGGTTTGTGAGCGGACGCCTTAAGAGGGGACGGAGCCTGCGAGGAATTTGAAAAATAGGTATTTGAAGAAACTATTGCCGTCGCGCTGTCAGTAAGTCGGCCCCCGTAGTGTGTGATAGGGACAGCTGCAGCTCAGACCGAAATTATCACAATTTTTTTGACGAGATCGCCGTTTCGTCTTCCCTTTTTTTCTCCTCGAAAACTGAGCCCATTCAATTATTTATTACATTAACATTTTAAGTAAGACTATGTTTAGGTTCCTATATTTTTTTTAAATGTTATAATCTTTTCTAATTTGTCTGGTAGTCCTGCAATCACGGTGGTAAAAATAGGGCATTTTTTGTATTTTTTAGAGGGTCATATTTTCTTTACTAATTAGTTGCTGAAAAAAAGAAAATGACAGGGACGTGTTTACAGCAGACCTTGATTTAATGAAATAAAAAATTTTCCTCTAGAGGCATTAGTACGCTATGGATTTTGGTGCGGTTTTTAATTTTTAATGCAGCTAACCGGATCTAGTTTTCAAATCCAGCCTGCCATTAAGAATATTCAATAAGAAAAACCCTTTATCTTTTTCCGTCCAATCAAACCCCTGAGTTTACCCTACGCTGAGCTGAGCATTATTATTAATCATTTCAATTCAGAATTCATTATTACATTCCATAACTTGTTAGTAAAAAATACTTAAAACTACGTTACTATAATTAATTATTTTACAAATTGAGCTATTAAATTTAACATTATAAAAAATTGAGCTACTTAACATTATAGAGAGCACCACCCGAGCCGTAAACTGTATTCCAGTGCCTCACAACCAGGCAATCAACCCTGTCCAATATGGTATTCAGAAGGCTGTTGGCGCATTACATCATTTCCAGCAAAAGCCTGTTTAGCACTGATTGGTATCTAAGACATGAAAATCATTATGTGACTGTGTTGATAGCAACCTATGTACTTGCAACATTCTTATTGCTGGGACGCAGGTCTCTCCACTGTGAGAACGACTGGGCCATAATCCACTAAGTAGGTTGGTGATGTCCCATTAACATACGACGACGACAACTAGTCTTGTGCCTGCTCGGTCATTTTTTAGATCGCTCCGTACTAGTTCATTTAGGTCAGTGAACTAGTTCATTCTATTAGTTTTATTAGCTCTATTCGCTCTTCGCTCTCAGTCAGTACTTCCATAGATCACAGAGCAAAACAGTATCATAGGCACTAACAAAAAGCATTTAGTAAACATCTATAGTAATCTATCTCTGTGTCTGTTTATTACCACAGAGTATACAGCAGAAGTCAGGTCTCGGGTAGCAACTCGTTCTCGTTCACAAAAATCGAATGAAAATTGAAATCGTATCAGTAAAATCTGTCGCTGTCATTCTTGTTCTCGTTCGGACATACCATAAGGCTCTTTTTAAATGTACGAGGAGCTATTAGAACCAATAGACCGATTACAAGTCAGCATTCGGAAATGTTTCTTTTAGTACAGTGCTAAGAAACGGTTCCTATTCGTTCATCGTTCACGAACTACACAAGACTAACGACAACGATAACTCCTTCTTTTTGTTCTAGGACATGCCCGTTTAGCTGGTTACTCGTACCATCACCATTTTTCACCACCAGAACTCTGCATTATTGTAAATTAATGCAAGTACCCTTCCACCAGGATACTCTTACTATACAAGCATCCCAGAATCTACATCTACTATTGGACTAACACAATACATATCATTCATTATTCCACCAAAATGAGCGAGTTTTACATAATGTTCAACAACAAAAAAGATGTCTGTTGTGTATTGATCTGCTGTTTCCGAGTACCACGTAGACAAATCTTGGCGCATTATTGCCATAATAACCACGAAAGGCTGTTGCATTTGGGGAACAGTAATGTGAACCTACATAAATATTTACATTTATATAACACCATAGTTACCCAAAATTTTATTATTCCGAACATTAATGTTTCTCTGAACCATCTTGATTTCTGTTATACTAAGTTTAGGTGCATATTCGAAAAGTACTTTCCACTAAACATTTACTCTAAGAGTACAGGCATTCTTCTCCTAAATGAATGCAGAAGTCATCATCATCATCATTTCAGCCGAAACATGTCCACTGCTGGACATAGGCCTCCCCCAAGCTCCGCCACTTAGACCGGTTCTGTGCTTTCCGCATCCAGCGGACTCCTGCGGCCCTCACAAGGTCATCGGTCCACCTTGTGAGAAGCCTTCCAACTTCACGTCTTCCGGTGCGCGGTCTCCACTCCAGAACTTTTCGACCCCATCGGCCATCTGTACTGCGTGCAATGTGCCCTGCCCACTGCCACTTAAGTTTGGCAATTCTTCGGGCTATGTCGATTACCTTGGTTCTCCTGCGGATCTCTTAATTCCTGATACGATCACGCAGGGAAACTCCAAGCATAGCCCTCTCCATTGCCCTTTGGGTGACTTTAAGCCTTCTTATGAAGCCCATTGTGAGCGACCACGTTTCAGTTCCATATGTCATTACTGGCAACATACACTGGTCGAAGACTTTTGTCTTGAGACACTGCGGTATGTGGGACGAGAAGATATTGCGAAGCTTCCCGAACGCTGCCCAACCGAGTCGGATTCGACGATTGACCTCTTTCTCGAAGTTGGACCTACCTAACTGGACAGTTTGTCCTAGGTAAACGTATTCGTCCACAACTTCGAGTGCAGCCCCTCCGACCGTCATGAGAGTGGGTGTTACACGGGCATTAAACATGACCTTTGTTTTGTCCATGTTCATTTTAAGACCCACTCTTCCGGAAGCTCTACTGAGGTCATCGAGCATTGTACTGAGGTCCCCTATGGTCTCAGCCATGACAACTATATCATCGGCAAAACGAAGGTGAGTGATGTACTCGCCATTGATGTTGATACCAGCCCCTTTTCAGTCCAGAACCTTGAAGACATCCTCCAGTGCAGCAGTGAAGAGTTTCGGAGAGATAACATCTCCCTGTCTAACACCTCGCTGCAGAAGGATAGGTTTCGAGGTCTGGTCCTGGAGTCGGACTGACATAGTGGCGTTTTAGTACAGACACTTCAACACCTCGATGTACCGATAGTCGATCTAGTCGATAATAGTCGTTGGGGGGACTGCAGTACAGCCCATGTCTCGATCGAATCGAAGGCTTTTTCACAGTCCACAAACGCTAAACATAGAGGCAGGTTATACTCTTCGGTCTTCTGTATAACCTGCCGTAGCGTATGTATGTGGTCTACTGTGCTAAAGCCTTTACGGAACCCGGCCTGTTCGGGAGGCTGGAAGTCGTCAAACTTGCGCGCTTGACGGTTCGTGATGACTCTGGAAAACAGCTTGTAGACATGGCTCAGAAATGAGATGGGCCTATAAATCTTAAGAAGGGCATTGTCACCCTAATTAAAGAAAAGTACCACCACACCTCTGTTCCAATGCCTGTGGCGTTATGCCCTCGAGTATGACGGAATCAAACAGCTTCTGGAGGGCCTTAAGAACAGGTTTTCCACTGGCCTTTAGGAGCTCAGCCGTTATTCCGTCATCACCCGGCGCCTTGTTGTTTTTGAGCTGCTTCAGAGCTATCCTAATCTCGTACAAGCTGATGTCCGGGATATCTTCAGTATAGTGTCGGGTCAATCTAGCTCTCGGGTCGTTAGCCAGATTCGTAACGGGGTTTCTTGTTGACATGTATAACTGTCCATATAGACAAAATTAGGTACTCGAAAACCAATCACCACTGTATTGACCACCACCAACTAAAACATAAATCTTCCTATACTAGAGTGAGTTCGCGTCGAATAAAACAAACTCAAACAAGTAATTAAACTCTAGCCACAGAACATTAATTATTTGTTTGGCTGACAAACCGTGCTGGATTGTTGCGGTGTACCACGGTGAGGGCTGAGACTGTTTTGGCAACGGAAGTTGGTAGGTTCGAGTTTCATTCGAGCTTGTTAATCGAAAACGTTAGTAAAATATAATGGGGTTAAATTTTTAAATGATTACAATGGGTGGTGTTAATGATAAAGAGGGTGAAAACGATATTATGTAACTACAGTAAGATGATTGAAAATGGGGAGGTATATAAAACTATCTGAAAAAGGAACGGTTCTCCCGTTCCTTACGAAGACACTAATGATTGTTTTTGAATTCTAAAAGAAGTAGAGCTTTATTTTCTTTTTATAATATACTTGTTAGTACCTACATGTTCTTGTTTTAAGACCAGTAGTTCTTAGTAAATATCTATACAAATTAATCTCTCTAAGGGACAAATAAAATAAAAATAAAAAGTAGAGCACGAACTCAACTCTTTCATATGAAAGACTCGAGTTCGTACGGAAAAGGACTAGGTCCTACTAATTCTGACGTTAAAACTCCTTGATGCGATCTAGTTTGAAAAGTTACACTTGAGATAGGTACCTACACAGGCAACTGAGGGAACACGGGTGGGTTTTAGTCAGTAAAAGTCTGACACGCCCTCCTGCTCCACCCAGAGCGGGAGAAGTTATTTGATAATTTCCCATCCTCAAAAAAAAAAAAAAAAAGATAGGTACCTACCTATCTAGATGATAATATAGTTTGAACTTGTAAGTATCGTCACTTGAAAAATTATAACCATATGGATTTTAATTCCTTACTTCCTTAAACTTTTAACTAATTACAAATATCGGAAGCATGTCACTGTAAAGTCTCACTCAATAACTTCGAGTTATGGAAACTAATGGTACGAGCTCGAACAATTTCAAGCACCTAATTTATATTATCGATGTTTGTAAGTTGTCGCGGTCCAAGGAAAGTGTTTGGTAGATATGTACACAACAATCAGTTTGTTTGAATAATCATTTAGTAGGGAATTATATTGTTTTTGGTTATCGGTAAAATAAGGGGAGATTGTGTTTGGCTCTGTAATAGGCTAAAATTTTCTTCTATTTTATTGTTTTGTTTTTCTAATGGAAATTCCATAATTATGGAAGATTATTTCATCCTACGGCCCCGGTTACACGGTGATGATCTGTACGATATTTTATACATTAAGTTCCGTATTACAGAAGCTAACCGAAGTATCTATCTCTGTTTAAAAATAGTTTTGAGTTTGGTTTTAATTTTAGAACGATTTTCAAGCATAGATTCGTTGAGCTTAGTTCTGCTGAGTTTGGCTTTATATTAGATCGTTACTCAGTTCGTGAATCGAACCCACACGACTTTCACTTCTCCACACGCATATATTATAGCAGAGATAAAATAGGTTACATACTACTTCTGTATTGTTTTGGTTAACTTAAACCTAGATTGTAATTGTATTTTAATTTAATTTTATTTATTTTTCTATTTGTGAGCTCTTCATCATCATTGAAGCACGCAATTAAAGCTAGGCTTCACAAATGTGTCTGCCAGGAAGGAACGCAGACACCTGAGCCTGAAGCCTATTTATTTATGGATATAGTTATTAAAAAAATACATTTGTAAACCTCTTTTTCTCTCCATAATGTATTAGGATTTTGAAAAAAACAAAAATTGTTGGATCTGTAATGACAGTGTATGCTCAAGACGTGTGGTCGAGACCATGCTTGAACATAGATTTTCATGTAAATTTTTGTTCTCTTCAAGTTTATTGCGTTTACGAGTTTATTATTTATTGCTGTGTAATTGTAGTAGGTATTACCATAAAAATGGATATATTTAGAGAAGTAAATTATTACAAAATGATTCAAAGAATTTAGAGTTCTACTGGCAGAGTTTTTCCAATGGATTGATATACTTATGTTGTCCTACCTTTTTACTAAAATAGGAATAGACCTGATATTATTTTAATAATTATCAAAATAATAAACAAAAAAATTTTTTTTTTCATAATTGTCAAATAAATCATATCATAGATTTTTTCTATTCCCTTTTGCGCCACATTACTGTTACCAAAGGTCCTATACAAGTGTCAACCGCTTTCAAAACGTTTTGTATTTCTACGAGTTTCAACAGGATGCGCTTTTCGGTAGCTTATGTCAAAACAATACTTTTTTGCCATTTCCATCGTCGTTATTGTTGATAGAATGTTAATATTTGTCGTGGTACTCAGAATTTCAGTTAGAGGCGTCCTTGCTTCTGTCGAGTTTGTTGCATTACCTTTGTTTTGCACTAACTTTACTTTCGACATATTGTATTCTCTTCTCATTACAATGGTTTCTGAGCAACCTAAGCACACATTATACCAAAACACCCATGATAATACTTAACCAAGAAGAAACTTTCATTAAAACATGTACAAACTGAACTTAAGTCTCTCTTAGTCCCGCGAGGTTGCAACACACGAACCGTAAAATTGGATAGCCCCGTCCTGTTTAAATCGATGACCCAATTTACAACGTTGGAAAGATACGGTTTCTTTGTAAACATTTCACATGGAGTGGGTTTCAGTCAAGTTTGGAATTTAATTTGAATGGCACAGTGATACCTAACGTGTGTGTTGTGTCTTTGGGATTTAAGGGGAACCTAGTCGCGGGCTCGAACTCACTGGTGAGCCTGGCTAAAAATCACGCGGTCTCACCAAGCTTCCTGTCCAACAGATAGTATCAGTGGAGAGCAGTTAGACGCTAGTCTACACGCACAACGTTATTGAATGAAAAGCAAGATCATTTATAGTAAAAAAAATCTCGAAAAAATTAAGAAAGAGTCCTTTGGAAGATCGGGTTTTATGAAAAAGCCAATGCATAAATCAATGACCAATAAAGTTTATTGAAGTTTCCGATAATTGAGCTTTGTCGGTACCGACTTGGTTTTGCAGATTTTATACTTCTTTTATTACTTTAAACACGCCCAAAGTTAAGTAAAATTAGCAAGAAAAACTAATATTTGTTTGCTCCTAAGTTTTTAATGGGTTTTTATTTTAGTATTCTGTTTCTGCACAGATAATATTAATATTTATTTATATTTTTAAATGTTTTTTATAAGGTTATTTTATAAAATATTTAAAAATGTATTGGATTATGTAGTTAGATTTAATAAACGAAATAATAAGATAAAGCGATATCATATTTTACTTTGGATATGCCATGTCAGACAGTGGAGTAAAACACTCCCAAAGTTTGTAGACAAAAAATGTGGACTAGGTTCACCTTAAGAAGACGAAAGCCTCAGGATTGAGCCATTTTAAAAACTTGCAGATGCTGGAATATTATCTGAAACTCAGACGTAGGTAATGCTCGTTTCTTGATTGCATAATCTGTTAAAATGCAAACAATAATTTTAATATAGGAACCTGTCCACTTATTAAGTACTTGACACGGAAATCTGCTGGATTGAAACGGCTCAAACGGTTTGAAATAATAAATAAAACGTTGTAGGTCTTCCACTTACCACAACCTGCAACATCCAGCAGTAGACGTCTTTCGGCTACATCGATGATTGTATGAGATATGTTTTAGGGTTCTGTGAAAAACGCAACCATATAGGATCACGTTGTTGTCCGTCCGTCCGTCTGTCTGTCTGTCTGTCTGTCAAGACCCTGTATCTAGGGAACGCGTCGAGGTATCGAGTTGAAATTAAAACGATATACTCAAGTCTACAGTTTCTTGAAGCTGTGAAAAATTATAACTTCAAAGTTAACGTAAAAAAAAAGATACGGCCGTTTATGCCGCAAAAAACGTATATTTCGACACTCTCAAGGGAATCAAAATTTATAGGGTGTTTTAGTAATACCGTCTTATGCTACAAGTGTAGGGAAAAATCTGAAAACTATACAGTTGTAATTAAATCATTAAAAAAACAGGGCCTTTATGCAAGGAAAGGCGGTACAATTTTTTTATAATAATATGTACCTACAAATTTTTACGTAACCCTCAGTGGGCGAATCAGATTCGCACTTGTCCGATTTTCTTGTGCTTCTGTAAACAGGCGTGATGCGAAACTCGTAGAACAATTTCTACGAAAACTTCATGGAAATTGCTACAAGTGTCGCGTGGCGCCTGTTTGAAGAAGCCTTAAATCACTGGCGACAGTCACCTACACCATTTGGACAAAATAATGCAAATGAACCAATGGATTTGTCTTTCACCTTTGACAATCACCAAAATATAGGGTAAGAACAGGATAGTTGCCCAGGGGTATAGTTGCCCCGATTGTATTTACTCTATGTTTTGCGGATGAATTGCATGCTATTTTATTAAACTATCAAAATACTCTCCAAATACCACTAAGTTGACCGTGTCGCATGTCTCTGTGCAATTGCATGGGAAGGCAAAATGCGATCAAAGTTTTTGCGTGATAGATGTAGTGTTTCTCGGCGGTGCATCTATCCTAAACGTAATTTATATGGATTAGGCAAGTATCCCCTATGTGGGATTAATGTCTCAAAATATAGAAGTCAACAAAAAACGCTAATACTCAGGAAATATTAAAGATAATGTTTTTAACTTTTCATAAATTTGTAGATACGACACCAAAGCCTCGGCCAGTTTTACAAATAAAGTATTTTGCTTTTTGTACTTTGAGATAAAAAGTGATTTCAAAAAATCAAAATCAAAATCAAAAGTCATTTATTCAAACTAGGCTGAGAGTCAGCTCTTTTTGAACGTCAAAATAAAATTACATAAGACAGTCCCCCCAAAAACGCCCGCCCTTCACCACTTCCTAGTGCTTTAGCTGGGAAGAAGAAGTAGCGGAACAAACTCCCCAGCAGCACAGCTGTCTGTTAAGTTAGAAGAACTTGATTCTATACAATAATAGGTAATAAAAATTACGAAACACAAAAAAAAAAACATAAAATTTGCCATACAATACATGGCAACTATCCGGCCCTTAGCCTAAAGTATTAGAATAATCAGTTCATTATTATAATGGTTTGTTCCTACTCGGTCAAGTTTAAACAAAACAAACACTTCTTTAACCTTTCTTAAAAAGTTGCGCACCAATATTTCGGTTCACTGCACACTCAAAGTAAATCGTTGTTTGAAGCGATTTTATACGAAAACTTTTACGTTAAAAGTTTCCAATGTTTTGTTAGTTTAATAGACATTAGTTTGCTGCTTCAGTACCTATTATTTCCAATTGCTAAATTCACTTTCTTTAGGGTAGTTTATGCTTCATTGGGTTAATTTTCTAGGTTGAAAATGGTATTATCATTTCTTGTTGTAGTTATTTATTAGTTATCGTGAGAGGTTTACTGATTAGTGGTAGGACTTTTCTACATACCTTAGTGGATTTTTTATTAATATTTATGTATCAAAGTTCAAAAGAAAACCCGACCTCTCCGAGGCAGGACGCTGTAAATTTCGAGCTTATCTCACTCGCTCTTTTAACCTAAATTCTCCATAAAGGCCCCTGAACAAAGCAAAGCATCCTTAAGAGTCTAGGGGCTACTAATACTTTATAGATTACCCTGTGGTCTGTCATAATTGTGAAGTAACGAGAAGAGAGCAATAGATTTCATTTAAATTGATAATAACTGAGCTCCTCATCAATTTGTAATCAGAATAAGAATGTCGAAGACCGTAAAAGTTATTTAAAAATAAATAATAGTTTTTAAAACTAAAAAACACGCTTTTAAAACCAAACTAAAAAAGGAGAAAATAATTCAATTCAATTAAAAAGCGTGGGGTGCTTTTTGAGGTATTTTTATAATCAATTAATGTCAAGCACCCCACGCTTTTTAATTGAATTAAATTATTTTCTCCTTTTTTAGTTTGGTTTTTAAAGCGTGTTTTTTTAGTTTTTTAAACTATTATTTATTTTCTATTTTTTAGTTCTGTTAACTAAAAAAACGTGTTTTTTTTGTCAATTTTTTTTTTAATTATTGAAATGTCATCGGTCCTCGACAAGTTTACAAAGTTTCAATGAAATCTGAGCGTTTAAAGAGGGTCAAAATCGCGCTCAAAGGAGTCGGTTACATACAAACAAACCAACAAACATACAAGTGAAGCTAATATAAAGCGTGTAAAAACGAAAACCTGTGTAAGGGGTGGTTTTTAAAAACAAAACGTGACAATCTTTATTAATTAGCTAGTGAGGCAAATATTGCCCAGTTTCAAGTTACCTACCCTAACCAAAGGAATAATACATGTTTTTATGAATTGTATACCCCTCCCCCCTTAAGTCCTGCAGGGGTGTAATTTCGGAAAATCATTTGGTAGGTAGATATGTCTCTATAATTTGACTCAAGTATATTAACCCAAGTAATAAAATTATAGACATCCATTTTTTTCAAAAAATCGTTTGGAATAGGTAGATACCTCTGTAGTGTGTTCTTTGAGTCAAAACTAAAGATTATATGTACCTAGGTATCTCTTGAAATATTTCGTTTATGAATATATACCTACACCTTATATCTATAGCTATTATACAGCAAAATTTAAAACAAAACCCATCCCACATACCTAGGTATGTTCTCACAGCCATTAGGTAGGTACCTACATAAGTATGCTGTATATAGATGAAGTAACACCCAATTTATATAGTGTTGTTACCGTTGACAACTCCAACCCTGAAAATGAAGTGAGACTAGGTACAAGAAGTTAGAAGGAAGAAAGCGCCGCCTTTGAATTTGAAACGTAAAAAAAGAACGAAAGAGTTTGGATGGTACTTCTTTACATCCTGACGGAAGAAATGGATTTGGTGCCGATTACTCCACTAGACTGACATGTTCTGAGACCGAAGGGGTGGATTACGATCTAATAGGGACATAGACATACCAGCACTTGCTACATCAGTAAACCTTACCAACCATTGTTGTCTTTTGGGTTTCTCAGGGTTTCAGGTAAACCTTTTGGGTCCCAATGAAGCACTTGCCAACAAAGGTCGGTTTTGCATCTGCATAGAACTTCTATGGTATATAAATAATTATATCTAGTCCTGACATTCTTAGTCTCTGGGATGCAAACATGGACATCCAACAATGCGGAAATATCTCTGTGGTCGCGCCTATTGCGTAGCAAAATATGCAAGTGTGAACCTCACCGACAGGAGACGTAGCACGCCAAACAATCATAAAGGCTTAAGAGCGGCACGGTGTGGAGCCATCTTATTGTCTTTGCCACTTGACGGTCTGACACTTTTTTTTTGGGAGGGAAATTATCAAATAACTTCTCCCGCTTTGGGTGAAGCAGGAGGGCAGACTTTTACTGACTAAAACTCACCCGTGTTCCCCCAGTTGCCTGTGTGCCTGGGGCCGCGGTATCTCTTTCGAACAACCCGCATCCCTGGCAGGCATCGGCCCTTGCGGAACCCTCCAGTTGGTGCTGACATCTCTTACAATGCGTCGTCGACCCGGGCTTAGTCCTTAACGAACAGCGAGCTAGCCATAACTCGCCATCCGCAAACCCGCGGCGACTAAGGCTGTAAAGGCGCATATACTGCTACTCCCTCAAGTGCGCCGCCTCCCTCTTCGCGAGCATTACTGCTTCGCAGAAGGAGGTGACTGCTACCCATGCACCCTTGAACTAGGGCCGGACGCGAGAGATCGCCGCCACGAGGATACGGCGGTGCTCCGCCCAAGCCGGGCAGACCTCCACTGTATGCTCCACCGTGTCCTCAGGGCGATCTTCGCAGTGATAACACCTGGGCGTTTCCTCCCGCCTTACCTGAAATAGGAACCTTCCGAAACAACCGTGTCCAGTGAGGACCGGCGTCAGGCGGAAGGTGAGGACGCCATGCCACCTCTCAAGCCACTCCTCAAAGAGGGAACTTACCGCCGCTATTGTGGCGTGCCCAAAATGAATTATGGTCATATTTGGACTACTTAGCGACCACTAGTTTCTTTAAATAAATCATGCTATCAAAATAAACAAATGGAATTAATAAGAAAATAAAATAAAATTAGTTTTTGAATCACTTTTATTGAGATGAAATTCTTATACATTTGCTTACTAACCTCAGTTACTATTTATTTTAATTTTTACATAAACTATTAAGTATATTAATTGAAATATTTAAATATAATACTTACTAAGTAAGAAACTTTAATAAAAAAAATTAACAGCATCGTATGATAGGTTTAGGCACAAATCAGTCTTAAAGTTTACCTTAATTTTCTAGATTACAAATTTGCAGTCAAATCTGAATAGAACACTGCAGGGAAATAGCTTATTTACAAGCACAGCTGCTGGCAAATCTTGTCTGCCTTTCCAGTCTGCTAGGGTATACACTGCGTAATTATTTTGTTCCTGATGGAACAAGAGATGGTGGAGACGCGAGGGGGGAGATCCTTACCTAAAGCTCTTTTGTTGTTTATAATTTTCATATCTAAGCCACCAACAGCGGTACAGTGTTACAGAGTATGTGTATTTATGGTGTGGCTAATAATAGGTTTCCATGTATATCTGAGACAAGTATAAAACATGCGAATGGACTACTAATAAATATTTGAATTCATAAGGTGCAACTTTAGGTATATTACATATATAGTAATGTTTAATTTTTTTAAGAAAAAACGTTTCATTATTTAGAAAAAAAATCGAAGTTAAATAAACAGATTGGTTGCTTGTCATTTACTCTTCTGAAAGATATTCGACATTCTCAGGGCAGTTTGTCGATGTAAACGCGCTCTTTCAAACTAGAAAGAACGAACCCTCTTGATGAAGATAGTCAGAAGTTTCCTTTTCGTTACCTGCTAGAACTAATATCCAGTAAAATATTGCTACGGGCTCATGTGTCTTTCGATTGCGGATTAATCGACTTCGGTTCTGTTTTAAGATATGACTCTTTTTGAAGCTGATGCAGCATACTATATTTTAGCACGACATATTTTTGGTGGTTCTTTGTCATATTTTTGTGCTGCCACTTGTGTATTTCTTCCGCAAATAATTACATAATATTTGTATTAGCCGTCATCTTGATGACAGATATAAATGAATGAATCATGAAATCAGATACTTTTACCGAACAAATACAAATATATTTATGCTTGTGACTGTACCTACAGATCACTTGAATTTTCTTGGAGGAAATCAGGCATCGTCATTGTGTCACATTTGCCTGCGAAATGCTTATCGTTCCTTAGTGTATTCTGTCTAATGAGTGATTCATTTATAAGCAATTTGCGCTTAGTTAACAATCGTGGACAACCAGACTTATAATCAGTATAGAGGAAAAGTTTTTATTCCGTGCGCAAACTGTAACCATGAATTCACCATACCATTCTAGACCCCCCAGCGAAGAAATATTTCGTCGGTTTTCATAAAAAAAAAAATCATCTGTTTCATAGAAAAGTGCAATACCTACGCGGTCAAAATGTATGGAACAGCTGTTTTTTTTTTTGTATAACCGACGAAAAATTTCTTGAAAAACAGATGATTTTTTTTTTTATGAAAACCGACGAAATATTTCTTCGCTGGGGGGTCTAGAATGGTATGCTGAATTCATGATTAATGTTTGCGCACTGAATAAAAACTTTTCCTGGGTATATATTGGTTTTTTGGCAACAAAAAGAGTTTTTATACAATTCATTTTGGCAGCTTCAAGTCAGTTTGGTTTCAAATTGACGTTAATGTTTTTGATGTTACAGAAACTGGTCCTTATATACTTGTTTAAATCTGAAGTTCTTCTTTGTACAGTTATCTATGGTGAGGGGTTCTGCAAACTTCTGGAACGAGAAAAATAATGGGCCTATTAATTTAATAAACACAAATCACATGACTGAGAAATTCCTGATAAGAAAACCTAATAACACTGCCCAACCCCGGAATCAAATCCATAAAAAATAACAGTTTTTTTTTTTATAATATCATATCCAATCACCGTCATGTTGTGTCAAAATGACATTAAAATGACTTAAAATTTATTTATTTATTTATTTATTTATTAAGATCTCCCTTACAACTATCATTACAGGTGTATACCTAATGCGATAGCGCGGTCTTAAAGTTAATTTGCCTATAGATACACAATATTTAAAAATATAAAAACTAAAAATATAAAATAAAAATAAAACAACAACATAACGTTTAATCTACACTAAGCATAACATAAAATAAACAACAGTATTTTTGCGAATTCACTCAAATGGCACGTAAATACATCGATCTTCCAGTGAAGTTCGTTAATAATCCGCATTGCGCGGGTCAGTGGTGCTTTGGCGAGAAGGTTCGTCCTGGCAACTGGTACGGCCAGCAGCGGCGGGCGGCGCCGCCTCCACACGTAGCGGTCTGGTACACATAAATTAAGGTGCTGCAGTACTCCCGGGTTATGCTCAATGCCACGAAGTAACCTCACCAGATACGCGACAAGCGTGGATTCCCGTCGTACCCTTAGTTGGTTGTACCCGACCATACCGAGCACAAACAGAGTGGGGTACATCAGCGGGTAAAATGGATATACCCCATATAGTTTTCTATACAAGTGACGCGTGAACTTGTTCTGTACGCGTTCCAGCATTACCGAGTACTTGGCCTCATGCGGAGCCCATACGACAGCACTATGTTCCAGGTAACTCCTGACAAGCGCGTCATACAGGACCCTGACTGTTGCGATGTTAGTGAAGTGCCTTGTCTGTCTCAGAACAAATCCTAAGTTTCTAAACGCCCTTTTACAGATCCCCGTAATATGATTGCGAAACGACAGTTCAGGAGTGACAACAACCCCCAAATCCCGCACTTCAGAGACTCGTGGCATAGGCGCGGTGCCCACCACATACTCGTGCACTAGAGGAGCACGCGCGCGCGTAAAACTCATCACCAAGCATTTCGAAAGGTTGAAGGAGAGCCTGTTATCCTGACTCCATTCCACTACTCTATCTATATCCTCCTGCAATCGTTCGCAATCGGATTCCCTACGAACCTCGAGCAGCAATTTGAGGTCATCCGCAAATAATAAACAAGAGCCATGTTTGACGACTTCTGGCAAATCGTTTATCATTATGATAAATTCGAGAGGCCCCAAATTGCTGCCTTGGCTCACCCCGGACCAGGTATAATATGGGTCGGATTCACACCCATTATAGTCTACGTACTGCTGTCTCTCTTGCAAATAGCTGGCGAAGAAGTGCAATAGATGTGGTGTGCAGCCGACTTCTGCGAGCTTCGTTAGTAAAATGTCATTGTCGACGGTGTCGAAAGCTTTTTTAAAATCAAAATAAACAGCATCAACCTGCCCTCCAGCATCTACCGCCGGCACCACCTGCGCCATAAAGTTCAGCAGATTGGTGGCAGTGCTGCGCGCCGGCCGGAAGCCATGCTGCGCGTCAGCCAGTTGTCCACGCACCTGCTCCATCATGCAGCGCTGGATAGCAGACTCGAACACCTTGGCCGGCGTCGACAGCACGGCCACCGGTCTATAACCAGTTATTTCCGATCCCGCCTTACCTTTGGGTACAGGAATGACCCGGGTGATCTTCCATTGAGTGGGGAACGTCGTCGTATGAAGACACATATTAAAAATATAAACTAGCGGTTCCGCGAGCACCCTGCCACAATCTCTGAAAAGAAATGCCGGTATACCGTCCGGGCCCGCTGAACGCTTCGGTTTCAGGCGTTCAAGTGCACGTCTGACGCTCTCTAGACTCAGTGTGTCGAGTTGTATCCGCGCACCGCTCGCCGCTCCCGCTGCCGCCGCCGCCTGAGCGTCTAGCTGCGGCGGCTGATCGCTGTAGACCGATTCGAAAAACTTTGCGAACTGTATAGCACACTCGTTATCCGATAATTGCTCACCATCTTTTATAATAGTTGTCTTGCCTATTGCACTTCTCTTTGATCGAATGTATTGCCAGAATGACTTAGGATCTTTAGCAAACTGACACTGGATTTTATGTTGATGCAGTTTGTGAGCAGTTTCTATAGATTTTTTTATAAATGCTCTGCATTTAGAATATTCTTCATAATCGCTACTAAGTTTAGTTGTTTTAAATATCTTGTGAAGTCTAGCTTTTCTACTTAACTCTTTTATTATTTCGCTCGTGTACCATTCCGGATAAATGTACCGCGACTTTCGACTAGGTTTTTTTCTGGGAACACAGTCATCCAAAATGTTATACAGAGTACTGTAAAATAAATCTAATATTGCTTCTAAATCGCTCATCTCGTACATGCTTCTCCAATCAATCGAAACTAACTTAGAATACAGCAATTGATAATCCGCTTTGTAAAAATTCCACTGCGGTCTAATATTACGTGCACATGAACCGGGCGCGCGAGCGGGGGAAGCAGCGGGGGCGGTGGCGGCGGCGGGAAAATGATATTTTTTGGGTCAATTTTCAAATTTGCTTAGCGATACACAAATTCATTGTTCTATTTCTGTCAATAGGGTATTTTTCCAATTTAATAAAAACTTTTGAAGATTAGGCCGATACATTTTGTTTTATTCAAATTTGTTTTACGTTTTTTTTTTTAATTTACCGCCAAAACGCTTCTTACGATGACTTTTTTATCACGTGACATAGTGACGTCAGCTTTGTGTAAACGGCATCAGTACAAATACTTAGTTTGGCACACCCGTAATATCACTTTCTAACCGCTAACAATTTTGATAATTATAAACTCGACATTCTCTTGTTTACTTACTAACTACTTTGGCGGTAAGTTCAATACAACGAAAAATTAATTTTATTTAAATCGTTTTTAATTGAGAAAATGGATATAAATCAATTTACTTTTATTTTTCTGTTACATATTTCATCCCAATTTTTAGTTTTTAATAAATTGGAAAATACCCTATTGTTTGAAGATGACAGATACAGAATGTTATATACAGTATGATATAAACTCATGTAGTGATTTGTGGTGCAAGTAATAATACTCACTTTTTGGAACACTTCTTAGCGTAGATTTTGATATGCTGTCACTGTCTTCAGACTCTGAACACATTTGGAAACTCGTTTCTGCAAGAAGAAAATATAAGCATGAAAATTAAATCATGACTTGGTCTTTGGATATGTTTTTTAGATTTTGGAGACAGCATCATCATTGAGGATCAGACCTAGATACATAAAAATATAATGTTTAGCAAATGAATGGTTCTTTAAAATAAAATAAAAATGTTACGACATCAGAGTCACCATAATAATGTCACAATCTCGTAGCTTTGTGATCCATTTCTTTCTACAGTAGAAACGTGAGTCTTCCGATTGGTTTGTCGTCACCATCGTCATCACCATCGGCAGTCTTGTTCCTGCCACCGCTGAGTGTATGCCTCCTGCACTGCGTCGTGATGACAGATCCTTTTATTTTAGAATATTTAGTTAGGTACCTAATATGGAACTTGACTAGTACCTGTGTCATATCTATGTTTTGCGTGTCGACTAGGCATGTCCTGGTTCTCCACATGGCCGAAAGTTCTGAAGCCCACTGCGAATTGTGCGTAAGGAGTTATCTCGTACAGTTCTGAAAGTAAATAATGAATTTTATTACACTATACATAAACTCACGCTTGTTTTCAGACCATGGGAGGCAGAAACATCATCAAAAATTCACAAGTAAGTAATATTATAAATCCCAATATAAAAAGGAAAATTATAGGTCACCTACTTCCGTACTATAAATGTCAAGGGTACATACTTATTATATTATTTTGTAAAATCTCTTTCCGTATTGTTCTCTATACTGTGTGTGTGCAATATTGTAACCATAAAAAACCGTATCTCATATCATTGTTGTCGTCTTTTTGATGTCTTATGATTCTTTTCTTTTTTTTTTACTTGTACAGTCAGTGTCAAAACTATCAAGACGAACAGACTTCAAAATGATCTCAACAACGAAGAAAATTAACTTTATCTCAATTGGATTTGGAAGTTCTTGTCAGAATGACAGTTTCCGTGTACTGTCTTAATTCTGAAACATTCCTTGTGTCATTGACAGTCAAGTCGTCCCGATATTATTGACGCTGACTGTACATAATTACTTTATTTGGAGACTTAGATTTAAAATTATGTAAATATTTTAAGATGATAGTTAGTACCATTAAAAGAATGACAAAAATCGGCCCAGTCCTCACTGAAAAATCTATAGACATCACGAAAAAAAAACTGTTGAATGGATAAACTGCTCCTATTTTTTTAAACCGGTTAATAAGCTAAGAAATTATGTACGAAAATGTTAATGTGATCCGTGACGTCACCCGGTCACCAGCATGCAGGAACCCCCGCGGCTAAAGAAGGAAGCTAACTAACAAAGCTCACCATGTTTACTGCTACTCCTCACATGTACAGGAGCGCTGTATATTCTGTTCTGCACGTTCATGGCGTTCTCTTTAACGTTGGCTAAGTTGGTGTGCGACGTGTTGGCCGTCAGGTTGTCGCTCTCCGATTTGTTGTCCAACGTTACTGAGTCGCGGTATTCTGTAAGGTGGCCGGTTCTGGAAACATAGATGACGTGGAGTTAAAGCAAGAAGACATTATTGTAAAGAATGCTGGATTCTGTCGTCTAAACTAATATGTATTATAAAGAGGTAAAATTGTTTGTTTGCTTGTAACAGATAATTTATTTATTATTTATTTATTTATTCATTTACACATACAATTATTTTTACAGGCAGAACCCAAGGTAGTAAAAGTAGCCTTATACAATACGACACCCAGAGACGCCACTCAAGAACTGATCACACACCTACACGGGTCCATGACTGACCAGTCCCAAGTAACGGCTCCGTGTGCCCCAAGTTACATAGAGGACAACACACTAACTGTCACTCTCTGGAATTCCGCCAATGAGCAGGAAAAAATGTCCAACCGCTGAGAGATGGTATTAATCGTCTTAACCGCCCGACACACGGGTGCAAACTTTAATAGGTTTGTACGGGCTACCGGAATTTTAAACAGACTCACCCTCGGCCCCAACCGTAGCCTACTGTTTGGAACGAGTAATTTCAAGTACTCATCCAATTACAAAAAATATTTCAATGAAAGAGAGCTACATTATCGCCGTGCAGAGGAAATCGCGGCCAGAAGCTAGTCACAAATCAAAATGTAGTCTTTATAGCTATATTCATAAGATGCCCTTTTGGGCTGAAGCAAGAAAAATAGAAATGATTTTCCTTTGATACTCCAAAATAAAACATGCAGCCGAAATATTTTTATTATAAACCTTAAACCGATCAAGCAACTCAGCATCATGCCATGCATGTACCAAGGAGTTTGTATTAAATTCTTGATTTACTTGTCCTATAAAATCTACGTAAAAAAATGGTCAAGACATACCTCTGTCTCTTCACAAGTATGTAGATACAGCTAAGCAGGCAGATCGTGAGTAGTATTGAGCTGCAGATTATTACTAGCACGTTCAGGTCGAAGAGCTCAGAGGGCGGTCCTACTTCAGCTGTGAAAATAAGAGCGACTTATTAAAATAATGATACCCAATATTTAGGAAGTTGCGTAGAATGGCTTTCTAATATGAAAACAAAGTAAGAGTGTAAGGACCAAAAACCAGTCTGAGTAAAACAGAAAACAGTTTTAGGCAGATGTTAATATACAATGTGTACCGAAAGGGTATAAACATACCAAGGGCACGGCTTCTTTGGATGATATATTTTAATCCTATCTCTACATGTTCGGAAGTTCTAAGAATTTTTAATACATTGATACGAGAAACCGAACTTTTCAAATTGAAATAAACACATCACTCGGAAGAGATATAACGTGATATTGGCAAGTAACGTGGAAAGTTATTGACCTAGGTAGTGCGGTGACACGTCTGTTACGATTTAAATTTAATTAAGAAACTTAAGAAACCGAAAATTTGGTATCAATTCTTAGAGTATTTTATTTTGAGCTGAAACGATGTATAGTGATTTTATACCAGCTGTTATCTATCGTGCTTAAGGATAGCAATAGGGTTTCTGTTACACTCTGTATAGTACACTAACACTTCGACGCTCACAGTCCATGAAATAGTTAAGTCTATTGGCATCAAGGGGGAACAAATCCAGACTCTGGGCTGCTACAGAGAAATTCCAGGTGAAAACCCAATAAAATTTTCCCGACGCGGGAATTGAACCAAGGACCTCATGCTTTTCGACAACTAGACCGACGAGGCAGTTAACCAGTCTAGATAACTATGTGCAATCGAGTAGGAAATATAATGAACGGAAGAAACAAAAGTAGTGTATTCTGCACACATTACATTACAAGATTACATGTATTCGAAAGATAACTTTAAAAAATATATTTATAAAATTAATAAGTGCAAGTCACAAAAATTTCTAAATATTTCTCACTGATGTGCCAAGTCCTAAAAAAAAAATATTTAATGTTTTGATTTGTCACATTGTTTTTTACTTAATAAACTTACTGCCATCCTCATTCTTAGTAGCATGTAGGTCTTAGTGACACTACTGGCCTCATTAGTAGCTGTCACTCGCAGCTGGTACCACGTGCCGGGAGAGAGGTTTGATATAGCGTACGTACAAACTTACTGTCATCCTCATTCTTAGTAGCATAGCTGTAGGTCGTAGTGACACTACCGGCCTCATTAGTAGCTGTCACTCGCAGCTGGTACCACGTGCCGGGGAGAGGTCTGATATCACATACGTATAAACTTACTGCCATCCTCATTCTTAGTAGCATAGCTGTAGGTCGTAGTGACACTACCGGCCTCATTAGTAGCTGTCACTCGCAGCTGGTACCACGTGCCGGGAGAGAGGTTTGATATAGCGTACGTACAAACTTACTGTCATCCTCATTCTTAGTAGCATAGCTGTAGGTCGTAGTGACACTACCGTCCTCATTAGTAGCTGTCACTGGCAGCTGGTACTACGTGCCGGGGGAGAGGTCTGATATAGCTTACGTACAAACTTACTGCCATCCTCATTCTTAGTAGCATAGCTGTAGGTCGTAGTGACACTACCGGCCTCATTAGTAACTGTCACTCGCAGCTGGTACCACGTGCCGGGAGAGAGGTTTGATATAGCGTACGTACAAACTTACTGTCATCCTCATTCTTAGTAGCATAGCTGTAGGTCGTAGTGACACTACCGGCCTCATTAGTAGCTGTCACTGGCAGCTGGTACTACGTGCCGGGGGAGAGGTCTGATATAGCTTACGTACAAACTTACTGCCATCCTCATTCTTAGTAGCATAGCTGTAGGTCGTAGTGACACTACCGGCCTCATTAGTAGCTGTCACTCGCAGCTGGTACCACGTGCCGGGAGAGAGGTTTGATATAGCGTACATACAAACTTACTGTCATCCTCATTCTTAGTAGCATAGCTGTAGGTCGTAGTGACACTACCGGCCTCATTAGTAGCTGTCACTCGCAGCTGGTACCACGTGCCGGGGGAGAGGTCTGATATCGCGTACGTTGGGAACTTCGTGTGGAGGAGGGCTGGCTGGCTCCATGGGGAGAGGGACGAGTACGGCTGTGGGAGGGAAAGGTCCAAAATTATTTTATAGTAAAGTTGAGACCTTCTCATAATTTTTAGTAACTTGCCCCTGCACAACTTGTTACGTAAATATTTTAATCGCCTGTATATTAAAACTTGTGGGAGTTGTGGGAGGCTCCAGGGTGAGAGTTCGAAGTAAAACTGTGGGAAACAATGTACGACAAATTATTTTGTAGTAAAGTCTTGAGACTTTTTGTATGTTTGTATTTTTGAAATAAGCAAAGATAATATATTGCGTGCCACTGCACTATTGTAACATTATTATTTCAATTGTCTGGGTATAAAATTTAGTGGAGTCGCATACAAGACAATCTTTGCTAACAATAAATGAGTATGAGTACTAAAGGAATAATACTAAGGACCAGAATAAAGTAATGTAAAATAATGTATAAAGATTGTGGGAGTAAAAAGAGTATTATTTATGCTTCTTCAAACATGATATTTTTTCTGGTCCTTCTATTCTATTTAAGACCAGTTAATTACCTGGTAAAACTGACTGGGGTGGTCTCTTACCTAAATATTTTGACATTTTTACAAAGCCAACTCACCAGATCATGATGAGCTCTGATCCACGCCCTGGCACCAAGCTGCTTATACTCCACGTTCAGCACTGTAAGCGCACACCCGGCATGGTCCCAGCCGGCTAGTTGTACGTACATGTGTGAGGCGTTGCTCCACAGCCACTCGCTTGTGGTCGGTGGGATTGGTACTGAGAGGATTGATAGAAGGGAAATGTTTTGTAAATTAATGTTAGTTGGGTGGTTTTAGTAAAAACTTTTGTGAAGAGACACCTAGTGAGGCAGGCACGACCAAGTTGTCGTACTTAACAGATTAAATTTTCTCTTCTCATATCTCAAAAAGATTTACCTATGGTAGTAGGTACTTCTGTTTTTTTACTTATTTTTGACAACATAACTTAGACTGTGTTCTCCAAACTGAAGATTCATATAAATTATGTTCAGTAAACAGCTGCATAGAACTCACACCAACTTTATTTTGGAATTACATATCCTTACAACAAAAGCTTCTTACCACCACCCAAAGTGCTGACATCCAAATAAGCTGGCTGTGAGGTCCCAACTTTGTTAGTGGCAGTGATCCTCAAAGAATACTTGGTGCCACACTTCAGTCCGGTCAAGGCATGTTTCTGGACGCCCGATAAGTCGGAGAACTTGTTGGCTGGCCATGCTTCTCTCCAGGGACTGTTAGCTTCTTTCCAGGTTAGGCTGTAACCTGTACAGGCCATTTATTAGTACATAATAGTAAAGTAGATTTAAAACCTTTAATTTTATTAAAAGTTTGAGATCTAATTTACTATTTCGGGTTTCCTACTCAAAACATGCAAATGGAACCCTTTTACTAAACCCTTGTCTGCCCATCTGTCTGTATCCAGGCTGTATCTATACAATCGTAGTAGGTAACCAGCACAAATATTCTGTTGTACATTTGGTCCTTTGATCTAAATTCAAACTCAATTTATTAAGCATAACAAACGTACTTCTTTGAACTAACTTAACTTTGACTATTGTGAATACACAGTTGGTTCGTTGTTTGCAGGACATATTCTTGAATACCAACATTGTCGTTTAATTTCATTTCCATAAACAAAAACTAACTTACTAATCTTCTGAATAGCACTTCTATTGCTGACAGTATAATAAGGCTGCTCCCACTCCACCAGTATCGAGTCTTTATACGGTGTCGCTCGTAGTATCGGCGCCTCAGGCAGTGGTAGGACGATGACTGTGTAGTCTACCTGGTCAGAGCCGTACAGGTTCTTGGCTAAACAGGTGTAGTTGCCGCTTAGGGATTGGTCTATATCTGTAAAAGTTAAGATTATTAATTAACAAAATCGCTGAATGCATAATTGAAGATAGTGGCACCTGTCATTGAGAATGAATAGTGACGGACGGACCGCAAATTTACTTATAGGGTCTAATGGCTGGCTGACATATGTATGATTAATTATTTAATTAATGTTCTGTGTCTCGTAATATTTATATTACTTTGTCTATGTATGTATAGAATCAAGTCTATCCGAATAAATAGACAGCTTTGCTGCTGGGGAGTTTGTTGCGCCACTTCTTCTTCCCAGCTAAAGCACTAGGAATTGGTGACGGGTGGGCGTTTTTGGGGGACTGTCTTATGTATTTTGACGTTATTAAAGTGCTGATTCTCAGCCTATTTTGAATAAATGACTTTTAATTTTGATTTTTAAGCCGCATGTTATAAAAGTGAAATTGTGAATCCTTGAAATTAGATAATATCGGAGAGTATCCCGCAGGAACGTGATACCGGGTCTACCGGTATTTTTACTGGTGTTCAAATATAACTTTATTGGTTTATGTGGCTCACGCCAGAAAACTCACCGTCAGCTTAATATTTCTGACATCTTCAACAATCGTCATCATATTACAGCCAATTTACACAAAACCTTAATTCATTGTACAATTAAATCTACCTTATGATTCGCTCCGTCCATTGGTGAAAATCATATGAAAATCCATTATGTTGTTTTTGAGTTTATCGTCTTCAGAGAGACAACGAGACAGGTGGACTTTGTTTTAAATGATGTAGTGATTAGTTGGTAAGATTGATATGCAGATAAACATAGCATGATTGCGATAGGAATACCTCGTAATTGTTGTAGTGACATCCCGATTAAAACACATACATAAATGAAAACATTCAATCGAAAAGACACTGTCATTTTAATTTCCAGTTTTTTTATTCAAAAAATAAATAGAAGCCTTCAAAATATAGAAGAGGGCTACTCTTCTGCATTTTCAACGCTTCTAATTATTTTCAATTTCATACTGCTATGTTCCTCTAAGCCAACGACAACATCATATTAAGTTGTCTATTGTTGAAAAATAAGTGTCAGTACTTACTGTTAATCAAAAGACTGTCATCATGGTTCCTTGTGAACCTAGGATGGTGGGTGATGATGTTATGTTGGTGATACCATACGGTGCGAGGTGGCGGCACTCCCACGCACTGACACACTAGGAGGAGGGAACTGCCCACTCCTACTGATACTGTGCCTCCTAGAGATGCTACGCCGGCCACAACTGGAAGGAGAAAGGATATGTGATAATATTTAAATATAAACACATAGGTACATCATCAATGAGCCTGTGCAACTGTTAGTCTGTTTAATATGATCTCTTATTCTTTGAAATCTAGCTTACAACTATGATTACAGATTTGTGTGCCTAATGCAACACTGTCGTCTTTTATAATGCTATATTAACTTATTTACAATTCAAATGTCGGTATGGAAACTGGTAATCCCTTTCTTCTCCTTAATTTTTCTGTCCGAAAATCATTATCCATAACACGTTTGCTATAAACTTCAGTAACCATAATTTTCAAAAATTCGGAATTTTTGTTTACATAATTATCTTTCCTTCTAAAACTTATTCTGTGATAATATCAAGTACTATAATTATTGAATCTCCTAATTTTGCATGAAATCAAATCATATTTCCTAAGTATTGTGTTATATAATTTGTAATTTTCCGAATGTTCATTTAAAATAAAATTGTTAGTCCTAAAACACTGGCTAAAATGTAGGTATTAGTGACAGAAACGAATCGCTGTAAATCCGACTCGCCGCAGTCTTGTCTGCCCTACCCCTCGAGTGTAATTTAGAATCGCGTAGGCGCGGAGGGACGAGGCGGCCCGCGAGTTGAGGAGCAGGTGGTTGTAACGCTCGCCGCTGCAGCTGAGGCTGGCCGGCTAAGCCGACCAGCAAGACGAAGCTGTGGTGGTGAGCATTAAACCATCTGCAACGATAAGCTCGCGTGAGACGGCCGGAGCCCCGCAGCGCCGGAGCCGTGACAGAAACCATGCTTGCTGTATTTTGCATGCTCGCTTGCCTGCTTGCTTGCACGCTACATGTTGTATGCTTGCTTGTATGCTGCATACTTGCTGAATGTTGTGTCAAACTACGAAACAAGTGAACTATCTCAAAACAATTCGGTAGAAGAAAAAATATTGTCCGTTGTTATATACCTAACTCGTATTTACGTAACGCCTGAGAGAAGTTCATAATAAAAGATTTGTAATACAAATTTGTTTTAAAAACATTATTAGGATGAATAAAAATAAAATATTTTGAATTTAGGACTTATTTCGGGCAAGTTATCATTCAGACAAATGATGATTGCGACAAAAAAAAATATGGCACTTTAGAATATGGATAAAAAAATATTGGAACAGACGAAGCCTTGTTTAGTGAATACTATGGATAATAAAGCAGTTGTAACAAAAACCCCAGTTTAACATCCCGACAACTGCTTAAACTGAATACTGATCAAGCTCAGGTGTTTTGAAACACTACTCACTTCTGGTGTCCAGATTTTTTTCTTCTGATACATTGAAATGATCCTCACATGAAATGAGTTAATAATTTAAACATTTTATAAATCGGTCTAAAAAAACTGTAAGTAGGTATAAAATAATATTTGATGCAATATTTTACCCGCATCTGCTGCTCTGATTATTTTCTTCCCATGCAGTGAAGTTATCCTCACATAAAACAGAGTCTAATCATAGTCAAAACCAAATTGGTCACTTTTACTCATTTATCATAACCCAGAACAGTCAATACGAAGAATGACTTCGAAAAGATACAGAAACACCACTAGGAGTACGGCCCAACATACCAGAGAAACATCTCATGTGCTTATATTCTAAAACACGGATCACGGGAAAAAACAGGGAAAACAAAAAAAAAGAAAAAAACATGGACAACTCGCACTTAACCAATAAATTATTTTTTTTTATTTTATTTTATTTTATTTTGGGAAGGCTTACAGACTAATTACATTCTAAAAAACAATAATATAAAACTAAATTGCTAATTACAAGCCCCCACAGATAACAGTTAAGTATTATAAAAGGATGCTGCGGGTTATTCGAAAGAGATACCGCAGCCCCTGGCACACAGGCAACTAAGGGAACACGGGTGGGTTTTAGTTAGTAAAAGTTTGACACGCCGTCCTGCTCCACCCAGAGCTGGGGAAGTCATTTGATGATTTCCCACCCAAAAAAAAAAGCCTCAATCTGTCAAAAATACCTCGAGTTTCCCTAAATTTACGAACGTAGCTAAATGTTTGCCTCTCGTTAAGAAATAGGTAAGTTCCTTTTCTTGCAACGAATGTCGAAACAAACTTGCACTTACTTCTATTGATATCTAGAGTTTTAAATAAAAAACCTACCCATCTACGGACGCTTCAGGGTTCCATTAGGGATCAATATTTGCGCATATACAGGCTGTAAGGTTAAACACCGTTATCCTTAAAACCACTGGTTTGGTTTCGTTTTGTAGAACATAAATTCAATGAAAAAACCAACCTTTTTTTTTAAAGAAAATCTGCTTTTTCTTTCACCCTACGCGCGAGGGCAACAAACTTGCGTCTAACAGTTAAGTATTATAAAAGGATGCTGCGGGTTATTCGAAAGAGATACCGCAGCCCCTGGCACACAGGCAACTAAGGGAACACGGGTGGGTTTTAGTTAGTAAAAGTTTGACACGCCGTCCTGCTCCACCCAGAGCTGGGGAAGTCATTTGATGATTTCCCACCCAAAAAAAAAAGCCTCAATCTGTCAAAAATACCTCGAGTTTCCCTAAATTTTTGACAACTTCTTGACGTTTGTTTGTCACTAAGATGAGACTGCGACTAGATTGTGAACGTTTATAATTACGAGAATTTGCCTTCTGAAGATGTGTCGCTGAGTTGTTATCGTTTCGGCCTATTTTATTCGCTCTCTGGGTGCTCAAATTTATTTTATTCCTTTATGAATCTTGTTGTACAAGTACTTCATAATTTATTTTGATAATAACATAGTATCACGCTTTGTTTCCGCGAAGGGTTGGACAGAGGTGTGCTTATAGAACACCCACTTTCGCCAGTTATGTTCAAGAGGCCGTATACGATTTTTTTTTAGATTTCGCTTATTTGTTTCTGTCCACGCCATCTATACATCCAGACGCAACCACATACAAACGGACGCTGCACACTCGCCATCTATCGTGGAGGAAAAGAAGATCGCCATCGAATTCCAATCCGGTCATTCCTTCGGTCGTTTACATTCGGTCACTCACATTCGGTCTCATTCACTCGCGCCTCCGTTAAATTTTGAACTGTATAGCTTCCCTTCCGAACCGCCACCCCGCCATGGCAACCTGGTGTTAAGAATATTATATTTAATTTTACAATATACAACTGTTGAACTACACAAGTCGCTTCATTTTGGATGAACAAACCTGATCCTGTACAGTTTCATTTTAAAGACGTAGTTTTATAATTCTAATCGATCGATGGGGATTTTTCACAATTTCATTATAATGGTATCCCTAACGTTCACTTTCACATTTATATCATAGGTAAGTAGGATAGGATAGTAGGATTGGAAGTACTTTATATATATAATAATATATTCTACTATCCTATATCCACTGAAGTCTTTATGGAGGTTACTATCAGTTTTAACCAAGGCACAGCCTTTCAAAGTACCTACATAATTTAAACTAAAGATTGTAGTGACCTCTATGTGTGGGCGTATGCGCCACCCTCCTGGTGGCAGGCCCCTCTCCAGCCGGCGTGCTGGCAGTGAGCCAGGCCTCATACGTCCTGCCGGAGACCAGCTCCTTGACCTCCACCGCGGAGCGACCGAGCGCGGCGATGCGGAGTGTCTGTGGCGGGCCGTTGCTGCGGTAAAGTGAAATTATATATACAGCATTCATGTAGGTAGAGATATTGATGGAACATAGGGTTTAATGAAGATTCTGTGGCAATGAGAACACGTGAAGGGATTATGGGCTAAGTCAAGTTTTATTTTGAGGTTGGATTTCTAAAATTGTACCTAACGGCGGGGCTTTTCAAGTGTGTAGGTAAAAGACATCCAGTAGATAAATGGGACATATTTACGGATAATAGGCCCTTGCCATAGCTAAAAGTTGAACAAGTATTAGGTACCTACTTATCAATAGTGATTTAAGCTCTAGTCAAACTGAACTGAATCCCGCGGGCTTATTCCACAAATCCCTCTGAGAGTCCCGCTGAGGGGGAACAGTGGAATAAAAAAAACAGTGGTACTCCGGGAGTGCCGACAGAAGTAAAAACTTGAACAATTACGTGTGTATTTTTTATCGTCAATACAGGATTTCACATTGGGTCCTGATTGCTCTCGGTAAAAAATGATAAACGAGCGATCGATTTCAGCCATTAAAGGTAACAGCACAGATTTTTACGATAAAAATACAAAGAGGAAAGAAAGGGATAAAAGAATTAGAATTTCCTAATGAAAGAAAGGAACTTTTCCAAAAAACAGCAACGCGCGAATCATCCGTGTGCTCAAGCGTTCGGTGTCGATGACGCGAGTTCCATTATTTTTGTTCACCCAAAAAGTGCTCAACGCGCCTACAGACGATTTCACTTCAAAAGTCTCAACGCGAGATTTGAACCCAGACATATGAGTTTCTTAATCCAAGAAGATACGCTACGAGCTATCGGGACTTGATATGAGAATGTGAATTTTAGAAATGGTATGAACCGACCAAGATCATACGTAATTACGTACTCTGTGCAACGGTATATTTTTTGTTTCATTCGACGCCAGTGTGTGAGTTCTGAGGTGTGTGTTCTGTGTTGATACATCGCTCATGCACACAGCTGTAGGTACGGCCTGGACCGCGGGTTTATAGCAATATAACCCTTAGTATGCTAGTGCACTTATGACTTCTTACTTTTTCGCAAAAAGCAGTTTAAACTGACCTGGACGTAGGTTTTACATATACAGTGTAGTGCAGCAGTTCTCCGTTGGGATGGAGAGGTTTCTTCCAACTGACGAGGAGTGACGATGATGATAGTACTAGGATTTTGATGTCTACTGGTGGACCGGGCACTGCGGACGAGCATAGTGGTAATTAAGATAGGGAAGTACAGGGTTAACATAAAGCGATAAAAAGTTGAACTTTGTTACTCTGTTCAAGATAATATGGCTCTCACACGAAATTAGAAGGTACTGAGGTAAGTATAATTATCAACTAAATACTTCCACTGCCTTGTTATGATTTTCTCATATGATACTAAGTTTTAAAAATTAGTTCAACCATTCCCTCAGGTATTTTTTTTTTTGTTACCAAATGGTCCTGCTCTTAACCTTGATCACGCCTGATGGGAAGCGATTGATGAGGTCTATGATGGCTCACGTATCACGATTTCTATACAGGTTGAAATTGAAAACATGCGACAAACCGAAATGGGAGATTGTACTCATAATCATTATGAACAACTTTTACTAAGGGACCAAAGATGCAATCGCGAAAGAAAAAACATCTGTTCCCTACATTTATGTTCGCATGACTCGTCAAAATGTAGGGAACAGCTGTTTTTTTTTGCGATTGCATCTTTGGTCCCTTAGTAAAAGTTGTTCATAATGATGAGTACAATCTCCCATTACGGTTTGTCGCATGTTTTTAATTTCAACCTGTATTAAGGTATGGCCACCACATTCATGGTTCAACTCTATCTCCCTCCGTTCTTTGACGACTGAGTTCCTTTTTTCTGTCAGTTGGAACCTTTTTAAAACTGAATAGAAGGTATTGGAAGAAATAACTGAGTAGGTAAAATTTATTTATTTATTTAAAATATTCCGGTATGATGGAAATTAGTAGGTAGGTACTCACCATCTTGCAATGTGGCACACACAATGGGATAAGAATAAGGTCCAGCTCCAAAGTTTGAGAATCCAGCGACCTTCACTGTGTAGTTGGTGTACTTCAGTAGACCTTGCAGGTACAGCTCCGAGTGTAACGATGTCTGGTTCTGCCAGGCCGCTTCTGGAAGATAGCATAGAATAGTATTAAGCAGACCAACATTAAGGGGACCCTATTCGCGGGCTCGAACTCACTGGTGGGCCTGGCTAAAAATCACGCTGTCTCACCAGGCTTCGTGTCCGACAGAGGTAGTATCAGTGATGAGTAGTTAGATGCTAGTCTACACGCACAACGTTATTGAGTGAGATGCAGGATCATTTATAGTAAAAAAATCGCGAAAGAATCGCTAGTAAAAAAATCGCGAAATCGAAGATCGGGTTTTATGAAAAAGTCAATGCATAAATCAATGACCAATAAAGTTTATTGAATTCTTCTATAATTGAACTTTGTCGGTACCGACTTGGTTTTGGAGATTTAACACTTCTTTTATTACTTAAACACGCCCAAAGTTAAGTAAAATTAGCAAAAAAAACGAATCTTTGTTGGCTCCTAACTTTTTAATGGGTTTTTATTTTAGTATTCTGTTTCCGCACCAGCAATATTAATAATAAGACAAAACGATATCATACTTTACTTTGGATGTGCCATGTCAGACAGTGGAGTAAAACACTCCCGAAGTTTGTAGGCAAAAAATGTGGACTAGGTTCACCTTAAGATAGTGTTTCTGTCCTTTGTTATTATTTTACCCCATGTGTAAAATATAACAAAGGACATAAATTTATCAACAACAATAACAAAATAAAGTCTAGGTACCTAACGAACGAGTAAGTCCGGTAATAACGGTGATTCCTGGCTGAAATGATGATGATAATGAACGAGTAAGTCCGGTAATAACGGTGATTCCTGGCTGAAATGATGATGATAATGAACGAGTAAGTGCAAGTCACAGTGTAGGTAGGTACCAGGATGAATGCTCCTGATCAAAATGATAGGAACGTAGCTAAATGTTTGCCTCTCGTTAAGAAATAGGTAAGTTCCTTTTCTTGCAACGAATGTCGAAACAAACTTGCACTTACTTCTATTGATATCTAGAGTTTTAAATAAAAAACCTACCCATCTACGGACGCTTCAGGGTTCCATTAGGGATCAATATTTGCGCATATACAGGCTGTAAGGTTAAACACCGTTATCCTTAAAACCACTGGTTTGGTTTCGTTTTGTAGAACATAAATTCAATGAAAAAACCAACCTTTTTTTTTAAAGAAAATCTGCTTTTTCTTTCACCCTACGCGCGAGGGCAACAAACTTGCGTCTCAATACGGGAGGGGGCGCGGAGCGCGAGTACTATGCCGCGTGACCCGACTCCGACGCACGGGTCGCGACCCCAGTCAGTCAGCTGTTAGTCTCGCTAGCGAGCGCACGTAACGCCTCATTTCGCGCGCATATTTTTTATTATTTTTAATAACCAGGGTTTACGTGACAACGCTGTTTACCCTTATACCCTGTATGTATGTAGAATTGATTTTGTCGACTACACAAATAAGTTATTTATAACAATAAGTTAGTTGTTTCGGCTGAAATGATGATGACAAATAAGTTTGTAGTACATGGGTTTTTAAGTGATTTCTGCGGTTGTAACAGAAACTATTACCATATGTTAACTCAGGTTACTTAGAAACATCTTAATCTTTTTGCCAATAAGATAGTTATTTTATCAAGTTTTGATACATCTCTTACCTTCAGTAGCAAACAGCACAGTGTATCCTCCAATCGAGCTGCCCTGTCCTGGTAGAGCGATGGGCTGCCAGCCGATACGAAGAGATGTCGAGGACACTGCTGCACATTCTACTGATGATGGGGCTTGCTCTGGAGCTGGAGACACGAAGGGTTTGATAAGATAATTATAACGTTATGGAGAATATAAACGCATATTTAATTTTAGGTGTCCAATTTAATGACGGAAGATTTATCGATGGATAACGAAAGGTGGGTGGCGGGAATAAGCTTAGTAGATACCTACTACTTTTATGTCTGAATTATTTAAATAAATAAATTAATTTTATTTAATTTATTTAAATAATTCAGACATAACATTAGTCCATAGTTTCAAAACTCATACACTTAAATCATAAACTATTTTAAAATAAAGAACAGATACAAATAAAATTGTGATTAACGAAATTTTAAATATTCACCAACTCGAAAAATTATAATAAAAATTGTCAAAAACTTACAAAAATGTCAGAATTGTATAAAAATAAAATGTTTCTCATAAAATTGTCAAATTGAATTCATGGGAAAAATTATTTTAATGTATTTCAGAACAATGCCTACCTCCTTCTTTCGTATCTTGGAACACTGGCAGTGAGAACGGACCTGAACCCGCATTTGTGAAGGCTGATATCGATACTGCATATCTAGAAATATTTGCACGAATTAGGTACAAATAGAACTTTGCATTAGAAAGTCATCCTAGAAGAAGATTATGCTCCATATAAACCTTGTATTCTTCATCAAACCACTCAGCAATGTTTCTTGCTTGTCCGACAGTAGCGACACTTTGACCGTTCGCGAGTCGGCTTCATCTGAAACTGAATGATGGAATCAAGTAGCCTAAGTTTCAATGTATCTGAACAGTAGGTAAGTTTCAAGTCAAGGAGTACTGGTGGGGTCCGCAAGGGCCGATGCCTGCCAGGGGTGCGGGTTGTTCGAAAGAGATACCGCGGCCCCTGGCACACAGGCAACTGAGGGAACACGGATAGGTTTTAGTCAGTAAAAGTCTGACACGCCCTCCCGCTCCACCCAGAGCGGGAGAAGTTATTTGACGATTTCCCACCCAATAAAAAAAAAGAAAGGAGTACCCACTGTAGAATCTATATTTTTATATTATATCTATCTACATACACCTAGCTACTACCTATCTATCTAAATGTACCGAATAATCTATCGATATACCGATGCATCTTTATAGTAGGTAGGTACTGTAGACTCAAATTTATGTGGAAACTGAACATTTCATACTTTTTGAGATTACCTATGGCCAATGTAAAATCAGAGGGATCCTGCCGTTTTGCCGAAAAGATTTTGCCAAATTTTCATTACCCAAACAAATTTTAGCAACCTTTTTTTATACCAATGTAATATTTGGAATAATTTTAGTACGCACATTTTCATTTGGTCAAATGTTTACTTGGCAGATTGTTACCAAGGATAATGTCATTAAGGCTTTTGGTCTTTAATCAAATGATTTATTACAGCAAACAATATTTAGACAATAAACGTTTAGTCAAATGATTTGTTATGACAAAAAATATAAAGGCAAAAATAAGATTTTTTTGGGAATTGTATTATTAAAAATGCAATTTCAAGGTTATTTATGGAACTAGTTACGGTAGGTTATTAACAGTGATAGGAATAGGTAGTGCCTATTTGCTTAAACTTCGAAGAACAGAGACAAGAAACGGAGACTTCCTTAGGACTAAACTTTTTCCGAGACATCTGTCCCGAAATTTCGAGACAACACATAAATACATTTAAAAAAAATGTTATTTGGAATAAGTAATTCGTCTATATTTACCTAAAGTTTGCGACTAGATATATCATAATAAAATAATAACATACACAGTCGTTACAACAATAAAATTTTCTGAATTTTTTTTTGGAGAACATTTTGTAAATGACTTGTTGATCGTAATACACAATGAATCACAATGTTTGAATAAGAAGCAGTACACGTTTCGAAGTAAATATCTTCTTTCTAGCTCACTCTCGGCTACGTTTAATGAGATTTCTAAAGTTCAAGTGTATAAAAGGCATTATATGTAACACATACTATGATTTAAAAGAGTGTCCATGGAGTTTCTTGCACGTTCTTCTCCATAGAGACCTACTCTTTGGAACGTGCAATTTAGCTTCACTTTTCTTGGACTGACCGACATTGACTATTCAAAAGTGCCTGTAAATGGTCTATTTGAAATAAATGCTTTGATTTTGATTTTGTCGGTATTTAAAATAAATAAATAATTCATTTATTTGCCAGAATGTAGGTATACAAAGTGGTATGATCTTAATATTAATGAGGCTTAATAATAATGGGAACTATACTTTTTTTTAATAGGAAGTAGCATATATGTGCTATTCCACACCTTAATCTATATCACTACCAAAATCAGCATTTTCAGTGGAATTGAGTAATGGACATCCATACAAACTATCACATTTATAGACAAACTTTAGATAAATATAGACGAATTACTTATTCCAAATAACACATTTTTTTAAATGTATTTAAGTGTTGTCTCGAAATTTCGAGACAGATGTGCCGGAAATAATTTAGTCCTAAGGAAGTCTCCGTTTCTTGTCTCTGTTCTTCGAAGTTTAGGCTAATAGGCACTACCTATTCCTATCACTGGTTATTAATTTTAAAAAAATGGGTAGGTTAGGTTAGGTTAAAACTGTGACCACCTACGCACGAGCCGAGCGAGCGAAGCGAGCGGTGCCGCGGCAGCGGCCGGCGAGTGCCAGAAACGACTAGATTATATAGAAAAAAATATGGAAAAAAGAGATTATTTTTAGGAGGCTATCGAGAGAAATAACATTATTATTACCTGTTTAGAATTTGTCCCAAGTGGAAAAAGCACCCTTGTAATAATAGGTCTTTACCTATGAAATTGCCGTTTTGTATGAAAAAATTTAAACGAATTTTTTTCATGTATTTTTTATTTGTATTAATCGAAGTAATCACCCATGCAATCAATGCATCTTTGCCATCGCAGTGGCAGTTTATTGATGCCCTTCTTAAAGAAATCAGCTGGATGGGAGGCAACAAATTCTTCAAAGGCATTTTGTACTGCCTCTCGGGTATTGAATTTTTTTCCCGCCAAGAAGTTATCCAAATTCTGGAAAAGTAGTAGTCTGTAGGCGCAAGGTCTGGTGAGTAGGGCGGATGACGGAGAGCTTCCAACCCCAGTTCTTGCAACTTGGAGACCGTCTGCTGTGCAGTATGAGGTCGCGCGTTGTCGTGCAGGAGCAGCGGAGACGAGCGATTGACCAATGCTGGTTGGAGATGTGCCAGCTTCTCCATCATTGTGTTCAGTTCTTCACAGTACACATCTGCAGTAATGCTCACCCCGTTTGGTAAGAAGCTGTGATGAATCACACCGGCGCTAGACCACCAAACAGTGACCATCACTTTTCTAGGGGTAAGTTTTCGTTTAGGGCATTGTTTAGGTGCTGAACCAGGATCCAACCAACTTGCTGAGCGCTTGCGGTTATCAAACAGAATCCATTTTTCATCGCAGGTAACAATGCGGTTCAAAATTCCTTCATTTGTGTGTCTGTTGAGCAGTGCAAGGCACGTCTCGACGCGTACTTCGCGCTGACGATCATTGAGTTCGTGGGGCACCCATTTGTCAAGCTTTTTTACCTTGCCAATTTGACGCAAATGGACCAATATTGTTTTGACGCTAACGTCGAAAGCTGCTGCTAATTCAGCCGTAGATTGTGTATCATCAGCTTCCACAATCGCCTTTAATTCGTCATTGTCGACCAAAGTCTTCGGACGACCGCGAGGTTCATTTTTCAGGTCGAAATTTCCAGAACGGAAGCGAGCAAACCAATAACAGGTGGTGCGTTGGTTTGTAGTGTTAGCTCCGTAAACGTCGTTGATGTTGCGTGCCGCTTGTGCCGCGTTGCTGCCACGACGGTACTCATATTCCATAATTACTCGAATTTTTAACGTATCCATGATGACGAAAAAGATTGAAATGCGATGAAAATGTAACACTAATCAATAAACAAATGACTACTTTTGGAAAAAAAAATCCATGTTTTTAAAATAAAATTAATTTGAAATTAGAATTCTTACCCAAACAAAAATTATTTTGATTTGAAATGGCCAGTACTGCAAAACGGCAATTTCATAGGTAAAGACCTAATAAAACGTCTTCAAAGTTAGATATTATGCTTGAAATGGCTGCCTTTTCGAAATCTAATATACAGACTTTTGTGCAACTAACATATAGATGCAAAATTTTTGTCATTGGCTACGCAATCGACTAAACAGAAATGGTAAGTATAAAATTGACGACACCAAATATTTGGCTTATTTAATTTTGCGTAAAATATATTATACCAACTGAAATATTTGACTAGATAAAAAATGGTAAAAGTACTAGTTGGTGAACAAGTTATTGTTCAAACGTTCACTTGCCAAACATAGGTTTTCGTAACAATTATTTGTAAAGAGATTTTTTGGTAAGTAATAATTTGGCAAATGAAATTATGCGAAAATTTGTTTGGGAAGTGATAATTTGGCAATTTCTTTTCGGTAAAACAAGGGAGACCCAAAATCAGATTATGTAGTTATAAAATATTATTTAAAATACCTAAGTAACAAAGAGACCACAATTATCTGAAATTTTCTAGAATGAAATTTAACATAAGCTGCAAAAACTGCGAAATTGAACGCAATCATTTGGTTCAACCATATTTAAGTTCCTTTAACCCACTTGTCCCCAAATTCTGCGCCACGGCCTTCACATGGTAGCCCACGATGACTCCGTTGTGTGTCTCTTTCAAAGGCGCCGACCACGACACGTGCAGCTCGCCCGGACTGTCTGTCTGCTCCACCTGCACGTTCACTGGAGCTGATGATGGTGCTGTAATGATAAAACACGTAAAAGGGATTCTGAAGAGTCTTGCGGTTTTTTTTGCCATTAGGGGGTGACGCCTTCGTAAGCCAAGAAAGTATAACGTTACTTTATAAAGTAACCTGGCGATTTGGTTTTTGGTGACGGAAAATATCGCGGTGACTTAGGTTGCTTGTACATAAGATCGGAGAAGATCAGAACAGAATGGATATGAGGCAGCTATATGGTCTGCAACAGCCAATACGTACTCTTAAAAACTGTAAGAGAAGAGAGCTTTGCCCTAAACAGAGACTAAATATAAAATATGTCATACTTATTGCAGTTTCTATAATACCTTAAAAATTAAAAGTAGGTAAGTACGTAATATCGATAACAAAGATTGTGGCCAAAAACCGTTTTGGTTAGGTATTTAAGCTAATGTAGATACCTTCTTCATGTGTAGTAAAATGAATTGGCGCTGTATACAGTGACACACCAACTTGGTTGCCCGTAGCGAGGCGCACAGCGTACGGCGTGGCTGGTCGGAGGTTTTGTAGCTCGACAGTATGACGTAGGTCCTGCTCACTTCTAAAATTATTGGAATTACATTGAACGAGGGAATCGACAAAAATATGTAGTGTGGGGTCAAAACTTAAAAGCAGAAAAGGTCCAAAATAAGAACGATGGTGAACGACAGAAATTATGACGAAATTTCGTTAAGAGAGTTCAGTGTTCACGTGGATTGATGGAATATAAAAGATCACAGACTGGTATCTAGTTCAATAAGTAAGTACAGAGGCCAGCACATCAAGCTACCCCAATCTATCTAAATAGTCTTTGATCGTTTTTTAACTTTATTCTAAATCAATTAAGGTTCATGTTCTATTGGAAAAAATTGACAGTTTGGGATAGTTTGATGTGCTGGCGTCTGTATATAATATACTTAATTATCAAGTTGGTGAAAAGACGTTCAGTAAAGCAAAGTTGGTGAAAGGACATGACAAATAATAGTTGCAAAAAGTTATGAGACAGGAATATGGAACCAAATTTTATTATACTTAGCAAAAAGCTGTTTTTGGGTAATTATGATAAAGCTGACAGTCCCAATAATTCCTCGTGAAATAACCAAAATCTTTGTATAAATTGAAGGTCTGGATTCCTTGGTTTGGGTTTTTCAAAACGACTTTAGTTCAAAGAAGTTTTGAAGAACCTCAACTACCTACTAACAAATTGATCTTAGTTTTCTTTAATAAAAGTTTTATTATTATATTATTATAAACTAAGGTATCCATGATGTGGGTTGCGTCCGGATGCTGAGATGTAGTAGAAATGACACCGACTATTTTTATAATAAATTCCATACCTGGTTACATTCATGGTAGTAGCATGTTCCCACACAGCGTCACTGTAGTACATAGTACTATACTGCAGCGTGTAGTACTGTGCGTGCGCTCGCAGCGTGTCTCGCCACGACACTGTGGAGGTGCGGGAGCGGACTGTCTCGATGCGGACGTCTGACGGCGGGGTGGGGGGCTCTGGAAAGGGATAGCAGACGTTGAAATAAATATAGTTAGAGCTACCTAATTAATTTCCTTAAGGGCCTACGTCCCATTCGGTAGCGTAACACGGTCACTTTATGAACCCTACTGCTCATTAACGGCTTGTCTTGAAGATTTGAAAAATATATGATTTTGCTATAGATTCATATAGATCATTTTGCCCGAAGTACTTTTTTTGTATGGTTAATACTTTTGCTGTAAAAAATATTTTCCAACACGCAATATTTTGACTTCTATTCCATACTCCTACTAAACGGCTTCGTTATTTGGAAAAAAAAATACACTGAAAAATAGATAGTTAGAGGTACCACAGAATCGCTGAAGCACAATTGTAAATTAATCAAAGGAATATCCCCATTTTGAGATAAAGGCTCAGAGGGGCCCTGCGCGGGCGCGGGGGGCAGTCGTGCTTTAGCATACAAACGGGAGATGAGGATACTATGGCCCTTAACTTCACATAAAAGTCCGTAAAGTCACGGAATATTTAGCAAATTGACTAACAACTTAAATTGTCCGTATATCACAGTTGTAATTTTTTAACAGTTGTATGAAATGGGTCTAATACGGCAAATTGATTTCACAATAAGCTATGGCAAGCTTTGCGACGTAGTTAATTTTATAGATACTTTCAAAAGATTAACCTTTTTACTTATAATTAAAGTTAAGTAATAATTAGGGACTGTTTAACCGTACATTTTTGACGTTTAAAACATCTCTTAACTACAGTCAACGTTTATAAATAAACCCCCAAAATAATATTTTATATTCTTTAACACTCTAACGACTGACGAAATGACTTGATCAAAGAAGACTAATAAAATATACTTAGTGACATTAAATTTAAGGTCTGGAATAATGCCATCAGTGTCACTCACGGTTGAGGTTAATAATATGGAAATATTAATCAAATCTCCAAGAACAGACAGTATCTATCATAAGTCAAGTTCAATAAATACTCAGAATTAGTTAATGTTGATAGATTTGTTGAAAAGTTAATCATAAGAAATTTTAATCTTGTCGTCTATTTATTGAATAATATTATTATTATACTTTGGGAATAACAACCAAAACATTAGTATAATACTCACCTAGTATAGTAAGATGCACACTATAGCTAGCTGTTCCATAAGGGTTGGTAGCTCTGCACTGATACAGTCCTGCGTCACCTGTCTCTGAGTACTGCAGGCTGATGGTGCTCAGCACGCCGAGGGCTGTCTTCGATTCTGATATCTTGGCTCTAGAATCAGAAATAGCAATTTTAGACAGAACATTTATTTTGGATGTTTATGTGTCCCCTTGTTTCGCAGACAGAAATTTCATAGAATTTCGTTTCCCAGTAAATGTTTCATATAATGTTTGATCCTTGTATTTTTATTTCGAATATTATTGTTTCAAATACTATTTACTTGAATGAAACATATTTCACAGAAATACAATTCAATGAATTTTTAATCACATTTTTTTGTTTAACAAACTTGTCAAACAGTAGAATTATTATTTAACGAATATTGTTTGTTAGGTGTATTTTTCCATGGTATTTTATTTCAACAAATTAAAACATTGTCTTAAAAAAAGTCAATATGTTGTGCTACAAAAGTTAGTGACAGAAACGAATCGCTGCAAAACCGACTCCACGTAGTCTTGTTTGCTAAGGCAAACAAGACTACGTGGAGTCGGTTTACACTCGAGGGGTAAGCCCCTCGAGTGTAATTTAAATTCACGTAGGCGTGGAGGGGCGAGGCTGCCCGCGAGCTAAGGAGCAGGTGGTGAGCGTGAATACCATCTGCGACAATAAACTCGCGTGGGACCGCCGGAGCCCCGCTGCGCCGGAGCCGTGACAGAAACCATTCCTGCTGCATGTTGCATGCTGCATGCTTGCTTGCACGTTGCATGTTGCATGCTTGCTGGCATGCTGCATGCGTGCTTGCACGCTGCCGGCTGCATGCTCGCTTGCAGCATGCAAGCAGTAGGTTTGGTTAGAACTGAGACCCCCAACAGAAATGACCAATAACAATAATAAGAAGAAACTAATAAACATAAACACTAATAAAGTGTCACTGTTGGTAATAAGTTTTATGTTAAATAAACAATAGAAGGAAAAATAATATTTTATTTGTTATTATATGATATGATTATTCCAACATTAAACTTTATGTGAAACAAAAAACAGTGATTCAAAAATCTTCAAAGTAAGCATTCTGCGTACTTATTGATTATTCTATGAAACGGAAACATGAGAAATATTTCATGTGAAACAAAATTCTGTAAAACAACGTACAACCGGATGTTTAACCAATACCATTTGGTTAACTAATCCAAACAGCTTACTTAAATATGTTGAAAGACTGATGCCGGAAGAAGCTTTTAAGTATTATGTACCATGCTGGTGTCATCTTTTTTAAATTGAAATACTGTCCTGTAGCAAATTGGGTAGGTACCACTGCCTACCTAAGATACCTGCAGAATGGGAGTTTCATCATAGGATGTCAAAAATTGGATACAAAGTTGAAATGTCTACTTGCCTACATATTCAAAGTTTTAAACGTCAACCTGGGCAGTTCTCTAATACGGTATGGTTTACCTATCACAAGAGCATTTTAACAACTCGCTTTACAAACAATAAACAAACCTTTGACTAATAAAATCCAAAGAATTTCCATCGTGGGTCCATGTGACTCTGATAGGTTCATCCCCTAGTGGTCGACATTCTAGCGTGACTGGATGACCTAGTCTCAAAGTCACGTTACTTGTAGAGGCTTCGAAGTGGACAGGCTCTAAAGTGAAAAATATAGAAAAATATTAGAGCTGAAATAATTATTTTTTAAACGTTCACTAAAGTTTTGAGTGTGAATGTATGATGACTATACGAGTAGGGGAAGCCCAAAGTATTCCACTAATGGCACCTGCGAAAAATATTGATAGGTGCTGTATGTGGAATACCTCAGGTGCCATTACGTCAGTTGCCGTTAAAGCGGGTGCCCAATGTGGCATACGTCGAAACTATGGATGGACTGTGTGAAAGACAAAACTACCGAAATGACGACTAATAGAAAAGTATAAAAAAACCAACATAATTATGGCGCCGGCTCCAAATACAATTGAATAAGAGCAAGTGAATTTAATAATGTAATAATGTTTTAGAACTCGATTTCTTGAAACATCAGAGAATAATAACCATAACGAACTAGGGTTATAAAAGATGGCTTGCTTTTCACTTTTGACCTTTTGACCTTCAGCTAGCTTAGCGTAGTACCTACCTACGGAGTTTAAAAAGAACAAGTACGATACTTCAAGTTTGAAATTTAAAACTATAGGATATATTTTTTCGTGTTCTTTGCCATCGACATGCTAAGAAAATAGAATAAGAGGCCAGCTTCTTCTAATTTTGCTTCCACCACCGTCCGGCCTGCCGTAGGTAAGTAGGTAAGTTTTATTGCTGGAATTTCGAGTCATACACAAAAGCCAGCCTATAGGTGCCTTTACACGAGCAACTAAAATTGCTCCATCTAGGGCAATTCCAACATGTAGCAACCTGTTGCCAGAGATACGACCGCGCAATATAGATAAATATGGAGCAACTTAAAAAACTAGGCAATGCGTCTCCCCCGCCGCCTCCGCCACCGGCCGGTTCTTCTCGCAAAAACGAGGCAATTAATTGTTGCTGCTCCAGATTGCTCCACTTAATTGATCCAGATTGATTCATTAGTGTTGCCGAGCAATAATTGCTCAAAGAATTCCACGTGTAAGAGTACCTAAAATCGATTTATACACAAACATAAATCGATTTAGGCTAACTTTTGTGAGCCTAATCGATTTGAGTAAAAGTCATCATAATGTTGATGGCCTAAGATATGATTGCTAACTCTGGCTGTAAGATGTTATTTTCAAGGTTTTTCCAAGCACCACATTTTGTTATTTGAAAAATACTTACTATTAACACTCATCCACACAGTCTTGCTCAGCGGTTGTCCCACTCCATTTTCTACATTGCAGGAGTATAAACCCTCATCTGTGAGAGATACTTCTTCAATGATGAGGGTCCCATTTGGTAGGCTCAGGATCCCACCGCCAGCCAGCTCTAAAACTGGTTGCCATGTACCGAGGAGAGCTGGAACACATTTAGGAAAACTTATGCTACCTAAAAGTTGCTGCTGATTATAATAATTTTTAACCGACTTCAAAAAGAAGAAGGTTATCAATTCGACATGTTTATGTATATGTATGTTTTTATGTATGTTCGGGCATAACTCCGTCATATATAGACGGATTTGCAAAATTCTTTTTTTGTTCGAAATTGGTTAATTCCGAAATGATCCCATTTAAATTTCATATAGATCTGATGATGAGTTTCGGACACAGACAACGGAACTCTTCAAAAAATGACAGCAAATTAACCGCGATTGCTGCTATCGCATAAATATGCATTGTTTTGACCCCAAGGATGATGAAATTTCGAAAGGGTGTGGGGTAGGTACTATAACTAAAATCTAAAAAAAAAAACAACCGACTTCCAATAAAACACTACAAGGTGAAAAATAACTTTAATTTCAGAAGGCGGTAACAAAAAAATTAAATACATATCCAAAATAACTGACTTCCGAAATTAAGTTAGTTTTCACTTAGTAGTGTTTTTTTGGAAGTCGGTTGTTTTTTTTTATTTTAATACTTGACTTAAAACGAAGCACAAACTAGCTACTTACTGTAAATTGAATGCAAGAAAAAAATGTGTCACATTTAAAAACAAAAGACTTTTTACAGTCCATCCACAGTTATTTTACCTCTGCCAGAAACCTATTAGCAATGCGAATAAAGATAACAATGAAGCAGAAACAGATGTAAAATTATTGTGATAGGACTCCAGCTTGACTTAAACTAAGACTAAGTAGGTAAGTAAACAGCAAAATAACGATATAATTAACGTGTTGAAAAATGTGCTTTATGCGTTTCATAAACATGGCAGTTCGATGGTGAAAATCGATCTAGATCTTACAGCAGTAAATAGTAACATAATACACACAATCACCATTCATCATTACAGCCAGAAGACGTCCACTGCTGGACATAGGCCTCCTTCAATTTGGGGGGGGGGGGGGGGGGGCTTGCCAAAATCGCCACGCTTGGCAGGCGGGTTGGCGATCGCAGTATGGTGGTAAAATGCATAGAGAACGCTGCTGCCCATTCTCTAGTAAGTCCCTTAGTCGCCTCCTACGACACCCACGAGAAAAGATGGGATGGTCCTATTCTTTACGTCCGGCACCACACGAAATGAAATACACACAATACCGAATCATATTGAATAATATAATTTATTATAAATGGGAGAATTTTATATTTGGTGTTAAATTGTTTACAATCACGCAACAACGGGTGAACGGGTTTGGCACATAAATATAATATAACCTGGATTAACATATTATAGGATACTTTAAATCCCCGTAGTAGGTACGTTCCAGTGGGAAAATTTTAAACTACACGCGGGCGTAGCCGCTAGTAAGATAATAAAGTCAGAATAAGGGGAACAATATTATAAACACTTTGTGATACACAGTGATAGAAAACAGCAGACGTTCAAACTTTTGGCAAAAATAACGCCATACCATCTTTCTTCATCCAATGCACTTGCGGCTGCGGGTAGCCGCTTGCACTGCACGACACTGCACCTCTTCTGCCGAGGAGGAGCGAAGAGTTGTTTGGTTCCTCCAGCCATTTTGGTGCCACTGTTATAGAATAAGATATCATGCTATGAATTTGTATTCTATCTGAACTATTTCGATACATTGAAAATTCTGAAGTAGATACTTTTTTAGACCTCTGATAGAAAGATTGAGATTAGCAGTAAGATAGGTTTGTTCGAGTCAGTACCCACCACTGTGTTCATAAGCTGTCAAGTAACATTTCTGTATTTCAGTTTGGAGAGTTTCCGATGAACGTTGTTTCTTTTCCTTTAACTAATCTTGGCAGCTAATCAACAGTAAATTTTTTGTCAAGTAGTTCGTCGATCTTTTAACTGACCAATCGCCTTATTTGTACTTTGAACTTTATTTTCACGAGTTTAAAGTCAAACCTTGTTTGCAAATATTGGTAGATACCTTTTATATACAGCTCAGTAGATCTGTTAACTTTGGCCACGTGGTTGGAAGCGACGCACGTATAAGTACCACAATGTTCTAAAGACACTTTCTTGATCACTAGTGCACTGAACAGCTCCGAGTTTCTTTCGGCCATCTGAAATGCGTATAAAAACCTATAATGTTTAAGCTTAAGACTTTTTGAGGGTTCATTTTTTCTATTCCGTCGTAGTTTCTGGAATAATACGAGGACAGCAGATCACAAAAAGGTCGATGGATTAAAATGAATCAGAAGCAGCGCTGCACATGTAAGCAATTAGGACTGGAGAACAGTCTACACGACGCGGTGAAGCCCTAATTTCATAATCAAGACGGTTCACGGATAATGAAAACTAAATGAATAAAACGTGTCACCTTTAAACCACTAGGAATCCTCTTTCCATCTTTCAACCACTCAAAATGTATCGGCAGATCACCAGTCCTTAAATTGCAATAAATATTCACAATCTGCCCTTCCTGCAGGTTTGTTCCCAACAACAGATCATCTAGAACTGGACCTTCTATAACCTGAATCTCGAAGGCTCTTCTAGCCATTTCTCCTGAAGGACTGGTTACTATGCATGTGTATACTGCACCATTGGACTCTTTAGATATTTCTGGTATGGAAAGAATTCCATTTATGTTGACGCTTGGAGCGTTCCGCTTCGTCTTACGTTTCTGATGAGATCTCTTGTAGCGGGATTGGAAGATCGCGTTTGATGTTAGTAATTCGCCCTTGAATTCCCAGTCGATTTTGCTGAAATGTGATTACGTTATAGGAAGATTTTTGGGACAGATGAATTCTGTTCCCGACACATCACAAAATGGTTTATAAAAAAGAAACGGGACTATTTTACCGATCAAAAGATAAAATTATAATAACATTGTATGCTTAGCTTTGAAGACGCGCATGTAAGCGAAGTACGCTTCAATACTGGAAAAATACTAAAGAGTCAATTTTCAACAAAGGAGGCATTAAGAGACCGTATACGAAATTTTCCCGATTTCGCTGATTTACGTGACTTTATAGCCGCGATTTTACAGTTAAAATGCTGTATTTCTATAAGTTTTAATGCAAAATATTAGAGATAATTTTAATAATGATCAAATAAATATGCTACTTTTTATGTTTATTATTCGATTTTGATTAAATCAACCTTAAAAAGGCGAATGTTTTGAAAACTTTGCTGTAAGTGGTTGAGAATAACACATATTTACGAATCATTTTTACGTCTACACGGTTTAAAGCATTACAATGTATTGTTGTGATCTACGCAATGTATGAATCACTTTTAACCACTTTTTGAATTGGCTTTGATTTTGGCTACTGAGAACTCTTCTTCATAAAAAAAAAATTATAACAGTAATATACTAAAGTTCATGACCAATCAATTTCCTAAAAAAAAAATCGCGATAAATAATAATCTTTAAAAACAAACTTTCATTGCATTTTCAACAAAAACAAAAAAAGGAGCTCATTCATTAGATAATAACTGAAACTTTGATTTTCCGATGTTGTGAATTAAATCTTATGGAAAAAGCGTATTTTAACTGTAAAAGTACATCTTTTAAATTTCAAATTTTTACTTGAAAGAAGCCAAATTGACAAAATTTTGTATACAGCCTCTTAAAAAGCTGAACATGATTCAATCAAGTTTTATGGCGTTGCGAAGAGCATTATTTTATGGGAGTTTCACTACATATAAGCATAAATATAAAGATACCTTATCGGATATCCATAAAACGGACACCTCAAGTTGACTGACTCTCCACTTTGGACTTTCACTGGTGGAAGAGATCTTATATATGGTGGTCCTGTGAATAAAAGTAATGAAAAGTAGTTATTACAGAAATATTGTAACTATGTTATGACGTCAAGTTTGCTAGTCTATTTTATCACAGTCAATCGTTATTCGCAGTTTAATTTTAGTCAAATTACTATTATGAATTTACTTTTTAATCTCGACCTCAGTCGCCACTAACCTCACGTTGGTTAACGTTGGGGTCAATGAGGGTCATACGAGCTCACTCAGAGGCTGTCTATTTAATTTAATGGTGCGCTAAAATATTCTAACTCTTATGGTGCAATAAAATTGCGCAATTCCTTAACAATCTTGGTATTACAGTAAATTGTTTTGTCCTGCCGTTGAGACGTCATAGTACTTAACAAATTGTCAAGTATTGCGTAATTCAGGTGCCTGTGTGAACCTATTGTAGCGGCATTACAGAAATACTTCGCAACAAATATCTAAAAACACAAAAAGAGAAGTGGCGCCATCTACAATGCCACAGGCGAACTACGCAAGACTCACGTCACACAAAATCCTGCATCGCGCAATCAGAGTTTACCGCGCGACTCGCATAGGTATAGCATCCCGACATCAACCGTCAGGCAGTTGCCCACCAGACACAACACCCGTCTGGTCGGAGGATCCTCCCTTTATCATTAGGGTATGAGTGAACTTTACACCCTGTGCCTCATACCTCTATACTATCTTTATATTGAGACGCTGCTGGGAATTCCACATTTTGGCTGTTCAAATAATAAAGGTTTAAGAGAGGCACTGGATTCCACGTATCAGGATGCATATAAACTAAGTTGTATACACTTACCATAAACATCCAGCCTGTTCTCATGTGAGGCCACGTGTTCACCTTCCCTGGCCGTGCAGGAGTACAAACCGCCGTCTTCGACCCTCACTCGAGTGATGTTCAGCTGTGACGCCACTGAGTTGTCTGACGTCATCAGCTGGCCGAGCGCGTATCTGTAAACGAAACATTATACAGGTGATTGGAAGATGGGTGCAAATCTTTAGGAGGAAGATAGTACAGACAATTTAAAACCATTTAAGCAATGGTTGTTCTAGACGAAGTCTTATCATTTTTTTACCCTAATTTGATTTTTTTTTTTCGAAAATTCCCTTTTTTTTTTACTAAATTGCTTATTAATGCCCAATTTGAATGATAAATGAATTCATTTTTATTTTATTTTATTAAAGTAATGTGTAAGCAATCTAGCAAAACATGTTTTAAGCCTCTGTGTCGTTAGATTTTTTTTACAGAAAGTTCATTTTTTTTAAATCATAAATACTTTTTGTAAAACTTATAAAAATAAACGGAGGGTGCTTTTTTATTCAAACTTTTTTTAAACATGCTTGATAATAATCGTTCTTTATTTTGAGGTATCATTTACGCGGATATCTTACAAATTATTGAAATTAGGACCTACAAACCAATTTGAGAGAGAAATTTTAAATTTTAGGCAGACTAATTAAAACAAAAGTTTTGCTTAAAAAATTACTTTATGTGTTCGAAACGATAACTTAGTTCAATTCTAAGAGTTTTTTGCACATGCAAAATTGAGGGGATTATCGAAACAATGGCCACCGCGCGCGGTGTGGCACATGAAAGAACCAAATTGAGGGGATTATGTAAACAATGGCTGCAGTGCGCGGTGCGACGGCATTTCCAGGTAGAACGCCCAGTGAATAGAAAATAGCGATAAGTACGTTGGTTTTTGCAGCAAAAAGGTCTTAGGCAACAAAGTCGTGTTTTTTTAGTCAGGGCTGACTGGTCAGTGTGTGTTGAAGCCGTTACATCTATTTCTTATTACTATTACTCAAACTACAGCTGCCCTTGTGAGTGGACGTTGTCGTGTTGATTCACAATTTACCATGTACAGTTCCATGTACAACTGTACGTACTTTCAGGAGAACGTGTTGTTTGCGTTAGTTTTGGACATTTTTGTTTCACCTTGTCCAGTCTTAGCCTCAAACTCCTGTAAGTGTTGATTTTTGAGTTAATTGTGTTGAGTTGAAATTTAGTGTGCCGCTACGCCATTTTTCTTAATTGTTATGTGGCTATGGTTACTTTTTCCAATCAGAATTATGTGGATATCGTATTTATATATAGCAGAGCAGACGGCAATGGATCCCTGGCACGATGGATATATCAAAAGCGCTATCCAAATCGCAGGGTACCGAATGAGCGAGTGTTTTACAACACTTTTCGTCGACGTGTCCAACATGGGTTTCACCACGTAGAACCTGTAGTCAACCCGGGTGGACACGAACCTGACGTCGTTGGCGCACCCAAAATACCGCAGGAAGCGCCCTGGGCGTTGGGAATCCCAGGCTGATTCCTGGCCACCGTAGGCGCAGACTTGCGGACGGCGACTTATGGGTAGCTCGCTGTCCGGTAAGGACCAAGCCCGGGTCAACGGCGCATTGTGTTCAACGCGCGCCTCGAAGAGATGTCAGCACCAACTGGTGGGGTCCGCAAGGGCCGATGTCTGCCAGGAGTGCGGGTTGTTCAAAAGAGATACCGTCGCCCCTGGCACACAGGCAACTGAGGGAACACGGGTAGGTTTTAGACAATAAAAGTCTGACACGCCCTCCTGCTCCACCCAAGTTATTTGATGATTTCCCGATCTCAAAAAAAAAAACAATTTTCCCTTGAAAATAATGGTCAAAGTTTACCTTGGATCAGTATTACTCGACACAATAATGCCGTCTCTCTCCCACACGAACTGTGGAGGTCTGTCACCACTCGCTGCACACTGCATGCTGATCTAGAAAACGCAGACATGTACCGACATAGTGTAAAATACTGACGAAGGAAATAAAGGGAGGACGATAACCATAATTAGAATTGAACTAAATATGGTTTTGCTCTTTCTTTGGCAGGCATATTGGATGTTAATTAACCCTTTCTGAGACAATTAGTTGGCGTACCACGAACGCGCAGAGCAAGGTTACGTATATTCAAATGATTTTAAAATTGGAAATACACGCTTTCAATATTTATTCAGATTTGGGACTAAAAAATATATATCGTAAGAAAATTAGACCGAAATGCTATAGGATAGTTGTAGGTATGATTAAAAAATCGTTAGTATAAGAAACGTAGTTCCTTCATGTTTTTCTAAATTCTGAATTTTTTATTTTTTCATACCTAGCTTAGACAATTCTAACCATGAAGATATATACTAAAGTTCCCGAATACTCACATCGCCCCCTGGTGTGACTGTTCTTTCCGTGAAGTGTTGAGTGATAACCAATCGCATATCTGCTAGCCTTTTTCTTCTATCAAGATCTGAAAGAGTGAGAAAATGACATGATACTTAGATATCGTAATCTCAGGTAGATTTTTCCATTATTTCAATTCCAATTTTGAATAGTCTAATATCGGAATTATAAAAAAAATATCGAAGTGTTATTTTTTACCAAATATCTAGTGTTGAAAGTGAGCGCAGCATGTTACTTGTCTTGTAAAATTCTTTGTGCTCTTTCAGACAAAATGATAGATGCATTGTTGTTTTTATGCACTCACTACCAAGAAAAGCGATCTCTAGGTAAGACGTCGTTATTTTTAGCCCCCGACGAAAAAAGAGGGGTGTTATAAGTTTAACCGCTGTGTGTGTGTCTGTCTGTGTCTCTACCTGTGGCACCGTAGCTCTTAAACGGGTAGACCGATTTGGGTGTGGTATTTTTTATTTAAAAGTAAGTTTTCTAGCGGAGGCTTTTAGACATGTTTCATAAAAATTGTTTCAGCTTTTTCAAGGTCATCAGCTGTTTTGTTAGCTGCGGTAGGGTTCTTAGACGCATAATGTGTATTTACTTTACTTTGAAATATACGTAAAATTTGAAACACCTATGTATTCTATATAACTATGCAAGATTATGGAATTCTTGGTCTGATGCTTCAGCCAGGAAATCTAGTATACTAACTAGCATACTCTTGAAAAAATAATAGCAGATATGTCGTGTTTGGATTCGTTTTGATCAGTATTTGATTCTACATACAATGAAATGGTGGCAACACGATGAGCCGATGCTGCAGCCAGGATATTCATTCAGCACACAAGTACAATTTTGAAGAAATAATAGCAGATATGTTGTGTTTGGATTAGTTTCGATTTTTTTTTGTTTTGTCTGAAAGGTCTCTTAATTGAGAGTGTTCTTAGCTATGATTCAAGAAAATCAGTTCAGCAACTTGAAGATTATCAGCTCTTTTCTGGTTGATGAAGGGATTTGAGCATATTTCATTTGTTTTTTTAGTTGGAATTTAGTATTCTGGTACTTCAATTGTATGAGACGAACGAAGTAATTTTGAACTGATGCTGTAGGATCACCTGAAAATTCCAGGATAACCAACTACCTCACCAACAGCAGAAGTATCGTGTTTGGGTTCATTGAAAAGGTCTCAATGGTTAAAGATAAATGGTGATCAGGGTCTGATAATGAAATAGTAATGAGGAATGAGGATGAATAATTAACAAGCTTCACTCTAGGAAGCATACATAAAGCTACGTACATTTAAGAGAGATTTGTGTCGATCGTAGCGTGTTTACTATATTATTAAGTTAAAAAAGCAGGAAACAAAAGTTAAATAAAAAAAATTAAAACCCCGACCCAAAAAACCTCTAAAAAGTAAAAAAAAAATGTTTGGCCTTTTAAATTGTAGGTAATATTTTAATTCAAGCATTGTCATAACGCCAAGAGACGAGGCGCAGCAATGGTGAATGTTATTATGCTATTGTAGAAAGGATAACATTTTCATTGACCGTCCCCCGACATGACAATGCTTTAAGTCGGGAGTAAAAAAAAAATTAGTTTAATTAAGTGAAAACTCTTAATTTCATCCGATTTTATATTTCACTTCACATTTCCAAAGATTTCTGCAATGAAAAATCTGTGATAATTTTTTTTACTGACTATTAATCTACGAAATTAACTATTTATGTTAACCGCGGCGAACTGTAATTTGTGCTGTAATTTTTAAAGTAATTAATTATTTTATTTTAAATGCATTTCTTCTATGAAATTCAACTTTTTATAAAAATTTACTAATTCCCATATTGGGACCTAATTTCGGAAACAAAATCCGATATAACATACCCTAAGGCTTAAATCATCAAGAAATGTTTAGCATATTCTTTTTTGTAAAAAAAAAACCGATTTCAGTTTGCTGTTGATATTCTATTTTAGATTTTAAACATAGATTTCCCCAAAATTCCCATCAGGGTGAAAACACCAATTATGTTTCCACTAAATTGGAAACCCCAAAAGGGTAGGGGCGTTAATAGCCATTTAGTCACCAACTACCTAATTTACATAAATTGGTGTCTAGTTTAGGCGTTGCTAGGCAACGGTTACGCCATCAATATGGCACTGATATACAGGTGGCCGTAAAACGTTGATTAGAAGGTCTTGCTCTAGTAAGTGGCTTGTACACTGTAGGACAGGAATATTGGAGCAGTTCTGAAATAGTTCTCAGTTTAAATGGAAGTGTATAGTAGTAAGAATGGTGCTATTGATAAAATCGCCACTCTTGTTTTTGCTCTTATTGTTGTTGTTGTTATTTTAGACTTCCATGAGTAGTAATTGTGAGATTTTACCAAAATCACCACTCTTTCCAGAAAAATTGGTGATGAAGTTAGTGGTCATTAAGGTGTTTTGGGGCCTATCCTCATGATCCATTTATCCAGACCTAATTTATGCTGAAAATTTTGTGGTGAATTAAACATACCAACCGATTAAAAGACAGTAAAACTCAAATATGGCTTATAAATTGTCCTCCTGTACGAAAAACTATGTTCGTCTCAATAATGCACGAGTGTACTTAGAGTTTAGATTGCACTTTTCCTCTTAAAATAAACTCCATTTTAACTAAAATTCACTTTACCCTGGCACCCAACTAACTCGATCTTAAACTGTATCCAAATATAGTTCCCCAAACATTAATTGGCATCAAATGTGTCTTCGCGTATCTAATCAAACGCGGAAGCGAACGTTGCCGACAGCGATAGGCAAGTATCAAATCAGTGCCAGCCCTACCTCGAACGTATGACGCGCGTATTTTGAATCAAAATCGATTTGTGTACGTTTACTCCGCGCTTTCATGATACTTCCACAGTAAGGTGTACATGATAAATGATTTTATTTCTGTAAGGAGGTTTGTATAAACACGTTTATACGTCAATTACTTTTTTTAAACTAGATGAGGTTGGCGTTTCCTATCGGACTACTCTGAGAAGAAATGCGGAAACAAACTCAGAGATCACAGTCTCTTTGAGCACGCCACAATTGCGGCGGTAAGTCCCGTCTTTGAGGAGTGCCTTGAGAGGCGCCACGGCGTCCTCACCTTATGCAGATCCTCACCGGACACGGCTGCTTTGGGAGGTTCCTGTTAAGGATAAAGCGGGACGAAACACCCAGGTGTCACCATTGTATGGATCGCTAGCAGGACACGGTGGAGAATACGGTGGAGATCTGCCCCGCCTGGGTGGAGCACCGCCGTGTCCCCGCGAAAGTGATCGGCGGCGACGATGTCTCACGTCCGGCCCTGGTCCAGGCCATGGTACGGAGTGAGAGTGCATGGGAAGCCATCACCTCCTTCTGCGAAGGAGTAATGCTCGCGAAGGAGGAGGCGGAGAGTGTGAGGTAATGGCAACGATTGCGTACGACATCGTAAAGAAACCGGCATGTCCTAAAACCAAAAATTCGAAGACATGTGGCATCTAACAACCCGCACTGGGCCCGCGTGGTGGATTACGGCCCACTCCCACTCACCGAGAGGCCTGTGTCCCAGCAGTGAAAACATATAGGATGATTGTACAATTTGAATACGGTTAAGGAGAAGAAATGTCAACACTTAAACAAAATAGATGTGTGACATTTTACACTCTCACACACATAAAATAAACACCATGCAAACAAAAAAAAATCGCGATCAAAACACGTTGTACAAACTATACGAGAGTTAGGCAGAGCTTCACACGGTCATACTCAATTCAGACATTTGAGTCGGCTCCCGGATATAAATAATGGCAATAAATAATCTGCTCGTGACACCGGCCGTGTAGAGTGGGCTTTACTTCGCGTCACCGATTGTCAGTGGATGCTTGTTACACGGTGGGCGAAATGTTTTTGAATGAATATTCAGTTTCTTTGGACACATTTTTTTCTAAAACCGGCACTGTTGCCGCGGAATTCGGCGGAGAAGTCGAAAATGCTTATTATCACTTATCAATTTCATTTAGAAACCTTACCACCTTTGCGGGAGTTTCATTATAGTGTTAAAAAGTAAAATAACAAGCTCGTTTTTAACCGACCAAACCGTACCTACTGTACCTTTCAAACAATGCAATCAATGAATAAGGTTTTTCGCTACTTTATATAAGTTAGTGTGTAGGTATTTTATGTTCGAATAAATAATATTTCTTTCTTTCTTTCTTTCAAATTAACAAAAGAATAATGCTTTTTTTTTGGGGTGGGAAATCATCAAATAACTTCTCCCACTCTGGGTGGAGCAGGAGGGCGTGTCAGACTTTTACTGACTAAAACCCACCCGTGTTCCCTCAGTTGCCTGTGTGCCAGGAGCTGCGGTATCTCTTTCGAACAACCCGCACCCCTGGCAGGCATCGGCCCTTGCGAACCCCACCAGTTGGTACTGACATCTCTTTGAGGCGCGCGTGGAACACAACGCGCCGTCGATCCGGACTTGGTCCTTACCGGACAGCGAGCTACCCATTACTCGCCGTCCGCAAGCCCGCGCCTACGGTAGGCGGGTATCAGCCTGGGATTCCCAACGCCCGGGGAGTTTCCTGCGGCGACTAAGGGCGCGAGAGATCGCCGCCGCCGATCGCCTCCATGAGGACACGGCGGTGCTCCGCCCAAGCCGGGCAGACCTCCACCGTATGCTCCATCGTAAATTACTATCTACCTTCGATGGTTTAAAAAAATATCGTAATCAAGACATACACAATTTGGAATATTTTATTTACAAGATTTTTATTTTTTCTTCCTATCCTACTTCACTCGCTCGCTGCGGTGTAATAGAAGCCTCTATTTATTTGAACGCCTTTAGTTGTTGGTCGATAGGTGGTCGTTTGTTTTGTTTTAATTATAACGGTAATGATTCATGACGTACGCTCCGACGCCTCTCTGAGTTGTGTGATTCACCCTATTTTGGTTGGTTTCTTGAAAACGCTCAAAAAGGTATTTTTTAAACCAGATACACTGGTTTAAAAAACCTTTTTGAGCGTTTAACCATAAATAATTTTGAAAGCAAAATAATATATGATATATTCAAGTCTTTTTTGCTTAGAGTGATGCAGCTCAAAACATAATTTAATGCATAAAAAAAATCACCTCTTAATTATCTTTAAAACCAGTTAATCCCTTCAATAACAATTATAATTAAAAATATACCATAAAATTCCAAATGTCAAACTGCATCCAGTGATGGATTATTTATTATTAAATAGGTAGTTAAATTTAATTTTTATACGATTTTATTTGCATTTTTACGACAATGCTTGCTCATTCATCATTCAAATTTATTACAACAGATTTTACCCCGTATCGGATTGCAATAAGAACTATTCTCGCTCATAACGACAATATCTAAAGTTACCAGGGCCTTAAGGGGATACCATTGTTCATCCCTTGATGTGCTTTGTCCCATCATTTTGGATTAGAAGTACTTGTAATATAACACGCCTGTATTTCCGTTGGAATTTTAAGTAGAAGTTTGCTTCTGCGGTCTCCAACGGATGTAGACAGAAGAAGCAAGTATCTACTTAAAATTGCCTACTAAAAAAATCACCAACACTGCCCGTCTTAGGATTAGAATCCTTACGACTATTAAACTAAACAAAAAAAAAATGTTCAATGGTATTGTACAACGTCCCAAAAATATAGTTAGGTAGATAGAAATAAAACTTGTTTCCAGAGTAAGACAATTTATTAATTACAAAATACCGCTAGGGTCATGGTTCGTCGGAGAATCTTAACACCGAGTTATATAAAAGTGACGTCACGGCACAACGCCATCTGTTGGTCCATAGCGGTACTAAGACGATAACAAATGTTGACTTTCGTCAATAATTCGTTTTGTAGCTGTTATGAGTTGAACAGATTAGACATTCCGCCCACCATGGACGGCTCTGTCCATCAACAGTAACATGACAATATAAACTTAAACTAATGATTGGTTATTGACTATATCCTAAGTCCCTTACATCTAAGGTACAAATTTATCAACTACCTATTATATCTAAAGTACAAACTCAACTATTATATCTAAATTACAAATCAACTATTGTATCTAACAAACAAACTCAACTAAGTGGTAACAGGTAAAATAATTAATTTAGATATGGGTCTTTTAATCTCATTATTTTTACACCGTATGGTTACAACGCGAGTAATATTGTCCAAACCTGGATGTTTATTTTTAATAACCCCGTATATCCATCTAGCGGGTGGAAGACCATCCTCCTTCACCAGAACCACGTCTCCAATCTCAGGTTCAGGCTTACAATCTGTCCATTTATATCGATGCTGCAATTGAGTTAAGTACTCTAGTGACCACCTACGCCAGAAATTTTGAAGCATTTTTTGCGTAAGATGCCACCGCTTAAGATTACTAATGGATGAATTTTCATAATTTGCCTCAGGTACAGATATTAGAGGTTCACCCACGAGAAAGTGCCCAGGAGTCAAAGGGCACGAGTCCTCTGGACTGTTAGAGAGCTGCGAGATCGGCCTTGAGTTGAGGCAAGCTTCAATTTGAGCCAGCACAGTTGTCATTTCTTCAAATGTCAATGTGCTGGTGCCTATTATTCTCTTCAAATGGTGCTTCGTGGATTTGACACCAGCCTCCCACAATCCTCCAAAATTTGGAGCATGGGGAGGTATGAAATGCCAAGTCGTACCATTCATAGATAGGAAATCAGCTATTTCCGGAGCTACCAAAGACCTTTCAGCGTTGAAAAGTTGTCGCAATTCCCTTGCACTACCAACAAATGTGGTCCCATTGTCACTCCACAAGTCCGATACTCGGCCACGTCTGGCTACAAATCGCTTAAATGACGCAAGAAAACTCTGAGAAGTCATGTCACTGACAACCTCAAGATGAATAGCCCGAGTGGACATGCACACGAACAAGCATATATACCCCTTAGTGGAGTGATGACCACGGCCTTTAGAGGTTCGGATGCTAATTGGACCTGCGTAATCTACACCACTGCATTGGAAGGGCTTCTGAGCGGACACCCTGGCTTTCGGTAATTGACCCATCATTTGTTGGTGTGTTTGTTTTGAATGACGAATACAAGTTACACACTTATGAACATATTGCCTAACGAGAGTCCTTGCATTGAGTATCCAGTAATTGGATCTTAAGTAATTGAGCATCAATTGTGGCCCGCCATGCAAAGTTCTCTCGTGAGCCTCCGCAATCAATAGATTGGTGAAGTGTGATCTATGAGGGATCAAGATGGGGTGCTTCATTTTCTCATCAATAGAAGCTCGGTGCAAGCGACCGCCGACTCTCAAGATCCCGTCATCGTCAAGAAAAGGACTCAACGAGGTAAGTCTACTACCCTTATTTAATTTACGGTTTTTTTTTACAGCTTCTATTTCATCCCTAAAGAACTGGAGTTGACAGAGTTTGATACAGGTAAGTACGGCTTTATTTAATTCCTTTGTAGTTAGCCAAGTAGTTATTTTATTTTCATTAGGTTCAAAACCCTTCATTCGTAAAAATCTTCTACAGTAAGCTATTACTCTTATTAACCTACCGAACTTAGAAAATCTAGTAAATAGACTTTCATCACATTCTACTGCAGTTGCATGACATTTTGTTTTAATCTTTCTTTCTTCTAGCGTAGTTACTTGGATATTTCCTCTATTATAGTCTATTATTTCATTCTGTAACCATACTGGGCCTCTTTTCCAGAGTTGCAGATCGTTACACTCAGAAGGGCTTGCTCCCCGAGATGCGCAATCCGCTGGATTTTCCGACGACGACACATGTGACCACTGACTTCTCTCCATTATGGTAAGTATTTCGGAAACACGATTCGCGATAAACGTTTTCCACCGACTAGGGTGGCTGCTTAGCCAAGCCAATACGACGGATGAGTCCGTCCACGCATATAAGTGCTGTTTGGGAACTTCTAGAGTTGAAGCGACTTCCTGAAGAAGCTTTGCTAGTAATACAGCTCCGCAAAGCTCTAAACGCGGGATTGATACCTGCTTAACAGGAGCAACTTTGGTTTTTGAAGTCACCAAGGTTGTGTGAATATGTCCATCTCCATCAATGATGCGAACGTATACCACCGCGGCATATGCCACATTGGACGCATCTGAAAAGCCATGCAATTCTAGAACCCTGTTCTCCTTGCCAGAGTTAATCCAACGAGGCAGACGAAACTTGATAAGGTGACAAAGGTTCTTCCGGTAGTCAAGCCACTCTGTCAGCAAGGGTTCAGGTAGTTCTGCGTCCCATTCGATCCCAGTCATCCATATTCGTTGAATAAATACCTTCGCAGTGATGATTGTCGGTGCTAACCATCCAAGGGGATCGAATAGTCGCGCTATGTCCGAAATAACCTTACGCTTCGTCACCGGCAAATCCAGATCATTAAGCTGAATAGTGTAAACAAACTCGTCATTGTCTTTGTCCCACGTTAAACCTAATATTTTTGTAATGGCATCTGTCTTAAGTTCCAGGTTTCCATGTGTTTGTGAGATTTGTTCACTGTCTTCAATCAATCTTAATAATTCTCTGTTGTTACTAGCCCACTTTTGGAGCTCGAACCCTCCACGTTTAAGCAACTCCGATGTCTGCTTATATATTTCGACTCCTTCCTCTATCGTTTGACATCCTGTCATAAGGTCATCCATATAAAAATCGGACACAACACGGGCCTTTGCTAAAGGAAATTCAGTGCCTTCGTCCTGAGCTAATTGCTGCAGTGATCTTACTGCTAGGTAAGGCGCCGATGCTGTTCCAAACGTTACTCGCAAATGACGTAACACCTGAATTTCGTCATCTGGATTTTCGCGCCATAATATTCGCTGAAAATCTGTGTGATCATCGCATACCTTAATCTGTCGGTACATCTTGATGATGTCCGCTACCAGACAGATTGGTTCACAACGCCAACGCATGATAATGTGACGAAGCTCAGGTTGTAGAGGAGGCCCCACCATTAAATCGTGATTAAGAGATACCCCGTTGCTACCCATACATGAAGCATCAAATACGATGCGCAACTTCGTTGTACTTTTGTCGTTTCGGATGACGGCATGATGAGGTAAGTACACAGAACCTTCTTTATCCCTATCTTGTACTATATCTATGTGATTAAGAGCTATATACTCATTTATAACCGCTGAATACTGAGCCTTGAACTCGGGATTTCTTAGAAATCGCTTTTCTAAGGTTAAAAAGCGTTTAAGAGCAATGTCTTTCGATCTACCATATTTACAAGCAGGATCACTTGACTTGAAAGGCATATGCACAATATAGCGACCACATTCGTCTCGTTTAGTCGTGGTCCTAAATACCTCTTCGCACTTCTGTTCTTCTGGGGTCAAGTAAACCTTACCGTAATCGCCCTTAGGCTCAGATTCTAGTTCCCAGAATTTTTTAAGGAGAGTATTTTCATCTGTATGAGTGGAATGCAATGTTACCACGGTATTGTAGCATGTCTCGCTTTGGTTGATTTCACCTACTTGACCAGATAAGATCCATCCTAGTCTAGTATCTTGTGCGATGAGCCGACCAGGTGGATCTCTGATTAAACCTTCTAACAAAATCTGGCCATAAACTTCGGCTCCTAAAAGCAAATCAATCTCGTTCGGAGTATCAAACGAAGGATCTGCTAAAGCCAAAGACGAGATTGTGGTCAAAACTTTTGCTACAACCTTCCTTTCCGGTAAAATAGTCGTTAGTTTCTTTAAAACATAAGCCTTAACAGTGATAATAAAACTAGGGTCGACGCGTGATTTAACCTTAATGAGAACCGTCGAGTTTAATGAAATCATTGATTGGCCTTGATCACAACCTATACCGGAAACTGAACCTTTAGTTGGTATTCTTTTGAGACCTAAGAGCTGGACTGCAGACTCCGTCACAAAGGAAGCCTGAGACCCCTGGTCTAACAGGGATCTTAATACTATAGCAGTACCGCTCTTTGATTCCGCTTCAATTAGCGCAGTGGCCAATAATATTTGACTATTACTATTGGCAAAACAACTTACAATATTAGTGGAGTTACTCTGGGTTGAAGTGGTATCAGCAGAAGCGCTGCTTTCTGCAACTTGATCAGTTTTGTTACTATCACCAACTGGTTTGGAGACATTATTGAGATGAAGAAGACTATGATGCTTCTTTTTACAAACATGACACCTTGTGGACTGGCGGCATGCATATACGGAGTGATTTGCCCCTAGACAATTGTAGCATAAACCATTTGTTTGGACAAAATTACGACGCTTATCCATCTCGAGACCAGCAAACTTTTTACAATTAGCAAGCTTGTGGTTATCTTGACAACAAATACACGATGTAGTTGATACATGGAGAGATTTGACTGGCACATTACGATTGGACTGATGACGTTGACCTTTGTTATCTAAAAATTCCAAAGACCGAAATCTTTGTTCAAGGAAAGATTTGAACTGAATCATTGTAGGCAAGTCGTCTGAACAATCACTAATTTTTATTTCCCATTGTTTACGTGAGTCAGTGTCCAGTTTTAAACTCAATACATAAATAACTATAACATCCCAATGCTCAACCTTTATGCCTAAGTTCTCCAAAGCATGTAAACATTCATTAGAAGTATCTAATAACTCCTTAACTGCGCTGGAGGATTCGGTTACAATATTTTTTTGACTCATAAAACGTTTAATTATACAATTCGCCAAATATTTTTTATTATTATATCGATTCTCTAATTGAGTCCAACATGTTGCATAATTACTACTGGTAATAGGAATGTGCCGTAAAAGACCTTCAGCTTCTCCAGACAGATGTGATTTTAAATAATGTAGTTTCTGAACATCGTCTAATAGGCTATTATTGTGTATTAAGGATTTAAATAAATCTCTAAAACTAATCCACTCAGAATAACTTCCAGTAAACTTAGGCAACTCAATCTTTGGCAATTTTACAGAACATATTTCTTTAGAACCCTTTGCAGATGCTTCAGGCTGTTTACATATACTATCGGAGCATTCAATTTTTTTTAATGCTTCCTTCAATTCTGCCTTATAATCAGTAAATATTTCTTCCGTGGTCTCGTATACATTTTTTATGTTATAATCCGATTGATCGAAATCAATAGACTTAACCGATGATACAAGTTTTTTATGAGTTTCAGAAAACGCTGACCAGTTAGCTTCTAAATTTTCTAATCTAGTTTCTATGTATGAACTGGTTACTCGCTCCTTAGGTGATTTCTTGAAGTTAGACCTTGCTTTACTGATAGTAGAACTTAAATTAAACTGCAAATTACTCAAAGCTTCCATGTTGAATATATATTTTAAACTGTTCTGGAACGTTATGGTAAGTTCGTGGACGACACGTAAAAATCACAAGTCTTTGAACTTGATACAACTCTCTGCAAAATCGGGCATAGGTTCCCCGTAGTTCACTTTTTCTTGAAATTATTCTAAGTCCAAATTGTTACTTCAAATTTTCTAAGTTAATAAGGTCTAAACTTGCTTGATATTTAAAAGTACTCACAGTTTATCCTCGTATTACATCACTTCACTTGTCACTCACTTTTACGTAGCTCGTCGCAATGATGTGCGGGCACTTTGCCCCCCGCACCGCAGCTGCTGCTCACGCCAACACGCACTGTCAGCACCAGGCGCAGACCGTTGTGCACCACTTGTACATATACGCTTAAAGCGCCAATTTTGTACGATCCGCCGATGCTGCTTACTATCCCACTGGCCGCGCTGACGTCACACTCGCAGCAGGTTGACCATACAACCTGACACTCCACCACAATAAGACAATGCACACCAATCCTTTATCCGGTTTCGAAGGACCACTTGTACAACGTCCCAAAAATATAGTTAGGTAGATAGAAATAAAACTTTTGTTTCCAGAGTAAGACAATTTATTAAATACAAAATACCGCTAGGGTCATGGTTCGTCGGAGAATCTTAACACCGAGTTATATAAAAGTGACGTCACGGCACAACGCCATCTGTTGGTCCATAGCGGTACTAAGACGATAACAAATGTTGACTTTCGTCAATAATTCGTTTTGTAGCTGTTATGAGTTGAACAGATTAGACAGGTATCTTAACCTTTAAGGTAAGCGTATTAGGCAATATGAGTGACAGAATTATTTAATAATGCTGGAATTTGGGCAGATGAAAAGAAAACCAAAGAGAGTCAATTCGTTTGTCAAGTACAAATAAAAAGCACATTACATACAAGACCACCCAGTATTCAACTGAAAATAAATAAATAATTTGAACCTTGCTATCTAGACTTGCTAAGGCTTTAACTAAAGTTAGCGCCATATTGCACAAGAGATACACAATATTCTAGTAACATTTTCCTCTTGAATAATTTTCCAGATCACCCATAAATAAATAAAAAGCATCCACGATCCGGATTGATGAATATTCAATTTTCCTTTCTTATCCATTTATTCCTTACATTCCATCATGTGGATACAGGAATATGTCACAAAAGTAATATTAGGATCAAAACAGAACGTGTTTTTTCTTGCTACGCTGTATAAAGGAATTGTTGGTCCACCAAGGAGGTGGATGTGAAAAGGTTAGTTCTGTACAAACTGCTTAGAATTTTAAAGGATAAGTATGTTAGCCTTAGTTTAATTCGACCATTTTTTGTCTCTAAAATTGGCAATGTATAGGTTTTGCAGTGCCCTACAGTAGGTGGCGCAAGTGTCTAAAGATAGTGGTAACCAGTTCTATCAGCCTATTTATCTATTACTAGGCATATGCCTCTCTTTTCCATATGCGACTGTCCTCTGCCGTTGCCGGCCAATTTTTTCGATAGGAGTCAAGTTCTTCCCTACTTCTACGCCTTGCAAACCAAAACTAGTTTGTGATTGTCTCACTCGATAGGATCTCATCTCTTATCGTACAGACGCCAGCTCATCAAGCTACCCCAATCTGTAAAATTTCTTTAATAGATTTTCAACTTTAGTATATAATCATAAGGTTCATGTTCAATTGGGAAAATTTGACATTCAAACTCAAAGCATTTATTTCAAATAAACCAATTACAGGCACTTTTGAATTGTCAAGGTCGGTGAGGTAGAAAGATGAAGCTAGTTGCAAGATGAAGACAGTTCGGGGTAGCTCGATGTGCTGGCGTCTGTATATCCGACTTAACAATAATTCAAACGGCGGAAGCTACGTGCTACAAGGCTACGCGCCACGACGCTACTCGGCTTGTCATGATGCATTTATACTTTTTGATCTTATTTTTTTTTTATTTCATCTGATATTTCTGTTACATATTTCTCAGTGGCCAGAGCCAAATGTCAAAGCTCATAACTTCGCAACCGATTGCACACGCTCGTATAGTTCGACGCATCAATACGAGGATATTGCGCTTGCATTCTTCACAGGATGGAATTATATAGCGATATGACATCAAATTGATATGTTATGTGTGGGGGAGGGAGTAAACAGTTTGCTGGGGACTACTACGGTAGGGTACGGTAGGGAAGGGGAATAATCTTGGAACTGAAAGGTTAATCAGCGTTTGGTGGGTCAGTCTACGGATTGGTGGTGAAATTGAAAACAGAGAGGTTAGTATTTTTTTTTTTTTTAGTTCGTATCAGGGAACTCAATATCTATTATTTTCATACCAGTGAATTGTCAAAATATTGAAATTGTGTGTATCCAATTTTTAAAGACCTCTCCTGAAATTTATGTAAGGCGGCCTCTACACCTTAAATCATATTGCCCAATATTTATACAATAGCGCTATGTGGTGGAATGAGCCCTTGCACTCTAACGATCCACTATTTTTACACAATAACATCGTCAGCCATTAACAACTTCATTGATTTCACGTGACCAAGATTTGCGCAATTAGCCTGTTTCTTCTGAAGATTTCAAAAATGATCCGCCACAGGCAGCACTAATGGGGGTACATATGTTTTGATTTCCCTATGAGAGTACATTGAAAAAATTAAATTAACGGCTTGCATGCCGTAGTTTACCAGTTTCAGGTAATAAAAACCCCCACTAGTGCTGCCTCTGGCGGATCTATTTTGAAATCTTCAGAGGAAACAGGCTAATAAAAATATGGTACCATAAAAATTAAACGCGCAATTTTAAATTCTTCCACTAAACGGTAAACAAGATTGCGCAATTCGTGATATAGTGCAATACTTATTATTGCCACGTAGGGCCCGCCTTAAAGTTATAACTAACATAATATAACGGTTTTTTTTTTGGGGTGGAAATCATCAAATAACTTCTTCCGCTCTGGGTGGAGCAGGAGGGTGTGTCAGACTTTTACTGACTAAAACCCACCCGTGTGAAGAGTTGCTTGTGTGCCAGGGGCCACGGTATCTCTTTCAAACAACCCGCAACCCTAGTAGGCATCGGCCTTTGCGGACCCCACCAGTTGGTGCTGACATCTCTTTGAGGCGCGCGTGGAACACAACGCGTCGTCAACCCGGTCTTGCTCCTTAACGGACAGCGAGCTACCCATTACTCGCCATCCGCAAGCCCGCGCATTCGGTGGCCGGGAATCAGCCTGAGATTCCCGACGGCCAGGGCGTCTCCTGTGGCGACTAGGGCCGTGAGGGCGCATATACTGCCTCTCCCTCACGTGCGTACATATAACGGTTATCTAAGAATTGCAAAACTACCAACTACAACTCTGCTTCAATAAATTTAACGTCGTACCCACAAAATATCATCATATAATTTAGATGTAAGCACCCATTTCATATACGATATACTTGGAAGGACGAAATTATGGGAGATGCCACCAGCAGCGCGAGAGAGCGCCACAAAGTCGGTAGCTTGAATAATTCATAATTCAGTGCATGGATTTATGCAAGCTATAAGTGCAACACAGCCTGAAGTATAGAGCAGTAAGTCGGAATATTACTTTTTTATTCAATGAGTATTATATTTGTTTTATTTTGCTTGTAGCACCTCAATATTCATTTTCAAAATGTGATACATCAAAAGCTACTTCAATTCGTTGAAAACAAAATTGTATTCACTACCTAAATGTCAAGAAATATCACCAGTATTTTGCTACAAAAAATAAAATTATATCGCGGGTATTTTTGTAACAAAAAATTCGTTGCAAATTCAATTGTTTTTTGTTATATTTTGAATGCACTCTAATACTACTTCAAACTCTTTGACAACGAAATTCAAAACCCTTTATTAGACACAGACCTAAATGTTTTTTTTTTTGTAATAGTTCGTGTTAAATATCGTTATAGGTTATGCCGTCGATAGAGCAATAGACAAGCTACTAAATAATAATAATGAGATAAAGATCTTATTCGATCCAGTAGTAACATTTTCTCTATCTCCTTCGCGTATGCAAACTTTATGTCTAACCCCAGCCAACAACTGAGCCCAACAAATCGGCTGTCACGGTACAATTTCTTTAGAAAGTATTACCCGAATACATTAGATAGTACCTACTAGTTTACAAGTGACAGTCAAAGACTTGCTATGTCACAAGGTATGTGCAAACAGCTAATCTATACAATACTTTATCCATGGGTTATGCATTTACATGTTTTTTTTTTAAATCTGATACAGAAAACGTTATTTTAAGCTCACTATTAGTGCAATGCGTCGAGCATTTTCTTCCAGACGTAAATGACAATAAACGATTGATTTTAATTATTTTTGCAAACGGCGGAATCCAATAAGTTTTTATTAAATTCTGGGTTATGCATTTCCCGGTTAGTGTCAGCGGGTATGAACTGAGGGCTTCTAGTTCAATGAAGCGGAAACTCCACGGCGCGGCGTATCGACCCGTTTTTTCGATTTTTATCAAAAGTTTTTATTTACCTAATTTTTTTTAACGACTAAGCCTTCATAGGAAATGGGATAGATAATAAAATGTTTCCAGCAGTTATTTGTGTTACAAAATAGGAAAAGAGTTTTATACAAATATTACTTTATCTTACTATCCTACTTCCTACTATAATATTATAAATGTGAAAGTTTGTATGTTTAGATGTTTGGATGTTTGTCCCTCAATCACGCAAAACGGCTGAACGGATTTGTATGAAATTGGCAAACAGTTTGTAACCTGGAATAACATAAAGGATACTTTTTATCCGGATTGTACGTTCCCGTGAGATAAATTTTGACTTCCACGCGGGCGAAGCCGCTAGTGAAAGCTAGTGGTTGATAATTAGTTAAGGGTTTTCATCTATTGAAGCAAAATGGGCTGGCGTTTATGTATACCACACAGATAAGTTTCAACACAATACCTATACGGGGAATACAAACATGCGTGATGTGTTTTGTTAATCTTCGGGGGAGAGAGAAAGAAAGATACACAAAAGTAGAAAGTAGGAGAGACAAAGAGAGTGAGTCGGTTTCACTTCTTCCGCGCAGAGGGACTCCACGCACTTTTTTTTTTACCTTTTTCGTCTTTTTTTTGGTTTACTAAGTGTACGAGCACACTCGACCATTTATGCTGACGCCCGCGATCACAATAATGTACTAAGGCTATACAATATTTTATGCGCATTACTGTTTTAACTTGAGTTCAATAAAGCTGCTTGGTGAATACACACGTCGGTGTTTTCTTCCACATTTTACACAGAATTCCCGGCACACATCACACCTCTGCAGTAGGACTCCACACTAAGTACATACTTTTTTGAAGTCCGTCACTTAATTTTTATGTGGCCTTAGATAATAATAACTTGCCCCTATTTCTATCACTGACCGCACCATCAATCGTATACATAGATAGGTAGTGATAGGGTGGGAAATCATCAAAAACTTGAGCAGAGTGGGAGGGCGTGTCAGGCTTTTACTGACTAAAACCCACCCGTGTTCCTTCAGTTGCCTGTGTGCCAGGGGCCACGGTATCTCTTTCGAACAACTCGCACATCTGGCAGGCATCGGCCCTAGCGAACCCCACCAGTTGGTGCTGACATCTCTTTGAGGCGCGCGTGGAACACAACGCGCTGTCGACCCAGGCTTGGTCCTTACTGGACGGCGAGCTACCCATTACTTGCTGTTCGCAAGCCCGCGCACATAGGTAGTGATCAAAAGCGAATTTATTCAATAAAATAATACAGTGTGTACCTATGGTACCTAGTATGGTAAAACCAGGATAGTTGCCCCATAGGTATAGTTGCCCCATGGGTATAGTTGCCCCGATTGTAATTACTCTAGTTTCGCAGATAAATCGCATGCTATTTTATTGATCTGTCGAAATACTCTCCAACTACCACTAAGTTGACCGTGTCGCATGTTTCTGTGCGATTGCATGGGCAGACAAAATGCGATCAAAGTTTTTACGGGATAGATGTCCTGTTTCTAGGCGTGGCGTCTATCCTACACGAAATGTATATGGATAAGGCAACTATCCGATATGTGGAATTGATGTTCCGAAATATAGAGGCCCGCAAAAATCGCTAATAGATACTCTGGAATTATTAAAGATTATGACGTTTTTTACTTTTCTTAAAGTAGATACAAAACCAAAGTATCGGCCAGTTTTAAAAATAAAGTATTCTAACTTTTGGTTTAAAAGAAATGTGGCAACCATCCGGCTTTTACCCTATCTGGAAGTGACTACATTAGTTCCTATGAAGGTTTGATCTACAATATCAGTAGAAATGTGAGCATTTCTACATCTATACTAAGCTCTAACGTCACAGCTAGCTTACGTCACATCGCTTCAGTGGCTCATTTCCGGAGCAAGCGTAACCGCACAGTTGTGGTGTTCAGAAACGTGGCTCCTGCGGTTAAGATGGCGTGCAGTTAGCGGAAAATAAACACGGTTCGCTCTTCAAATGGTTGCAAAACAGCAAAACGGTTACTTCCTCGTTGTAGTTTTTTTACAACGTTTATTAACGTTCAAGAACGATACCTATCTTTTTTTAACGGTTTCTAGTAGTTTTCTGTTTCGATAAGATCTAAGTTCAGATTTAACATAAACATAACATAACGCCGGTCACCTCTGAACAGTTAGGCATAGGTGTGTCGACTGTACTTTCACATTTCGCCAGTTATGTATAGGTCCCATGGGGCGAGCCTATTGCCAAAGAAAAACCTAACACTTCCTCACCTGGGTATCGGACCCAGGACCGCATGCTCTGTAGCACATGCGCCCATTAGAACAACGAGTTACTTACTTGTGAGGAAGTCATGTCAGTCAGTCATCAAGTCATTCGGCGGGTTTTCGTTTAAGTGAAAAGTTACTTTAATTTATGAACTCGGTGACATAAAAAAACTAAAAAAAAAACAACTGACTTCCAAAAAATCACTACAAATTGCTGTCATTTTTTTAAGATTTCCGTTGTCTGTCTCCGAAACGCATCATCAGATCTATATGAAATTTAAATGGGACCATTTCGGAATAAACCTCTTTCGAACAAAAAAGAATTTTGCAAATCCGTCTATATATGACGGAGTTATGTCCGAACATCCTACCACTACTTACTGTTAAAGAGCTGTACTTTCCTTCATCAGCTCAGCGTCATAAGATGATGATGACCATACGCAAATGTATTAAAATGCAAATGTGTTGTAGAAAATATATGAAAAACATTGTTAATACCTATAACATTTGAGGGTCGCCCTCGATTTACCGGGGATTCCACCATCAGATCCTGACTAGGTGCCACCTCAGGGATACACCCATGGGACTACCTCAGGAGTATACTCTTTCAAATGAAGAAAGAATTTTGAGAATCGGTCTACAAATGGGGGAAAAATCGGTGAACATATATTTAAAAAACTAACATACAGTCGAACATAGAACCTCCTCCTTTTTTGAAGTCGGTTAAAAGAAATAACGTCACCAAAGACACCAACTTGCGAAATAAAAGTTATTATCTTTTGATATTGTTTTTTTTTGTAAAATAGTTTTTCCGGTTGTTCAACTCTAATTTGTTGGAATAAAATGTTTTGGAAGCTTAGCCCAATCAAAAACAAGAAAAACTGCAGCCTAATAATTTTTTTATTTTATTATTTGACGTTGTTCTAAAATCTCTAAAAGCCTGAATCTACTTATTGAATTATCATAGTTACAATGTAGGTATATATTACGCAAAAGCGTATGGAATGTGCTCATGAGTGTAACAAGTGGTTTTCATTTCCTCTATTTTGAGGGGGCTTAAAATTGATTCAAAATCTGCATATATAACGAAAGCCTGAATCAACTTAGATGTGGACAGAGTAACAAGTGCGTACGGCGAGCTACTGGCAAGGAATATACGACGGAAACACTCCTGGATTTAGAGTTAATTTGTGTTAACAAAATACGGTAAACAGGCTTTTGAAACTGTATACAAAAAAAAAATAGGAACAAGGCTTGAAACTTGTTTTGCTGTACGATTACAATTTGTCTTATTTATTTATTTCAATTGAATATATTCATATTGAAGTACCTACTGGATAGATAACGTGGCCCCTGAAACACGGGCAACTGAGGGAACACGGGTGAGTTTTAGTCAGTAAAAGTCTGATACGCCTCGCTCCGCCCAGAGCGGGAGAAGTTATTTGATGATTTCCGATTCTCAATTTTAAAAAAAGTACCTACTGAATGCTATCAGCAAGATTGGAAAAGAGGCTGACAGCCCAACTTATGTTGAACTGTTATGTTCAACATTGTCCCCATAATACCGACAACATTAAATAGCAGTAAATACTTTTCAATAATCTCACTGTTTTTCTAAAGAATTTTTCAAAACAAAGGGTTTTGTTTTAAAAGATTCCTTTTAAAAAGGCTACAATATGAGATAGTTATTACTGTCCCTCCTATGTTATTTCGCACATGACCGACTCTTCGTATATCTGATTTGCCCATCTCTCCCTTCAATACGAACCAACAGGCTTGTAAATTAGATATCGCTTTCTGACCACCGCTTCGCTCCGTAACGTGAGCATCGATATATTGAAGTTTAAATCTGTTATTGTTGAAGCCAGAATATGGGAATTGATTTTGGTATGATTTTAGGAAATATAGAATTATGGAAAAGTAAAAAACTGAGAAAATAAAAGGAATTATAAATATGTAAGAGTCTGCGATCCAGCAACCCATATTAATCAATGATAAAGTAAATGCAAGTTGCTGATATGAAAATAACCTTATGATTGTCATGAACATACAATTTAGCTTCATCATTATGCTAGTAAAATCTAATCTATATTAGGTATGTAGTAACGCCTCACAAATGTATGTAATAAGAGTCACTGCGTGCAGATGACTGCGGTAGAGAAAAGGAACAAAAAACAATGATCCATTTTTAACTTTACCGCAGTCACTTTCAAAACCCCAAAAGCAAGAAAGATATTCTAAAATATACTATTTAAAAATTAACAGGAAAACATAATACGTAACTTTGTTCCCAAAATTCAGCAGAGCTAACTAAAAGTGAAGGACGCAATTTTAAACTCAAGCAAGCGAAATCCTGGTGAATGTAGTTCAAAATAATTCGGAGGACCGTATTTTTGCAACATAACAAGTTCAGAGATATGCAAGCGAATTGGATGCGTGTACATATTTAGGTAAAACATTTAAATGAAAAAGCAGGCTGCCTTTAACAAATTATGGTTTGACCAAACATTTTCGGCTTTTGGTTGAAAGTTTGTTGATGTAGACGAGTAGACATGTTTTTCGGTCATTATACTCAGCTCTGCCATTCAGGTGCATTATATGCTCAAACTAAAGCAATGTGCAGGCAAATTTTTTTTTGTTCATAAAGCACATTTTTTTATTTAATTTAGTTGAATACGCCACATAGCCAATTAGACCACAATCTCACCTGATGGTTAAGAAAGCAGTGAACTGTTCAACGATAGTGCACGCTTGTCTAGAAGCTTGAAAATTAAAGTAATATCATTCAAGTTTCAGTCTTTGGCAGAATACAGTGACAGGATACATGGTACTTAATAAAGAAAGCTATAATAACAGTCCTATCAACCCTTACACTATAAACTACACAGAAATTATGAGTTTGAAAACTACCGTCGTATTTCATATTTAACAAACTCAGTACACTAATTTTGCTAACCTCAGTTGTATGAAAACTTTAAACTACTGCTCATAACATCTAACACAGTACACTTTTTAGGTCAACTAAAAGAACAAAAATGGACCATTTTATTACCTTTGAAAGTGGCAATAGCCCAAAAACTATAATATTATACAATAGGGTAGGCGTGGCAAGAGAGAATTTATGCGTGCGATCCAAAATCATGGCTTCAGAAAGAACCCATGAATTGACAACTATATTTGTTTACCAACGTGCACTGCAGGTTTAGCATGACGTTTTCGACGTTTACGAAGAATAGACAGTGCTTTTTCAATACAAAGTGACATTTTGTGTCTCTTTTTTTGACATCGCACCGTAGATATCCTTCTACAATCTGTCATTTTGTATTTCGTTTCTAACGATCTTTTTCTAGGTCCTTAAAAATGTAGACTATTTCAGAAGAATATTTCTGCCCAGACTGTCAAAATTACACTGACAACAAACCTTCTACTCGACGGCCACAAAGTTTATACGGTTATCTACAAAATCATGATTCGATTAGAACACATAACTGTGATAATTAATAGAAAAACAGCTATCTTCTCCTATTGTACATCATTTAGTTAGTAGTCATGTCTATTCTTCCGTCGACAAATCGGTGGTCGTGCTAAGCCTGCTGGCCTTGCATAGTAATCTATGGCTCACTCTTTCATAGAGAGACTCTAGACTTTTAGAGTCCCAGCAGTGGGAACATAAAACCTGGTGTGCTTTTTCACAATTATTGTCTATTATTCTTGTTATAAACATTTATTATTAAGCTATTAGCCAGGGTTTGTCAGAAAAGCTCTGATTCAACAAGGTATTACATACTGTAGGTAAAAGAAGTATAACAGGTGTGTGTTAATTTATTCATTTGCATTTATTTTTTGCTCGCATTCTTTAAAATTCATATATAAGATTACTTTTCTCTTATTCCCTACATTAATATGTCCATTTGCTTTAAGAGCTTAGCCTGCTAAATATAGGTATTTTTTATTCTATCTATGCTTATAGAGATACTTATAAAACCACCCATCAGTGCGGCCAGGTGAAAACCTGTAGGTGTTGTTGAAAATTGCTTCCACATTTTCTCCGCCATATTTTTGCTACCAAATGCGTTCAGGCACAGAATAGTACTTACAGAAGGTTGGCTCCATATAACAAGCGAATACGCAAGCATACATAGACACAGTTCACATACAGCAAGTGCAAGGGCACTCGCAATTGGAGTTCGGATGAGATAAAATGAGATGAGGAGCAGTGGGCCATTGGTAACGGCCCTGATTTATAAGTTGCATGTAGTGAGTGTAATTTCACAACTACTGCTGTAAAAACGTTGAAGGAAAACATTGTGAGGAAATCGGGGTGTCCTAGAACCAAAAGTTTGATGACACGTAACATTCAATAACCCACGTGGTGGGTCATGGCCCACTCTTGTCTCACAGAGAGGAGGCCTATTTTCGAGCAGGTTATAGTCACATAACAGGCTGACCATGATATATTGAGAACGGCATACAGGCGCGTCTATGTGTGCGCCTATTTTCACTCGTTGTATGGAGCAGAACTTCTGTTTCTACTATTCTATGGTTCGGAGCAAGACGTGCGGAAGAATTGCTCCGACGTTTTCAGTCACTGAACAAATTGTTTTAACCAAATATATCTTCAACTTTTTGTGACCTATATTTTACTTGAGATAAAAACGTAAAGGCATATTTTGCATGAAATGAGTTGCAAAATGAAATGGAGAGAGAGCGTCAAGAAATTGTATTGTATGATGATAAATGTGAGATTTGAATAGGAGTTCAATGTTATTTTGATGTGTGTCAATGATTTAGCACTGATTAGTATGATTGTGGCATAAAATGAAGATGCCTGCGATTACAAAACAACTGTGAATATCTGATTAATATCAACTTCTAGCAATTAACGCATTGACTTAAGTTAAAGTACAAATGCTACTAGAAGACTCAGGTTTAAGCTAACACCATATTAGGTCTTGAAAAGTCACTGTGGCGGTATTAAAAAGATACATATTACTCCTAGCGTTACGCGTAAATTCTGTAAGTACCTGCTGATAACCACTGTAAGTCGAGTTATCCACTTACAGAAATCTGACCACAACAGTTCGGTAGTAGTCCATCACACACAATACCCGTCTAGTCAGAGAACACTCTCTTTTCAAAGGAAGTTGAGGAACTTTACACGCTGTTCCTCATATCGTTATAAAACCAAATCCCATATTTTTCAGCGAATTTAGTTTAACCACTTACACCAAATCAAATTTATATAGAACCCGGGTGCCCACAAAATACATACTCATGCCGTTGACCTCTCAACGTCCAGGTTCTCAAACTTCCACCTACATAGAATACACAATGCAGGAATAACAGGAAAAGTTTTAGATATACCGTAGTCCGAGCCTCATTATATGAAACACATATTTTGACAGCCAAGGTCGGGAACAGTACTTTAGAAGTAAAAGTGTTTTCTGAATATAAAAAGTTGTTTTATTTTGCTTAGAATGGAGTTTTACTCGTGTTTTTTTAAAGGACAATGTGTTTTGTGTTTTATGGAGGGTGATGAATGTAGGATTCTCGTTGTGAAGGTAAATGATGGAGAAGGTAATTTTAGAATAAGAGGAGTTAAAGTTCTTGAAGAGATTACTGTTGCCTACGTTGAAACAAATGACACCTGTCATTTTGAATACAGGGCCCGTACCATTATCACTTGCAGGGATGATTATGTTCAGGGCAGCAACAGTTGCTATGGTTCATTTTCGAATAACACTCAGCTTTTTGGAACGTGTTCTTTAGCGTGGCTAGCGGGATGAGGTGGCTGTAAAAAGTAATTAAAAAGCAAAAAGCGTTATGTCACCTCCATGCGATTTTCTCTCTCTATCTCTTTCTGTTAGATAAGAGTGTGTGTATGCGTGTGAGTATCGCGTAAGGAACTTCGTTCCTGACGGGGGTCTCCCAGCTGCACACATTTTGTCATATATTGACCTTTTTTCATAATTACATTATTATTGAGTGCATGATAACCTATGGCTTCAACAAATCTTTAGAGTCATCAAAAATACAATGAAGAACAGCAACTGGGTACCGCAAGTAGAAACTCAAAGTTACATAATCTAAGAGTTTTCACTAGTCAAACTAGACCAACGAGCGTAGTGATACGGTCGAACCATGGAAGGGAAAATACGGAACTCCAGTATTTACTTCTATATCAGAGTTTGCCATAAACTCAAACTCGAAGCAATTAAACCGCACTTTCGAATTGTCGAAGAGTCGGTCAGGCAGACAGACGAAGCTCGTTGCCCATACATGCGTAGTGCATGCAAACGTAGAAGGTTTCCATGAAGAAGAACGGGCAAGAAACTCCATGGACACTCTATTAAATCAAAATATTGATTACATTATTCATGTTGAAATTATACCTACATAGTCTATGAAAAGTCTCATAAATGATGATTTACAGTATTAATACGCATTTTTAATGAAAATATTATATGGCTCAGGTAATAATTAATGGGTATAAAAATAGTACCTAATCATTGGTGACGACAACAATACGTTATTTCTAAGTCATCCGTTCTGTTAAGCATGAACAAGCCAGTATCATAAATTCAAAAACTTCCTCAAACGTAATAAAATATGTGTTCTCTTCTGTGAATCAGTCTTCATTTACATCCTAATCTACTAATTACAACGCAAACAAATTAACCTTTTCTATCAAAACCTTTCTAAAGCACTCATTTACATTTAAATGTTCAAATTCAAACACATAAAATCCGGAATGGCTTTCAAATATCACTTTGTCAGTGTTTCATTACCTACATTTAGCATTCCGTTTGAACAGATGGATGGACTTTTAAAATATGCAGCGGACTAGGCGATAGCTGTAACGTGTGTATGTGGCTGTGTTTATGTAGCTTTTTCATGAATTTATGTAGATGGAGTTGTAAGTGATTGGCAGATTTAGTGTTGAATAGTGATGTTGTTTGATTAGCCTTTGTAGTTATTGAATTTTTCAAAATTTGCTGTCATTATCATCCATGCCTAGTTACAGTTACATTTCCTGAATATAAAATATGTGGATTTTATTCGTAGTTACAAACAAGGCAAATCGTAGTTGTCTAAGGCGGCGGCCCTTACAACTACAATAGCCCATTTTAACTAACGTAAAGCAACGTTTAATTAGTTAACTATATACCTAACTCTATAGTAAGCAGTTCCCTAAGCCATCAATTCTGTTTCACCCTTCGTTTAAGCAATGTGTTTAGGTGTCATCTAGTGTTAGTGAAAAAGTGCGTATTTCTTCAGTGTGATATTAACTACTCCAAACATTATTTTATCAGAAGCTATCTTTCTAACTGTACAAAGAATATTACCTATTAATCATTTATACTTGCTGCTGGTGCATGTATGACCAAATGTATGAATTGGATGTTGCAATTTGAGTAGGTACACTGTAACTATTGTTGAATTTTAGTTTCTACTTCCCCATGACAAAGAATCATGTTCATTCAAGAATTAATTTCTAATACAAATAGCGAGGAAGGAACAAAAGAAAAGCATCAAACAAGGCTCCCGCAACAAATATTTAATTCCATCACCGGCTATCAATTTTTCCTTCACTAAATTCGTTAATAATACTGATTGACAAGCAGCGTTAGCCAGAAACAAAGATGCTTCATAAATCATCGGTTGTTGTTACTACTACGAACTAAATAGAAACAAAAGGTTCACTTGTAACTAAGAGACTAGCAGTGGCGAAAGCACCATATAACACGATTACTACCGGCTTCCCTTCGGGGATTCGCATCGGCATCACTATCGCTATAAAAGATAGCACGTCAATAGTGGCTACTATTGTCAAAAAATATAGTCACATTACGGGTATTTAATTCACCATAACATTCGAACAACAAAAACGGTTATTTTTAGCTTTGTATTACAACAAAAATGAAAAATGTTCTAAATTAACTCGGCGCCAAAACGTCATAATCGGGAACTAAAAATTCATACAACAGCGATCCCTTAATGATCACGTAGCACCGCTTGATATTGATGAGAGCATGCCGCTGTACAACGGATTATGACAGAGACAGATAGAGAAAATATGCGTGAGCGAAATGAGATGGAGGAATATGGCACATTTTATTTCGTTTTCACCCGGTAAATTTCATTGTATTTCATTCTTTACATTCCTATATTAATTTTAGAATGATAGTAAGTATTCTTTATTGATAAGTCAGCAAGTTAAAGCCGAATTAGCTTCGGCTTCCCTCTTAGAGAAAATAACACCTCGCCGCTGGAGACTAGAAACTAATACACGAGTTGATGGACTATAGACTTTGGTATTATAGATCTAAATCAAGACAGATACAAATAGACAAAATATGAGACCGCTGAAGTCTATGAATGAATTACAATTTTCTATCCTTATGTGCCCAATCTTCACTACCCATTGTTGGGTAACATCATCATTGATGAGCGGATTGACCTCAACTGTTGGATATCAGGCTGCACGATTTAGATATCACAGAACAAAACCTTTAGCACCTGCGTATTACTTTGTTCATTCTTCGTTACTTTAATCAGATATTTTCAAAGTTTTCACATTTCATTTTGGAGAGTGGAACTTTGATACCCTACCTGCTTGGTGGTCTCCATTGCTGTATCATCGATGTAAATGATCGTTTCAAGTTTCTTTGCTGCAATATTTAGTTAAGGTTCGTTAGCAACTGAGGCTTCATTGTTTAACGGGCTAAGCAAAAACATGAATGTGGCTTTAAAAGTAAATCTTATTTGTCTCTGACGATGTTTACCTTTAGGTTGGTTATTAGGTGAAAAGTTATGAATGAATACAAACAAGCATGGTTAAAGTATAAATTAAATAGTCTACATAAAACATTTGAAGAGGCAAAAATGTAGGCTTAGAGACTTAAGGGAAAACCAGATAATTGTTTGTCCGACTTGGAGCTCACACCGTCCCTCGGTGTAGCCCAAGCTTCAAAGGCCAACGGGGCAGACCTTTTTTGACCTTAATCCGTCGATCTGTTTGGTGATATCCCATTACTACGGAGTTCGATCTCAATCCAGTTCACATGGGGTGCCAATTTATTACTTTGGTGTTTATTTTTTTAAGTTTCTGTGATCTTTGATCCTAGATCTATTCAGCTTAGTAGATTTTTCCTTCTAGACAGATCATAATAATTATTGGGATGATAATAAGACAAAAATATGCCTTATGTCTTAGCCAAAAAATGTTTAGCCGATTCCTCTATTCTCATATCTATGTAAATAATCCGGCTTTTATCATAGATTGAACCTTTTTTTGGTTTTATAAAGTTTCTATAAATATGTATTATTACCCGGAAAACACAATATATAACAGGCCTGAAACTTAACAAGGAAACCCAAATACCTTTCTTTATCAAAATATTTTCTGTGTTCTTAGGTATAAATCGACATATATCCAAACAGGTATACGAGTACTGTACCTATACAAAGTACAGCCAGCAAAAATATTATTTTGCAAATGAAACCGCTCGCTGGGGACGTTGTATACATAGCAATTTTTGGCTCCACTGGCCCGCGTAATGTTATTTATTTATCTCCTCAAATGACAGGAGTCGATATAATTAAGCAACATTATTTGTGTATGATACCGTAAAGGATGGGTTTGATATTTAGATTGCGTGATGGGTTTTGGAAGGATACTTTTTATTTGTGTATCTTCTTTAATTTGATTTTTTTTGGGTGTTTAATTTGGGTTTGGATTGATACGCGTTTTGGAGATTGAGTTTTCTGATACCGCCTGTTAACTACTGCTTTAATTATCGTTTTTTCAATAATATTTCTGTTTAGAAGAGTTCATTGATGTTGTTTAGACGAGGAATTTTCGATAATACATAAGCAACAGATTTATGTTTGTGTTTGTCTTAGTGAATAAGTCATTAACAGCAATTATTATGTTATTTATTGTATTGTATACTGTACTTATTTTGTGAGTTAATAATTTTCCCGTAATGTATTTTAAGAAATACGTATCACTTTCTTCAGAATATTTAAAGTAGATCTTTAAACTGTTTGAATTTTCACAGAAATGTACCTGTTAACAGAATATTATATTTATTTTATTTTCCGTATAATACCTTCACGCTGAAATGTTAGTGTCAGCATGTATAATTCCTGAACTCCTCCGAAATGGCCGGACCGATTTTGACTATTTTTATTGTGTATGATTGAGTAACTCCCTGGATAGTTTATATTCACAATTAAACCCGGCAGGTGGCGTGGCGAGGTCTAGGAAACAGGACAGGCGTCTGTCCGGTCAGCTAGTAATGTAAAACTCTGGGTACCTATTCCTTATTGTACCACCAATTGTATACAAACTATGAAGAATACTGTCGGGTCTATTTTTAGGGTATAATTCTCTTTTAATAGGACGCTCTGTTTTTGTGTTATTTTGTCTGTGTTAAACGTTGTCTCTTTGCTAAACCTATTTAGAACCTTTGCTGTACTGAAATATTTAGTGGTAGTAGTATTTTATGTTAGGTTATAAAATATAAATGTCTAAACAGACTGAAAATAACGTATTTAACGCTTTCTTTAGCAGAACGTATAACTTTACCATTTTTCAATTCATAATCTCTTTCTACAAAATCAGAACGTAGTTAGTTCGTTTCTACTTTTATTCTAGAATTTTCTTTTAAACAACTTTTCAGAACTCAATGGAAATAAAATTAAATCTGTCTAGAATTTGTCAGTGTTGTTTAAACTCTTTGTATTAACTCTGACAAATTCTAGACAGATTTGCGATAACTTTCAAGCAGCCACTGCAATTTGCCGTAAACACAATACATGTAATACCCACTAAACCCAAAACATCTCTAAACTCCTCTACATAAAGTACAATTCCATTTATACTTTTTTAGTAAAACAAACCAGAGCAAAAATGCTCTTTATTTCTTGGTAAACAAAGATTAAATAGCCGTGTAACTCACAAGAAGACGTTTCACTACATCTGACGGGGATTTTGTTTCGAGATTTCGTTCTGTACACAAAGGGTAGGAGAAATATTGCTGGCTAAATATGAGAAGACAGCTCTGTTGTTTGTTACCCAAATATACGGTAGCGTGTGCAGGGTTGGTAAACTTTTTATTTTATCTTTGTGGGGAAAATAGTCAGTTTTTTTAAACAGTAAAAGAGGCAATTATATCGGTGTGGAGGGCAATAACGTTCACTATTACTGACGGTGTAACGTGTGATGTTAATTTTGTCGTTTCGAATTGTTGGAAACGGATTTTTTTTGGTGACAAAATGTCCAACGGCTTTGCATATGGAAAGTGTTTGACGCTTCTGGGTATTTGAAGCACGCGAGTTTCCGATGCATGGTCGAATACTCAGTTAAAGTGTCATGTACAGCGTCTGTTATTCGACAACCCACTGTGAGAGTCTAAAGGTATGTGGAACAGGGTGTAAAGTTCGCTCATACTCTATTGGTAAAGGGAGGAGCCTCCGACCAGACGGGTGTTGTGTCTGGTGGGCAACTGCCCAACGGTTGATGTCGGGATGTTGTATATATACGAGTAGCGCGGTAAACTCTGTTGCGCGATGCAGGATTTGTGTGACGTTTTTGATGCGTAGTTCGCATGCGGCGTTGGAGATGCCGCCACAAGAGTAACAGTAATTACAGTGAAACTTTTGCCTTAAATTTCAGTGACTCGGCGACATATGAAAGTCGATATATGTGGGTATAGCTCACACCATACGGGAACAATAAAGATTACACATTTACCTACAACGTAGTTCATAAATAGGCTTGATTTTTGTGATTGTGTCAAAAAGAATACAAATGAAATCACCAGAGGCAACGTCGATGACGGGCATCAAGGCTGTCTTTAGGCAGATTCTCGCAATATGAGAATAATGATGGCGCGTTAACTCGACATACAATAAGTAGCCACAATGTTAAACTTGACTTGAAACGATACTATCAATACAAGACAAAACCGTTTTGTCTAAGGTTGACAAAACTATTTTGACTCTGATGACTTCACAGTATCTAACCTTTTCTAAGACTCTGCTATGAGAAAAATAAATATTACAAAAACTAAGTATACTTTTGACAGCCCTACAAAAAACAACATCACCTTCAATTTAAACTTTCAAATATACCGCCAGGAGTGTAAGGTTGGCATTAATTTAATTCAATGAGAAATCATCTCGTTTCCTTTTGATGGGTGGGCAGGGATCTTGTCCCTGTGCTATCAAGCGAGGAAAAGAGATAGGGTTCTATCAATTCATATTAAAACGTATTTAGGCGAGATGGCCGCCATTTTGGAAAGAGTTTTGGCATGAGATCATAAATTCCGCCTTCATCCTCTGGTAGAGGATGTTGTACATAGTAGTGAATAGGTCTTGGGGCCGTGAAATGAACCACCAAATCGGGACTGGTTTGTAAGCTCAGACAATTGGAATAAATTGTTTCCCTTGTAGGTACCTATCGGCATGAACTATGAAACATTCGTGCCGATATTTATGTCGTGATAATGATATAAACCAGTGGGTAAAGTGATAGCGGAGCTGACTGCCCAGGGTTACCCGGATGTAATTTTTTGTATTGCTAGTCGTGGAGTTCATTTTAATGTTAAATGTGTTTCTTTTGATTTATTTAACGCGGGAGCAGATATAACGTTATGTATCCCCTGTGTAACCTCATAAAGGGGAAATGCATTTCCATAATAAACAAAAAATCCTATCACTAGAATTTTATTCAATACTTTTCTACAACTTAGCAATTTTCCCATCATTTAATATCTCCGAAAAAAAAATGTATAATGGTCCAGTTGGTTCAAAACATTACGTGATAACATCTTAATTTCCCTGCAGACGTGTTACCGCATTTGGGTAACGTCCAATGAACGTAATTTATTGGTAAATAACATAAATTCAGAGATAAATGATAAAGAACGGGTCTTGGAAAATACAACTCCAAGAACTTCTTATTATGTTGCCTTCAGTTAAAAGTACTGTTATCCTTGGACGAATTGACATAGATATGACCAAATATTAGAAGAAAGAGCCGTCTAAATACTTACAAAGTCTCGTCCCTGTAATATACTTACGTGTGTCAAGCTTGTTTAAGTTTAATAGAAAAAATAAAAAGTTTAGCAAAAACTATAGTGTAAAATATCCCACAGTCATTTATAGCATTGCCGATGAAATTGGCAAAAAAAAGATGCGAGATTTATTAACAGAGAAGTGTTATTATAATATAAATGAATTTTTGAATGACACTATTTGACATTTTTATTTTCTTTATTCTTAATTTTATATTTTCCTTAATTTTTGTGACATTTTATGATTAGTTTATTCTACTGACTTATTATTTTTTATGACTGACCATTATGTATTTGAATTGAAGTGCCTTTAGTAATTTAATTTTTATTTGTAATGTTTTTTTTATTTTATTTTGTAAATTTTCTAAATTTGTACGCCATACGGGTGAAACATGTACGTACAAAATATTAATATTGTGACATCCTGCATGATTAATTTGCATGTATACACATGTTTTGACAAATAAAATTATCTTTATCTTTATAGCAAATTATAAGATATCGTTCGCTAAATATTATCCAGTTTTAGTATTTTTTTAAAACTACCAATTACAAAAAATATTCATGAGACTTTATTAGTCAAGCTGATATTTTTGACCACCGTTTGTGTTCGTTGTCTTTGTCCAACCGAAAATTGAAGAGAGAAAAACGAACGAAGAAAATCTAATAAGATTTTCTTTGTTTTGTTTTTAAGTGAGCTTAGTCATGATTTTTTATCTTCAATTTAGTACATTGGCGATATTGATAATCACCATTTTGCCACACAATTTTTTAACGATATAATTATGCGCTTGATCATTATTATAATTATGCAGCCACGCAACATAGTTGGGATGTTGCGGTCGGCTGCCAGTCTGACCGGTTGCGAAGATCGCCCTGAGGACACGGTGGATCATACGGTAATGCTCGCGAAGAGGGAGGCAACGCACGTAAGGGAGAGGCAGAATATGCGCCCTCACGGCCTTAAACGCCGCGGGAGACGCTCTAGGCGTCGGGAATCCCAGGCTGATTCCCGGCCACCGTAGGTGTGGGCTTGCGAACGGTGAATAATGGGTAGCTCGCTGTCCGGTAAGGACCAAGCCCGGGACGACGACGCGTTGTGTTCCACGCGCGCCTCAAAGAGATGTAAGCATCAACTGATGGGGCCCGCAAGGGCCGATGCCTGCCAGGGGTGTGGGTTGTTCGAAAGAGATACCGCGGCCCCTGGCACACAGGCAACTGAGGGAACACGGGTGAGTTTTAGTCAGTAACAGTCTGACACGCCCTCCTGCTCCACCCAGAGCAGGAAAAGAAAAAAACCCAAACAAAAAAAAAATTGTGGCGTCTGATAGTATCTTTTCTCAAGAACCATCTGTTCTTTACATAAAACTCATGTTTTTGACTATGACACAATCACTTATCTACTAGAGCTTTCTGAAACCGACAGGTGCAAGTGTGGCATATTTTTTTACCAGACCCATGAAACCATCTACAATAATTCTATCACCATAATTTACAACCTTTATACGGAATAACACGGCCACGAAGCCTACAAAAACGCGAGAGTCTAAGCAACACCTTTTGTTCAAACGAAAAATGGTGGCCTCACCTAATATTACGACAGAAAAAATGGGGTGGTGGTTTAAAATTTCAGGGACTACTTAGCATCATGAATATTTCAGTGAGTACTCAGAACTGAGAAACAGCTGTCTTAACCTCGGATCCTGGATCGGAAAAATAGCGCTAGAAGCGCTGTAAGATCCGCGAATCTGCTTCGCTTTTTCTTATGGCTCTTTGGTGCGAGTCAAAATGAGATGAGGTATTTTTTGCGGTTTGAAGCAGCTTCATGTTTTATTTACTGCTTGAACTGTTGACAGGAAAAAAAAAATTAGTTTTTTGAAATCGTTGACTTTAACTTATAAGTTCATGGTTATGTTATAATCACCAGAAGTCTTTGCAGCTATAACGTACGTATAAACAGCGTGATTTGAAGTGGGAAAGACCATTAGATATTGCTTAGTTCCCTGATATAATCGTTTCAATGAAAAAGAAGATACAAAAATCAATCAAATCAAAAGTCATTTATTCAAATTAGGCTGAGAATCAGCACTTTTAGAACGTCAAAATACAAAAGACAGTCCCTCCAAAAACGCCCACCCGTCACCACTTCCTAGTGCTTTAGCTGGGAAGAAGAATTAGCGGAACAAACTCCCCAGCAGCACAGCTGCCTGTTTAGTCGGATAGACTTGATTCTATACATACATAGACAAAGTAATATAAATATTATGAGAATAAAAATAAAAAAAATACTTAGTCAATAAAAATAAAAATAAAAAAATATTTATATGAAGGTTATATGAGACCTGTCACTAGTTACGCTATTTCTGGAGAAAGAACACAAACATTATCTTGAGTTAATAACAGCGACCAACTATTCTTGTCATTAAAATAGTCGTTGATGGAATAGTAAGCCTTTAAACAAAGGATGGATTTTACTTGAGCTTTAAATACGATTATTGAAGCACTCATGTTTTTTCCCAAGAATTGAGAGGTCCGGAAAGATTTGTTAAAGGTCTGCGTGTGATGATCACGTCTACTCACCAATATACAGGGTGATTGGAAGATGGGTGCAAAGCTTTAAGGCGAAGATAGTACAGATAATTTAGAACCATTTAAGCCATGGTTGTCTTAGACGAAGTCTTACCAAATATTTTTAACCAAATTTTTGAGTTTTTTTTCGGAAATTCTCAAAATTTGATGTAAACTGCATAATTATGGCCAAATTGAATGATAAATGAATTCATTTTTTATTTATTTAATTAAAGTAATGTGTAAGCAATCAAGCAAAACATGTTTTAGGCTTCTGTGTCATTAGACATTTTTTTTACAGACATTTAAAGCTCAGAAAAAATAAAAAATTTGTACAATACGTCTTTTAAACCTTATTAAAAAAAAAAAATTGGTAAGACTTCGTCTAAGACAACCATGGCTTAAATGGTTCTAAATTGTCTATACTATCTTCACCTTAAAGCTTTGCACCCATCTTCCAATCACCCTGTATAATGACGAAGTTGGTTCAAGCAAGGTAGATGTAAAATATATAAATATTATCCTGCTAGTACATTCTTGTAGGATAGTTTCCTATCTCCAAACAGGTGAACCCGCAGGGAAAAGCTAGTTAATTTATTAAGAAAACATAAGTAGATACCCCTAATATATTATGTGCATTATTTACGATGCAGGGAACATAAATATTAAATTACCCAAATTCCCAAATAGAATGCAAAACTAAAAATCAAGAGCCTAGAAGGCTGGATAAAAATATAATTCAGCTACTCAGTCACAATGCCAAAGGTAATAAAGTGTGTTTTATAAAAATTATAACTTCCAGCTTCACAAGACGTAAGGTCAGAGTTACAATCAAGCAAAGTGCTCTCCCTGCGTTGTTGTGGTGTGACCATATTGTGTTGGGAGAACTTGGGAACTGGTATTAATTTTAAGTGGTGTTAGCATGTGAGTATGTTTATACTGGCGGATATAATTAGATGTTTGTTTTTCTTCTGATTGTATTCTTACATTTGCATTGGGACGCTGTAGCAGTGAGGAAAGTAGTTTAGCACACTAAAAGTGTATTTTTGCATGTTTGCAAATTATTTTATAAATAGTGGGAATTAACCAAGATGAAAACAAGCTATCAAGTGTTTTAAGGTAATAAATTACCAACCTGAATAAAGAAGGCGTATGAAACATTTTACCATCAGAAAAATACAGTTTGTATTCGCTGTCGTTTAAAATAAATAACCTCGAATCGATTCACCAAAACTTCCGCGAAATCAACATTCCTATGCAATCGTCAATCTGCATACGCTTCTACCTATACTTCTTTATACTATACCCGTGATACTAATGAATACTAATTTACATCTCGTGGAGCCAAAAAGCGGCAAAGTTAGCCCAATGTAGGTCACACACAGTGGCCACAGCTTAAATGCTCCAACCAATTTAGACAAATGAGGTGACATTACGTTCTGTAATTACTCGGGACGACATTATACAGAGCAGGTGACGTCACGCTAAATTCAATACAGCGGAAAATTTATAAAGTGATCGATGTATATATACTGACTAAAACCCACCCGTGTTCCCTCAGTTGCCTGTGTGCCAGGGGCGACGGTATCTCTTTCGAACAACCCGCACCCCTGGCAGGCATCGGCCCTTGCAGATCCCACCAGTCCGGCGCACCAGGACACATGGCACGCCGTGACCACCCCAGGAACCAAGTAGCACAAGGGCCGCAGACTACCCTGGCACCCTTGGCACCCTTGGTCCCCCTGCGACGGGTCAGCGCAGTGGCCCCGCCGACTACCACTTTTCGGACGCAGGGGATAGGGAGAGCGGCCAACGCTATACCGACACTCCTCTTCCCCTGCGTCCCTACCGCGTCCGCCATCAAACGGTGGCGGCCCCGTCCAGGCCACGGAAGGGAAGAGCGCTACTCAGAAGTACTGGCACTCCTTCTCCGCCGCAGTCTGTAACCCTCAGCCGCGATGCCTCCCATTCGACAACGCGGCCCGCCTCAGTTGCGGTGCACCGCACCGCTAACTACTTTTTGGCCGCTACGTCGTCGGCTTGGAGACGAAAGCCCTGACGAGCGGCCCCACCTTGGGTTTCCTCTACGCTTCACCGTGGGAGCGGACCACGGCTACTGAGCCCCTCCACAATGACAATGCGGGAACCCACTGGGGGGATCACCCTAAGGTTGAATCTGGCTTGCACATCATAAAAAGACAAGATCTATTTAGTAGTATAGATAGTTTGAACCTGTGTGTAGTGAAGTACTAGTAAAGTTATTTCAGGGTTGACTATGCCTAAGGCAAAGGCAGGTAGACGAATATTTAAAACCACGTTAGCCTACCAATTAGTTATTAAACAACGAATCACGTGTTTAACCAGCAGTAACTTAATCAGACTAAATTGGCACTCAAACTACTGAGCTAGTTTGTCAGTTTCTTTCAAAAACATCTAGAGATCGTAAAAACCTTTTTATCTGGCAGTTTCATTTGTAAAACATTACAGGGTTATTAATAAGCGTTGTTTAAAATTAAGAGTCGTTTAAACTTCCCAAAATGTAAGTTTATAAAACAATCAAAGTAAATGATTACTAGGAATGAACGCTATTTCTATTAAGTTACTTGCTATCACACAACAGTAAAATGACAGGTGTCTGGCAGCTTCTAAAATTCAACGTGTGCACGATACATTGTAAACTACAAGATCATTTCAGTGGCATATCGAAGATGTCAAATTTGCAATCTGACAAAGTGTTTTTTGTGCGTCGCTCTAGAGTGCATAACCTAAGTTTTTGTATAGTTTCGGTTATTTTATAAATTTTCAATTCTCCGCGTTAATTACAATTATTATTTATTCAGTCATTATATTTCTTCCAATCCATTTAAAAAAATTGTTAAGGCTAATGGGACGACAAAGACATAATTGCTGGTGGATCTTTTAGTTGAAATATAAGACATAATTATTACGAAGTTCAAACATAAACAAGTTTTCGCTTGATTTTGTGTTTGAGTATTAATAAAATAGATTCAGTAGATATGTTTTACTACGCTACTTTGGTAAGGATTTAATAAAGTCTTGCATTACGAAAATTGATTTTTTTCTTTACAAAATTGGCTATAACACCAGGCTTAACCTCTATATCTTCTGGTTTCTAATCAATGAATTAAAAATATTTCCCAATTTATTTCGGCATTCATTTGTAACAAATAACTGTCAATAGATACTCATTCCAATCAGAAAATCTGCTGTAATTAATCCTTTAAAAAAATTATAACTTTCCCAAAATCTTAGCCACCCTACCAACATCAGCGGGAGTGACAAATGTATGATACACCGCGATGCCAGCGAGTATCGCCGTACACCTGTAACACTCACTAGATGGCGTTGTTACTCTTGTTCTCGTGCGTAAAATTATACGCAAGCGTTGAGTTGCAATTACTTAGCTGTTCTGTTCATAATATTAGCGTGTGTTTGTTTTGCTAGAAGGCTTCTTCCTCATGTAAACACACAGAAAAACTACTGATAAATAGCCATTAAATACTTGGTCTTATGTCTTTGGTGGACACAAAGTGATGTCCACCGATTCGAACGATTGAGAAAACACCTATTTCGTAACATAGTTTTGAAAATAGAAACTCAAAACATTTATACCAACCCTCTAAGAGAATCGCTATTGAATCTTTAGTAAAGGTATTTGAGCGCGTGACCGTACATATATGGAATAAACGAGGAGCACATGCTGAGCAGTTAGCCAGTCTACACCTTGCTGAGTGGGTAATAGTTTTGTCAAGGCAAAGACTATTCTCATATAATTTGTACTCTCGTACCGGCAAAGATTACTAAGTCAATTATTCAGATCATTTGTTTGAATTAGACCATTAAAAGGCACTGACTTGAAAGTCCGCAAATAAAAGGTAATCGAATTGAATTATATTAATAAGACGTCAAGGAAGTGTTTCACGAAGTTGACAGACATTTATAATCACTCTTGATGGTTCAGTTTTGTAAAATAGATGAAAATACTTTAAATCATTCCGCGAAATAAAACCATATCTATAATAAAATCCGCAACGAATCAAATTATATTAATTAGTAAGTAGTAATCATACCGGTATCATTCAAATATGATCCTTGAAATTGCTGCCATCGAAAATGTAATAATGATTTCGCCCTTGTACTGAATAATCATTATTTTTAATCATTTAGGCTCTTTTCGGAATCGTGACAAATAAGGTGACTGCTCGCATTTTAGTTAAAATATACATATTCGTAGGTACCTATATTGTTTACGTAATTATATTTTTTTAATGATTTTTTGTTGTCTACTTTTTTTGTGTGAAATAATATTGGGACAGTTACGTTTCATAAATTCCATGATAATATTTAATACTCAAAAAAGAATTGCCTATATTTACGTATCAAATACAGTCTGATAAAAGCATAGATTTTACTTGGTATGTACTGTTTTTCTGACCACCATTATAATAATTATGTGTCGTCAACCCATCTTATCACAGTGGGATTTCGGAGTAAATACCACCCTATAATTGCAATTTTTGCAAACATCAACCTACATTTTTATTACGGTTAATATCACAGATAGACCAACCATTACACTTGTACGGATTCTAAGTTTCCAATCCAACCTCAGCCTTTAATTTTATGACCCGCTAATGGCAAAACTTGTTCAAAATTGAAGGGCAATATTTCTTAAGAAATCAGACCCAAAAGTTATACAGGCTCTTTGTGAGCCGAATACGCGGGTTTTCAACGAAAAAGATGGAAATAAATTAGAAAAATGTTTAATTCATAAAATGAATGCCACGACGCTTTAAAGGCTTTTCAGTAGAAGTCACTTTGAAGTGCAACACAGATTTGAAGTTACTAGAAGGTGTTAGAATGATCGTAAATACGTATATTTTAATTTTTTTTTTATTGTTTCTTTTGCATTTATTGCTGAAGTTTGAGTGTTTATATTTAGGAAGTTTCTTGGTGAATGTTTATTATGGAATCTCTTCCACGATAAACATTCACAAAGTACTGTGTGTTTTTTCTTGATTTTTTTCTGCCTACCATTGCTTTGATCAACCCGTAAGACTCATCAATTATTATTGTAGTGTCAATAAAACAAATTCCTGACGATCTTAAATGTGTTTTGGTGAGTGCATAATTGTCAAGTAAGTATATTTTGTGACCTCCTCATTATTTTGGTTAAATCTAGTCTAAAAAATATATAGTGCTAAGAAATCAAGTAACATACATGATAATCTTAAAAAAAATTGGGTCTGTTTGCTCTCTGGTTCTTTATAATTTATTGATGAGAATGCCATCATATGTTAGTATAATGCTATTCTTAAAGTTGCTTGTTTGGATATTTTTTCAAAATCAAAATTATTTCCTATGCCGACGATACGACCCTGACATTCCATGGTGACACTTGGGATGAAGTTTACCAAAAGGCCCAACATGGATTTAACATGGTCACTAAATGGCTTGCCTTAAATCATCTCTCATTAAACACAGATAAAACTAAATTTATCCCTTTCTCAATTCGCAACCCCGGTAAATCGGTTCAACTAACTCATCACTTAATCGCTCACACTTGTCATACTGCAGCTGTGAATTGCTTGTGTCCATCTTTATCTTCCGTTGAATCTATAAAATATTTAGGTCTTATATTTGACAAAAATTTGAACTTTAAGAATCATATAATTAATCTTTCAAACAAAATTAGAAAACTTATCTATGTATTCAAAAAAATCAGACACTCAGCCAATACTAACCTAATGAAAATGATTTACTATTCTTTGTGCCAAGCGGTTATAACTTATGGCATCACTATCTGGGGTGGTGCTGCCAAAACGCATAATTTAATTGTTGAACGAGCTCAAAGAGCTTTGCTTAAGGTTTGTTACTTTAAGCCCAGGTATTTTTCTACCACGGAGCTGTACAGGGTTAGTGAAGTACTTACGGTTCGCAAACTTTTTGTACTATTATTAGTTATTAGACAACATTCCAGTGTCTGGCTAAACACCCTGACTGAAAAACAAAATACAGGGAGAAGGCGGTTAGAATTATGTAAATCCGTGCCATGTAGAACAACTTTTGCTCAAAGATTTAACTTGTTCCTGGGCCCAAGACTGTATAACATAGCCAACAAAAAAAATGAAATTTTCTCCATGACAAAGAGAGAGTGTAAACAGAAAGTCACAGTTATCACTTACATATGACGAAACTGAAAAACTGTTTCATGTCCCTGCATAAATACTCCGCGAGTATCAAGTATGTTGTACTGTTAACGCCACACACACTCATTGACAAACTCCACACACATACACACCCCGCACTCATCTTTACCCTCACCCACACACACACACACACACACACACACACACACACACAACACACAATCACAATAATTCCTTTTTTGCTCTTAAATAATGCCTTATTAGTATTAAGTACTTACCGCAATTTGTTTGTTTTTTCTTATTTTTATTTCCTCTTGCATGGTAATTTTTAAATTTTTGTAGTCTTTAAAATTATAAAAAAAAAATATTAAAAAAAAAAAAATCATTTACCTACTATTTTTGTACCTAGAATGCTCCATTTTCTTGTCAAAATTTATAACGGGAATTTTAATTAAAAAACGATAAGTATAATATTAAGCTTTCTGGCTCCAATGTATTTTAATAATATGTGAATGCAAATGAGGGTGGGTGCTGATACCTATATTACAAGATATTAAGTTATCTTAGCTTAGGTATTAGTAGCAACTCTATATAAAATATTGTAACTACCTTTCGGCCTATTTTTATTTGAACCTGTTTCTCTATGTTATTTTTTAAGGTGCAAATAAACATTTTTATTATTTTATTATTTTTTATTTTTTTACTTTTCCTCAGGAAAAATGGAGACATGAACATTAAATTAACTTTTATATAAAATAAATCTGCAAGCTAAAAAACCAAAAACAACGTGACACGAAACGGAATGTTCCATGTTTAAATTCTAAAGTAAATTACCAACCTCCTCCAGTGAAACTCTTACGTTGACATAACAGTGAATATTTTAATTTCCCGCCAACCCCAGGTTTGACTCACGCCTGACGTTTGACAATAAAGTTGCGGTTCGTAATTAAAAGTGATTTTCAGCCGACATTTTTGGAATTCCGATCCCACAATATTCGCTTTTTCGGAGACACTGCCATGGCTGACTTTTTTGATGTCGTTTTACATTTTAAATTGAAGTTGGAATTCATGTGTGATCATGTTTTTACTACAGGCTTTAATCAATGGGGGTTCCCGACTTTTTCTTTATAAAGGTAGTCAAACAAGCTGCTGAAGCTGATTAAGATCAACTTTATCTCTAAAGTTGACACTTACCCTATGTGTCAACTTTAGCGATGAAGTTGAAATGTCATATGTGCGTGTAATGTTATGGAATGCCAAACCTTTCAGACCCACAAACAGCAACGCTGATACTTGGCGGCCAAGTTATGCATGGTAGTTGTACTTCCTTGATTGAGGTATTCCCAAAGCTTTACAAATCATTATCACTCATCCAATTAAGAGAGTATATTATCAATAATTCCACCTTTAGGATATTTTTGTTCTACACAATACCCGGGTGTTACTGTTACGATACTGTGACATAGGTATGAGTGACGAACTCTTAAGCAAAACTTTTGGTAAAACTCGATATTTATGCTATATTAACAGCCAGTTGGTACCGGAATAGAAATTAATCGTCAACTTATTTTTCCAAATGCATTTTCTTCCACGCCAATGCGCTCCGTCAGACACAAAACTTTATTATATTCCATCGTTAGCAGCCATCATCTTTGAATAATAACAGCCTCACTGAGTCCCAAGTTCTAACATTTTATTGTAGATAAATATAACGCATTGTTGCGTCGATAAAATTTTAAGACCCTTGTCACAGGCTATGGAGAAATTTTAACAGGTTGAGATAAACAAATTGCTTTGAATGGGTCTGACTGTTACACCGTGCTGTTTTATTATTTAGAAGAATAGTTTCTGTTTTCTGCACCTTTCTGAACATCAAAGACGTGCATGAAAATCGATGAGTATGAGTTTACCTAGTTCTGTGGTATGCGGATCTTAGTTCATGAACGTTTTTTGAAATAAAAGGTGTTCTATGTTTTCAAAAACTGTGACAATTCCGTCTTGCAGTAGATATTAATTGATTAAACTAATTAACGATTGCTATTGCTTTTTGCAATAAGGGTGAGGGCACGGATGTGCCTTTAAAATGGAGGGTCTACGTTGAATATCTTACTAAATGTACTTAAAATGTTGCACTACGGTGTGATAGTCGGCATCAGTTCGAGGTAAAATTTAATATCGTATATTTGTAAAGGAAGGGTCGCTTCGATTGAACCAGCAGCTTTTATTGTGTTAATAATGTTGCTAGAGTACATAATTAAGATTTGGCAACGTGTGAAAGTAATGTTTTTGATGGCGCTGATTTGCTGATATTATCTTGTAAGGCTTAGAGGTTACCACGTTTTACTTTTAGATCCAATTTTTACTAAACAAAAAAGTACATGAGCTCATATGGCCGATTTTGAAAACTTTCAGAATTTCGGTTTGATAGAAGTTTTACGCTTCTAAAAAAAAAATATTACTTCTGTATATCTGCCATCTGTCATCTTCAGTAACAGAAGCAACGCAGCACGCGTACCATGAACACTTCTATCTACACTTTTCGGAAAATAGACAAATTTTCTTTACAAAGGAAAATATTACTAACTAAACATACAAATAAAAACAAAAGGACACTTAGGCGTCGAAGTATTCGTCTGCATCGCTGTCAACAGGAAACGTGCCCAGAAGATTGACAGCATTGCCATGTTGAATGGCAATGCTACTAATTCTTTGGCCAAAGAACGAAAACTTTACAAAGTGACATTTTTGTCTTCATTTTTACCACGGCGGCGGCGGCGTTGTAATCTTTTTATAACACCCATGTTCTTTTCCAAAACTCAAAGCAAAGTTAAACATATTTCGTACATTTTAATGTCGCAAAGTGTTGGGGAAAGGAAAGTTTTGAAATTGAACAGATTTAATAGCACGAGGTTTAAGGTGTTTATTAAGAGTATTTATGCCCGTATTGAAGGTGGCTGTAACTTTGTAGACGCAAATAAACACCCACCTGAAACCAGTATCTGTAAGACAAACACAATAATTAATAATTGTTGTGAGCTGGTGTAAAGTATTAAAATATTTTCGTGGGAACAATGCCACGACAATATTTTATTACTTATTATACACTCACGCTTATCGCTCACGTAGAGGCAAAGTGGCAATAGTGCTATAAACTCACCAATAATTAATTGATGAATGACAAAAGTTGATGGTTGTTTTTTGTTTAAGTGACATCACTGTGTGCGGCGGCTAGGTTAAAACATTTAGAGCAGCAGTACCTACTGTGATTATAAAAGAAAACAATCTTGTTCTAAACAAATTAAAAGTGCTATTCCAAACTTAGAATAGTAGCCATACCTATTTTCCACTTTAACATGCTGGAACGCGGAGACCTTGCGTGCGAAGGGACGTCATGCTAGTCTATTGAGCTGTAAAATGCCCGGTCGCGGAGACCTGGCGTGCGAAAGGACGTCGTGCTAGTCATACTAGACGACGTCTTTCTGGTCAACCAAGACCAATCGCAATCCCAACTTCCAATGTCATCTATCGCAAACATTGAACACTAAACTTCCGAACACTGAAGGCCCAAACTAGAGACATCAAGACAGAAAGTTTATTTCATAAACTACCATCAAACGAAACCATAACGTTTACCAAAGAACTTAACACAACAACATCAACAAGCCGCTTTACTTCTAAAATAAAAAGCAATATTACTTAAGGCATAGTTACTACCTCTCTTTGTCCCAAACAGCCTCCCACTCGCCACTTCTCGCAAATTGTCTCTTAACAAGTGTACCTTAACAAGCTGGTACAATGGCGTGCATAGAAAGTGGTCGTTTATTTGTTTTGCGACGTTAGAGGAAAATGTATACCGTTTGTAAAGGATGTGTATCAATTTTGCATGCTCTATTGTGCTTGTGTGCTCCTGGGGTAATTAGGGTACATGTAAGGAGAAACCAGATAACTTTGTTATTTCGAATTTAAGTACTTTAGGATCACGTTCTAACAGTTTTTATTATGTTCTCCTAATATTCAATGTTACCAACGCTTTGGCCTATGAAATTCCACCAAATAAGTTTTTCATTGGCAAATCAATTTTAAACTTTGATAAATCAATACTTACACTTTGTGATAATTTAAGACGTTGACACCTATCTTTCTCTCTTCGTGGTTGTATACTGTCGTAGCTGGTCTTGAATAATTTAGACTTCTCTACAAGATCCTTCAAACCAATCGCGACAATCAACGATCTTGAGCGAAATTGCTCTTAATCCCCAGGAATTACAAACAGGATGGCAGCCATTTGTTTTTCTGATGTGTTTTATCCTCTAAATATAATCCTTGATTATCTTAAAGATAGATCTTAGGAACCTCTTAATGGGTCTGTCTCAGAGTAACACTAATACTAATTCATTTTGTTTTGTTTTCATCTTTATATTCCTTACCCCATATATTCTAAGGTAAGTCGTTGGTGAATGAATGAAATGCATCGACCCCAGCATGGTTTGACCAGACTCAAATAATCGAATGAACCCCAAGATTTGCACTAGCCCTTGAAGCCTCATGTTTCATGGTGCTACAGAGACCATTGGATATCAAGAAGTATACCGGGGGCGCTGTTATGGTAGGGAAGACGCACCCTTAGGATAGAGAAGTATTGCGAGCCGGATGACTCATTATTTTTCACCTATTTTTATTTCGGCTATACAAAGTATAACGGGAAGGTTATATACATACCAAGCGCATGACTTCTTTGGATGATACCAAATTATATGAGAATTTAAATACATTGATATCCGAAAAATTTGAAACAAACACATCACTTGGAAGAGATTTATCGTGATATTGGCAAGTAACGTGGAAAGTTATTGACGTAGTGTGGTGACACGTTTGTTATGATTTGAATTTAAGAAACATTTTTGAAAAACATATGAAATATGAAACTGAAAATTTGTATAGTGATTCTAAACCAGCTGTAATCTTTAGTGCTTAAGGATAGCAATAGGGTTTCGGTTTCGCCCTGTATATACAGACAATAATAAAAGTAATAAAAACTCACACTGCTCCTAAAATTGAGCACAAAGTGTACGGAAATCGTTACATGACGAGAGCCCTACAAACAAAAGGGCTCCCATTTTTCTTAGAGTTCCAATTTAACTTGCCTTTGTGCCAACCCTATACGCTATTATTAGGAGACTTTACTGATTAGGGGACAGCCCTGAGAGGAGTGCATTAAAGCAAAGAGGTACCTCGGATAAAGATGTTTTGATACGGTAGAAAAAAGGGTAGCATTTTCCGTGACTACTTGCGAGTATTGAGCCTTCATTGAGTATCCGAGAATACGCACTTTACTTCTCTCGTATCAACCTGATTTATAATAGAACATAAAAGAAATCGTCTATAATAAATAACTATAGCAATTTACTAACTCGATTTTATTTAGTCGTGGAGAAAAAATAAACACTTTTTGTAACGCAGCCCCGGGGCTGACTAGCTAAGGTGTGCCATACTTCCAATTCAGTAGTTTTTCCACGAGTGGAGTCATTTTTACACGCTTTATATTAGCGTCACTTGTATGTTTGAATGTAACCGACTCCTTAGAGCGCGATTTTGACCCACTTTAAACGGTCAGATTTCATTGAAACTTTGTAAACTTATCGAGGACCGATTAAAAAGCGTGGGGTGCTTGACATTAAGTGATTATAAAGATACCTCAAAAAGCACCCTACGTTTTTTAATTGAATTAATTTATTTTCTCCTTTTTTAGTTTGGTTTATAAAGCGTGTTTTTTTAGTTTTTTTAACTATTATTTTTTTTACATCAAAATCCAATTACAAACCTGCTAGGAATCTAAGATTCCTCTATCTATATAATTAGACCTTCCAAGACAGCATAATTGCTGCCGATAACATTGGCTTAACTCTCAAAACTGTAAAGAATGAATCAAAATAAAATTAACATACATTAGGTACAATGGTTACTAAAAAGGCTTACCTACTTCACTTATATAAAAGCCTCCATTAACTAGAACAACTAAGTGGAAATAGGGCGGAAATTGAAAAAAGCTCAATGTAACTATGACAGCCGTATAATGAAATGTTAAGTACCTAACCTACTCTCCCAAGTCCTCTATAAGATATTTGCATGGAAATATGACTTTTCTTTTGATATTTAAATAATGTTAGGAAGCCACAGATTCCTTTTTGGTTTTCTGTAATGTAGATTTGGTTTGAATTTTAATTTGAATGTCAAATAAAAAGTCAAAGTATTTTTTAGTGTGATTTTTGGTGATACATTAGGTCTTATAGTTAGGTTTTGTTAAGTCAAAAAACTACCCATAAACTATTTAACAATATAAGAATATAAAATCGATATTACTTACAAATTAATAGGAATTTCAATATTTAGAATACAACCTATTTTTATAGTAAACATTTAGAATAAAATTAATTAGGTATTTTAATAAATTTTCAGAACAGTATAAAATTAATAAGTCAAGTTTTTTTTTTAATTTTCCTACATATTATATACATTATTATCATTTAGTTTATTACATTTTGTCAAGAAGGAATTCGCCAAAGGTATAGAGCATTTTTCAATTTAAAAAAATATTTACTCGCCGTTTAAATTGTGTCAAAAAATCTTTAATGTCATTTGGTATTTTATTGAATATTGACCGCATGCAATTTGACAGAAAGTAAACTCAGTCGTTCTTCAAATTGTAGACATGTTAGAAATTCCAAACTAAATGCTTTAAAATCGTACACGCTATAAACGAATCCCGCATTAACAACATCGAACCACCTTTAATCTATCCTCCCTTTAATCCTTCCAATCAAGAACTTTCAAAAGACTCGCTGATTCAACACATAAGATTCCTTTAAATGATGAAAGGCTCAAATGCGGTCCTCGTTAAGGTAAGGCTAGGAACAATGAGAACGACGTACGATCGTTAGTGAACAAAAAATGTCTATGTATTGTCATTTATAATGAGCATGCGTGTCGAGCACACACAATTGAAATTGGAATGGATTTTTTGATTTCTATGTGGGTTTAGAAATTGTGATTTTCAATAGATAGAGCGGGGACTATTTTTGTATTCAAAGGTTGAATAGTATATTCTAAATCTAGGCCTGAGGACACCTACGAAGGTGTTTCGGTTTTAGAAATTCATACATCCAAATGAAACATGTTATTATTGATGATAATAAAACCCATCGACTAGTCAACACATTCCCAATTGACGAAGGGTATCTATTATCTAAAAACCAAAACAATATTAATAACGTACGTTCCAATGCAAAGTTTCTATTTTTTTTGGGTGGGAAATCATCAAATAACTACTCCCGCTCTGGGTGGAGCAGGAGGGTGTTGCAGACTTTTACTGATTAAAACCCACCCGTGTTCCCTAAGTTGCCTGTGTGTCAGGGGCCGCGGTATCTCTTTCGAACAACCCGCACCCCTGGCAGGCATCGGACCGTGCGGACCCCACCAGTTCGTACTGACATCTCTTTGAGGCGCGCGTGGAACACAACGCGCCATCGACCCGGGCTGGGTCCTTACCGGACAACGAGCTACCCATTACTCGCCGTCCGCGAGCTCGCGCCGACGCGACGGTGGCTGGGAATCAGCCTGGGATTCCCGACGCCCAGGGCGTCTCCCATGGCGACTACGGCCGTGAGGGCGCATATACTGCCTCTCCCTCACGTGCGCCACCTCCCTCTTTGCGAGCGTTACTGCTTCGATGCAAAGTTTATTTGGTTACCAATTTTAATTTAATTTATTAGATACGTAGTTTAAAGTGTTGAATAGTGGGTTTGTCATGGAAAGTAACGTCGTTAAAATCAAGACATAATAAAAACTTTGCTTCGTAATTAGGTTTGGCAGTTTTAATTCAAAATCATTTTCTTTCAGGAAATTTTGCTCTTGCTTTATCTGTTTTCGGAATAATATCTAACGAAGTAGGTTTCAACATAATATGTAGTACATTCATTAGCACTGCCAAGTTTACATGTCATCATCAAAATTGACACAATATAGTTTAATAATATGCTTTTAATTCGTCAATATGCTTTTAGTTAATATTCTCATAATTTTTCTTGCGTTCCATTTTTATTAAATATTTACCTTCATGGTAAATATTTTGAAAATTGAAGTGTTAATCATCTTATGTTGCTGACCGTACCATCAATACAGCTTGATAATTTTTTTTCTATTCTAAAGTATAGTAATCATAACTTTTGTACCGATTCTACTCTCCCGTAAAGTGAGTATTTAACAGCGAAACTAAAGAGTAGAAAATAATGTTTCCTGTTGGAAGTGGTGTCTCCAATTATTTAGTTTTCACGTGGCACTACGCTGCTACAATTATTATTGCGACACAAAAAGTGCCGCAGGCGACATTGTGACAATGACTCGATGACGGGCTTGAATATGTCCATTGAGAATGTTTTTGATTCAGGGTGTTCATACTAACACTCCGTTTTACGGATGCCTAAATCAATAGGATAAAACAAAGTTACTTAACTTTAGATATATCGCTGAAATCTCGATGTGCTGACATGTTGCCAAATAAGTAGATTGCGCCCGTGTGAAGCAGGGGCGCTAGTATACGTATAATTCTGAGTTTCTAACGTCATAAACAGGAACATATTCAGCCATTTCATACTCGAAGTTCGAATACACTGAAAAATCGTATTCATTCCTGAATTTTTCACAGTACATTGTATTCCCAGCGAACGCCTGTTTCGTCGCGTTTCTCGTTCCAAAGCATTGTTCAGTATTCATTTTTAAAACGTTTTATCAATAAACTTTGTGCCTACTATGTTAATATGAAAGTTGTGTGTTTCATTAACCGTTCACTTGTTTTAAACACATTTTTGGCTGTATTAAGGCGTAACCGTTAGATGGGCAAAAATTTAATTACATTTTCTTATTATGATAGGGCTTCGCCCTAAGGTGGTCGGAAATTATTCCACGCAATTGTACTACCAGGATCAAAAGTATACTATTCTCACCCATTCATGGTCTACGTGGGTGCGTTTCATCGGGATCCGCAGGAAGACAAACAGAGCTCTACACGTCCGACTATACGTTTGGTGTGAACGCGGCCTAACGCGATGCAGCATTATTGCGCAGTTGCAAAATCATAAGTGTTGTAACCACCGTATCTGCCATAGCCCTAAATAAGTTGTCTTTAAGATAACTCATCCATTACTGGTTTAATGCACAAGTACCTCCACATATTACATTCTACAAACTCCTACCCTAATACAACCTTCACGGATTTATAGTCCAACCCCTAGAGACTATTATTTGATTTTCAACATTATCGTTCAGAAACCAGAACTCTAGATCAACAGTACTTATAAACTTGAATCCTGTAAGATTGGAATTAATCAAAGTAAACCACAAGTAACTGGGACAGTATTATAGGTAATTATGTTTATTTGAAGGATGATTTATTAAAGAGGATTGTGAAAGAAGAATTTTTATGTACCAAGGTACAAACATACAACACGTATAGGTAACATATTCATGTTTCTAGAAACTTCTTTCAGACTTTTTCGTAAGTACCCATTTCTTATTCTATCCATTCGCATGATACCACACTAACAATAATATAACCACGGTAAATTTTTCTGGCAATAATGTTTTTTTTTGGAAATTTATAGTGCAGTTCGTGGGGTATTTGTTGAAGGAGAAATTTTCTTCTGTTCAAAAATCTTTTTTTAAATATTCATGGAATAAAATGAATACCTACTTTGAATAAAATCTTGTTCCAATGTAGGTTTCGGCAAAGCAAATAATATTATGATGACTAACCCTAAAATTACGTTTTAATTTGGGTTTAAACTTAACTTTAAGTTAGTTTATTCAAACATAAAGACAGATTGAGTGTGTGTGAGTTTTGGTTGATTCATAATCAGCCTATAATGTTCCAACTGCTAAGACACAGGCCTCCTGTCTGTGAGAGAGAGAGTGGGCCACAATCCACTACGCGGGCCCAGTGTGGGTTGGCGGATCTTCGAATTTTCGGTTCTAGGACTCTCCTGTCTCCTCGCGATGTTTTCCTTCACGGTTTTGCGAGCAGTGGTGATGAAATAATTAGCACAAAGTATAGTGCCTGCTTGGCACCTTTCACTTTGGCATCTTTCCTTGTTTGTAAGATGATTATTTCAACTTCATAGAAATAAAAAAATATAATTTAAAAAACTAAAAAACACGCTTTAAAAACTAAACTAAAAAAGGAGAAAATAATCTAATTCAATTAAAAAGCGTGGGGTGCTTTTTGAGGTATTTTTATAATCACTTAATGTCAAGCATCCCACGCTTATTAATTGAATTAAATTATTTTCTCCTTTTTTAGTTTAGTTTTTAAAACGTGTTTTTTTAGTTTTTTAAACTATTATTTATTTTCTATTTTTTAGTTCTGCTAACTACAAAAACGTGATTTTTTTTTCCTTTTTTTAATTTTTTCTAATTTTTTTTAAAATTCTGAATTGTCATCGGTCCTCGATAAGTTTACAAAGTTTCAATGAAACTGACCGTTTAAAGTGGGTCGAAATCGCACTCTAAGGAGTCGGTTACAACAAACATACAAGTGAAGCTAATATAAAGCGTGTGATAAAGAAAAACCTTAAAATGAAAAAAAAAGCCTCATGCTGAAATCCTCAAACCCGTTCAGCAAAGACCTTACTTACAAATGCTTACAACACAAGTACCTACATACCGATCTACTCGTTGTCCGACCCATCGCGAGATTAGGTGACCGCTGACCAAAACTTTACTAATTAAGAGTACCCAACACCACTCAGTGTCTGTTAATTAACTTTACATACTTACAATATGTTGAGAAACTTGTGTGGCTCGGTGTACATGAGTTTAGGGTTTGCAATAAATTAATTGCCTAAAGGTCGGAGTAATGGCAAATATAGGAGCAGAGTTGAGGAAGGAAATTAATTATACGAAACGAACTACTACACACCACCATACTACTATCACTCTATCTCTCTCTCTCATTTACTTCTCCATAGGAAACGACCAATCGGAATAGTGCACCTAGCTTCTAACGTTTCATAAGTGCCCATTTATACTCCATTTACATTAGACAGAAGTTAAAAAAGGTTCTTTTTAATGTACACTTCGTAACAAAATTACATTAAACGTGTTGCAGTTACGATTAATGCCAAAAAATTAGAGTGTCAATGCTAAAAACCTAAAAGAAGCAGGAGTGAACAACACCGAGTAACTAAATTAGCTGATGACGACGAAGTTCTACCAACGTATTGTGGGTCGTAAGTTGTTATTTAAAATAAAGTATTCTAAAAAATATATATTTTATTTCCTTATAATCTTAATTAGATTTAAATCATCATGTGATTGTTTGTTTCATTCATTCGTTTTGTTGTAGGTTTGTAATGTGTGATGAAGATGTTATTATAAATAGAACATTATTTAAAATAAAAAATACTTTTACTTCGTTTATCTCAGTATTTAGTACTGTCTTAAATCTACCTAAAAAGTTAGAACTTAACTTTGACATAAAATGTTTTGCACTCCTGCTTCTACGAGCCTCTTTTTAACCGACTTCAAAAAGGAGGAGGTTATCAATTCGTCGGAACCTTTTTTTTTTTTTTTATTTTTTTTTATGTATGTTCCCCGATTACTCGAAGATGGCTGGACCGATTTGGTTTTGTTTTTTTTTTGTTTGAAAGGGTATACTTCCCAGGTGGTCCCATGATCATCAAGTCAGGATCTGATGATGGGATCTTGGAGAAATAGAGAGAACTCTTCAAATTTTATAGGCACACAAAGCGATTTAGGTATTTTTTGGAAGAATACTTTCTCGTAGTGGTCTCATTTCAATTTGGTGAAGATTTGATGAAGAACTTTGGAGATAGGCAACGGAACTCCTCAATAAATGATAGCAAATGGACTGGGTTTGCTGAAATCTCATCTCTGTCTATTGCTTACACCAGTTCATAACATAACATCACGCCGGTAGAAGGGGTAAGCACATGTGCACCACTAAAAAGTGAAAAATAAAAACTTTTTCCAAAAAAAAAACAACCGACTTCCAAAAAAACACTACAAAGTGAAAAATAACTTTAATTTCGGAAGGCGGTGACAAAAAATTCAAATACAGCTCCAAAGACACCGACTTCCGAAATTAAAGTTATTTTTCACTTTGTAGTGTTTTTTTGGAAGTCGGTTGTTTTTTTTTTGGAAAAAGTTTTTATTTCTAAAGCTATAATAAATGGGGTATAGGTGTATGTGAAATAAAATATTTTTAATTTAAATTAGCGATTTGGGTACTTCAGTTCGGTTCCAATGCTAACAGCATCGTGTCTGCTACGGGCCCTTATATAACTATTATTAAAGACAAATAAAGTCTTTCCTATGTTATTCTTTGTTTGCACAACCTACCTAAGTCTTACCTGCCACTGCAAGGCAAAGTAAAGGTCATCGTGTTTTGATTGTTTGAAAAAGTATTTGAAAATGTATTTGAAAATATGCTTCTTAGTTCTTGTTGGCATTCTATGCTGAAATATCACATATTGTGGTTTGAGATTAGCTAGACGCCAAGGTCGGTAGCAAAGCAACTCGCTCGTTTCTAAAGCCTGTTGAAAATAATCTTAGTCAATTTTTTATCGTCATAAGTACCTAATAAAAAACAAGCGCAAACGCCTTAAGCGATGAACGACCTTCTAAATACAAAAAAGAAGTAAAAAATCAACATCAAACTTTACATAGACCTCGTCTCATCTTTTACCGAATCAATTTACCTGTATCTATGCGTCTACGAGAATTTCCCACAGGAAATAAGCTAAGTTTGAACTATAAAATTGACTTGGAAGTGGCGTACGAATAACAAAAGGTTTACTTTGGACGAACTAGTTTTATTTGATGCCTAATGTGAGTGAGTGTTGATATGTGAGGCGATGAAATGAGGAAAACGGAAGTCTGGAATTTTCTTCCTTTTAAATGTTATTTTTTTGTGAGTGAGAAACAGTGAGCAGATTTGTAGCACGACTGACTGCCCAGGGTGTGCAGAACGCTTAAATTCACGAATATATGCCTAAAGTACTAGACAGAGGTGTATAAAACCAATAGTAAGTACTTATACAATACATGGCACCCACATTTTGCCAATTTTAAGTCACCGGACTTACTTTACCTATTGTCTAAGGCCGAGATCTTTAAACGTAGGTAACAAATATATTGACTTATCTTGTACTTGTATTTTAACAGTTGTGTGGCAGAGATAGGAATAACGTTTAGCCAAATCATGTGCTAAGTAATGTTTATAAATCTCGGCCTGAGCTGTTGCTACTTACCGCGAACAAATCCTGACATTGGGTTGTTGTTGAGAATTTTCCGATACCAGAGCATAATACCATTTTCTCTCTTCAGATAAACTATCTAGGACCCCATCAGCATTCGCGCTTGCGAAGAAAGAGGGAGCCTTGTTTACCTAAGTAGGTATCTAACATTCCCATTGACTGTGAAAATTCGTCGCTGCTGTCGATTCACAGAGCATTGGATCGCTTTTTATTCCTCAGGTAAGACAAGTGAAACGTTTACTAAATATAGACCTCTAGTGACACGTTACGAGTTTAGGAAAGGACCCCCGAAAGTTGGACACTTTTGGTTGTTCTTCCCAATTTATGGGGACGTGTTACATCAAAAATAGATACAGAGCAGTTTGTATTTCTGTTTTAGGGCCCTAAATTTTATTTGGGATTGTGGACTAAACTTTAAATTACACTGCGCTTGTAAAAAATATCAAATGTAGTTGGACATTACTTACATAGACAATTAAAGAAAACGGTCAATCCTTGACAAGCAATCACTCTATTTCGCTTCGTGTCAGGTTTTACCAATTCATGTAGGTAGTCTTAAGCTGAATAATAAACTTTCATATATTATGTAGGATATGGCATATTCTGTCATAGGCTATATTTTTGCTGACCAAGACATTTGTTTTTGTTTGGCATGTTTTTGTCTAACAAAAAATATTATTAAATATCGGTAGGTAAGCACCAAAATAATATAGTACGAGCTGCTCTTTGAATATCTTTGAGAACCTTGAACGCTTTAAAAGAAAAAAAGTATTGGAATCATTCACAAGAATTGTTTTCTGTAGATTATACTGCGTATAATAGTGAAGTTTAGGTCACCTAAATTAATTAGTCTTCATATTTACTTAATATGAAAATATTGCGTGTAGTTTAAAATCCGAAACTTACCGTTGTTTAGAAAAATTTAAACTCCAACAGTGACACAAAATTTTTAATAATAAAAAAAAATCAACGATTAATTTCGTTCAAATTGCTTAGGTAAGATTAGAAGCTTCGCTGCCGAAAAATCATTAAAATTCCATGTTGTATCTACAAACACTTTTGGCCGTGCAGAAAATATCCTAAACTTTCCTCTCTCTAAAATTCCAACGATTTTTTGAAGTAACACGTAATGTCCTATAAAAGACAATTTTTTACAGGTGTTTCTGATTTACGTCAAAGGCATTTCGGCAGCAAGAATTTTGGAGAATTTATCCTTAAATTCCTTTGATCTTGCCTTCAGATTTCATTCCGCTATCAAGCGAGGTATTTAAGGTGACAATGGGCCCCGAAAAGTTTCTGGGGCCCTTCTCAAATTTTCATTTACTTGGATACAGTTAGAGGCTCAAATTCCCTTATTCGGGGAAGTTCAGCGTTTGCTGTGGTTGTGACAAAACATTGTAATAAGTTACGAGTTTTTTGGAGGATCGATGTTAATGTTATTTTACTGAGAGTGGCAGAATAACTATGAACTAAAACAATTATGCAGTACGTGTGTCGTTATAAATATAATTTTTACCTCACTTCTAGTTTAATAAACAGAAAAGTTTTTTCTAAGCGACTAAATATTGACGACCTTCAACTTTGTCAACTTGGGGTCAGATTTTAATTTAAGCAGTTGTGCTGCGAGTCTGTTCTGCAACCGAGGCCATGTCTTCTTTTTTTTTTCAAATTATATGTTTACGTTAACCTGGCGATTCGCGTCGCGACAGAGATAAGCGACCGAGACAAGAGACTGAGACGGGAAACCGCGACCGTTACTTGAGTTTTTGCAATGTATAAGCATCAGTTAGCGAGTCGTGTCGCGCTCAAAAAGCACGTGTGTTTATTGTAAAAATTACTACATTTTCTGACACAGACAGTGAAAACGGTTGACTTGGCTTTCCATTACAGTGTAAATTAATGACACAGTACAACATAACTAACTCTATTGACAGACTATCTGATATTGAATGAATTGTAGCTTTGGTTGCGGTCTCAGTCTTGACTCATTGTACATGCAGAAGAGACTGAGACACTTGTCGCAGTCTCCCGTGTCAGTCTCCTGTCTCGGTCTTCTGTCTTTGCCGCGACGCGAACCACCACCTTAAGCTGCTTCAGTTATACCTACATCAATTACTTATGAGCAGTTATGACAAGTAATGCTCTTTATTATATACCTGTCCTTAGTTTTGTGAAACTGTGTTTGAGTAGCATCAACACCTACAGTCACCGTTAATAATGAGGCTAGCTAGTGCTCCGTGGTTTTACAAAAAGAGGTCGTGGAGGTCGTGATCTTTGTCCTTAAATAAACTATCTTCATGTAAAAAAACCATGTTGATTCGTTGCTGTTTTGTTTCATGATAGAAAGACTGTTAGGTATTTAACAAGCACACTTTCGTATTTTTAATATATTAGGGGAATAAGTTGGAAAAAGCGTAGTGTTACCCGGTAACTTGGTAGGAGAACATAGGTACATTTTTATTTATATTCATAAAGATAAACAGCAAAATCGTAATCGTAATAATTATAATCGTCTTTAAAATCAGGTCGCAACCTTGCCTCGTATCAGGCATTATGCTTCAAAGACAAAAATGGTTCTGTTAGAGTTTGGTAATCAGCAGGTTAGATGTGTGATACAGGTTACATTGAAAATGGCCCGCACTTTCCTTCGGAAAGGTCATGATGATGGCATCAAAACGCATGAGATTCCAAATGTAACTGTTAGGTATATAAAATTATCCTCTGAGATTCGTGTACCTACACAGAAAAAAAAACAGATGAGTAAATACACAAATGAGTTATTAAAGTCGTAAGTCTGCTAATGTGCCTTTGTAATTCACTAAGTTTAATAAAAAATATTTTGTACATGACATATATACTTAAATATTAACCTTAAACTGTTATCCGCGAAAAAGATATATCTTACAAAACTAACACGAACAGAAACATCCTCGTTCAAACTCAAAAACCAAAAGCAAACCAAAATCGACAAAGCTCGAACACAACACAAAACGAAACTTCGGAACCTAGAGTGCATTTTGCAAAAATAAATGGACGGTGCCGTCCGAAGTGTTTCCGAAACTACTTGAGTCTACAACATTCTAAGATATTTGCTTTATCGCGGAAAGAATTACTTTTTGCTATCGACTGGATCTTGTCAAGATGTCTGTGAAGAGTTGGTTCGAAAGTGAAAAATAACAGGGTGTTAGGCTATAAGGATCTTGAGAATTCAGTTTGTGAGAAGAGGGTTGGGTTTTGAAAAAACGATTTGTGTTTGTAATTGAAACATAGTTTAGTTACAAATAAAATTATTTGTAGATTTCCTCAAATGATTTTAAGGAACTTAAAAGGGACCTTGATCATAATACAGTTTATTAAGGGCTTATTGCCATCTTCTGAATTTAGCTTTTTAGGAAGAGAGGGGATTTTTAGAAAGCTTCTGTACCCCCTATACTGAATCAATTTCTAAATCCGTTAGTAGATTAGGTACACGCGGCTAATGCATCGCAGCTATTCTTCTTTCTAATTAGGTTAGTTTTATGAGGCTTACTTGCAGAATGCGATCACACTTTTCAGCTTCATTCTACATATCGTCCACAAGCGCCCAATACCTCTTATCTGACTCCGGGTGGATTTCACATAGTAGAGGATCTTAAGTAAGAACGACCTTCACCAATTTGATAACATTTTTTTACGACCTTTTGGTACACGTTCATAAACATATTTTATTTGTTAAAACATAATTTTCACCTGGTTAACAAGGTGAAAGTCGTTCTTACTTGGGATCCTCTACTATGTAAAATCCCCCCGGAGTCAGATAGGAGGTATTGGGCGCTTGTGGCCGATATCCAGAATATCGTCATCGATTGCGATTCATGTACAGATACCACTAAAACTATTGCGATCAATTGATACGATCGACCGTTCAGATCGATCCAGTGTAGCCCATAATAGTCGGATTACGTTCATCAGTCGATCATAGATTATGTCTAGAGGTGGTCAATAAATATACTGACTTGTCAAAGGCCATTGACCAGTTTGCAGTTGCATCTTATCGTACTTTGTGCACGATTATCATATCAATAAAATGGATACCTAACCCTATTTGTAAGTACCTAAAGCACAATATCCGGGCGTTAGTATAACAAGGTCTTAGAAACAGACTATCACACTTAAACAACTGGCATGATAGAGACAATATGTTCTACAGAGCCAAATGTTTTCAGAAGCTCGATGTTTGCACCCGTTACGTATGAATGGCACTTCTATTATATATTTATTATCTTATGCACTTACCTAGAGCTTTGTCCTTGTCTGCCGACTCGAATCTGTAAAGAACAAAAGAGGTTTTATTTTATTTTACAAGAGGTTTTAAGATAAGAAAGTATTGTCCTGTAAACGTTCAAGACCGGTTTGACCTGTTTGCCGGTCAAATAGATCTTGAAAGTTCAATTGCGACTGATATTTCTTGGTATTGAAAACGTAATGTGCCAATGGATCCTTTCGCATGGACTACAAACATATTTGTCTAACATCTACATAGTGAAGATATCGATGAATTAAAAGCAAAGTCTCGAATACAGGATTAGTTATATATTTTAGTTTTAAGAACACGATCGATCAAACAGTCAAAGACGTATTGTTATGTAAGCAATATTTTTGATAGTAAAATTCACCTATTTTAATCAATAAATAATCTTTATGATGAAAAAATGTAGGTAGTAGAGCTGTGGGCATACTGAGGCGAATTTCGTGTGAGATAGGAGACAAAGTCACTCGTGCTGGTTGTATCCACTAATGATAAGTAGTTGACATAACCAAGATGAGCGACTGATTGGTTTGGAGGTGTTCAAACTGGTACGAATAGTCGCGTGACTTCCTAATCATTGAAATAATAATTCATTGATATTTCATCCAAAAAAGTATTAACAATTTAAATATGCAGTCTCGATGTGACGTGCTAAAATTTTTTTTTTGCATATTTTAATCATTTGCTAGCGATTGCACTGCACTAACCACTGCACTGCCTTTTTATTTAACTTGTGTAAACGTCTGTAAGACCCAAAGGGACACGGAATAAATATATTCTATGTACTACATAACACCTAATTGCAATTGATTTGGTATTCTTTTGAATTTTTCTCATTTATTTTAAATAAATAAAAATAAGTTTTTTATAGTTTAAGTGTGAACTTGTTTACTCGTATTTTATGGAGCTCTGGTCTAAAAATAAAGATTTATTTTATTAAAAAGTCATATGGTTCACTAAAAAACAACTCATAAGATACCTAAACAGAACTACTTTCCTTTTTTGAAGCCGTTTAAAACACTATAAAAATGTACTAACACCAGAACAAAACAATACTTCAACCTACCCCCGTCATCTCCCTTATGAGCAGATATTTATCTTCTATAATAGAGTTAAGTAGTGTTTCATGTAGTGTAAATGTGCGCCGTAAAATAATATCAACACAGTAAAACGCTATTTGTGCAGGTAGCCTAATAAATCTGGATTATGACCAGTGAGTTTCGAGGTTCTGTCTGCAGCGTCCGATATATTAGGCTTGTAGCTTTCTCTTGGTTTGAAGATTAATAATACTGGCTGGTTGGAAATAATGGGTAGCTGCATTTTTACCGTGGATATTTGAATGTGGTTACTAATCAGTTTCGCTGTCTATCAAGACTCTATTCAAAAGTAAGTTTCTTGTAAACCTGCTGTAAAGTGTAATGTTAACAGTAATAACATTTTTTTTTTACATTTGTAACCTATCAGTTCAATAGAATGGACAAAATTTGGAGAGATTTTTAATTTCGAGGAAAGAGAAAACCCTTCCTGTAATCATTTTAGAAATACGATATTATGCTATCGGGTTTGGGTGAATAGATCGGTTTTGTAAATGTATGACCTTATTTCATAATCACCATGCATGACAAATGGGCCTTTTTAATCCGGCATCATTATGAATGGTGTTGATTTCATTATTTTCTACACTTACACACGAAACGTTTCGGAATGATTTGATTATTGTTCGTAGAAAACTCCTTGATGGAATCTGCTTTCCAAAAGCTGAGTCTTCTAGTAATGAATGATTGGGTTCCTACTTATAAGTAAATGTGCACTTTAAACCACCCCACCAATCCAAAATCTTGTTACAGTATTTACAGACTCCAACGAAATTATACATTGGTTGATCTCTGACAAATTCCGCCGTGGATTTGATTTAACATTCTTATTGACACCGCAAAAACCTTCCTCCATGTAGATAACGTGATTGACGTTGATTTGGGTTCCGTGTGTTGCCGGACGTAAAAGAATTTCACCATCCCATTTCTTCCCGTGGGTGTCGTAGAAGGCGACTAAGGGACTTACTAGAGAATGGGCAGCAGCGTTCTCTATGCATTTTACCACCATACTGCCATCGCCAACCCGCCTGCCAAGCGTAGCGATTATGGCAAAACCCCCCTTTTGGGGGAGGCCTACGTCCAGCAGTAGACGTTTTTCGATGATGTAGATAAAGATTCTATTAGGATTCTCGAGGAAAAAAAACAAGACTGACCTAAGGATCCAACCCAGGATTCTTTTCTCAAGTTAAGTTCCGTGCTTCTACTCCTAGCACAATATCTTCTATGTTATGTATAATTATTAAATATTTACCCAGTGACCCTGTTTAAGGAAAGCGATCACTATCCAAACTAACCCTTCATCAATTTACCAGCCCTTCGCCTTTATTGAAAGGGTGTCTTTCAAAACAGTTTCAATAGTCGCTCGGGAACATTTAGGTAGTTAATTCTTGATAACACGTCTTAGGTGTTGATTTGGGTTTAAGTATACAGTAAATAGTTTCGTGTTAATAGGGTATTTGGTAAGATGTTTTGAATAGGGACAAAGGGAGTTATTTGACAAGCCTGTATAAATTTGCCCGTCCAGGCGTCCAATGCTACGTAGGAAGCGCACAGAGAGGTTTTACTTAAAAAAATAGAGAAAAATAGAAAAAAAATAAAGGAAAAAAAACTGAGAAAATCACGCTTCTGTAGTCAGCAGAACTAAAAAATAGAAAAAAAATAATAGTTTAAAAAACTAAAAAACACGCTTTAAAAACCAAACCAAACAAGTAGAAAATAATTTAATTCAATTAAAAAGCGTGGGGTGCTTTTTGAGGTTTTTTTATAATCAATTAATGTCAAGTACCCCACGCTTTTTAATTGAATTAAATTATTTTCTACTTGTTTGGTTTGGTTTTTAAAGTGTGTTTTTTTAGTTTTTTAAACTATTTTTTTTTTACTTTCGACTATTATTTCGAATGTCAGAATATATGGCTAGAAAAAAACTTACTTTTCTAAATCTTGCGTCGCCAATGTAACTGCATCTTCATGGTGTGTCAATGTTGTACCTGAAACAATTCATATGATTTTATTATAACAGTATTTAAGGGCAAATGTTTTTGCTTATTTCAAATATTGCAGACATTTTGTTTCGGCTTTTCAATTCACTAAACACTTTCAGCGCTAAATAATTAAACCATCATTTAATTTATGTCAATTGATTAATAAGGTTGTTTCGTAGTTAAATATTATCACCCGCTCGGGTCGATCGTAGGTAAAGCTACGCTAGCTGAGGTTGGTCCGTGGCTGGGTAACCATATTGTGAGCCTTCCATGCCTCGGAAAACACACTAAGCCGTTTGTTTCGGCTGTCATTCTTAGGTCTTTGATAGTCGTTATGGGTAGTCGCCCGAAAGTCTTACAGCAGTCAAGGAGTATCGTTTCACCCAGTTATGGAAGTCAGATAGGACATTTCTCTATGTAAAAAACTGTTATTCAGTCATAACAGGTTAGACTGGAAGCCCACCCTAACATAGTTGGGAAATGGCTAGGATGATTGATTATTATGTCTGTCTGTCTGTCTTAAATAATTTAGAGTAGTTACAGTGAGCTTCGTTTGTTTTTATCAGTAAAACAACACTTACTGCTATCTCACCCAAAAACAGCAGAAAAAACCTAATAATTCATGTACAAACGACAACAAAGAACTTTTATTATCCCTGCCAACATCAAACAAACTTCGAACATTCTTTAAAAAAAATGTTTGGGCAAATTATGTTTATTTTGTATTCATGGACACAAACAATCTTTTATAATACTTCAAAGGTAAGTAATAAGTTGAATAAGGTTCTTGTGGAACTTTGATAATAACGGTTGATGTAACCTTTTTTAAATGTTTTTGAATTTCGAAGTGAATTTTTATAGAACACTAGCTTTTTCCAGCGGCTTCGGCCTCGTGAAGGTCGAAAAATATCCCATGCGAACGTACTACCGGAATAAAAAGTATCCTATATGTTAATCCAGGTTATAAACTATATGTGTGCCAAATTTCATCCAAATCTGTTCAGATGTATTTCCATGATTGTATAAAAAAAATTAAAAAAAACTTGAGAGGTGTCAAGGGACATCCGGATGGAACGAAGTTCCAGTACTTGCCACCAGTACTGGCCGCCAGTGTTTGCCGCCAGTATTTGCCTCTAGCACTTGCCGCCAGGGCTTGCTGCCAGTACTTGCCGCCAGTGCTTGCCGCCAGTACTTTCCGCCAGTACTTGCCGCCAGTACTTGCCGCCAGTACTTGCCGCCAGTACTTGCCGCCAGTACTTGCCGCCAGTAGTTCCTGCCAGTACTTGCCTCTAGCACTTGCCGCCAATACTTGCCTCTAGCACTAGCCGCCAGTAGTCGCTGCCAGTAGGTACTTGCCGCCAGTACTTGCAACCAGTACTCGCCGCCAGTAGTTGCTGCCAGTACTGGCCGCCAGTAGTTACTGCCAGTACTGGCCGCCAGTAGTTACTGCCAGTACTGGCCGCCAGTAGTTACTGCCAGTACTTGCCTCTAGCACTGGCCGCGTATGTGTTACTTCTCGCCTTAAAATAATTTTCATTTGCCCTATTCATTGCCCTTTCGCGACTGTGCCCTTTTCATAAACTATTGAATAGGTGAGCTGAGCTTCAAAGACAGCAGTCGGGCCTGTAACACTAACGCTGTACAAGTAGTCAGAAGAACGGAAATCTGACAACTGACTCACGTTGTATGTGAGTATCATGCATAACACTGGACGCATCAAGATACGCCAAACTGGCCTCTATAATATAATAAAGTTAATCTAGAAAACTATTTACGAATAAGTCATATAATTTTCGCCACAAAACACGTTAAAGCGACACATGTCAAAACACCTACATTCCTAACTGACGAGGGATAAACCGGCTGTCAAACTAAACTGATATATCGGACTGCTGCGGAATTGCACGGATTATATTGTCAATACTGTACGCCGATATGTTTTATTGCTATCCCGGGATTCGGACTAAGTACGTCTGATTAATACCTTTGGGAATTTGCTCCGAGAAAAACATTTTTTGTATGGGTACTACGATTCGTTGGTTGCTCGGAATTGAGTTAGTTTTCTATGTTTCGACTGTCGGTTGTTTTATTTTTCTATTGATTTGTTAGCGATTGAACGTTGTATTAATGCATTTTTTGTCTTCGTTAGTACTTGTATTGTTTGTTTGAGATTGCTTATTAAACAGTACTAAAATGCAAATGATTGCTGGTTTACTTATCTACAATAAAATAATTTAGAGTCTGATCTTTTGTTCTTTCAAAACGTTATAACAACGTTTTAGTTTGATTCGTTGTAAACAAATACACAAATAGCTTACGTATAACAATCAAGCCACTTATGCCGTCCAGTATTTCCGAGTAAGTAGGTACTGAGCTGGGATCACGTCTCGACCGACATACCGAAGCCGGCTCACCCTGACGAGGGTACATGGTGATATTCCGACAGGACTGCTGTCAAAATATCTGTGTAAATTAATCGATTGAGTGATTTATGTTTTTCTATTTAGATTTCTACGTGCCGACAAGGTGTAAGTTAAATAAAAGACGACTATATTATGTTCTTGCCAAAATAAATTTTATTATTATAATAACGTAAACATCACATCAAAACACAAAATCACACCTGTAGTCCCTCCCTAAAGGGGTAATGGATTAGGTAACTAAACTGGCGAAATGTGGGTACCTAAAAAAACACCCCCATTTCGCCTTTTTTACACGCTTTATATTAGCTTCACTTGTATGTTTGTTTGTTTTTATGTTTTTAACCGACCCTTAGGGCGCGATTTGGACCCACTTTAAACCGTCAGATTTCATTTAAACTTTGTAAACTTATCGAGGACCAATGAAAAATCAATAATAAAAAAAAAATGAGAAAAATAGAAACTGAAAAAATCACGCTTTTGTAGTTAGCAAAACTAAAACATAGAAAATAAATAATAGTTAAAAAAACTAAAAACACGCTTTAAAAACCAAACTAAAAAAGTTGAAAATAATTTAATTCAATTAAATAGCATGGGGTGCTTTTCTGAGGTATTTTTATAGTCAATTAATGTCAAGCACTCCACGCTTTTTAATTGAATTCAATTTTTTAGTTTGGTTTTTAAAGCGTGTTTTTTAGTTTTTTAAACTATTTATTTTTATGCGAGCTTATTGCCAACTGGTCACATATTCGGGGTCCGGGCAGCTGCTGAACATTTTCTAATAGAAAAACCCTATAATACTTTGTACGACCTGGGAGTTGAAACTAGGACCTTATAGAGGTATGAGGAACAGGGTGTAAAGTCCACTCATACTGGATACTAAAGGAAGGATCCTCCGACCAGACGGGCGTTGTGTCTGGTGGGCAACTGCCCGACGGTTGATGTCGGGATGTTGTATATGTCAGTTTCGTGGTAATCTCTAATTGCGCGATGTAGGATTTATGTGACGTCCAGACGCGTAGTTCACATGTGGCATTGTAGATGGCGCCACATCACTTTTTGTGTTTCAAGATATTTTGTTACGAAGTATTTTTCTGTAGTGCTGCTACAAGCTCATGATCAGCAGTAACGCTTGCGACCATTTGAACAACGAAACAGTCTATATTAATGATTAAAATAAGGTAGTTCCGATAACACTGTCACATATTTTATCAAAAAAAAAATATCCCCCTATGACTGTTTAAGTGTTTATACATAACATTCAAAAACACATTTTGAAAACCATTAGGCTGGTATAGAATACACCCAAAAGTCACCCAAAGGGCAATGATTCATCAGGGCATATATTCAGGGCATACATTTTTTATCATTATTTCGCGTTGTAAAACTCGTAGACCTTCGTAGCAGCGTAGCACTTACGTAGACGGTTCGTAGACGCTACATTTATTTAAGAAAATATTTTATGAACTTTTTCAGACGGATGGTATAAAATACTTTTAAAGAAAATTCTTAATTTTATTCTTGAGTAAAAATACTTGTATAATTTTTCGCTATTCTTAGCTTGCAATTATTAATATGATGGCAACGACTGTCATTATCATATAATGTAGCTGATTATCTCATCATAAAATCATACCTAGATAATGCTTTACTAACAAAACTCGTTTGTTTATGCTTCAGTCTGATTCTCTTCATGTTATTTATCCATTAGGGTTGGGACATGATGACATTTTCTTTGATCACAATCACGCGATAATTTGATTATTTACATTAGAATTTATATACGGGTAAACTTGCTGTTATACAGCTCTTAACTTTGATTTCAGTGAAATTAAGTCACATAGGAGTTTAATATGTAAATCGAATATATTGTCTACATACATAATATAGAAAATATTGAAGCGTACACTAGATAGAGCAATCAAAACAGAGCAAAACACGTTCAGTAATTGTGCTTTTATTTTATTCGTACCCAGATACCAAAATATAACAAAATGTCTTATAAGTCTTTTCACTCCATCTGTCTCTTCCCATTCTTTTCTATTTGCAAATACGATCACTAACTCTAAATAAAATAAAAAGGTCCACTTACTAAACCCATCCTGATTCCCATCAAACACAAAGAGAGATCAAACAAAGAACTACTTACGAATATTAAGATGCTCCTACATGTATGTATTTGTAACTACGTATGATACTCAAGGGATCCCTTACAAACCCTCTCTCAATCACAATCAGCCAGCTTGTTTTATTTACTGGGAAATAAACGTATATGTTATTCACCATATTATGTAAAAGTCAGTAAATGAAGTGTGGAGTAAGTTACAAACGTCCAGAGAGGCAATTCCTGTATTTTTAAGTGCGTTCGCATTAATAATGGAATAAAAATCTTTATTTGCAAAAATAGGTGGTTACATGGTGTGTAAGATGTCATAATATTAGTTAAGATTCTCTCCCTCGTATTTATAAACGTTGCTTAAAGTTAAGAGATGTTCAAACGTCAAAAATGTATGTTTTTTTTTTGAGCTACTCAGAAGTACCGGCACTCCTTCTCCGCCGCAGCCTGTAACCCTCAGCCGCGATGCCTCCTATTCGACATCGCGGCCCGCCTCAGTTGCGGTGCACCTCACCGCAACCTACTTTTTGGCCGCTACGTCGTCGGCTTGGAGACAAAAGCCCTGACGAGCGGCCCCACCTTTGGGTTCCTCTTCGCTTCACCGTGGGAGCGGACCACGGCTACTGAGCCCCCCCGCAACGACGATGCGGGAACCCACTGGGGGGAAAATGTATTAAACAGACGCTTATCATCACTTAACTTTAAGCAATGTTTATAAATAAGGGGGATGTTTTGCTGCGAAGCATAAAAATATTATAAAATTTGAATTTATTAATTTATAAACATTTAAACGTCAAATAATATTGAATAAGTTATACACAACTGGTAGTCAAAATCATATTGAAAAAAAAACTATTATACAGAGGTCAATATAAAAATATCACTAAAATTAGATATCAAGTAACAAAGACATGTCAATAATTAAAAATTATAGTGATATTTTATCCTTCTAAAATTCAGGTATATTATAATAAGATTCATTTGCAAGAAACTTCTTTAAATGTTTTTTGAATAGGTGAATATTTAACATTTTAATTGTTTCCGGTATATGGACGTAAATAAAATTGGTGCCATGCAAAAAAACACTATTACGCATCAGTGCTGTCTTGGACTGTCTCGAACACAACATATTGACGTATCGTCGACTCCGGTCATTTCTATCTGTCAGCTTGGGAAATAGATTTGGGTTGATTTTTACAAATACTGCAACTTTGAAAATGTATAAACAGGGTAATTTCAGTATTTTACATAAAATAAAGAAAGATTTACATGACTATACATTTAAACCCAAACATTGCCCAGGTGCAGCTTTTTTGGGCTTTATATAATTATGAGTTCGTGGATGAGTTTCCTCAAATAATAACTCCATATCTTAAAATAGCACCAGCTAAACCAAGGTATGCTGTAACAATGGCGTCCATTCCTGTGACTGGCGCAAGTTTATTTAATGTATTATGAGGATTTGCATTTGCAATCTACTCAAGTCCCAATTTGTCAAAAATAACTTTATTTTCACTACTTTTTAGACATTGATTGTCGTTGAGATGAGATTGCGACTACATTTTGAACGTTTTAAATACAGGAATTGGCCTTCAGCTGGTTGTTTCATTTAAACTAAACCATTGACTCGCTCTCGATATGGGTGAGATCTACTGATTGTGACCAAACATCGAAATCTCTTTCTCTAACCACAGAAAATTATGAAATTAAAAGTCATACTATGAACATCGGTTTTATATCCTGCTTTATACATTAAACAATAAAGTCTCCGTTAACTTCAACCCCCACTTAAATAATTGCGAACAGTAGCAGGACGCTTCTCACACACCAACTGATACATAATGCAGGAGAACGTCTAGCGCCTAATGTATTAGAATATTGCTAAATATTTAAATGTGATCCACCAATCTACTAATGAATGTTAGTGCAGCAGAACAATTGTGATATCAAACTTGTGTGCATGATTTATTCAGTGCAATTTGTTGGAATTATTTCGTGGAAGGTTTGTTTTAGATAATATATGAGAACGTGTGCTGTGCTGTTACTTTGTATTGAATGCTTTTGAAGGTAATTGAGGATAATCTATTTTTAAAGTACCTGTTTTGTAATTATTAAAGTCGACCGCGTAAATGAAAACATTTACGCGGTCGACTTTAATAATAGCAAAATCAATTTTTACATTAATTCCCACTAAATTGAAACTTTATTAAGATTGTAACTATCTAATCTATGTAAGTCTATTGTCACATAGACAAATATACCTTGTCGTTTTATGCCGTGCAAGGGACATTCAACCCTAGGGTGCTCCCCCCCAGTGGGTTCCCGCATTGTCGTTGCGGGGGGGCTCAGTAGCCGTGGTCCGCTCCCACGGTGAAGCGAAGAGGAACCCCCAGGTGGGGCCGCTCATCAGGGCTTTTGTCTCCATGCCGACGACGTAGCGGCCAATGGGTAGGTTGCGGTGGGGTGCACCGCAACTGAGGCGGGCCGCGAAGTCGAATGGGAGGCATCGCGGCTGAGGGTTACAGGCTGCGGCGGAGGAGGAGTGCCGGTACTTCTGAGTAGCGCTCTTCCCTTCCGTGGCCTGGACGGGGCCGCCACCGTTTGATGGCGGATGCGGTGGGGCCGCAGGGGAAGAGGAGTGTCGGTATAGCGTTGGCCGCTCTCCCTATCCCCTGCGGCCGAAAAGTGGTAGGCGGCGGGACCACTGCGCTGACACGTCGCAGGGGGACCAAGGGTGCCAAGGGTGCCAGGGTAGTCTAGGGCCCTTGTGCTACTTGGTTCCTGGGGTGGTCACGGCGTGCCATGTGTCCTGGTGCGCCAAACTGGTGGGGTCCGCAAGGGCCGATGCCTGCCAGGGGTGCGGGTTGTTCGAAAGAGATACCGTCGCCCCTGGCACACAGGCAGCTGAGGGAACACGGGTGGGTTTTAGTCAGTAAAAGTCTGACACGCCCTCCTGCTCCACCCAGAGCGGGAGAAGTTATTTGATGATTTCCCATCCTCAAAAAAAAAAACCCTAGGGTGCTAAAGCAGTTACGTGGTTGTCTATACTCCTGATTTTAGAGAACTATTTACATCGTTGTCTCGGATGAATAAAACTTAAGTTAAAATTGGAAATGTTTGTAATAAACCTGACTGCGCATAATTATATATAAACTTTTATTTTACGAAGTTGACTTTTGGCTAACTTAAAGAGGTTAACTTTAAGCAATCTCATGCAGTTGTTTAAACAGCAATCTTGATGTTTCGACATATGGTCACATTAGTAGATGGTACCCGAGCGAAACAAGGGTGGGTCACTAGTCAAGTATATTCTTACTATGTAGCTATATTAATTTCGCGCGTGCCTGTACAGTACACGTCGTAACATTCACACCCCTTCACAATAGGACGGGACAAACAAAACTCAGCGCTAAGAATGTCAAGTTAGCAAGTTTAGATAATAGCAAACTTGGTGTAAACAACTCGTGATAACACATTGTCTTGTTGAACAAAAGATAAGTTCTCGTAAAGTTCACTGTGAGGCCATGATTTGATATATAATACGGCAACTTGTTGGAGTGTGAGTTTGAGCGAAAAGCTGCATTCATATTATATTCAACATTTCTTGTGTTTGAAAATACATCTGAGTGAAATACCTTGCTTTTCAGGTATAAGGAACTGTAACTGTATAAATAACTAACTGTCTCGTTGGTCTAGAGGAGTCGCAAACGCTACCACTGAGCATGAGGTCTTTTTTTTTTGAGGGTGGGAAACCATCAAATAACTTCTCCCGCTCTGGGTGGAGCGGGAGGGCGTGTCAGACTTTTACTGATTAAAACCCACCCGTGTTCTTTCAGTTGCCTGTGTGCCAGAGGCCACGGTATCTTTTTCGAACAACCCGCACCAGCATGAAGTCCTGAGTTCAGTTTCCAGATCGGGAAAAGTGTTTTAGATTTTTCTATCAGGAATTTTATCAGTAACAGCCCGGAGTCTGGATTTGTGCCGAGTTAATGGCAATAGGCTCGCCCATGTTTAAGTTCCATGTTATGGACTTAAACATAATTGGCGGAATGTGGATAGATATATCTAGGCCAGTAGGTCTATCTTTTAATGGATTACAGGCATGACGTTATGATGATGGTGATATATAAATGACAAGGTATGTTCGTGCAATTCTTGCACGACCGCTAAAGATAAAGACTTTGCTGCTGGCCAGTCCTGGCGGCTAGTGCTGACGGTCAGTAAAGTCAAAGTCAAAGTCAAAGCATTTATTTCAAATAGGCACTTAAAAGGCACTTTTGAACGTCAACATTTACATTAAAATAGAATTGATTCTAGTCGCCCCTTCCAAAATGTAGTTTCGTATGGAGAAGAATGGGCAAGAAACTCCACCGTTACTCTTTTAAAATGTTTCAAGTACAATATTTACATTAATTATATGATTATGTGTGAAAACGATGCACCCAGAATAAAATTACCATACCAAAATGGGTAAAAAGAATCAAATTGAAGCAATAAAGATAAATTAATTCTGTGATAGATACATGGTGTTCACACATTTACAAACATTGTAAAAGTAAGTATAGGTATGATTTTCCTACAATATTAACAAGTAATGAGTCAGTGTGTGAGTTAAAGTAATTACTGAGTGTAAATCAATGTCATAAATATAATTAATTATATGTACAATTCAATTAGCAACCAGTTTGATTTTGTCTAGACTCTAGATTGTCCTATGGAGCAGGACCAGCATGTTTCCAAGCATTCTTATCTTGGATATAATCCTCTAATTTGTAATACGCTAGTTTACAAAGTTTACTTTTAATGTGGGCTTTAAATTTCCTTTCATTTAATTGCAATATATCACAAGGTATTTTGTTGTAACATTTAACACAGTACCCCATAAAAGATGTATGTACTTTAGCTAATCTGAAAAATGGTTGATCTATTTTGCCTTTGTTTCTAGTTTTAAAATTATGTCTATCACATAATTTATTAAAAAGATGTAGATTTTTTCTTACATACATAATATTTTCATAAATGAATTGGCAAGGTACCGTCAAACTCAAACTCAAACTCAAAGCATTTATTTCAAATAAACCAATTAAAGGCACTTTTGAATTGTCAAGGTCGGTGAGGTAGAAAGATGAAGCTAGTTGCCCATTCCAAAGCGTAGGTACCTATGGAGAAGAACGGGCAAGAAACTCCATGGACACTCATTTAAAATCATGATATTATTACAAACAGTTGGTTACATCATTATGTTGAAATTGTCAATGTGAGAACGATGTAAAAAGACGTGCACATTAAAAGCGTCCGTAATTAAAACAAAAATAAATTAACAATTTAGAAATTAAAATAAGCCGTGGGAGCTAAGAGATGACCAGTCCCTACTGGCGGCGCCCGTTCACGAACATGACGTATGGATCAGCACCATTCAGCTCAACCATTTTGAAGGGAACTTAATGATCCAACACACACGCCACCACCAGCGAGACATTTGAGTGAGCATGACATCTCAGCTGCCAGGGCACATTCAAGTCAATGAAAGACGTACCCTGTAAATGTTAGCTATATAGTAAGGACATAGTGCTCACACGTATGCTATGCAATTATACAATACTAAAAGGTTGAATTTATACAATGCAAATGTATCTAGCTTTTACAGTCTTCAGCAGCTCCAACAATGTTTACAAATGCTATTCAATTTAGTTTAAGGTACCTTGTGGAGCAGGACAAGCAACGTTTAGCCAAGCATTTTTGTCAGCGATGTAATCCCCCAACTTATAATACGCATGGCTGCATAGTGTGCGTTTTATACAAGATTTAAATTTCGTTTCCTTCAATTGGAGTATATGGGGAGGTATTTTATTGTAACATTTTAAACAGTACCCCATGAAGGATGAATCTACTTTAGCCAGTCTGAAGCCTGGTTGAACTAATTGGTCCCTATTTCTAGTCCTAATGGTGTGTCTTTCACCTCTTTTACTGAAAAGATTTACATTTTTCCTGACGTACATGATGTTCTCATAGATATATTGACAAGGTACCGTCATGATATTAATAACTTTGAACAGTTCTCTTAGAGAATCCCGCCTACGGAGGCCATATATTGCTCTAATGGCTCTTTTCTGCAGAATAAAAATAGACTCGATATCTGCAGCCCGTCCCCATAGTAAAATACAGTATTACTATTACGTCATAATATTAATCCTTTTAAACAGTTCCCTGAGGGATTCGCGGCGACGTAGATTATAAATGGCTCTGACCGCTCTCTTTTGCAAAATAAAGATGGATTCAATTTCAGCGGCCCGACCCCACAGTAAAATGCCATACGACATAATGCTGTGGAATTAGCTAAAATAGACCAATCGCGCGGTTTCTACATCTGTTAACTGTCTGATCTTTCTTACAGCATAAGCGGCCGAGCTTAGCCGCCCCGCAAGAGATGTTATATGAGCTCCCCATTGTAATTTCTCGTCTAGCGTGATTCCCAGGAACACCGTTTGATTAACAAATTCCAGTTTTTCTCCATTCAATATGATGTGACATTCGCTACTTCTAACATTTGGTAATTTAAATCTAATGCATTTGGTTTTTGTGCCATTTAGTACCAAATTATTTACCGTAAACCAATCTTGGACCTGAAGAATAGAGTTATTAACGTCGTCAAGATTTTGTGAACGTCGGTCTATTTTAAATATCAATGATGTGTCATCTGCAAATAACACCATCTTCGGTTGATTTAGAAGTAAATAGGGTAAATCATTAATGTAAACTAAAAAGAGGAATGGACCCAATATTGAACCTTGAGGAACGCCCATTGCCATTTCAAACCCTGATGAGTTTACGCCGTTTACTTGAACTTTAACTTTTCTGTCTTTCAGGTATGATCTTAGTAAATTAAGAGCTGTATTTCTAACCCCATAGTGCTCCAGTTTCAGCAGAAGTGTCTCATGATTTACGCAATCGAACGCCTTGGAGAGGTCGCAAAAGATTCCAATGGCATCTTTTGCTTCTTCCCAGGCGTTAAAAATGTTCTTTATTAGGGTGACACCAGCGTCGGTGGTACAACGCCCTTTGGTGAAACCGTACTGCTGTTCATGAAAGATGGCATTTTTATTAAAGTGACGTAACGTTTGATTGAGAATCAACTTTTCAAACACCTTACTGAGAACTGGCAGAATTGACACAGGCCTAAAATTGTTAGGTTCTTTACTATCACCGGATTTGAATAACGGAACTACTTTACTATGTTTCATGAGATCCGGGAAGACTCCTTGTTCTACACTGGTGTTAAATATGAAAGCTAAATAGGGCGCAATGGTTTCGATAATAGCACTACAGACTTTTACAGACATTCCCCAAAGATCTTCTGTTGATTTAATTTTAAGATCTTTGAAAGCTCTTATAACAGCTTGGGGGTTGGTATGCTGAAACCTGAACTCCAAGGAGCATGCCCTTACATTCTTTCTGAGTAAGTCAGCAGAACGCGCGGGTGAGGAATTTAAAGCTTCAGTAGTTTTAACAGGAATATTAGCGAAAAAGTTTTCAAATTCCTGAGCTATTTCTACATCTGAGTTGATGGAGCCATTTGCAGTATCTAAATTAAATTCAGTATTACGCTGTTTTTTTCTACCTGTTTCATTATTTATTATTTGCCAGGTCGTTTTTATTTTATCATCAGCTGATTTTATTTTATTGCTAATATATAGCGCTTTAGCTAATTTGCAAACAATTTTAAAAGTTTTTGAATATTTTGAAACATACTGATCAAAGCTTGTATTATTCATTTGTTGCTTTAGGCCATAAAGTTCAAAAAGTTTTTCCCTGCTTTTACGAATACCTGGAGTAGCCCAATCACTAAATAAGAATGTTGTGCAAATAGTTTTAGTCTTTAGTGGGAAAGTGTTATTAAATTGCCTGTTTAATAGTGAGAAGAACTCGGCGTAGAACTCATTTGGGTCACATACATTATTGAAACTCTGAACACATAATGTACTGGCTAAAGAATTATTAAATTTCTCTAGATTTTTACTTGTCATTGGCTGTAGTGGGGGCTAGTGCTGTCGGCTAGTGCTGGCGGCCAGTTAACTTGTTAATATTATAGGAAAATCGTATACTTACTTTTACAATGTTTGTAAATGTGTGAGCACCATGTTTCTATCACAGATTAATTTATAATTAATTTATCTGTATTGCTTCAATTTGATTCTGTTTACCTATTTTGGTATGGTAATTTTATTCTGGGTGCATCGTTTTCACACATAATCATATAATTAATGTAAATATTGTACTTGAAACATTTTAAAAGAGTAACGGTGGAGTTTCTTGCCCATTCTTCTCCATACGAAACTACATTTTGTAAGGGGCGACTAGAATCAATTCTATTTTAATGAAAATGTTGACGTTCAAAAGTGCCTTTTAAGTGCCTATTTGAAATAAATGCTTTGACTTTGACTTTGACTTAGTGCTGGCGGCTAGTGCTGGCGGCTAGTGCTGGCGGCTAGTGCTGGCGGCTAGTGCTGGCGGCTAGTGCTGGCGGCTAGTGCTGGCGGCTAGTGCTGGCGGCTAGTGCTGGCGGCTAGTGCTGGTGGCTAGTGCTGGCGGCTAGTGCTGGCGGCTAGTGCTGGCGGCTAGTGCTGGCGGCTAGTGCTGGCGGCTAGTGTTGGCGGCCAGTGCTGGAGGCTAGTGCTGGTGACTTATGCTGCTGGCCATTGCTGGTGGCCAGTGCTGGAGGCTAGTGCTGGTGACTTATGCTGCTGGCCATTGCTGGTGGCTAGTGCTGGGGGCCATTGCTGGTGGCTAGTGCTGGCGGCTAATGCTGCTGGCCAGTGCTGGCGGTTAGTGCTGGTGGCTAATACTGCTGGCCAGTGCTGGGGGCTAGTGCTGGCTGCTAGTCCTGGTAGCTAGTGCTGGCGGCTAGTGCTGGCAGCCAGTGCTGGACGCTAATGCTGGCGGATTTATTTGCACAATATGTGGGACATCAAGAAAGAAAAAAGAAAGAGCAGTTTCAAAAATATGTTCGCTGTTGAATTTTTAAACTTGTTACTTTTCCACGAGAACTGGTAGTGACAGTAAGTGTATATCTAAGAGCAACATGCTTTTGCTTAAACCTTCGAATAATAGAAGTATGGTGTAATGTCCAAGCCTTATGCCTTAAGACCCGTCTTATCGAACCATCTGTATACACTAATAAACTATACCGCCACACCTACCTATACATTGCCAGGTGCACAGCTGCAGTGAACAGATTTGACCGACTAAATCCGATTGTATTTGCCTAATTCCCTTTCCAATATGCAGGAATATACATATTATGTATGCATGTGGGTATTATAATATTGAAATGAGGAGCATTCCGAGAGGAATGTTTTGATTATGATTGTGGTTGGCTATAAGAGTGCGGGAAGACAAATGGTTGGACTGTGTGAAAGATGATAATTATGTTGAAATGACGGCAGCTGAAGTTTAGAAGAAGAGATGCTAACCCAAATAAATTGGGATATGAGCAAGAGAATGAGATTATATGTAACTAACAGCCTTAGTTAAAGCTGCACAACATTGTAACATGTTTATTTTTTTACTGTAAACGTTTTTACTTTTTTCATCCTACACGTCGCGCTAAAACCCGCCGCTATTTCTACGACACAACCCGGTTATAAGGTAAAAACCGGGTAAAAACCGTATGAAGATTGTTAACGCACAATATTGGAATTTCTTTAAGAAAAACTTGAAACTTGTATAATATCGATTAAGTTAGAATTTTCCTTTGCGGAGCCGAAATGGTGAGTGCAAAATATTTTAGCCAACGTTCTACCTTCCAAGTAGAGAATATTACAAATAATAAATTGCTGTAGTCGCAAAACACAAACAATTTGCTCTAAAAAGGGCGCGTACAAAGACAATTTAGAGTAGTATTAATATGTCAAGCAGTTTGTTTCGCAATGTTCTCAGTCAAGAACTGACAACATTCGATCTTATTTGTGGTGTTAAAAGATAACAAATAGCATTATGAAGCACACTTCATAATCTATTTGCCAACTTCTATTTCACCAGAGGTGTGTGTTAGGTAAAACAAGTTATTTTTTTACATTAAATTAAGATTTTCTCGATACAAAAGCGCGTGCCATATTAGCCAACATCTCAACTTTAGATGATTATGCATCCGAATATCCGATCTCTGGCCATCACCCGTCTGCCATATTTAGTTATTGTAGAAATTATGGCTGCTGACTGTTCATTTAAACACTATTGTAGTTCTACCCGTACTAAAGTTTAGGTACCAAATAAAAGTTTTAAGAATTAAAAACCTTCATATATTATTTCGAGTATTAAGATAACGAATATGTAGAGTGTTAGCAGTAAAAAACTAGTGAAAGACTCATGAGTTTAAAAGATACAATACGAAGTTTTTTCACATCCCTACCATTTACAATAGCATTAGACAGAAGTTAAAAAAAGTTCTTTTAAATGTACACTTCGTAACAAAATATTTATGCCAAAAAAATTAAAGTGTCAATGCTAAAAACCTAAAAGAAGCAGGAGTGAAAAACACCGAGTAACTAAATTAGTTTATGACGACGAAGTTTTACCAAACGTATTGTGGGTCGTAAGTTGTTATTTAAAATAAAGTATTGTAAAAAATATATATTTTATTTTCTTATAACCTTAATTAGATTTAAATCATCATGTGATTGTTTGTTTCACTCATTCGTTTTGTTGTAGGTTCGTAATGTGTGATGAAGATGTTATTGTAAATAGAACATTATCTAAAATAAACATTACTTTTACTTCGTTTATCTTAGTATTTAGTACCGTCTTAAATCTACCTAAAAAAGTTAGAACTTAACTTTGAAATAAAATGTTTTGCACTCCTGCTTCTACGAGCCTCTTTTTTTCTAAAGCTATTACAAATGGGGTATAAATAACATCATAGGAGCAGGTTTTCCGCACATCCTTTAACAAAAAACCGGTAGAAAACAAGTATATGATGTCCGTTTGTAGGTCACATGAAGTTTCGCACTAATATTACCCAAATAAGATACAGAAGGTCATATTGACAAAAAAAATATATATAGGAAAAATATGGGAGAAAGAGAAGGAGAATAGTTAAAGGAATAAAATATATATTGTATTATATAAAGATGTAATGGCCTAACATAGACATAAATGAAAGAAGATGATATGTTGCAACAAGTCCAAATTAAGATTAAGTGCCAGAGGTTGTTGTCAAGTGTCATGTCTATTGTGTTATTGCCTTTAACATCACTTAAAATACTAACGATGTCAAGGTGTGAATCCGGGATGATTTATATACTTTTAAGACAATTGAGTTTGCCTTCGAATGGTATGCGGTCACTTGCCTGAGGTTCAAAATTTTATCAACTAAAAAGCACTAGCAGTAATCGTACTCAAAAATTTTATATGATGAATCTTCTGTGAAGTTCCTACTCAGTGTCCTGTAGCTCTCTTAGAATATTTATTAAGTCCATCTGTCGTTATAATGTTGTATGAAAAGTAAGGCTTGCTCTCGCATACGTTATCAAAATCAAAATCAAAATCAAAAATCATTTATTCAAACTAGGCTGAGAGTCAGCTCTTTTTGAACGTCAAAATAAAATTACATAAGACAGTCCCCCCAAAACGCCTGCCCTTCACCACTTCCTAGTGCTTTAGCTGGGAAGAAGAAGTAGCGGAACAAACTCCCCAGCAGCACAGCTGTCTGTTAAGTTAGAAGAACTTGATTCTATACAATAATAGGTAATAAAAATTACGAAACACAAAAAAAAAATTGCCATATGTCAGCTAGCACACGCCAATATACCATCAAAAATTGAAAACTAAAAATAATAGAATTGTGTATGTGAGAAAATAGTGCCAGTGTTGAAAACTGTATTGTCCTTATTTCTAGAGTGTATGATGTTTTCTATGCAATGCTTATTCTAGTTAAAGCAATATAAGGCTTAGACATTTTTTCTCAGTAGGGCAAAGCTTCTTTTCAAACACAAAAGGATTAAGGATTGTTCGCCATGTTTGCTTACTGCTCGTAAGCGATTTCGGACATTTATAAAGTCCCCCACAACCACAAATCAATAGTATCAAAACTACTAAAACATAGACTATAATCATTCAAAGCAAACAAATTGATTTAAATTAACAAAACCCAGTTTAAGCTTGCTGGGACAACAATATCACATAACGTCGCTTGCCATTACATTTTTTTACCGTTTATAAAAACAATAAACTTGTACTTTAATTTTAATATCTAGTAGTCTAGTTATTCGTCCCCACCGTTATTTGGTCCCGACTTAATACAAATAGCCACCAAAAACAGCTCTCCAAAAAATTCAACACAACGAAATCATTACTACAAAAACCAAAAGACGAAAGAAAGGTTTTGCGGCACTCGTGCTCCCAACGATAAATTCAAGGCTTAGTGCCACGCAAGCCAGATTTAGAATAATCCCTCAGTTCCACCTAATGGCCTTGCATCGTACAAATGCTACGCTAAATGCATGGTTTTCGGTGCATTCCCGTTTTGTATCGCATTTTTTATTGGTTCAGGAATATTTTGGGTTTATTAAAGAGAATGGTTTTAAAAACGAATAAAAATGGTTTGGTGTTTTTTAGGTAATAATGTAGGAACATACATAAATTCACGCCTTTTCTCATAATTACATAAATGCGTGAATTTATGTATGTACGCCCACAGACGTAGGCAGAAGTAACATAATGCCAGAGGACTGTTTAGTAAAACCGACAAGCGGCACTCTGAAAATCTGATAATTTTACATGTTTCTTTCTTACATTTTCTACTTTGACCTGTCGGGAAAATGTGCCAATTTTCTATTTCTTTTGACAAATACGTCTACCTACTTCTGTTTCTTTGTCCAGGTTCATAAATCGGTTTATATTTATTTTAATGGCAGTTCTTCTAGTTTATATTTTAGCAGAGCAGGTAGCAGACAAAAGTCAATTATAAAGCATTTCTGTTACAGATTTGCTATCTATACGAAACATTGATGGATTTCATTCATTGATTTTCCGCAACAATCAGTCTTAATTTCCGCCCAAACATTCGTGCTTTAACAACCAACACTTCGTTCCAAAAACCACCTAAAGCAGTTTATTTTTCTTGTATACTTTTTCTTTCGCTTTTCTGAGTCGAGAATTGAGTCAAGAACCTAAGGGGTCCGTTAATTTCTAAATTATTTTGCAAAAGACGTAAAAAACGTTTTGAAGGATTCTCCTAACGGAATGCAGCTGAATATCAGTATGCTACAAGGAGAGACTGCCTATATGACCTCCATAAAACAGTAACTCCGTAACACGTGACCCCTTGGTAAGACTGGTTGTTATGATATTAACCTTTTAACCGCCCGTTGTCGTGCCCCCAGCGCCCGGCACAGTGAATCGTAAAATAAATACCTACAACAAAGAGGGATGTGCAATACTTACTAGACTTCTAATTAAGAGACTAAAGTGTATCAAATTGTAAATGGTTACCTACTTATTTAACTATTTACCTAATATAAACATCTTTTTGATAGAATACAGCGTAATTAAATAAACAAGCAGATTAAACGAGCTGTGGTATTTTGGTCGTAAATATACGACCCTGGCGAAATGGTCCCGAAAATATCTGTCGGATTATTCCGACACAAGCGGTTAAAAGGTTAATTAATGCAATTTACTATCTATTTTTACTAAAATTATATTGAAGAGTTATTCAAAACAGCGAAATATTTGACAGCTATATATATGCTACGGGCAACGTGATTAACTGGGCATTATTAATAAGGGCCGGCCATTATTAATAATGCCCAAGAGCGATGGGCAAAATGATTAATTTATCACTTTGACCGGCCATTATTAATAATGACCGACGGCTCGTGGTCCATGTAATAAGTCAGTGTTTGAGATATCTTGAATTTATCACTTGGACCGGGCAGTATTAGGTTAGGTTAGGTTAGTTATTTTTTGTTAACTTTTCATGATAATTTTTAAGTTTATTTTCATTTAATAAACAAAAACACTACAGTTCACCTATTTTATTACTTTGCCCAAGATAGGGTTGGCATTATCCATAATGGCCGGGAAAAGTGATTAATCATGCTGTTTTAATCACATTGTCCAATTGAGTCGGGCATTATGAATACAGACCGGCCATTATTAATAGTGCCCGGACTTGTCAAATTGCCCGTAACATATATACGACGTTGCCAACATTCAGGATGCACATTCAACTCAACAATAATGATAGCCAGACACTATTGGATAAATGAAGGCTCGTCAGTGCATCGCTGACGCAGCTGGATCCCATAGATCATTACATAGCGTGACGGGTTGTGTGCTGACATATGATATTAACATAATAGGTACACTATTATTCACTGGCTAGAAAATTACGACCATGAAGAAACAGAATATCTATTCGTTAGCGTTACATGATACCCAGTCACATTTGTTACACACACACCACACTCATACTTACCCTCACGCTCCATAGAACGTTAAGGTAATTTAACTGTGCTGTTTTTATTTAATGGCTCTTTTATTATCCTTACTTTTTTTCTCTTGTATATTTTGTAACTCTACCTTTTAATACATGCCATAATTTGACTTTAAGTATCTCATGTTTGTCTATCGCGATGCTATAAAGCAGCGAGATAGACAAACATGAGGACATCGCCCTGAGGACACGGTGGAGCTTACGGTGGAGGTCTGCCCGGCTTAGACCGAGCAACGCCGTGTCCTTGTGGAGGCGATCGGCGGCGATCTCTCGCATCTGGCCCTGGTTCAGGCCATGGTACGGAGCGAGAGTGCATGGGTAGCCATCGCCTCCTTCTGCAAAGCAGTAATTTTCGCGAAGAGGGAGGTGGCGTACGTGAGGGAGAGGCAGTATATGCGCCCTCACGGCCTTAGCCTTCGCAGGAGACGCCCTGGGCGTCGGGGATCCCAGGCTGATTCCTGGCCACCGTAGGCGCGGGCTTGCGGACGGCGAGTAATGGGTAGCTCGCTGTCCGGTAATAACCAAGCGCGGGTCAACGGCGCGTTGTGTTCACGCGTACCTTAAAGAGACGTCAGCAACAACTGTTGGGTCCGCAAGAGCCGATGCCAGCCAGAGGTGCGGGTGGTTTTAAAGAGATACCGTGGCCCCTGGCACACAGGAAACTGAAGGAACACGGGTGTATTTAAGTCAGTAAAAGATAGCCCTGCTGCTCTACCCAGAGAGGGAACAGTTATCTGATGATTTCCCACCCAAAAAAAAGGCATAAGTTCTAAAAGTACAGAACTGATAAAAAAAAAATCGTTCATAGAATGCTACACTATTCCCAAGTGCCGTAGGATACGTTTTTTGTATAGTTGACATCCACGCAATATAAGTCAAAGCTAACAGTTAGTGATAATAAAAAAATAAAAAAAAAGAACAAACTCATGTTAGATCACAACACACGACACATTGCACCCAGAAATCCCCAAAGCAAAGAAACACACAATCACTCAACACTATACATTTCAATGGAATAGCTACCGAGTCAGCGAGACAGTAACATCGATCTCATAGTAAGTGACGCGGAAATCGACACGGGTACCTGTCTACACACGAGCCATTACACCGAGTGCAATATTGTAATGGTGACAAAAATACACAAACAGATTATGGATCGACGCATATGAAAGCGTTGTGACGCGACGAATCGCAAATCGCAAATATCGGCGACCTCGGTCGCACCGAAGAAAATGGTACGCAACGTATACACCGAGGTTTGCGATGCGTCTTCGTAGCTGTAAAAAGTGTTGAAAAAATGCTGTTTTCTATAAAGATATTAATGAAGGACATGGAAAGGGGTTTTTTGTTTTGTCAGACACAAGTCTCAATGTTTAATTTGGCCGAATAAAATGCAGTGATCGTGAAAATAGAAATCTTGCCAGTGTCATGATGAAATTGACAAAAAAGTGCCGAATTAAAACAAAATTATCTGAGTAAACGCATTCATGTCGTGTTACCGGGTAAATAAAACATAAGGTAGCTGTGATATTGAACATGACTAGTCCAATGTTAATGCTTAACTTCACAGTAATTTCTAACTAGCTGGCTTCAAACAATTTCTAGGAAGTCCTCGTGTAACGCATGCAAACGTTGCACAACATATCACCAACGTCGAAAGCTATATAAGTGCGTTCCACAGCAATGAACAATTTTGAGAGATACAACCTGTAAGCCAGTTGGAAAATTTCCAATTTGGAAACTAAGGATTTTGAGGTCTTAGCTGCCTGAAGGACGATGTTTGCTGTAAACATTTGCTGGGATGCAATAAAACAGTGTCTCCGAAGTCAAAGTCAGGTATTTGCATTAAATGCGGTACGCGATGACACTTGTATTAGGCGCACTCTGAGAGGTCTACCTGCTCTGCAACTAGTTAATATTATTACCAGGGCCTGAGCTATTCTTAGTTTTGCCTTATAGGAAATATTTATATCTATGGTCTGTTCCAAAAGTATCGATTAAAAGCGTAAATAAACATCTTAAAGGTAGCTTAAAATAAGAATTACGAGTTTAATTAGTCATATAATTAAATCAAAACACTTGAATTACTGTGGCACTCCAAATAGGCCTTAAGTACGTTTCCTGATCCATAATAGAATAGACCTTAGTGGTTGTACTGTCAGCAATTTCAACAAAAAGACAATTACCGTTTAATCTTTTTGCTTCATGTTAAAATGTAGTGTTTAATATACATTTTTTACACGCTTTATATTAACTTCACTTGTATGTTGGTTTGTGTGTTTGTAACCGACTCCTTAGGGCGCGATTTTGACCCACTTTAAACGGTCAGATTTCATTTAAACTTTGTAAACTTATCGACGACCGATGACAATTCAATGATTTAAAAATAATAGAGAAAAATAGAAAAAAAAACTGAAAACAATCACGCTTTTGTAGTTAGCAGAACTAAAACATAGAAAATAAATAACAGTTTATAAAACTAAAAAACAAGCTTTAAAAACCAAAATAAAAAAGTAGAAAATAATTTAATTCAATTAAAATGCGCGGGGTGCTTGACATTAATTGATTATAAAAATATCTCAAAAAGCACCCCACGCTTTTTAATTGAATCAAATTATTTTCTACTTTTTTAGTTTGGTTTTTAAAGCGATTTTTTTAGTTTTTTAAACTATTATTTTTTAAGGAGAAAGTTGTTTCTTCAATTGTCGAATTTTATTATGTTTGCTTTGGCAGTTTTTAAGGCTAAACCAGAACTAGACCCTTTATATCTTTCTTTTAACAATCAAGTGCTCAATCATACATCATTCAGATCGTCACCCAAAAACCACGGAACGATGAACAAATTGAAAGCAATTAGCCAGTTGGCAACGTATACTATGAGCATTTTAGTTACAAATCTTGCAATTATTATTTGCAACTAAATATCATCAGCTACAGAGGTACATGTCTCATTCCGGATGTCGTGAGATATATCTCATTTCGATGGCATTGCGAGATATATGCAATATCACATCTCTGTGGAAACCATTAATTCGTCGCACACGCGATATTTTTGCCGAACGCATGAATGGCGCTGACGATCGTTGGACCAAGACCAAAAAGAATGGATGCATTTGGTGACTTTATTTAGCGTTTGTAAAAACGTATAAAACTTATAAAACGTCTGGATAAATTATTTCCTAGCTGCGTCCACTTTTGAAAACCTGCTTTTTGGTTGAGACCAGTAATATAAACAATGCTTGGTATATTTTGACCTACTACAGCATAGCCAAAAAGAAGTGTTTATAGTGTAACAGTTTTTATGTACTTCAGATAGTTTATAAAACCCTTGAGTCATTACCGTCACCGGAATAAAAAATTTGAAGTGATTTATTAAACGCGCAGTACCTAAAATGTTTTCTATGACTACGCCAGTACGACAATGTGCCACTACGACAGTCCGCTGTCTAATTTCGTTTGCGTAGTAATTGTGTCCACGCATAAATTTAGAACACAGTGACGTTTACTGAACAAATTGGTGGTACTTATTTATGCTAGATGTCTCACGTAAGCCTGTAATGTAGAATGACGGACCAAAAATGTTTTTGATCATTTTGAGCGCCCTATTTTTACTCGAGTAGTCGAGTAAAATAGGGGGCGAGGGGGGGGCGTAGGCCAGAGTTAGTTTTTTAAAGATATATTGAAGTTTTATGAGTACTCCTAAAATGAAAATTGAGAATCTTAATAAAAAGTTAACAGCCAAAATGCTCTTCAAATTATCAATTAAAACAAAATTATGAGTTTTTTATTAACATCAGCTGCTTTAAATTTTTCTTTTGCCCCCAAAGCGGCTACATGAAAATACAGCATCAAGCCTTAAACGTAATAAAATAAATCATTTAGAATTTAATTACTCCTAAGCCGGAAAATACTTTTTATTTCGTACCATTTCAAATACCCACTTAAACAAGATTACTGAAAAAGCACCAATAATGTACATTAATTGTAAACCCTGCAATTATTATTGTTTGATTAAATGACAAGTGTTTCCAACAAAAATAAAAGGCTTATCCTAACTTACAAATATTAGTGTTCTCTGATTGGTCGTTTGCCGGTAGTGACTGGTAAAATCCGGTCCAGAGCGGTTTAATCCAGATATATGCAGTTCTACATAAATTCGAGACTAATCCGTGTTTGTAATTTCGTATCAAGGCTTCTTCAGATACTAGTAAAACAATTTCCATGAAGTTTTCATAGAAATTGTTCTACGAGAGTCGAATCGCACCTGTTTGAAGAAGCCCTAAATGTATCGATTGTTATGCGACGTTGAATATTTTGCGAACTTTTTTTTACGCTCGATTGCATTTTATGAAACCCTGTCAAGTTATATTTTTGAGTTTTTGCTAAAGCAGTTTTCCGATAGCGTTGACTTTTATGAAGTCCCGTATTTTTTGCAGGAACTCGCAGTTATGACAAAATGGAGTTTTTATTCATTGGACCGTATTAAGTAAGTTAATTGTGGTTTTTTAGGAAACAAACTATTTTTGATTTTCTGCATAAAATGTGTCACCTCTTTTGCGTGGATACAAAAATGAGCTCTCGCCTCTTTATTTTTATTTTTTCTTCGTGGTAGATACCAATTTCGCTGTTCCATTCCTGAAATCATTGTATATAAATATTTTTTTTTTAGATAAGATTCTAATTCCAAAAACGAATTCAATGGATTACAAGCGACCATTCGCGGTTAACTGGAACTACACACACACAAACACACGCACTACTACTTCATATGCTGGAACAGATTTAGAAATAAGCATCACCTGCGCTTTTTTACACGCTCTAAATTAGCTTCACATGTATGTTTGTTTGTATGTAACCGACTCCTTAAAGCGTGATTTTGCCCCACTTTAAACGGCCAGATTTCATTGAAACTTTGTAAACTTATCGAGGACCGATGACAATTCAATAATTTAAAAAAAAATTGAGAAAAAAAAACACGTTTTTGTAGTTAGCAGAACTAAAAATTAGAAAATAAATAATAGTTCAAAAAACTAAAAAAACACGCTTTAAAAACCAAACTAAAAAAGGAGAAAATAATTTAATTCAATTAAAAAGCGTGGGGTGCTTGACATTAATTGATTATAAAAATACCTCAAAAAGCACCCCACGCTTTTTAATTTAATTAAATTATTTTCTCCTTTTTTAGTTTGGTTTTTAAAGCGTGTTTTTTAGTTTTTTAAACTATTATTTATTTTCTGTTTCTTTTCTTTTTCACGACTGTTTAAATGAAAATATAAATAAGGAACTTCTTAAAATCTTTTAACTGCTTCCCACAAAAACTCTTAATTTTCCTCCCCCATTACCTACATAAAAGACTTATCCACCTGAATTTGTTTTGTCAACTTTCCATAAAACTACAAACAATTGAAAATGAACTCCTTTCAAGACGCCATAAACTTCGTCACTCATACGTCGATTCGGAAACGACCGCCAAAATCCGGCGCCCGCTAGATCTAACCAGATTTATGCCATTCAAACTGGCTTCAGACTTGAGACGGTGGCGCAGGTTGACGGAAAATGCGGATATAAAGACGGATTTGTTGAAGTTTTATGTTGATCTCCTTAAAGCTCATCTTTTTTTAGGTGGTTTGGATAGGTATATTTTTATCTAGGTATTTTTTAAGCTAGACTTAAATTTAGATGTCGGGCCGCCTGTATGTTTACGGATCCGTTTCTCCACGTATACCAATACTAGATCAAAAGTTAGCATGACTACCCTGTAACCCTCTCAACTGCGTCTGTCTCAGTAAGTTGGGCTAAGAAATCACTGAACTTAGTATTTAGCTATTACGAAATATTATTATGATTTTCTTCATTTTTATAACTGTAACAAAAATAGGGTAAACATTTTTTTTGTATGCTATGCTTTTTTTTATAAAAAATAATTTTCTCTTGTTTAGTTAATTTTGCGATCCGTAGTCAAAAATATATTATTATAAATATGGAGCTATGTATGTACCTTGTTAATACTTATAAGCTTATCAAGGTTATTGGTACACTTAACGATAAAAACTTTATTAAAACATGATATTACTCTTTATAAAGTCATAACCTAAAGAGCAAATTTTGTATTAGATGGTAAAAATTTTGTTCAGGAGATAATGAAATTAGGATTGCTGTCAAAAAGTGGATTAACAAAAAACAAACATCGTGTCTCAAAAGAGTATGGCGACTTTTGTATCGTGTTTTTTTTTACGTGCAGCATTGTGTGTTATATCTTTGCTAAGCTGAACTAATATAGTTAAGAAATAAATGATTTTGTCAAAAATAAAAAATCTAAATCGAAATATTTTATTTCACATAAACCTGCATGGGCACTTATGAAACGTCAAAAGCTAGGTGCACGGTTCCAATTTGTCGCGTCCTATGGAGATGTCGTTGTTAAGACTTTAGCTATTGTACCTATGTATTTTTAAATTTTAATGCTATGGAAAAATGCTTATTTATGTGGCGATACTTTTTAATTGTGTTTTCTAGCGCTGGACTAGAAATAATATCCATAAAACCAAAAAAAAAAAAAGTTTTTAAGATCAGCACGTATTATTTATAAAATTAACTCATGTTTGAGTATGTCAGCAAGGTGGTAGGTGGTGGGGCTGACTGTAGAAGATGCGACAGAGGAAGATTTAAGTATCGTAACACCGTTACTCTAAACAATATTGTCGTCCTATTAATGTTTTTCTACTAGAGAAAAACAGTAATAAAAACTTTCGCATCATCAAACTTAATTGATCATTTCGTTCCAGCAATTAAATTTCAAGTTAGTTGTAGTCGGTCTCCCATCTCCAATGCGTCATAGTAATTCAATTATATTTGCGCCAACCCTTTTTATATAAGTCGGGACATAAATTTCACGTGAAAGAGACATTCAAAACTTAAGACAAAGAGGCTTTTTTATGAATACTTCAAAGATTTTTCTTGTGTCTTTGTACGGAATTACTTACTCATAACTCAGACAGTGCCAAAATTAGTTTATTTTCTTTTTTTAAGACAAATACTAGAAAAAGTCTAACATGCTTTGCCAAGTTCAAATTGTATTTAAATATTGTAATTGATTAGTTTTTGTAAATGTTTTTGCGTTTTTTTTAGCCCATGTTTTACGTACTCTAAGCCTCAGCTTAGACTGATCTCGATCAATAAATGTTGTGAGAAATCATCAAATAACTTCTCCCGCTCTGGGTGGAGCAGGAGGGCGTGTCAGACTTTTACTGACTAAAAGCCACCCGTGTTCCCTCAGTTGCCTGTGTGCCAAGGGATGCGGTATCTATTTCGAACAACCCGCACCCCTGGCAGGCATCGGCCCTCGCGGACCCCACTAGTTGGTGCTGACATCTCTTTGAGGTGCGCGTGGAACACAACGCGCCGTCGACCCAGGCTTGGTCCTTACCGGACAGCGAGCTACCCATTACTCACCGTCGTCATACAACGATCAAATTACAAGTTCAGAATACAAGCTAGATTTCATCTTCTGTTAGAACATGCTTAGGTATAAAATATAATAATAAAGCAACGAAATCCCTCATAATAGAAGACTTACCGATAGGATCAAATCGTCGGCTTTTAAATCTGAAAACCAAAAAAAATCTTCGTTAGAAACTGATCAACACATGTTTTGTCAAGATTTTTACTGAAAAACACTCTTATTAAATTTAAAATGCTTTTCTTTATCTTCATATAATCACGCTTGTAATCCCCAATACCTTGGGAGAAGCAGAGCTATAACATTATAAAACACTAAGTAATTACAGTTTTAACTAGCACTAGGCGACAACTAAATAAATTTCTCAAAAGCCCACTGTGGGTATCAGCTCCAGCGGTACTGAGCCGACCGTTGAAAAAAAAAACACTTTAATTTGGCATTTATTTTAAGTTACGGCAAAATATTTTTTGAGTTCTTTTAAATAGATTGCAGAATCTCGATATGTTTCCTGTTAAAGACAATGGACTCATCCTTTATCACGTTCGGAGACCGTACCATACACCCCTAGAATACATAGAATTCATCCGTGATGCGATTTTATTAGAAGTAATCAAACGACAGTACCTACATATCCAGTTTTTATAAAACTGTATTTATGTTCCTGTCAATAAGTAGAACAGTAACAATTAACACTATTTGATCTAGAACCTAGATAAATCCTATTACCAGGCAAATTCGAGTTTGCAACTTTTTCCAATCGGCTTACAGGCTGCTACCGTTACGTAGAAAAGTGTTAGCGTTCGAGCGAAAAGCATTTTATTCCGTGCTCTGTTTTATAGTCCATTTCACGCTTTAAATATTTTGCTGGATAGTTTTCAGAGTATTATTGGAAATGTGTTTCTTTTAGCGAGCGACAATAGCCGCATCTATAAGTATCGAACTCGTCGATTGGTGAATCGTTTCTTCACAATATGCGTCTTCCGTATTGATACAAGATACTTTTTAATAGCGTTTTTTTTATTTTCTTAGAAAGTCGTGAGACTGAAATTAAATATCAATGAACGGGATCATGTTGTAAATGTAAAAGTAACATTCTTTATTGATGTATCAATACATTCAACCTGACATAAACGTTAGTATAGACATTTATATTTGTTTGTAAGGTTTGGTTTATCGCACAAAATTTTCACGAAAATGGAGCTGTGAGCAGCCAGCTTATGTTTTTTTTAAAGGAATGCATTTTTTTCTACTGCTTTATTCCACACTTATACATTTCCCCACACGTTTTCTCGCTAGTTGTGCGTCCTTAAAACTTTACCGAGACGAACTGATATTGTAACTTTCTTTGTCGTCTTTATTGGGTACTAATTTTTTTTGATATTTATTGGCAAAGCGAACATTCGTATAAAGTAATGACTGGCTGCCTGTCTATCTGCCTGTTTCAACATCATCGGCTTAGCCTTCTCCCAACCATGTTGCAGCTGAATATCAGTATTTAACATGGAGGAACTGCCTGTCTGACTTCTACAACGCACAAGCTCACTGGTATGTTTGTCTGTCTGTGTGCGTTTTATTTCTTACTTTATAGGTATCATGTTTCTGTTTAGGTTTTAAAACATAAGTCCACACTAGCAGAGCCACGGGCCCAGCAAACATTTAGGTTATCAAAGTGGCTAAATACGATTTTATTAGAGAAATAATTTAGTTTACTTCAAAAGAATAATTCTCGTATAAATTTCAAGTGTTAGAAGAAATCTTCCAAAAGTTCCGCTATGGTTTTCTTTGTGCAAAGTTTTGGGGTTGAAAGAAAAGCTACGTGTTTTTTTGTCTTTCTAAGTATAATGAAAATGTTATTTTTTTGTATTGTTGGTTTATATTTTGTGAACCTATGTTTCATGTGTACATTTTTGTGGTTCAGTGGATTTTTTCTTCTCAAGAAAGCGCAGATTTTCAAGTTCTACTTGCATCGTCAGCAGAACAGTTGAAAGACATGGTGACTGTTATGGATGAAGCATATAAGATGAAGGAGATGAATAAAAATGTGAATAAGACGAAAGTAATAGTGTTAAAAAAGAAAATAATGTATCAGTGTGTTATGTGAAAATAAATGATAAGAGTATGGAGCAAGTAAGTGAGTTCGTATATTTGAGGAGTTTGTTTACAAGGATTGGAATAATAGATAAAGATGTGGAAAAGAGTGTAAATGCGGGAAATAAAGTAAATGGTGTTAATATGCGGTTATGACCAATCAGTTGATGTCCGAAAAGGCTCGACTGGTTATTCACAATGGTGAGCTGGTGCCTACGCTTATGTCTGGAAGTGAATGTTAGGTGAGGCAAACTAAGCATGAAAGTACACAGAATAAATGCTATGAAAATGCATTCCTTGCAAAGTTACTGTGACAGTGAACGATAGGCTGAGGAATGATGTGATAAAACTGGCGGCCATCTACAATGCCACTTGCGAACTACAAAACCGAAGACTTGAAAAACACAAGAAGTGATGTGGCGCCATCTACAATGCCACATGCGAACTACAAAATCAAAGACTTGAAAAACATAAGAATTGATGTGGCGCCATCTACAATGCCACATGCGAACTACGCAAGACTTCACGTCACAGGAATCCTGCATCGTGCAATCAGAGTTTTCCGCGCGACTCGCATAGATACAGCATCCCGACATCAACCGTTGGGCAGTCGCACAACACCCGTCTGGTCGGAGGATCCTCCCTTTACCAATAGAGTATGAGCGAACTTTACACCCTGTTCCTCATACCTTTATAAGACAACAGTGCGGGTTGAAAGAAGATGTCTCGTTTTCATCAGTCCATTCAGAAGGAGGACTGAATTACTTCACTTCTTTATTATAGAACAAGTATCTACCAAGCTGTAGGAATTAGTATCCCTCACTGGATTCCCAATTTAACCAATACCGCAAACATAAGATTCATTATATATATACAGGGTGATTGGAAGATGGGTGCAAAGCTTTAAGGCGAAGATAGTACAGACAATTTAGAACCATTTAAGCCATGGTTGTCTTAGACGAAGTCTTACCAAATATTTTTAACCAAATTTTTAAGTTTTTTTTCGGAAATTCTCAAAATTTAATGTAAACTGCATAATTATGGCCAAATTGAATGATAAATGAATTCATTTTTTATTTATTTAATTAAAGTAATGTGTAGCAATAAAGCAAAACATGTTTTAGGCTTCTGTGTCATTAGAATTTTTTTTTACAGACATTTAAAGCTCAGAAAAAATAAAAAATTTGTACAATACGTCTTTTAAACCTTATTAAAAAAAAATTGGTAAGACTTCGTCTAAGACAACCATGGCTTAAATGGTTCTAAATTGTCTATACTATCTTCACCTTAAAGCTTTGCACCCATCTTCCAATCACCCTGTATAAAATAAGTTTAATAATGCATTTTAAAATACCTACGTACAAACCGTCTTGATGAAACCCCATGACTTTTTATTTCACTTCATATCCTCAGTATAGTTAATATGAAAACTACTCCATTATACATCACCCAAAAAAGGATTTTTAAACAATGGTCGTAACTTTCAATTTTGCATTTCGACGACCTTGCAGAAACAAACATGGCGCAAAATAGTAACTCATACGAAATAGAACCCTTAGCTATGATTATAACGTTGAAATTCGCCTGAGAGTGTGTTGCAAAGAAAATGAGAAGCCGAGGGCTGACTCCAGCACTTTCCTGTTCCAAATAGTAACTTATGCTATAAAGATAAGGTCCAAAATCAAACTTACCCGTTGAGACGATATTTCGTACCCGCTGCGTCAACATTGGCCAACTCATGTGTGTCGGGGACAAGCAAAGCATCTGCAAACAAACAAAATAATATTGTAAATACATAGTGGGATTTATGTTAGTCCTGCATGCTGAGCTTGGCTGAACAAAAAAACTATACAGAGTGTACACGGGTATTATTACTGGAAAATTTGTAAAAAAAATGTTTATAGAGGGACTTGTTATGCTGTGTATGTATGTATGTAATGTAAATAGATGCTTTGTAAACTGACGTTCGTTATTACTGTGTTCGCATATTTTTGTAATTAGTTTTGTTATACAACTTTAATCAGTTCTTTTCTTAATTTTTGTAAAGGATTCTAGGAAATAAATATTTTGACTTTTTCTCTTTAGGTAGAGAATTCGATCAAATTTAATACCTTTTAAATAAATCTTAAAAATGTTATGAGTAAATACATTTTTGACATTTCTTCGTTACTAAACCTCTCAGACGTCAATTTGACTCCACGAAAGATTGACGAAGAAGGACCAAAGAGTCTTTGGTCAAATCAGCTCGAAGCCAAACGTAATCAGCGCATTGAGGCTTAGTTCTACAAATTCCAGGCAACATTTTTCGAGGTTTTCTGGATAAGTTATTGATTGCTTTTAGACATGAGACAATGATCTCTTCAGCTTCATTCGTGTTTGAATCTAGTTTATCCGAAATAAATATATAGAACCAGTATTATGGTCACATGAAACTCTTAATGATAAAGAAAAAACATTTTTAAGTAACTAACTTTCTAGTTCTAAGTCTCCTAATTTTTTTCTTTTGAACCCCCAAAAAGCCCAAAGAAAATCCATATTTTCCGAAATCACATTTGAATGAAAGAGTATTTCTTTACCTCAAACCGACAAGTCAAAACAAGCGAAGTTGTTGTAATCCGAATTAAAGGGCTCTTTGCTAAGTACTTAACTAAAGTCATTTTTGTTTGGTGGAAGTTTTGAAGCTATTTTCATCAGATTGATAAGTACCTTCGTAAGTTCACTTGATTAGGTTTTTGGGATATAAGTATGTCATGATTTGATACTTAACAGACTGTCACTTGTGAATTTCCAAAACTGTGAAACAAAAGACGGTTTGGCATTGAGTTTCAATTTTTTTTACAGAGGTCAGCTTAGATTCCAGATTTTGAGCAAAGGTATCATTTATGACGAAAATTGTCGAAAACAGAAAAAAAAATTGAGTAACATACATAAATATGCAGATGCGAATATAAAATGACGAGAGAAGTGTTTCTGGGAATTTGTTCAGAGAAAGTCAAGAAAGACGTGAAGGTTGAGTGATTTTGGTGCTGTATTTTGAAAGTGCAGTTAAGCAAATATTATAAACAATAAAGATATTCAGTCTAATAAAATAGATATAATATTTTTTAATGAATTAAAAGAAATAATCTCCCACTCTAGTTACATATTTTTTTCAGCCTTACTAGCCTCTTATGTAGCTATCAGTAAATCATCAGAAAAAAAAACTCTTAATAGAGAAAAACCAATATAATTTGTACTACACTGAGACGAAAGCTAACTAGTACTAAAGTTAAGGCTTCTACACATAATTCATATAAAACAAGTACACTATATGAACCCCTATTACGTCGCACTGTCATGCTAATAAGGGTGTGTGTGTGAATCTCCACTACAGAAATTCGTACTCACCACCGACAAAAAACTACACAGAGTAAAAAAGTTCCTCACTATACATAACAGTAGGGCAACGTATTCAGTATGTTTGCATATGGACGATCCTCGCTGTTCATTAAAATAAATGAAGTGACGTCATTCGGGCATAGAGTAGTGGTTGCGGTGTATTATCCCTATGTGGAGCGTGCTTCAGTGAGGCGTGTAAATGGTGGGGGTAAGAAGATCGTGTTTGTAGGTGACAAGCTGGTGGTTTAGAAATTAGTTTATGCATTCTTTATCGGAACAAAGTTCCTTATCGCACGTTGTGAAAGGAGGCTAGACGGAAAAAATTCATACGAAAAGTTGTAACGACACTTTTTGCTATAGTAAGCTATTGTAAGCCGTGCGGCGTGCGCATGTTTCTCTGTCTGTCTCTCTCTCTCTCTCTTATAGAAAGCAAGCCAGATAATTTTCATTTCGTCTTTTATATTATTTATTATTTTATATTTTTTTTTTTTATTGGGATTAAAGTGAAGCAATGCGAGTATTTTCTTGGTATTTAGTTGATCATAATAATCATGGGCACAGTGGACATGATATCAGTAACCATCATGAAAAGCAAACCCATTTCGTGGGTCAAACATTCACCAGGTAGTTAATCGTTGTTTCGGGCGAATTTTCTGCGGAAAATTATTCCTTTGATCAACCGTTCATCGGTCAAACAATAATTTCGGGCAAACGTTCTTGGGACTTTTTTGAACTTCGGGTATACGTGATGCTCTCAACAGATTTAGACAGTAAACTAGCTAAAACAAAGCAAACAATGCAAACCCGTCTGTCAACCTCCGCAACTTGGAGAAGCACTATTACAACAACAAGAAAAAATAACTGTTCATTATCTGTGTACTTATTGCTCAACGAATTTCAACATTATTCACATAATTTAACACTCGCTCTAGCATCACACACTATGTTGTCGAGGTCAGATAAGCAGTTGCTTCATGTAAAATGATAGTTTTCAGCTGCACTGTTTAAGACTGGAAATTCTGGCAGTTGATGATGGAGTAACACATAATATTCAAAAACAAAAAGCGATCGCCTCAGACCTGTTTCTATCTGTTCCTACTGCACTTTTACCCCTGCGGGTTGTTCGAAAGAGATACCGCGGCCCCTGGCACACAGGCAACTGAGGGAACACGGGTGGGTTTTAGTCAGTAAAAGTCTGATACGCCCTCCTGCTCCACCCAGAGTGGGAGAAGTTATTTGATGAATACCCACCCAAAAAAAAAAAACCCTGGATAAGAGAGATTCTTTTACGATGTGTAATAAAAACAAGTTGCTGCACAAAAAAATAGCGCTTTTTAGTTCAAACGGTTTCCGTATACTATTTTACATGAAACGGAATGTTTATGAATGTTTTAATGAATTACGTATGAGTGTGGCTTTTTTTGGGAGTAATGTTGTTTCGGCAACTTGAAGGGGAAACTCATTGGAAAGGTTTATCTGTTTATCTATGAGCCTCGTCGTGAATTATTGGATTTAATTTTTGGTATTCAGCTGAAAGATCTGCAGTTAATTTCTAGTTGTTAAGGAAGATCTTCTTATGACAATGATTTTGGGCAAGTATTTGCTAATTTCTTTGTTTATTTAAAAGCAGCATTGTGAATATCCAGTTTGTACATGTCAGTGAATTTCAGAGACTTAGTAATTATGACTGACGTTATATTATGTTTCATTCAAAGATTCAGAGGTGACGTTAAGATTTTGGCATAGAATGTCAGATGGTAAATTCCATAGCGGTGCCACAATGCTTCTCATCGAGATTGTACAACCATCGAACACAAAGCGTACCTACTAACTGCTTATGAAATCACATTTTTAAATAATGGAAAAGGGGTCAGAATGGGGACAAATGTAAAGCTGGGTATAAATCTACTGAAAGTACGTAGTTTTGAGTGGTAAAAAAACAAATCACTAGCCACACTACCCTAAAACCATTAACAAAACCTACTACATTACTAGCCGACAGCTCATAAGCTCAAGGTATTTAGATCAATACATAACACGGTCGGGATTGTCAGTAGCATGTAATTTGCCAATTAGACTAAATAATTAATAATGCCCTTTCGACGTACCTAATTGGCCTTGAAAGCTGGTTGTTAGGTAGCTCGGTTAAGTGCAAGAGTAATAATTAGTAACTAGATTTTGTGCGCGACTTAGTTTAATTAGATTAAGGATATTTTGAATCCCGGTTGTCGCGACGGAGATCGTTTTACGCCTGAGTAGGTTTTTAGGGTATTGGTTTTTCACAAGAAGTTTGTTAGATTATTAAACCCACTCTCTGTCTTTTTGAGAATGGTGGAGACAGCATGATGTTGTAAATATATTTAGCGTTAAACATATTATCCTCCTCCAGTCCTCCACAGCGGAGCGCCACTTTTGAAGGATCTTGCATTTCCTCCTTTACGGCACGGCTGTCGCTGAAAACCAGCGCTGGGGCTCTGTCTTGCATAATGCTGAGTGATAGCCGTTTTGCGTGGATGTGACGCATGTTTCCCCCAACTCTTTTGTTTCCCCTGTCCTTTTTGCGTCATGTTTACCACAAATAAACGTTTTTCTTTCATTAATAAAACGCCTGTTACACGTTAGCTTAATTTAAAAGCGAATATATACGAGTATAAGACTAGAAAGCATCACGTCTTTAATGTCACAACGAATTGGAAATTCCGGAACCAATTTCCTCTATTTGTATTCGATTAAGGCTCGTATATAGGGTGATACAAAAATGTATCGTGTTCATACATCAGCGTCACTCGCCGTAAGAAATGTGTGAAGGAATTGACGTGAAAAATGACGAGAATTTTATCATAGACGGGAAATATCATTCTTGGAACCACCTGTATATGAGGTTTTACTTGGTTAGTAACGGGTTATTATGAATTGCTGACGGTTATTGAAACAGTAGTGTTTTACCGATTATGATCAGTAGTGTACATTGAAATTCGTAGTCGCAGTGTTCCTTCTTAGTTCTGCTTTGTACTCATGAGACATAACTAAGACTATATTCGAATATTTTGATGGTCAAATATATGCATCTATTTAAACCATTTTATAAAAAAAAGTCTCTTTTTGAGTCTGTCTGAGTAAGAATTTATTCCGGAAGGTTTATTCCTGTGTATGACATGATAAAATTTAACTAAGCTAAAGCACAGATACCTCGATGTTTTAACATGTCACGGCATCACTAGATGCACTCTTGCAAATCAGGGGCACCTACATAAAGTAAAGATAGGTATTAAAGAAGCAAACAACATTTCCTGTCGCAATAAGGAGTATCTGTTGATATTATTTTCGACTCAAAACTCCTTGATCATGACATACTTATAATCCGTTTACGAGATAGTAAGTTGACTTATGGCCCATTTATATAATTAACGGACAGTTGTTGGTTATAGACTTAAGACTCCTGTATCTTTACCAATTATGAAGCAAATACCTAATAGCTTTTCATAGTAGATCCTTCTTTAGAGAAGTAGCTATCACATGTAAAATTAGCTTGGGAAACTATTTATATGCTCAGTTTAGCAGTAAAAATAATAGTTTAAAAAACTAAAAAACACGCTTTAAAACCAAACTAAAAAAGGAGAAAATAATTTAATTCAACTAAAAAGCGTGGGGTGCTTTTTGAGGTATTTTTATAATCCATTAATGTCAAGCACCCCACGCTTTTTAATTGAATTAAATTATTTTCTACTTTTTTAGTTTGGTTTTTAAAGCGTGTTTTTTTAGTTTTTAAACTATTATTTATTTTCTATTTTTTAGTTCTGCTAACTACAAAAACGTGTTTTTTTTTTCTCAATTTTTTTTTAAATTATTGAATTGTCATCGGTCCTCGACAAGTTTACAAAGTTTCAATGAAATCTAACCGTTTTAAGTGGGTCAAAATCGCGCTCAAAGGTGTCGGTTACATACAAACAAACAAACATACAAGTGAAGCTAATATAAAGCGTGTAAAAAGGTAACCAAAACGATCCGTTTCATTTATAGAAACTGAGCAATAGACAATCAATGGAATGTGTTTGGGTGTCAATCAAATTGAGATTGATTAATCTACATAGTCATTACACATGTACATATAGGTAGATAGATTATAATTATTGGAATTTATTCGTCAAATTAAGCTAATTGGATTAGTAGGTGTGTGAATGGCTTGTGGCTAAGTACTCAAAGCCACACGGGGTGGTTTCGTCGCGGTTAGTCCGTGGATTGGTGAATATTTTTACATACTAACCGCTCCGTGCCTCGGAAAGCACATTAAGCCGTTGGTCTTGGCTGTCATTCTTGGATAATATGACAGTCGTTACGGGTCGTCAGAATTTCGAAAGTCTGACAACTAGTTTTTTCCAAAGGGTATTGTAATTCCCAGTAGCTGTGTTGTGGAGGTCAAATAGACAGCGCTCCATGTAAAATACGAATATTTATTTATTTATTTTTTATGGCATTCCAACGACTAGTTCACTTAAATATTAACAGAAATTTTAGTCATAATTTATATGGTACTACAATGAACTTATTACTTTAAGGTGTGCACAGTACTTACATGGTTTGCCTAATTAAACCAGGTTAATGAAAGAAATGAAAATAATAATAAAATTTAATAAGTTAATAATTATAAAATAAAATTAGTTAGTAACAAATATAAAAATTTACAAAGATAAAATCAAGTAAATCAATAAACCCTTCGTGCCTCGGAAAGGACGTAAAGCCTGGCTGTCATTCTTAGATATTTGGCAGTCGTTACGGGTTGTCAGAATTTCGAAAATCTGACAACCAGTCTTACCAAAGGGTATTGTAATTCCCAGTAGCTGGGTTATGGAGCTCAAATAGGCAGCGCTCCATGTAAAATACTGGTATTTAGCTGCATCGGGTTTGGCTGGAAGCCGATCCCAACATAATTAGTCAGGAAAACGCTAAGTAAACGGTGTTGAATTAGTAGATATGTAAAGTCTTTAATCGTTAAGCGAATTGACTACCGAGTTTATATAATATTCATGTATTAAAATCACACACGTCATTCTTTGATAGTTGAATGAAATGGCTTATAAAATGTAAATTGACGTGAAGTTTGACCATTGAAATGGTTCCGCTTTTCTGGCTTGTTCGCTTGGCTTGCGGATGGCGAGTAATGGGTAGCTCGCTGTCCGGTAAGGACCAAGCCCGGATCGACGGCGCATTGTGTTCCACGCGCGCCTCAAAGAGATGTCAGCACCAACTGGTAGGGAAAAGGGCCGATGCCTACCAGGGGTGCGGGTTGTTCGAAAGGATACCGTGGCCTCTGGCACACAAGCAACTAAAGGAACACGGGTGGGTTTTAGTCAATAAAAGTCTGACATGCCCCCCGCTCCACCCAGTCAAGACAATGCCTATTAAAAACAAACATTATTAAATAACTTTCTCATTACTAATATTTAAAATTAAAGCTTTAAAAATAATTAGCAATACCAAATAATATATTCCTTTTTAGCGTAAAACTTCATCAATAGCCATCAAATTAATCTTTAACATACTTTACAGCAACATCGTGGGATGCTCCTCATATTTCTGTAATAATAATAACGTTATAACAGAAACTCTCTCCTACTTGATAATAATTCAAAACAACAAAGTCGTAACTTATCAAAGACAAGTTTTAGAACCTCAAAAGGATTCCCGAAAAGATTATTTCAATATTATGTTTAAGTACAAAGATTTGCTATGTTATAATACATATATAATTATACATTATGTGTTTGTGATACTTAATTAATGAGATTGGGGTTAGGAAACGGTTGTGTCGTAACTGGCACAATGCGATGTTTCTACTTAACCAGAACTGTATCTTTATAAATAGCTTTTACATGATCAATAGGAATCAATTAGCTAAAGTACTAAAGGATTTGTTTAGTAGATACCCAAAGCATTAATATTCAATTGGTTATTTTAGTATTTCTGTTTCTTTCTTGGTTTTCCTAGTAGCAGTTTAGGTAGCAGTTTTGGTGACCTGAAACACAGGTTTTTTTTTTCCAAAAACCTATATCAGGCACCAGTCTCTCACAAGGATGGCATACATACAGCTGGGACATTCTTTGTACACTTTGAATTGAAGTCAGCTTTGTGAAGAGAGATAAATGATAAATTATTATTTCGTTTATTCATTTAAATACATATTAAGTTACATTTTTAAATATTTTTCTAAAACAACCTTATAAAAAACATTTAAAAATATAAAAAAAATAGTGGCCCATCGGCATCAGGAGCAGGGTCCAAGATGTCGGTGGTCAGGGCTCTAGAGAAAGGAACCTCCTGACTATGCGTGCCGTGTCTAGGAGTACTGCTTTCTGAATCAAGCCCTTGATCCAGCCGTGCAATGAGAGCCTCCTGAGGTGTTGGTCGAGGCTCTTCGCTATTAGGCCATTTACTGTAACGATTATCGGTACAATGATTGCTGAGTCCACGTCCCACATGTCAACAACCTCGTGAGCTAAGTCAAGATACTTGATTTTCTTATCTTGCTCAGCTTTCACGAGATTCTCGTCATGAGGGACAGCGATATCAACAATCATTGCACGACGTTCTCGTCGATCTATCACCACAATATCAGGCTTATTGGCTACAATAGTCCTGTCAGTGATGATAGATCGATCCCAGTACAATGTGGCGTGACCATTCTCGAGAACTGGGTCGGGCACATACCTGTAGTATGGTACTTCAGACTCCACAAGGTTGTACTGCAAAGCAAGTTGCTGGTGGATAATCCTAGCTACTAGATTGTGTCTGTGCAAATACTCGCCGTTAGCAAGACGAGAACAACCGGAAACGATATGTCGGATTGATTCACCGGGACGGTGGCATGCCCGACAGATGTCAACCGTACCATCCTTGACAATGTATTTCCGATAATTGTTCGTCATGATAACTTCATCCATAATCGCACAGACAAAACCTTCGGTTTCCCCGAAGAGGTCGCCGAAACGCAGCCAGGATACAGACGCTAAAAAGTCTACATCGGGTCCATGAAGAGCCCGGAAAAAGCGTCCGTGAAGCTCTTTGCCTTGCCATACTTCCTTACGATCGTTAGTATCCAGTACTGCAGGTTTGCGCCAGTTCTCATTCGCCAAGGAGAGCGAGGTAAGGCCCTTGTCCACTGCGACCACATCTCGATGCATCCCCACGTCAGTGTGAAGGAAGTATTCCCTGAGACTGCAAATCTCGCGGTTGTGGAGGGTTTTAGCATTTAAAAAGCCTCGACCCCCACACTTCCGCGGGATGTACAGTCTCATCACTGATGACCGTGGGTGATGCATCCGACATGCCGTCAGCAATGTACGGACCTTCCTATCCAGGGCATCAAGTTCCGTTTGAGTCCATTTGAGTATGCCGAAAGAATACATCAAAACCGGCATGACCCAACCGTTGAAGGCACGTACCTTGTTTCCGCCTGATAAAAGACTATTTGACACTTTATTCAGGCGGCCAAAGAAGCGCTCCCTCAACGATTGTTTCATGTCGGTAGCATTGATGCCTAATGCTTCCGACATACCCAAATACTTGTAGGTTTCGGTTGAGGAGAGGGATCTAAGATGTATAGAATCCGTAAGTTTGGTTCCCACGGATTCTATAATCTCTCCTCGCTTTACATGCATGACTGCACATTTGTCCACACCAAATTCCATCCTGATGGCGCTACTGAAGGTTTCCGTTACCTTCAGTAACTCCATCAGTTGCAAATTGTTGGGGGCAAAGAGTTTCAAATCATCCATGTAAAGGAGGTGTGATATCACCTGACCACCTCTTCTCAATCGATAGCCCAGACCTGAACCCTCCAGCAGTGTGCTTAGAGGATTCAAGGCTAAGCAAAACCAAAGCGGACTCAAACTATCGCCCTGAAATATTCCACGCTCAATCCTAATTGGTTCATTGGTTCCCCGGATCTGTCGACATCCTGGATACAGTAGGACCGTCCTCCATTGCCTCATACAGGACATCAAGAAGGTGCGTAGAGTCGCATCTATTTTGTACAACTCCAGCACCCTCATGAGCCATGTATGTGGTACTGAGTCATAGGCCTTCTTATAATCTATCCAACATGTTGACAGATCCTTCCGGGATCTACGAACCTGTTGGCTTATGGTCATGTCTATAAGGAGCAGCTCCTTAGTACCGCGGGACCCATTCCTACATCCATTCTGAGACACCGACATAATAAATTATTTTATAATAATAATAATCAGATACAAGATTTATGTTCAGTTAAATTAGATTGAACTCATTCTTTTAAACGAATTAAGTCCTTTTAAACCCCGTTGAAGTTTGTCACCTAATCTTGTTTGATTGCTCGAAACTTATAGTACTTAGTAATCTATGCATAACGGAAAAAACACCTAACACAAAATAAATAAAACTCAATTCACAAAACTCAACGAACTTCAAGTGATTCATTAATCCCGTGCATCCTACAAACGCGCACATCAAAGGGTTTAAACCAAAATATTGCTATACTTCCCACTTCATCATTGGAATGATAATAATTATTGTGCGGAAAAAATACAGCAAAATGTAGTGGTGGACTCATTAAAATTCCTACAGACCGATGCGTTTGTGAGTATCGTTGTAAACAAAGCCGGGATATTTGTTTTGTGAAAAAATCTAATTTTTACGTTTTTATCCGTCATTATGTCGGCTACAATTTGTTTTATAAGGAAATTATGTTGTGATAATTGGATGTTGATTGTTTTTCTTTTGTGTTTTGTTTATTTTGCTTTTACAAATTAAAATTATCCGTCAACAAAAAATTCGGTGTTAGCTTTTGGCTTTTTGATTTTAATTGAATTGGATTATTATTTATTATAAATAAATTATCCCTGTTACAGATACTTCTAATACTGCTTGGTTTGACTTTCACATTACATATGAGTACTAATATGACTGAACATTGGAATGTTATGATATAATGTAATATAAATAATATAATAAAATAATATAATATAAATGTTATGTTATCTTTCTTCTCCACGACTAAGGAGAAGACAACTAAAAAACCGGTCAAGTGCGAGTTGAACTCGTGCGCCGAGGGTTTCGTACCTACCCACTATACCGCCATAATAAAAAAGATATGTGGAAATTTAGATTTTCGCGAAAACTTGTAAGTACCAAAATTTACCTTAATTTTCAACTTTTTTTATTTTATCAAATTGAGTTTTTGCCAAATTTCGTGATTCTAGGTCTACGGGAACTATGATATAGGTTTTCGACCCAAAACCCTATAAACTTCCGGTTAACCTAAAATTGTCAATTTTGGTTAAAAGCAAGGTCTTATAGCACAAGTAAAGGGAAAATTATGAGAAATAATAAATAGTTGAAAATTAAGGTAAATTTTGGTACTTACAAGTATTCGCGAAAATCTAAATTTGCCCATATCTTTTTATGGTGTTGACTCAGGACCTTGATTTTTATACATCTAATAGGGACTATAGACTTCAGTATCTAGTGTAAATTTAAATGTGCTAGTTCGGCTCGTTCCTGAGAAAATCAGTGGTGACACACGGACAGACAGACAGACGGACAAGAAAGTGATCTTATAAGGGTTCCTTTTTAACCTTTTGAGGTACGGAACCCTAAAAGTAATAAATGCCTTTGTAACTACAACATTTTCCACATTTTCAATTATCATGCTCGCAAAAAAATGTCAAAATATTGTTCTCGACAGCCCCAAATGAAAATCAAAATTCAATTTGTGATGAAGAATATTGTTTTAAAACTGTAATGTTTGTTTAGTTCGCTGAAAATTGATAAAACAATATTAAAACTAGTGGCTCCCTACTTTTAAATACAGTACTTGAGACTTTAGGCGAAAATAGTGGCAAAAACTAACAAAAGAGAGAAAATTATGTAGATACAGTTTCTTAATGCAAAGCTATAATTAAACAGATAGGTTTGATAAAATCATTCACCCTATTTCAGAAGTTATACCCGAAATAAATGAATATACATATCACTTGGTTCAAATAGGTTAATTTTATGTAGGTACATTTTTTTACATATTGTGAATGAGAGAACGTTGTAGGCCTTACAGACTAGATTTGTAGACAATTTTCTATTTTGTTTTTTCATTCTCTTAGTACCTGGTACTTATTCACAGGCCTGCACTGTCCTCCCATACCTATTATCACTGTAATTTGAAAACATTGTAAACGCCAATTATTTTTAAATGAGTAACCGTAGAGTTTCTTGCCGGCTCTTCTCCATAGGAAGCAACAAATTGGAACCGTGCACCTAGCTTCTGACGTTTCATAAGTGCCCATGCAGGTTTATGTGAAATAAAATAATATTTTGATTTTGATTTTATTATTATTATTTTTCGTTATTTTTATCATTTATGAAATTTGCGGTTCCGTTTATGACGTAGACAAGAAATAAGGCCGGATTTTTCTAAATTGCTACGGGATAAGAGCACAAGCCAGAAAAAGCTGCTGACAAAGTCCTAGTTGAAAACAATCACTTACCTTCCAATAGGAACCACTGCAGTAGTCACATGAATTACAATTAAAATAAAGTGTTTACAGGAGATTTTTGATAGCAATTACAACCACTACCTATCTTTAATTCGAAATTGAATTCTGAAATGTCATTCATACTATCATGAAATTGAAATCAATTAGTTTTGACTCAATTGAATCGGAGTGGATTGGACGCTCATAAGCATTTAATAGTAACACAAGCGGCCTCGCCCGCGCGGAAATTTCATCCCCTATTTAACTCCCTTAGGGGTTGAATTTCGAAAAATCCTTCCTTATTCCTTGTCTACATTATAAAGGAAATCTCTGTGCAAAATTTCAGCTTTCTAGGTCCAAGAGTTTGGGCTGGGCGTTGATGAGTCAGTCAGTTAGTCAGAACTTTTATTTTTATTTTATAGATTATTATAGTTATTGGTGTTGCCTCGGTAGTGCCACAAAGTGTTGGCCATTGAAGAGGACAAGAGAGGTAGAGGACGACCCCCAATTACCTGGTTTTGAACCATATCAGAGGACATGAATACGTTGGGTATACGCCCAAAAACAGCTCAGCACCGCCAAAAATGGCGAAATTGTATAGGGGCAAGGCAAGGAGACAAGAAGAAGAGGTGTTGCCTCGCTAGTCTGGTGGTCGCTAGCGCTATTGGTGAGCATGGAGTCCGAATCCCAGGTCAGGCTAGCAGTATAGGGTTTTTACATCAAGAATTTCTCAGTGCTGCTAGCCTGATCTGGACAACAGGCTCGCCCCCTATTACATGCGTCTTAAACAAAACTGGCGTAATGTAGTTAAACTATAGGTACACCTCTGCCTCTGCCGGTGCTGTTCCGTGTGGCACCGGACGTAAAAGAATAGCACCATCCCATTTCTTCCCATGGGTGTCGTAGAAGGCGACTAAGGGACTTACTAGAGAATGGGCAGAAGCGTTCTCTATGCATTTGACCACCATACTGCGATCGCTAACCCGCCTGCCAAGCATAGCGATTATAGCAAATCCCCCCTTTTTGGGGGAGGCTTATGTCCAGCAGTGGACGTCTTTCGGCTGATATGATGATGATGACACCTCTGACTAGCCCTACGAGGAATAGAAGCGTGATGTTATGTTATTCGTTTTTCTCGTAGATATCGTGAAAAGTAACTAGAGAATGGAGTTAAGATCATTAAAGCTAAGGTGCAGTCATCTTGTCAAGACTTAAATAGTTATAACTAAAATCCATTTGCAGATCGTGGTGATGGTATTTCTACTTTTTACCTTCTTTACCAAACGAAAGTGGTATGTGCTTCTTGAGCAGGCAATCGGAAACTAGTCGAATGAAGAATAATAATATCTAACTGACTGAATTGACTTGTAAAATAAATAACAGTTTAAAAAACTAACACCCCACGCTTTTTAATTGAATTAAATTATTTTCTCATTTTTTAGTTTGGTTTTTAAAGCGTGTTTTTTAGTTTTTTTAACTATTATTTATTTTCTATTTTTTAGTTCTGCTAACTACAAAAACGTGTTTTTTTTTTTCATTTTTCTATTTTTTTTTAAATTATTGAATTGTCATCGGTCCTCGATAAGTTTACAAAGTTTCAATGAAATCTGACCGTTTAAAGTGGGACAAAATCGCGTCTAAAGGAGTCAGTTACAAACATACATACAAGTGAAGCTAATATAAAGCGTATAAAAATGGCTCTGGGTCCGCGATAAGTTTGACATCAGTCCCAGTTGCCTGACCATTTACTCCAAAATTATTTGATCAATTAATATTTTCTTAGTTTTATTCTATAGTGGAATAGAAATTGCTATAACATCAACTAGTTTAGTTTCTAACAATTAGTAAATACGCCGATAGGAATCTTTGTATTTACGCTATTTCGAGATTAAATAATGACTTTCCCGAATTACAACTAAACGTTTCGACATGAATTAAGCCGTGATTCCATAACAATGTTATATAACTGCGTCGCCTCGTAATTCATCACTCAGTAAGCATAAAAACCCGGTTAGCTGTTACAATTTTCACGAGATGACAAGCGGTTAAGCCTTTGTATGCTTAAGCCAAAGCCGCCTTATTTCGCTTTTTTCTCTCGCTCGCCAAGGGAAGTGAATACTGTTTGTCATTCTTACTTCACCTAATTGATGTCTTTTTGATTGTGAGAAGGTTTGTCGGTTACGTTTTAAAAGCAGGTGCTGTGGTTTATTGCAAGTTTTCTTTTATTGAGGCATTAGAGGAAATATTATTGTTGGAGAAAAATGTCTGTTTATTTGGAAAGAAAGAAAGAAAAGGTATTAATTATTGTGACTCGCACAGGAAGATCACATACTAAAATAAACGCACAATGGTACAAAAATGATAAAAAACAAATTTTTCGGAAGTGAAAGATAATGAAAAATAAATAAAAAAGAAAGTCATGCACGAGGCCAAAAGGCTTTGACCTTAGCATGATGCTGCGACATTTAAAAAGTGTCGCAGCGCTGGTATTCTGGTAACGCCCGAGTGATGTGATGTCACGGCAGTTCCAGTATGTAATAGTATGTTTAAATAATCAGTATTAAAGATAGATAAAATGTAAGTTAACGAATAAAACAAAATACCGTCAGCGCCAAACGTGACCTCATTGTTTGTCAATGCCATAAGTGTCTGAGGCACTCTGTGGCATCCCTGTAGGCCTGTAACAAGCAAAGGGTCGCAGGCGCCGACATTTTTGTCATTCTCTCTCTTTGCCTAGCGTTATCCCTTTTCGCGAGATTAAGATATCTTTATTTTTGTCATGATCGGTGAAATTATCCACAATATACAGGTTGAAATTGAAAACATGCGACAAACCGAAATGGAAGATTGTACTCATCATTATGAACAACTTTTACTGAGGGACCAAAGATGCAATCGCAAAAAAAAAAAACATCTGTTCCCTACATTTATGTTCGCATAACTCGTCAAAATGTAGGGAACAGCTGTTTTTTTTTTGCGATTGCATCTTTGGTCCCTCAGTAAAAGTTGTTCATAATGATGAGTACAATCTTCCATTTCGGTTTGTCGCATGTTTTCAATTTCAACCTGTAGATGCATCTAATCAGAAAAATATGGATGCATCTAATCAGAAACATCGTTATTTTCAGCCCGGAATTACCGACTACTGGCTATGGCCGACGGCAGGTCTCCCTTTTCAAAATCTATTATTGTCATCAGTACAAATGAGGATGTAACTACAAATTATTCCTAGTCCTCTTGGTGTAAACCCTTAGTTTTTAAATATTTTACACTACTATTTTTTTTTCTGACAATCACGCGTTATACAAACCATTTACTTTGCAGCTATACAAATTACTTTACGGAGCAGGCAAAAAAGCTAAATCAAAGATCGATTCTTAGAAATAAATTAAACCAATTTATACGTGTATTTATCACGACGTCACGGCATTGTGTACGAAAAATCATTTAAAATGAAGCTTTATGAAAGGCACCGAACACAAATGGGAGCGCCAAACTTGATCCCGAATTAATTTCGTAGTATAATTAAAACTTTGCGCTGACTGCAAAATTGAAACGCTGTCATTCCAGAACTGGGCTGTTATGGAAATTATTTTGTGAATAAATAAAGGTGTTATGTTTACCTGCCCATGATTGTTCCGGAGTAAAAAAGTAGGTATTTAATTTAGCAGATCACTTTAAAAACATGATTTCTTTAGGAGCTAAAGGATGACTAGCGGTCGCCAACAACTTTGTTTGCGTGTCTTTTTAACCGACTTCAAAAAGGAGGAGGTTATCAATTCGTCGGAACCTCTTTTTTTTTTTTTTTTATGTATGTTCCCCGATTACTCGAAGATGGCTGGACCGATTTGGATTTTGTTTTTTTTGTTTGAAAGGGTATACTTCCCAGGTGGTCCCATGATCATCAAGTCAGGATCTGATGATGGGAACCTGGAGAAATAGAGAGAACTCTTCAAATTTTATAGGCACACGAAGCGATTTAGCTATTTTTTGGAAGAGTACTTTCTCGGAGTGGTCTCATTTCAATTTGGTGAAGATCTGATGAAGAACTTTGGAGATAGTCAACGGAACTCCTCAATAAATGATAGCAAATGGACTGGGATTGCTGAAATCTCATGTCTGTCTATTGCTTACACCAGTTCATAACATAACATCACGCCGGTATGCTGTGAAGGGGTAAGCACATGTGAACCACTAAAAAGTGAAAAATAAAAACTTTTTCCAAAAAAAAAACAACCGACTTCCACAAAAACACTACAAAGTGAAAAATAACTTCAATTTCGGAAGGCGGTGACAAAAAAATCAAATACAGCTCCAAAGACACCGACTTCCGAAATTGAAGTTATTTTTCACTTTGTAGTGTTTTTGTGGAAGTCGGTTGTTTTTTTTTTTGGAAAAAGTTTTTGTATTTTATATTTTTAAATACGAATTTCCAAGATGTTTTAAGCCTATGTATGTATGTCCTTCACCAATCTGATCAATCTGTTAATTTTCATAACGTTTCAGTAGTTAATAATTTATAAATATAAATGACTAAACTTGCATATGACTTACCAATATTCAGGGCCGATACTGATACGAAGAAAATTAACACTTTCTCAACCATGGTGGACGATTCTGAAACAAAAACAAAACAAACGTTATATTCGGAAATATCTCAGTAGTCTTCGAAAAAGTTCTAAGGGAATAAACCATTATATTTGATTTTGTAAAACAACACATTTTTTTTTACAATGTTGGCCTAAAATTTTAATATTCTCCTCTTCGCTCTCTTGACAGTAGAAGACGTATGTATGTAAATATTCTGTTCTTTGTGGCTTTTTAGAGATTGTTAATTCTGTATGAAAATATACATCAACTAGCAAACAGCGAGGCTGTTTGGTCGGTGCGTGGGTATCTTATGAGCAGAGATCAGATATTCGGATGCATATTCACCTAAAGTTGAGATGTTGGCTAATATGCTCTTCCCACGCCCTCTATTACACTCCACGATCGCGATGGCAACCAATTATTCAACCCTACAATTCAAAAGGCCTATTTATAGACAACTGACAATCAAATAAGATAGTCAACCCTTTATTCGTAGCCTAAACCACTACCGAATTCGGTCCATCGCACAAACCATGTCACGTTAATATAATACCGGTAACGTAATATGGAAATGGAATGTTAATATTCAGATAGTGGCAGTGGATACGAAACAATGAGGATTTCAAACCAGAACCGTTATATTGTATTGGTGTTATGTGATGTTAAAATTAATATCTGTTTGTTATCCTATTTCAGCTTTAATTTACACTCGGCGATACCTAAACAAATGCTTAAATAAAATCGTCAAAATTGATTTTAAACGCTCGGTTGAGCGCCGAGTGTAATAAATTATATTAAAAAACACGCCAAACTAAAAAAGTAGAAAATAATTTAATTCTATTAAAAAGCGTCACCCCACGGTTTTAACCGTGGGGTGACGCTTTTTAATAGAATTAAATTATTTTCAACTTTTTTAGTTAACCATGTATATGACCGCATTCAAGAAAGATTGCAAAAGTAAGCTCAAATTCTTATTTCGGTGATAATAATAAAAACGGAATTTTTAACTTGTATTTTCTTTCTTCCCAGATGGATAGACTTATTTATACGTATAAGAATAGCTCACATAAACTTTTCGTGTTGTTTTTACGTTAAACATATAACTTTCGACATTCTTGTTGGTTCTTCAGAGAGTATAATCGGCATTTGTTATTTTGTTTTGATTGATTACGTAATTTGCCAGTTTCGTAACGTCTATTTATTGTCTTTGGTCACTAGCCCTGACATCAACACAAGTAATGGACAAAATTGTAAACTTTTTATACGTGAATACGGGGCTTTTGGCTTTTGTATTGGGTGCATTTTATGTTTAATTTTTTATTTTATTTTTATAATGTGCGTTTTGTTTGTGCAGAATAAACAATTTTTCTTTCTTTCTTTTTCTTTCTTATAACAACTCTAACTTGAATGTGAGTTGCGGTGAATTAAATCAATCGTAACTTGCATGAATGAGATATTTAGCAAAGTAACTTTTAAAACTAGGTAAAAAATGATTGAAAATATTTACTGTACATTTAGAACGATCAGTGAAGCAGTGGCTTTATTGTCACTCTGAGCCTGCAAGTCACATTTTCACTAAGTATCTTTCTCAGTGTCTCAAAAAACGTTCTTAATTTTCTTCCACAAAATATTCAAAGTCCTTATGTCACCAATAACTTTTAAGATCTGCTGTAAAAGGTTATTAAGAATGGTAAGACCACTCTATCGTACAATGGACAATCAGCAAGTATTTAAGTCGCTAAATTCCTTCCAAATACTCTCAAATTCGAAGATTACAAAACGATACCTAGCAAATTCCACTGTCCTCAAAGGCCATAAAATCTCGAAACCTTAAAATCCTTTTTGTAACATTCATATGAAAGTCAAAGTCTTTTTATAACACTTAACTTTTCCAATAAAGCGTTGAATATCAAAGTAAACAAATATAACAGTGAAAAATTTTGTCCTTGAAAAAAGTTTGAGCACGTCTTCAGCTTCTAATGTAATACTTAACACGCACTTAAGGGTCGGTTTCGCAAGACATCACGGTAAGATGGTTCAACACTTGATGCGGCTTTAGTAAATGGCAACACGACTTTTTACTCTGATGGAAAAAAGTCTAGAAATATTTTCTTGGCTTAATATTTATGACATGATTCTTTGGCACAAAGAAAAACATATCTGAGCCAGTTCTGGTAATTATGGGATAAAGGGAACATCATGTAATTGGGTAACATTTTTTGAGAGAAATGTGAATAACTATCACTACACGTTTCTACAAGGTTTTTTTAGGGTTCCATAAAACGGAACCCTTATAGGATCACTTTGTTGTCCGTCCGTCTGTCTGTCTGTCAAGACCCTTTATCTCGGGAACGCGTGGAGGTAATAAGTTGAAATTAAAACGCTATATTTAGATGCACAGTTTCTTGAACCTGTGGAAAATTCAATCTTTTATGTTAACGAAAAAAAAAAGGTTCGGCTGTTTATGCCGCAAAAAAACGTATATTCCGACACTCTCAAGGGAATCAAAATTTATGGTATTTTACTTTGACCTAGAACTATGTAATTTGGCAAGTAATACCGTCTTATACTACAAGTATAGGGGAAAATCTGAAAACTATACATTTGTAATTAAATCATAAAAAAACAGGGTCTTATGCAAGGAATGGCGGTCCAAATGTTTTATAATATGTACCTACAAGTACGGAACCCTCGGTGGGCGAGTCCGACTCGTATTTGTCTGATTTTTTCATTATTAGTCGTCTTTGTCAACATATTAATATTAATAAGTAGCTAAAGTCCACGTATGAAATTAAACGAATAACGTACCTACGTACGTATGTGTGTCTATGAATCATCTTCATCTGCCTAGCCTTTTCCCACCCACGTTGAGGTTGGCTTCCAGTCTGACCGGATGCAGCTAAATACCAGTATTTTACATGGAACGAATACCTATCTGACCGCCACAACCCAATAACTGGGTAATCCGATACCCCTAGGTAAGACTGGTTATCAGAATTTTAGGCTTCTGACAACCGGGACCACTGGCTTAACGTACTTTCTGAGGCACGGGGGGTCTTGGTATGTAAAGATGGTCACCCATCCACGGACAAACCGCAGCAAGCGTAGCTTAACCTGATCGATCGTCCCGTGTATGTCATATGTGTATCGATGTTTAACTTTTTCAATAACGATAGACATTTCATGTTTTATCAAACGGGTTTGAACTATATATACCTGTGGGCACGCCACGATTGCAGTGGTAAGTCACCTCTTTGTGGAGTGGCTTGAGAGGCGCCACTGTGTCCTCACCTTCCGCCTGAAGCAGGTCCTCACCGGACACGGTTGTTTCGGGAGGTTCCTGTTTCGGATAAGGCGGGAGGAAGCGCTTGGGTGTTTCCACTGTGAGGATCGCCCTGAGAATACGGTGGAGGTCTGCCCGGCTTGGGCAGAGCACCGCCATGTCTTTGTAGAGGCGATCGGCGGTGGCGAACTCCCGCGTCTGGCTCTGGTCCATGCCATGGTACGGAGCGAGAATGCGGCACACGTGAGGAAGAGGCAGTATATGCACCCTCATAGCCCTAGCCTGCGCAAGAGACGCCCTGGGCGTCGGGAATACCAGGCTGATTCCCGGCCACCGTAGGCGCGGGCTTGCGGAAGGCGAGTAATGGGTAGCTCGCTGTCCGGTAAGGACCAAGACTGGGTCGACGGCGTGCTGTGTTCCGCGCACGCCTCAAAGAGATGTCAGCACCAACTGGTGGGGTCCGCAAGGGCCGATGTCTGCCAGGGGTGCGGTTTGTCCGAAAAAGATACCGCGGCCCCTGGCATACAGGTAACTGAGGGAACACGGGTAGGTTTTAGTCAGTACAAGTCTGATACGCCCTTCTGCTCCACCCAGAGCGGAATAAGTTATTTGATGACTTCCCACCCTCAAAAAAATAAACTATATATATCTCTATAAAAACATTGAGCATTTATTCACAAAAGTGAAATATTTAATCACAAATATCATATATCATATTTGATACTCAGCTAGTAAATGTTTAATAATAATATGTTAAAGGTTTATGGAATATTTTATCATAAATTTGCCATACATGTCAGTACAAAATAAAGGCTATGATAATTATTCATAGTCGTCATTTCTACCGAAAGTAATCAGACGCATTCCCGAACCCTTTACATTGAGTGACAGGCATAATTAATGCCCCCATATCGATACGCTAACAAGAAGATTAGTCCCCCTACTAATGACTACAGTTACATTTTAGATACACAATTGGAACTTATCATTAAACTTATTTTTGCGTGGTGTACAACAACACGCAATTTCATCTATCAGATTTTGCGCTACAAAATCTTTTTACTGAACTATTTTTCACAAAGATTGCGCCATACATGGCCCTAACTTTGGTACTTTTACGTTTGTAGCTAGCAACCCAATTCCTTACTTTATGTCCCTCCCCGCTGTTGCGTCAAATAAAACATTACGTCTAGATATAAGTTTTAGGAGCAGATGTGACCAGTCACCGTGGCCTCTCTATTTTATCTCTGTCTTAACATTCACTGTTTTGTCTAACGCGTTTGATAGACCAACTTATGATGGATGGTGTGGGTATAGCATTTTAGTGGTGGCCCGCCTGTCTAAGTTTTTAGGTTCCATCCAAATAACTATTTGAATAACTTTTGTGAGTTACAAAAACATGAATTGATATAGAAAATGTTAATAATGTTGTCGCAAGGTGCATATATGTGGGAACGGCGTTATTACAAAGTTTTATTGATTTTTTTTTAAATAGAGAATTCAAAGTTGCTTTGTTAACGCTACGGCTCTATTGCGCAGCTCTTATGATTATTTGAATACGTCATTCATTCGTCAATTAAATTTAATTTTCCGTGCTTTATTACTACTGAAGTGTGAATGCGTTATTAATAACTTTATTAGACAACACGCAGTAAATTTAATGATGTGAATAACCACACAAGTAATTTGGTTATTATTACTTCATATATTATTCAGTGAACTTTTTGAAAACGTAGAAAGGTTGGTCTAAATCACAGAAGATAACTGATAAATCATACTACTTTGTACACCTACATTTTCGCAAATATATTACTTACTTACTTAAATTATCTGTTGATGAATGTTTTGATATTTCAAGCTGCTACACATCAGCAGCTACATTGTGACAATATTCAGTTGCGTTCTTACAGGTTTGTAATCAGAGGTGGTTGCCTGATTTAAAAAAATTGGAAGAATACCTAAAATAATTCTGCGTATATTTTCTTTTGTACCTGATATAGCTAAACCTTATAACGGTCAAGTTGTCTAACAACAAAGATTGTCAAGAAATCGCGAGCAGCGTATTATGTTTAGTTAAGGATTTTTATAATCAAAATTAATGTCAAGCACCCCACGCTTTTTAATTGAATTAAATTATTTTCTCCTTTTTTAGTTTGGTTTTTTAAAGCGTGTTTTTTTAGTTTTTTAAACTATTATTTATTTTCTATTTTTTAGTTCTGCTAACTACAAAAACGTGTTTTTTTTTTTTCATTTTTTTTTTTTTTTAATTATTGAATTGTCATCGGTCCTCGATAAGTTTACAAAGTTTCAATGAAATCTGACCGTTTAAAGTGGGTCAAAATCGCGCTCAAAAGAGTCGGTTACATACAAACATACAAGTGAAGCTAATATAAAGCGTGTAAAAACTAAAACAGTAAGATTTTGTGATAATAAAAATATTTAGCTCAGTGAAGATTATCTTTAAATATTCCTTGCTAAATTAAAATAATATAATAATTTAAAACTAAGTTCGCAGAGGGATTTGACATTATGTAAGAATGCACAGCGCGAGGAGCGAAAGAGACAACACGAGGCACGACGCGCCGCAAGTCGCGTGCGCAGGTAACCACACCTTACTAACATATTACTATAGTGCACAGAGCGATACGTAGCTAGTCTTGCCGCCTTTCCTTTAAACCAGCTCCCAAACATAAAACTAGGAGATATCATAAAAACATATAAAACTAGATGATATAAGGCGGGTCAAGTTGGGTTGACTTTACGATGTCGAACTCATATTATACTTTCATGTTGGCTATGAATTTTGTTCTTTCTGTGGCGCACAAGTTTGATGAGCGAGCTACATTAACATGAGATATGTGATCCCATATTTTTATGTATATTATTATTTTTATTGCTTTATCTAGACTTTCGTCTTTTGTAGATTGACATTGTTAACTTACAGTATAATAATAACATCTAAGTACACCTATTGTTTTTAATCATTTGAGTTCTTAAACAAAAGTTTTATTAGGTCAACTTGATTTTGACTTATTTGTTACCAAATAAGTACATAAATATTATAATTATTCTCAACCTGTAAATCCATTTTTTTATTTTGAAATCTGCAAATTATAATAGAATAGAATAGGATCTTATGTTACGATCAAAACAAATTCGAAACAAAAATGAAAATTGAATAAATCTAGATAACCGTTTGGCAACCATATACATTTTATATTTCAATACACGTATAAGCCTATTACAACTTGGTTTTATCTACGCAACGATAACCTCTCAGGGTTTATCTGTGTCGCAAAACCAAACAATACTACGAAATCCCTTTTTTTGTAGAGAGTTTGAAAATTTAGAGGATCAGTTTAGAATAATCTAAAACCCCAATCCAGCTTGGCATTGCACTGAAAAAAATTGCCTCCAAAATAAATCGCAAACAGGCGCTAAGTGAAACCAAACCCCTTTGGACAAGTGATCATGATTAATTGCTCTCTCATCAATAACGTTGTCAACGGCTAGCGATTAGCGATAGATGGCGCCACACCAATATGAGGGTTTGTTTCATCAAGTATAGAGGATTTTGTTGAAATGGTGGTAGATGGTTCATTGGATTTGAATGTGTTAAATAAGGTTATAGGAAGTGACGAACTAGTGGTGTTATCTTCATAATTTTACGCATTTGGCATGAACAGGCTGACAGGTTCACACACTATAATGCTAGCCAAAATACAGTCGTCAGTCATTCCATTACTCCTGATAAGAATGTTGAATCCATGTTTGTTATTTTCTGGCAAATTAAATAAACATATTAAATCTGCCTTCTAACTAATTAAAACCTTACAGGATAATGTAATCAGAATTTTACTCGAGAAAGCAGAAAACAATACCGAACCAATCCCTTAAGAGTCTTCAACAGCCACTTCACATTCTAGAACGCTCTTGTATCGGATTGTGATGTTATAATGAGTTCAAAGTTCAAACTAGAACTTATTTCTGAAAGCTTTACAAGAAAATAGCGAACTAAGGAGAATTTTTTCACTGTGTTTGCGAACGTAATCACTACCAAAACTATGCGGAAGTTGTATGGCATAATCCACAAAATAAATAACCAAAATACTATTCTCGATATTGACAAGGAATCTGGTTGATTATTAATGACGTTGCTTATAGTAACAATACTCACCAATATGAAGCTGTCTTATAAAATATTTGTCGCAATCGAGTCGTTACCGGTACGCCGCGCGCTGGGGCCATCTGGTAGTACTCGAAGGAGTTGGCGGGGCGTGCCGTCGCCGTCGATGGAGTCTTGAGTGATTTTTCTGTTTGCGCTCGGTGCGTGCGGACATCACCGAACTATCGCGAGTTCTGCAATACGTAGCTACCTAGCTTTATGTGCCTAACTATCTACTGTGTTGTAACTGTTGGACTGGAATTATTTTCCTGATGACGCGAGCAACGTAATTGCTCGCTCTTACATAAATGGAGAGGTAACATGAAAGTACTAGGAAGATATAAGTTGTTGGTAGTTCTTGAATATTTGGTAAATGTAAATCTTTAAGTTCTCTGGCTTTTAAGTTCACCTTTGACAGAGTTATTTAATGTATCTACGGGAAATTTTCTGTACATATTCGAACGACAACTTAAATTCTTTGACAGTTGTATAAAATAGCTATAACATGACAAAAATTGACGAAGGGGAATTAAATAATAATTTACTTAATAACTAATTTAGCTGACTACAATCTTAAGACTGCCCCGTTGGTCTAGTGGTTGCAGTGCGACTGCTGCCCTGTGCTAAGTTTTGTACTGGGTTCAACGCCCGAGATGGACAATTGATATTTGTGTGGAGTTTGAATTGGTACCCGGTTTGTAAAAACATCGTGAGGAAACTAGTATGTCCTATAAAACAAAATGAAGACATGCCTGCGTGTTGGATTACGGCCCACTCCCTCTCACAGAGAGGAGGCCTATGTCCTAGCAGTGGACTATTACAGGCTGGTGTTTATATTAATAAATTAACAAGAATAAAATTAACACACATTTTGAAAAAAGTAGAAAAACGTTCGGAGCAAAGCAAAATTGTAAACAGGGATGTGTCTTTCGGAATCGCTACCACACTGCTTCTTGGTAGCAAAACAGGGTTTGCCACGGTTGCTGTCACCGTTTCTGTTTAGTGGTGATTTCCGGCACACTACATTTGGTGAGGCAAGAAACTAGGACTGAAGAGGTGAATGCTACGTTGAATAGGTCGACTCTATGGTCGCAAGTTTATGTACTGCGCTTGACCAACGACATGTGAGTTCGGTTAAAGTTAGTGAAGACACTATACCAGAGGAGGACGGTTGTAGGTGAACCTACCAGAGGCTCTTGGTAGAGCAGTTCCCACTTTAGAAGATTAGGTTCGTCTGCTGTACGAGGACATCAGTCCAATACCATACCAAGCGAATTCTTGGGTGTGTGAACAGGGCATTTTAAGGTGAACCTAGTCCACATTTTTTGAATTCATACTTCAGGAGTATTTTACTCCACTGTCTGACATGGTCCATCCAAAGTAAAATATGATATCGTTTTGTCTCATTATTAATATGGTCTAAACGGAAACAGAATACTAAAATAAAAACCCATTAAAAAGTTAGGAGCCAACAAAGATTCGTTTTTCTTGCTAACTTTACTTAACTTTGGGCGTGTTTAAGTAATAAAAGAAGTGTAAAATCTCCAAAACCAAGTCAATACCAACAAAGTTCAATGATTGAAAAGTTCAATAAACTTTATTGGTCATTGATTTATGCATTGGCTTTTTTATAAAACCCGATCTTCCAAAGGACTTTTCTTAATTTTTTCGCGATTTTTTTACTATAAATGATCTTGCATCTCTCTCAATAATGTTATGCGTGTAGAGTAGCGTCTAACCGCTTATCACTGATACTATCTCTGTCGGACACGAAGCCTGATTAGCGTGATTTTTGGCCTACCAATGATTTCGAGCCCGCGACTAGGTTCCCCTTAACGCCTAAAAATGATCAAGCTGCAGCGAAAAACCGCAGTATTATCTAGCAAATTGATGGCCAGTGGCCATAAGACCATTGGGCGAGTGTTGACCTCAGGACAAGCTGCTTCTCACACGAACAACAGTAGTGTAACCAAAACTTCAAACGTAGTATACAGGAAAGTTTTATAAATTGTGGATGTCAGTTTAGCAAATTTTGGTGACTTACGGCTTCCACACGAACGAAATCACGGGCAGAAGCTAGTATTAAATAACAGGACACAATCTATCTTGAAAAAATACAGGCATGCTGTTGTATCCATTATGTTATGTTTATCCTAAGTAGAAGATAGCAATTATTTTTAAGCCATTGTTTCCATTTTCAAAAAGGAGGAGGTTCTCAATTCGTCGGAACCTTTTTTTTTAATGTATTTTCTCCGATTACTCGAAGATGGCTGGACTGATTTGGATTTTTTTTTTGTTTGAAAGGGTATACTTCCCAGGTGGTCCCATGATCATCAAGTCACGATCTGCTGATGGGATCCTGAAGAAATAGAGAAAACTCTTCAAATTTTATAGGCACACGAAGCGGTTTAGGTGTTTTTTGGAAGAGTACTTTCTCGGAGTGGTCTCATTTCAATTTGGTGAAGATCTGATGAAGAACTTTGGAGATAGGCAACGGAAATCCTCAATAAATGATAGCAAATGGACTGGGATTGCTGAAATCTCATGTCTGTCTATTGCTTACACCAGTTCATAACATAACATCACGCCGCTATGCTGTGAAGGGGTAAGCACATGTGAACCACAAAAAAGTGAAAAAAAATATTAAAATACAGCTCCAAAGACACCAACTTCCAAAATTAAAGTTATTTTCACTTTGTAGTGTTTTTTTGGAAGTCGGTTGTTTTTTTTTTTGGAAAAAGTTTTTTACACTTCTGTTAGTGTGCAAGTACGGCAATATTTCTCAGTAGGCTAATCTCATAAAAGACTAATAGATGCATCTAATAGTTCTACCAACTCATTAACCTGGTTTGGTTCAACTACTGACGTCAGTTGAGTAACTAATTAAGACAGCGTGAGATCAGCGCGAGACATACTCGTAAGCTACAAAGTTGTTTTGAGTTTATAACTTCGTTCATGTGTGATTTTTTATGTGTCTTTTAATGGAATTTGTGGAATGGTTTGGTAATTTTGATTATCTAAGGTTAAACTAGAATTTTGGTCTCACTTGCTTCTTAAACTGTCTGTCTGATTGAACAGAGAGACAGGAATAGAGGAATACAGGTAGACAATTTTAATTCCACTATGATGATGATGATGGGACTCCCACGTAGATTTTCATTCGGTCCGTTGTGCGTGGGGATTCTGGCTAACAAAGCCAGCCTAGCTCCGCCCAAAAGCACAGAAGCTTCCTGGGAGCTTCACAGGCTTCGCGGAGCGACCTCACTGTTCTGAAAATTTCTTCACGTTGAGAAGCCACGGCCTAGCATTCCAGGATGACATGAGCGGCTGATTCCTCTGCGTCAAGGCAGCCCCTGCAAAGTGGGCTATCTGTGGCGCCTATATTATAAAGATGTTTGTTAAGGAGGTTATGGCCCGTAATTGTTCTTAAGATTATTCTATGGTTATTTCTACTCAGGCTAAGAAGTTTAATTCCAACGGTTAATTCCATTAATTCTCGTTACATTGGACAGCGCATTCAACACTGTTTTGTACTATTACGTTAAATAAACCTGGACTTTATATTCTGAAAGAGCTAATGCAGTGCATGCAAGGTGACCAATTCTCGTTTTTTCTCTGTATGAGAAAAACCTTTTTTCTACAGTGAAAATACTAGTCTGGCATTTGTAACACCTTGTAAAGTCAATTATTTCATTCATATTTCCAAGTATACAAAATTAATTAAAACCGGTTTGAACGAAAGGTTCAAAATGTTAATCAAAATATATCTTCTTACATTCCGTTCACAGTTATTTTACCTCATACAGCAGCAACGTAACAGCAACCTTATTGTAACGACAACAAAGATCACTTTGATTTTGACAGTGACGCAAAATAATGAACGGACTATATAACATATTCGTAGCAGCGTAGCAGCTCGTAGCAGTCTACGCCACTACGACGTCTACGACATGGGCTCATGAACATTACATTACCAGTATATTTTGTGTGTGTAGCAAAAAAATCTCGACAGCTGGTCCTCACTAAAATTGCAAACATAGAAGTGACTGAAATATCACGCAAAATGCTGATCAAACTTAGATAAAAAAATTTGACTCACACGTAGACCGATTAACATAGTACTACATTTTTATCTTAGTTCTCCAGTATGCCAGTTAAATAAAAATGTTTCCTCTAACGTTCAAACCGCTTTCAAGAAAAAAAATCACTCGGCAGCGAACGTGATAAGCTTCAGTAGAACCTAAAGATACAATTACTTAAGTATTCATTACATAAGTTGCAAATCCAATGTTTATTGCGGAATCAGGAAGAATCTCAGATCCGCGGATCTGTGAAGTGGTAAGCACATGTGAACCACTAAAAAGGAAAAAAAAAAACTTTTTCAAAAAGAAAAACAACCGACTTCCAAAAAGGCGCTGCGGGGTGAAGGATTGCTTTGATTTCGGAAGGCGGTGACAAAAAATTAAAATACAGCTCCAAAGACACCGACTTCCGAAATTGAAGTTGTTTTTCACTTTGTAGTGTTTTTTTGGAAGTCGGTTGTTTTTTATTGGAAAAAGTTTTTGTTGTTACAATTCCAGGCCAGTGGAATTGTAAACATTCACAACAATTCAATGTTTTAATTGTTGTCGTTTTGCCGTACAAAGGTACAATGCAGGTCGAACTCTCAGTGCTTCAAGTGTGGGGAGAAACATTCTGTTGACACTTGCAGTATTGCAGACGAGAGTTAGTAAATGCGGTCATTGCGGTGGCATTCATTACGCCATCAATAAAAAATGCCCAGAATTTGAGAGACAAAATCAACTAAGCATTATATGGCCCATAGCTGCGTGTCGTATGCTGAAGCGTCGCAGCTATGTCCACCAATCCCAAAATTGTATGCAGATGTGGTAACATCTGCCCCATTACAGACCACTAAAAAATCGTTCTTTTCACAACCTTCGCCCCAATCACGTAACACACAAATCAGCAATCCTTCGCAGATCAGCGGAAGCAGGTGGTGGTGGTCTACATTGATTTCAAAAAAGCATTTGACACCTTGGAGCACCACCAGCTGCTTCAGGCCATGAAGGAGTGTGGGGTCGCGGGACCATTGAACAGGTGGTTCCGTGCCTACCTCACAGACCGGACACTGCGAACGGTCATTGACGGCGTCATCGGAGAGCCCAAACACGTCACGTGTGGTGTGCCAACCGGATCCGTGTTTGGTCCCGTTGGATACATCATGCATGTCAACAGCATGTGCAATGTGGTTCGTAATTGTCGTATATATATGTATGCTGATGATACTTGTCTAGTGTATGCAGATAAAGATTTAAATTTTATTGAAAGTAACATCCAGGAGGATTTTACTAATATCATCAAGTGGGCCCACGACAATGGCATCATAATCAACATAAATAAAACTAAATGTATGCATATACGATCTCCTCATCTTAAAAAGGTCGAACGTCCGCCGCGTATAGTGGGGCATAGCTATGAGTGTCTGCACAGTGAGGGAATGACGCTGTGTGAGTGTGCAAACATTGAGGTGGTGGAGGAATACAGGTACTTGGGTTTAGTCATAGACAACAGCTTCTCATGGAAAACACACATTATGCACTTATGTGACAAACTCAGATACGTGCTCGTAAAATTCCACCACCTCAGTTGTGTACTGGATAGGGCAACATTGTACATGGTTTACTATGCACTAGTGGACTCACTGCTTTCTTATGGGCTGGCATGCTATGGTAACACATTTAAAACATATTTGGATAAAATAAAAACATTGCAAATCAGATTCATGAAACTATTAGTAGATAAAAACACAAAAAATCGTTGTAAAAGTAGTAATTACGAAGACTTATTTTTTGAATGTAAAATGCTGCCGGTTCATCAGAGGGTAGTTTTGTCAGTAGCTTTAGAACAGTATTGTAGCAATGAATTTAAAAACAATATTATACGCACAAGATCTCAAAGGAACAATAACATGAGAAGTTTAGTGGTGCCCACATGTAGTAATTTTTATGGTCGAAGGTGTAGAAATGTATTAGTCCCAACTATTTTTAATAACCTTCCAGTCGATATCAACGATTGTGTCACAAAAACCTCTTTTAAGAATAAAATACATAAGTACCTCTTTAATACGTATTGTGAAAGCCTCACTGTAGATAATAATTATGGAAAAAAATAAAGTTTGTTTGTTTTAAATTTAAGAAATGCAAAAGTAGTTTTTAATTTTAGTTTTAATTAGGTGAAAAAGTGTGAATATAAAAAATAAAAAACTTAATAAGTAGGAATTTTCAAAAATGGAGCTACGTCTGCCAACAAACTGCTATGCAGTTTGGCGGAAGTAAATGTAACCAACAAAAATGTCTTTTCTGTGAATAAACACTTTTTCATTTTTTCATTTTTTTTTTTCATTAATAAATGAACTTTAATAAACTAATACGCGTACCTACTGCGTAGTCCTGAAATAAATCCACATAAGGTCAGCAGGATTAGTATGACAATAAAATACAAGACCTAAATTAAATATAAATCCGACACTGTAGGTATTAAAGACAATATTTCCTCATAAAATGGAAAGCACTCAAAAACAAGTACGCAATGATCTTCAAAACACTCAAACAAAAGTCACGGAAGTTAAATTCACTGCGTTTAAATCAAAACACAGAGATTTATCCGAAACAAAAGAAAAATCCATAAGATAAAACAAAAGGCCAGTTTATTCTCAGCATATTGCCGAAACAAAATAAAAGGTGGGTTAAGGTGAGTTCTCATCGCCGCACACCGGGAGCAATCACGTGTAATGTAAAACCTCGTACAGTCCCGTGTTATATGTAATGTAATGCTGCGTACACATGGGTGGGACGAAATGTATAATGTATATAAACAAATATGCCAAGGTAGTTGTCTTACATTTCTTTTTGCATTGCCTTTTGGACGGCTCACTCGTTTGTCCCTTCTTGTCAATGTCACGACTTTTTGTACAACGACCAGCACCCTAATTGCGTAACTCACGATTAATCATAATTTGTTTCGTTTTGAAACAGATGGCTAAACATTGCTTCATATGTTCGAGAAATGTGTCTGCTCCTCAACGTAAATAATGCAATGAATATTGTTGAACTGTCAAAATGAAACCGATTATGAATAATCGCGTGTTATGCAATTAGGGTGCTGTTCTCGTGATTATAGATCTGTTTTGTTTGTCTTTCTTTATTATTCCAGTTAATTATCTTTTTGTTTGTACATATTTCTGTGACAAATAAACCTATTTTCCTTCTTGTTACCTTTCAGCAACCTTTATCTGGCATAATTTTCTTTTATAATGTACTGTTTAATGTTAATTCTGCGTGTTGATGGCATTAAATGTAACGCTGTTTTCGATGCTCGTGCACACTTTTTTTTTCGGTTTTCAGGCGATTAGTGTGTATACCATACGATAGCCTTTCACACACACTATTCGTGTTATATAATTTTACGCAATGCAAACATTATACATAGCACGCGTATGTACGCAGCTTTACAAGCGATTGCTCCAGATAAATACTCACTATAAGGATAAAGAAAAAGTAAAAAGGGAAGTTCCTTTATTGACTACCGAAGTATTGTTTATTCCCAAGTGTTTGTATAAAACAAACCGAACAATTGACTAAAATAAATGTCTTTCTAATGTCCTGTAAATTCGAAAGAGTTCCGTTTTTCTCTTATTACGGAATGGTTTTCTTTGGAATGTTTTTAACAGTAATAAATATAAATAAGAACAGGAAATAAAAGCTATTCTGTAAAGTTCAAAGTCGTCGTTTGAATTACAGCAAAGTTTCAAGTGAATTCTGTTTTTAGAGTAGTTACCTAAATCAAAGGTATTTTGTTTTGGTTTTGTTGTTTTGAGTAATTCATAGTTATTGTTTACTTTGAAGATATTTGGAGTACATTCCGATAAAGTAATATTATATAAATAGTAGAGATAGGAAAAGAAACCTTGCAACTGATGTCTTAATCGCAGATGGTATACATTAATTAAATTGACCTTGATGTCTTAAAACGATCAATATTTCAGTACAAGATAGAGATGGACCTTATACATCTTGCATAACTCCATTTGCTCGCACCAGAACAATGATGGCTTTAACATTTAACACTGCCCAAGTCGATAAGGATCACGTTTCCATTGACCTCCTTCCATGAACTTAGAATCTGATAATAACAGAAAAATTACCTGCTATATCGAAATGTATATCCTTAAATCTCTTGTTCAAGTTAAGAAGTACTTACGATAAAATCAAAAAGCTTTGTTCACAAAAAGTAATAAAGCTGTCAAGAGGGTGTAATAAAATTATCGGTGGAACGTTAAGTTACAGTCTTAGTAGAACATTTAAATCGGGTTTTTATTGGTCTAATTGCCGCTGTGGGATTGTATTGTAACGTAATGTAAATATCTGGGAGATAAGGATGTGGTTAAACACAGAATCTTGAAGTAATGTTTATAAGTATTTTTTTGGATTTGTCTAATTTTTGGAAAACAAGTAGGTAAGATAACTTTTTCGATAGATATCTAAAAAACATTTTCCTTATCAATTGTTCAAAATAGACTGTGCATGTATACCACGTGTAACATAATTAACGCAAGACCTCATACAACCCAATTAGAGTATTGAGTTAAAAGCCCTGTTTGAAGAGTGGCTTGAGAGGCGGCTCGGCGTCCACACCTTCCGCCTGACGCAGGTCCTCACCGGACACGGTTGTTTCGGGAGGTTCCTGTTTCGGATAAGGCGGGAGGAAACGCCTGGGTGTTTCCACTGCGAAGATCGCCCGGAGGACACGGTGGAGCATACGGTGGAAGTCCCCCCGGCTTTGGCGGAGCACCGCCGTGTCCTCGTGGAGGCAATCGGCGGCGGCGATCTCTCGCGTCCAGGCCCTGGTGCAGGCCAAGGTACGGAGCGAGAATGCAGGGTTAGCCGTCACCTCCTTCTGCGATGCAGTAATGCTCGCGAAGAGGGATGCGGCGCACGGAAAGGAAAGGCAGTATATGCGCCCTCACGGCCTTAGTCGCCGCTGGCGACGCCCTGAGCATCGAGAATCCCAGGCTGATTCCCGGCCACCGTAGGCGCGGGCTTGCGGACGGCGAGTTATGGGTAGCTCGCTGTCCGGTAAGGACTAAGCCCCGGTCGACGGCGCGTTGTGTTCCACGCGCGCCTCAAAGAGATGTCAGCACCAACTGGTGGGGTCCGGAAGGGTCGATGCCTGCCAGGGGTGCGGGTGGTTCGAAAGAGATACCGCGGCCCCTGGCACAAAAGCAACTGAGGGAACAGGGGTGGGTTTTAGTCAGTAAAGGTCTGACACACCCTCCTGCTCCACCCAGAGCTGGAGAAGTTACTTGATATATTCCCAAATAAAAAAATATTAGTTTAAAAAACTAAAAAACACGCTTTAAAAATCAAACTAAAAAAGGGGAAAATAATTTAATTCAATTAAAAAGCGTGGGGTGCTTTTTGAGGTATTTTTATAATCAATTAATGTCAAGCACCCCACGCTTTTTAATTGAATTAAATTATTTTCTTCTTTTTTAGTTTGGTTTTTAAAGCGTGTTTTTTAGTTTTTTAAACTATTATTTATTTTCTATTTTTTTAGTTCTGCTAACTACAAAAACGTGTTTTTTTTTCTCATTTTTTTTTTAAATTATTGAATTGTTATCGGTCCTCAACAAGTTTACAAAGTTTCAATGAAATCTGACCGTTTAAAATGGGTCAAAATCACGCTCAAAGGAGGCGGTTACATACAAACATACAAGTGAAGCTAATATAAAGCGTCTAAAAAAATAAAATTGAATTCAGAAAGCGTTCCTACATTCAAACCAAATGCGAAAACCACAAACAAAGCTATCTCCTAACCTATTAGAAACGAGAAATTGATGCAAAAACCAGAAATAAATTTCGAAGCAAGACGGTGAACCGATACGAGGTTGCTCGCTTGAAATTCAACGCCCAACATTACTCCGGTTGAATTTTTGCCCCTACTAACTATTCACGATTGAGTCTCGTGTAGGAATGTTTTATTGCCAACATAACGATAATTAGGGGGCGAAATGGCTTTTGATCAGAGTAATGGTTAGCAGAATTCTTTCCTCGTTAAGAGCCCACCTTACTTCGCATCATACATGGACCCTGTCCTAAGTTAAATGCAAGACATTCTTTTTTTACGGGAAAATGGCAACTGGATTGTATCTTTGACAGCTGTTGTTTTGAACATTCGTAAAGAAATTTAAAGTAATGGGACGAAATGAGAATCCCTTTTCTAGAAGCCAAAAAAACTAAAAATGGGACTTCTTGTTCCAACTTTAGTAGAAACTAAACTATTAATACGCTTAGTACAGTTATAGTTGTTTTTACACCAGGATAAAACCTCGTGCTAGACTGACAAAGATGGATCGATGACCTGAAGATTTGTCAACTGTTATTCTTGAGTCCACATCATTGTCTCAACTATGTTAGGGTCGGCTTACAATCAAATTGGATGCAGCTGAATAGCAGCCAACAACCCAGTTACTGGGTAATACGATACCCCTTGGTATGACTGGTTGTAAGACTTTCAGGCTTCTGTCGACCCGTAACTACTATCAAAGATCCAAGAATGACAGCCGTGATTATCAGCTTGACGTGTTTTGCGGAGGGGTCGTGGTATGTAAGATGGTCACTCATCCACGGACTAACCACGACAAATGTCGCTTAACCTGGTCGATCGACCCGTACTGCTGTTATTACTTAACCATTGTTGTTCTTGAGTGGAGACTGCTAATCAGCTAACGTAAGGTAGGATACCCTTATGCTAGATTGGGCGAAGATCTTCGGAGGTAGTTTGATTAGAGTCGCTGAGGAACGAGTTGAATGGCGTGTGACGGAGACCCATGTTCTGCAGTGGATTGCTATGATAATAATGACTGATGAGAATGAATAAACAGAGTTTACCGTAGCAGAATCTCTCAAATTTTAGTGTCGATCTTTTAACGCTTTGAAGAGTTTATATCAGGTAATGTAATAGGTAGATTCTTTGTACTTTTTCAATAAACGCTTTACGAAATGATGGCATAGAACCTGATAGGAAACGTGATTCGAGTCAGAACAACGACATAAAAAAGGATTACGAGATATCTATTCAACAATTAGGTTTTATTTGCCTTACTCGAGTTGTTTTTGTCAAAGAGGAACGAAATAGTAAGGTTTGTTCTCATTTGAACCAATCTTGTAAAGTTTAATACTTGTCGAGTCACAGGATAGATTTTTTTTTTTTAATAATTTTCTAAATTGATTACCTTGTATTGCTTTTAAAAAGATAAGGTTTGAGCTAGGAAAAAAATCGTCAATGCCTATCTATGTTATTTTACTCTATATCATAACCACAGAGTCTATCTATATCTGTGATCATAACAGAGGAACTACTTATAGAATCACATCATTTGCTAGTCAGCAAGGTGGTAGCGGAGCTTTTTTTTTTTTGAGGGTGGGAAATCATCAAATAATTTGTCCCGCTCTGGGTGGAGCAGGAGGGCGTGTCAGACTTTTACTGACTAAAACCCACCCGTGTTGCCTCAGTTGCCTGTGTGCCAGGGGCGACGGTATCTCTTTCGAACAACCCGCACCCCTGGCGGAGCTGAGTGCTTAACACCACACTTGCAGTAGAAATGGCTTTAATTTTGATAATTCAGCAAAATTCAGCGGATTCAGATTCTGATTGGTAGTGTCTTATGCAATTAGGTTGTAGGGTGAGTCAGAGTAACATTTAACTATCGCCACTCGTGGAGACTGTTATTTCAATGCACTTTCCATGTCTATTATGAATTTATCTCTTTTTAATATATTCATGCTTGCACCGAATACATCTAACTAAGAAAATAGAGCTGTAAAGCCGTCACCATCCCCACATGGTACTTAGGTTCCCAATAGTCTTGACATCTTAGATTGAGCAAAGCCGAATGGACCTTGGCAAAGTGCCAACAGAACGTTCGAATATGCTAATCTTTGGCCAATACTCTCATATCAGTTCCAAATTGTTCCGTTCCAAAGCTTTTATGAAATTTTTTACGATCCGGGTGTGTTAAGTGACCTTGACATTATTACAGATATATTAGAAATTGATTTTGCGTAGAGTTCAGCCTCCAAATTCCGGGTGACTTTTAATTTCACGTTACAAGTTTCCGCACTAACTTCATTTACTCTTTAGACAAATACGCCGTGTATTTGTCGCTATGTAATTGTGTGTACCTATGTGATCTCTCCAATGTCAAAATGAGAATATTAAACACGCGTTTATGGTTACAATTTGGCTTTAAAAGCGTCTTTATTTTGTCGCTAAAAAATAAAGACGCTTTTGAAGCCAACCTTACCGCTGTAAGGTTGGCTTTCGTAGTTCAAGTCTAAGTGTTTCACATTCAGTGTATATACAGTTACATACACTGAATTTGAAACAACGTGAAAATAATGTAAGCCCTGTAATGTAATAACACAAGAAAATGTTTTGGTCCTGGTATAATAGGTCAACCGCAGCCGTTTCTAAAATACAAAGTCCGTTGTCAAGGCTTTTCAAGCAAAGTTTCAAGGATACCAAAATACAATCTCCCCATTAAACAAAACGACCTGAACTGAAATTCTCGTCCCCGAAATCTTGCGACACTTCGTAAGGGCTCCGTTCACTTGAATTCCATGGCAGGATTTGAATTGGAGATTTTACAGGCCTTAATCTAAAACCGACGCTGGATGTACCGAACGGTAGCTATTATCGTGCTAATTAACAGCTTAATCTATGTAGGTAGATGGTACCCTTATGGACTAAGATTTTAGGCAGATTTGAATGGTGACGGTGGATATTTTGTATAGGATTCTCTCAAGGGATTTTGTGAAGGCTTGGTGTTATATATGGTCTACTTCTCGGTTTAGTAAAGGCATGCTGATGGCCCAATTTTGCATAAGTTTTGATCGTATAAGTATTATCGTGTAAGTGTGACTTTTTTGCGTTTAACATGTAATATTAGACAGTAATACCTGCCTCTGCTTAGCACGGATGCATGTTACTATTATAACGACATGTACTTAACGATCTACATTTCCGTACTATATCTAAGTTAAATATGAATGAATAACACACATAAACCATTAAAAATGCTATAATGAAAGTATAAATCGCAGTAATTGTGCACACATACCCGAAAAGTGATTTTGTTCCATACCATTAAGCTTACATATCTACCTATACAAATATGAAATTACGGTGGAGAAAAGCATTTGAGGAATCGTAAAATTGTAAACTAAAGTGCATCACCGTGCTCGGGCTTCTTTGCATCGGAATAGGCCTTTGCCATTTAAATGGACATTAAGAGGTTAGTTGAATCGTGACACAGGATCGATTGCTCAAAGAACTCGAGCTGAGAGCATTTGGAGTATTTGCTCGTAATAAATCTTTGACAGTCGTTACGGGTTATCAGAAGCTCGAAAGTCTGACAACTAATCAATCTTACTAAGTGGTATCAAGTTACCTAGTAAATGGGTTGTAAAGATCTGTCAGATAAGCAGTCACTCCATGTAAAATACCGGTATTCAGCTGTAGCCAGTTAGACTGGAAGTTGACGCATCATAGTCGGAAAAAGATGATGGTGATAGTTAAAGTATCATAGTCGGAAAAAGATGATGGTGATAGTTAAAGCATCATAGTCGGAAAAAGATGATGGTGATAGTTAAAGCATCATAGTCGGAAAAAGATGATGGTGATAGTTAAAGCATCATAGTCGGAAAAAGATGATGGTGATAGTTAAAGCATCATAGTCGGAAAAAGATGATGGTGATAGTTAAAGCATCATAGTCGGAAAAAGATGATGGTGATAGTTAAAGCATCATAGTCGAAAAAAGATGATGGTGATAATTAAAGCAGCATAGTCGGAAAAAGATGATGGTGATAGTTAAAGCATCATAGTTGGAAAAAGATGATGGTGATAGCTATAGCATCATAGTCGGAAAAGATGATGGTGATTGATAAAGCAGTCAAAATATTATAGTTAACAATTGATCATCTTTAGTGTGCAATCGATTCTATAAATACTTGAACGGGTTTTGTTGTAACTTAAACGGCCGTACATATTACAAAACAAGGTTTATCTGTACACGCAGGATTGAACCATATACCCATTTTTGAATTTCAAATTTTATTTCCAATAGGTTAAAGTTCTTAGCGGAAAAACTGATCATAAACCTTAGTGTTGTCAATTTTGCAGTTAGCAAATGTCAGTCAGAATAAGGTTTGACATTCAAAAACTGTCTGAAAGGTGTAAGGTTGGACCAAAGTTATAACTTGTTTTATAATAAGACACATCACATGAAATTCGTTTTCGCGGATAAAAACTCTGAGCATTTCGCAGACAGGTATAAGTAGAAGGCAAAACCTTCTACTTATACCAACGTGAACGTATTCTAAAGTCTCTTCATTTGAATTCCACTGCGGGATTTGAATTGTAGATTTTACAGGCTTTAATCTGAAACCGACATTGGGTGTCGTCTTCTGCTAATTAAGGACTTCATCTATGTAAATGACTTCCGATCGTTCGTTTGTGAACTTCGGAGCACGGCGGGTGGAATTGCGCCTTCCAAAAACGTTGTTTTCTTTGATTTGCCATTATATATGACGTTATCATTAGTGGGTTGTATTAACAAAATACATTTTTTTAATCATCAAGTTATCATGGCTGCTTGTTTTGCATTAAGGTTCGTGGAGCACATAGGAGATGACGCTCATCTAGATGTCCAATGTGTAGAGAGCTTGAAAATCAAAGTCAGCTTCTATTGTCACTTTCCCCTTCAGTAGCTACTATTCTATCTATTCATTTCCGCCATCTTTGAATGTCATATACTATTTACTGAATTATGTACTCTTTGGTTTACTGTCATGGGGTCTGTATAAACGGAGCCATCTAGTCTTTAAACAATTTTTTTCTGGCTAAATCTAACGTAAAAAAATATGCTGGAATATCTTTTATCTTAATTTTACCGAGATCCATATTTTGAGAGTATTTTTACGAATGTATGCAGGGTCTAAGTGCACCACCTAAATTAAATGGAGTCCTGCCATTCTTCTTTATGCCACCAGCACAATAAATGCTACCCATACATATAAATAAAGTCTTAAAACTAAGTAAATATTATGTGCAAAATGAGTATGTTCAAATGTAAAATCGTTCGAATTTGTTCCACGCATTCTTGCTAGTTTCACAAAATAGGTACCTCAATGGGACCGGTACTCTAATTGCGTAACAAACTTTCAATCACAATTTGAATAATTTTGAAGAAATTGTCTGCTCAACAACGTAAATACAGCAAGGAATGTTCTTAAACTGTGAAAATTAAGGCATTGTTACGCAATTACCCCGCTGATTCTTAGATGTACAAACATTGAGTATTGTCACACTTTTTTCTACGTACAAAATACACGTACACACGCCGGTTTATGTAGTAAAGGTAAATGGGAGAACGATAGATATATTTATGAAACAATGGGGAGTGTTGAGGTAGGAGTCCCTGGTAGTGTGTGAAGTGAAAGACGGTTGAGATTAGAAAAAATATATTGCCAAACTACACCTATTATATACAAAAATATTTACAATATTATTTAAGGCTACCTACATGCATATTATAATAAAATAAACAAATCATATGTCGGTAAGACGAAAATGTTCGCATTATGGCTCACATATAAAAGCTTGCGCCGGGCCTGGGTCGACAGTATTACACCAGCCACCGGCGCGCGCGCATGATGAATGGATGTATATATACATGACGTAGGTGCAGCTACAGGACTCCCCCTCAAGCGAAGCGTACGGGCATGCTCACGAGCCTTCCGGATCTGGTTCTCCGCTCATCATTCACTGATGTCTTAGGGTCTGTAGTCGAAGATGATGTTGAGCTTGAAGTTATGTTTGCGGTGCGATGTTCGCTGTCTGTGTTGATTGTGTACGCAGGTTTAAGGCGGTCAATGGAGACGTTTGCAGTTCTGCCGGGCATCTGTATCTTGAAGTACTTGTCGTTTCTTTCCAAGACAAGGTAAGGCCCTTCGTACGGTCGTTGCAGTGACTTGCGGATGGTGTCTATTCGTAGAAACACTGAGTTGCATGTTTGCAGATCTTTATGCACGAACATACTGCGCTTGTTGCTATGCGGCACATACGATGGCGTAAGTTGAGTGATAATTCGATGTAATTGTTCCGCACAGTCGTGACTCATTCTTGTGTTGCTCGTAGATGGTGATATGAAGTCGCCGGGTAGACGTAGTGCTTGTCCGTATGTTAGTTGAGCCGGGCTTGTATGGGTATCGGTCCGGGCTACAGCACGAAGTCCCATGAGCACTGTAGGTAGTTCATTCAGCCACTTGTTGTTGTCCGCGAGTCTTGCCATGAGTGCCGCTTTTAGTGATCGATGCCAACGTTCGACGATTCCATTACTCTGCGGGTGGTAGGCAGTAGTACGGGTTTTCTCAGCGCCCAATAGTTTTGCGAGTTCGTGAAACAGCTGACTCTCAAACTGTCGTCCTTGATCTGTCGTGATTGTGGTTGGACAACCGAAACGGCATATCCATGTTTCATAGACGTTATTTGCTATAGTTTCTGACGTCATGTCTTGCATTGGGATAGCTTCGGGCCAGCGTGTGGCGCGGTCGATGATTGTTAGCAGGTACCGGTGTCCGTGTGCTGACGTAGGTAGCGGACCAACGATGTCTATATGTATATGTTGGAATCTTTCGCAGATCGGGAACGTTTCGATGTCGCTGCGCGTGTGACGTTGTACTTTTGATTGTTGACACGCTGTACATTGTCTTGCCCAGTTGCCAATGTCGACGTTCATTGATGGCCAGAAATACCGATCTTGAATCATTTTCCGCGTCGTTCTTATGCCGGGATGACTAGCGTTGTGCACGGCCTTGAAAGCGATGCAACGATAGTCATTTGGCAAATACGGTCGTAAGCTTCCTGTCGATGTTTCGCAGTATATTGGCTTGATTGTTCCGGGAACCGTGATTTTCTTTAGTTGAATGTTGGTTTGTTTGATAAGTGTTGGTATCGTGTCGTCTCGCTCTTGCGCTGTAGCTAGCTGTACGTAGTCGATTGGAGTTGGTACGTCGATTGTCTCAACTCGCGAAAGGGCATCCGCCACTACGTTATCTGTTCCGCTAATATGCCGAATATCTGTTGTGAACTCGCTGATAAACAGTAGTTGCCGTGTTCGCCGCTGCGTGTCGCTAGCTGACGGTGGTTTGTGAATGGCGTATGTGAGCGGTTTATGATCGGTGTAGATTATGAGTTCACGTCCTTCGAATATGTTGCGGAAATATTTCACAGCCATATAGATTGCCAACAACTCTCTATCAAATGTGCTGTATCGCTGCTGCGTATCAGAAAACTTCTTTGAGAAGTAGCCGAGAGGAATCCAATTGTTGTTGACCCGTTGTTGTATAACAGCGCCAGCGCAGGTGTTCGATGCGTCGCACATTAGAGATAATGCGTTTTTCGTAGACGGTGATGGATGAGCAAGCATAGTGGCGTTCTGTATGCCCACTTTGCACGCTTCAAAGGCTTCTTCAGCTTGTTTTGTCCAGTTGATCTTGGTTTTGTCTCGTTTTTTTGAGTTGTGCAGGAATGCATTCAGTGGTGCTTGAATACCTGCAGCGTTGGGTAAACTGTCACGATAAAAGTTCAATATGCCAAGGAAACGTCGTAGTTCTTGAATGTTTTCAGGCTTGGGGTAGTCGGTAATAGCTTTGACTTTTTCTAGTGGTGGTTTGATTCCTTCTTCTGATACATCATAGCCGAGGAACTTGACAGTTTGCTTGCCAAAGACGCACTTCGACGGGTTTATGGTAATCCCGTAATCGTCTAATCTTTGTAGGACAGCACGTAGATCATCATAATGTTTGTCCTTGTTTTCAGAAGCAACGATGACGTCATCGATAAATTGAAAAGTGTTGTCGCATCCGCTGAGCACTTGATGGATGAACCGCTGAAATGTTTGTCCAGCGTTCATAAGTCCGGGACACATGCGAGGAAATTCATATAACCCGAACGGTGTTGTTATTGCTGTCTTCTCAATATCGGGTCCATACACGGGCAGTTGTTGATATGCACGGCAGAGGTCTAATGTGGTGAAGATCTTTTTGCCGTGGAGAAGATATGTAAAATCTTTAAGACGTGGAACTGGGTAGCGGTCGGGTTTCGTAACCGCGTTCAATCTTCTATAGTCTCCACATACACGTATGTCACCATTTTTCTTGGGAACTACATGTAGTGGGCTTGACCACGGGCTCTTGCTTGGTCGGCACAGACCCTGTTGCATCATGGTTTCGAATTCTTTCTTCACAGCCGGATAGAGGTGCGGTGCTAATGGTCGAGTCTTGCAATACAATGGCGGACCGGTGGTTTCGATGTGATGTTCGACCCGATGCTTTGGTGTTTCTTTCATTGATGATGGTCGAGCGATGTTGGGGAATTCTGCTAAAAGCTGGTGGTACGGATGTTCCATGTCTATGCTTCGTACCGTTGGCTCGTTGGAGTATGACATTGGTGCCCTTACGAATAAGTTCGTGACTTTATCGATGAGTCGTTCGCCAGCGATGTCGACTAATAAGCGATGGTGCCTCAGAAAATCAGCGCCGATGATTGGTTTGCTGACTGCTGCGATAACAAACTTCCAGCGATATGGTCTTCGTAGTTTGAGGTCCAATTCGAGTGTCTTCTCACCGTATGTGGAAATAGAAGTATTGTTGGCCGCATATAGCCAAAAACTTGTAGGTGTAGCCTTCATACCGGCTTTCTTCGGAATGACAGAGATGTTGGCGCCGGTGTCAATCAGGAACGACAGGCGTGAGTTCCTGTCGGTGATAAATAGGCGGTGTGAAAGTGTTCTCGCGCCGGTTGCCGCCTCAGCCAACGCAGGTTTTAGTTTTCCGAGGTCGTCTTTGGGTCTTCAAAATTGCAAGGACGTGTGCACCGTTGAGCTTGTTTTCCGAACTTTCGATGATAGTAACAGGTCCTATCATTTCGAAACGATGAATCACTGCGGTTGGAGCGGGGTCTAGATGGTGTTCGTGACCTGGAACGATATCTTCGAAATGGTCGTCTGTGCCGATACGATGATTGATTCGTTTTCAGTTCGGCGATCTCACGAGTTAGTAAGTCAATCTTCTCAGTAAGTTTCTCTGTAATGGTCATCTCGTGAGTTGTCGCTTGGCTTGTACAGGTGGAGACAGCAGCGATAGTTTGTGGATGTGAATGTTCCAGGATCTTATCAGCCATTTGCGCGAGATCGTCGATGTCTGACTTCTTCGCGATGTTGTCGCTGACTGCGAGGACAGCGCGGACTGACTGTGGTAGGTGGTTCGTCCACATGATACGTAGCGCCGAGTCAGATATGTTGTCACCAGCGAGGTTTTTCATGCGCCGCAATAATTGTGACGGCTTCATATCACCTAGTTCCATTTCAGACAACAATCGCTGGACTTGTCTTTGTTCGGATTCTTCGTAAACCTGCAGTAATCGTTTCTTCAACGTTTCGTATTTGTCGGTTTCTGGTGGTCGGAGGATTATGTCGGCTATTTCGTCGATATCCTGGCGTTCCAGCTGGCCAATGACGAGCTCGTACATTGCCTTGTCTCCCTTCTTGTGTGGAGAAACGATGGCTTTGAACTGCGCGAACCATAACCGCAGTCTGTCGCGCCAGATCGGTGGAATGCGAAGAGTAGCTGACACACCGGACACTTCTTGCTCGTCTTTCTTCAAATCTACGTTGGATGTCATTGTAGCTTTGTAATCACGTCGGGGTCACCACTGTTGAGGTAGGAGTCCCTGGTAGTGTGTGAAGTGAAAGACGGTTGAGATTAGAAAAAATATATTGCCAAACTACACCTATTATATACAAAAATATTTACAATATTATTTAAGGCTACCTACATGCATATTATAATAAAATAAACAAATCATATGTCGGTAAGACGAAAATGTTCGCATTATGGCTCACATATAAAAGCTTGCGCCGGGCCTGGGTCGACAGTATTACACCAGCCACCGGCGCGCGCGCATGATGAATGGATGTATATATACATGACGTAGGTGCAGCTACAGGGAGAAAGTAAGTTTACATAAAATGTTTATGAGCGTACAAAAACGACGTAAATTGTCACAGTCTAACTCAATCCTGTCAGCGTTACAAAAATGAGGTACACATGCTTTAGTTTTGATAAATACCTCTGGAGTCTGAAAAACATACTTAAATAGACATTCACCAAGCAACTTCCAAGTGAAAATGTTTAGTACCTAGTTGACCTATATAAGTATGCTTTATGAAACAGTTTATCCAAGAAAGTACCACCGAATACAACCTATCTCCCGCTCAGCAGTGTTGTTGTGTTCCGGTTTCAAGAGGGTGTGTGCGTGTGGCGGTATTAATTACAGGCACGTGACACATTTCAGCTTGGTCTCTGGGTTGACAATGCAATAGTTTCTAGCGTTACATGTTCCCACAGGAAGAAAACATCATTTACTATGATGAAAACATCATTTACCGTGTGTCACCAGTTGTTTTACACCCAATATCTATATAAATAAAGAGAAAAGTCCTGAGTGACTGACTGAATCATCAACGCCCAGCCCAAACCCTTGGAATAGAAAGCTGAAATTTTGCACAGAGGTTCACTTTATAATGTAGACAAGGAGTAAGGAAGGATTTTTCGAAATTCTACCCCTAAAGGAGTTAAATAGGGGATAAAAGTTCCGCGCGGGCAAAGCCACTGGCAAAAGTTAGTTATCAAAAGAACGAGCCGTCATACACCAAAATAAAACGATCAAACTAGGTCAACTATATAATAGTGTAGGTACTGGGTATGCCAATTAATTGGTTTGCGGAATTCGGAAGGCAATGTCTCCCTATAAAGGATGACATTCAACCAAATGTAGTTTGAAAGGACACCTACATAACTACGACGGAAAATACTACGAGAAATGGTTGGTTACCATGGTAACGGTAACAATAGTGTGTTTCGCAATAGTGGGAGTTTTCATGTTACGAGTGATGATTACCTTGTTTCTGTGCATGAGTGGATCATTCGTCGACTGCATATTTTGTTTAATGTGTAAAAAAGGAATTAAAAAGTTTCCAAGTGTTTTTTTTATAAGTCACGTTCAATATTCTGTAGTACGATATTATTCACTGTAATTATTAATCAGAAGGCTAGTGTAGTAGTAGACACAAAACGTTTGGGATATTTATCATTTGTCAAACATTTCACTAGGCCACACAACTATTAGACGAATGACGTTTTGTCAGTGTAACAGTTACCTTTTCATACATTGATATAATTATTAAAAAAATATAATGACACAAACGATAGGTTAGGTTGGGTTAGAGTATGACAAACAACGCACGAGCCGAGCGAGCGTAGCGAGCGTGCCACGACAGCGGCCGGCGATGTGCCAGAAGCGAATCACTTTTGTAAAAGGAAACAGTTAAGTTAGTTTAGGTCACAAAACAATAAACAACTAAATGAATATTACGCAAACTAAAACATTCTGCTACTTAAAAGTTGACATTTTAAAAAGTTTCATTATGAAAAGCAGACCAAACGTATAGGTGGAAACTGTGAGGTTGGGAAATAAAACAAAATTATATGATGTTGGCAAATGATTATTCGGCGAAATAAAATTCTGCGAAACGTTAGTTGGCAAGTGAAAATCTGGCAAACAATTTTCGGCGAAAGGGTAGAGAACCAGTAATATTAAAATAAATATCAAAAAAGAGAAATATTTGACAGTTATTTGCGATGTTGTCAACTTGTAAAATGAGCCCTCTTAACGTCAGGTGATGTGAAGAATTCACCAGACTCGTTGAGTCTAATAACATTAGAAAAGTAATTGTGTTAATTACTAGACACTCGAAGGTCTATTAGGCATATGCCTATCGTGAAAACATTGGCAAATATATTTTTAAAGGATTAATGTATGGTGTGCCAATAATACAATACGCATCAAGTTTTGGCCAACCATACATTAATTAAAACTACCAAAGGGCGACAAAAAACTTATTAAAACCGAACACGTTTGAGCTTGGCTATCCTTTCTTTTAAGCCCCTCAATTAAATCTTTGAGTGTGAGTTTATGTGAACTGTACGAAATAATTGATAATAATTACAATGACCGTCAAGCGTCCTTCAGGAAAATTGGCGCCTGAAATTGGTCCTTGTACTTTTGTGTGGAAGTCCAATGTTGGGTGCCAATTATCTAGTGACAAAAATAATTTCCTGTAATTAAACATACCCAGTAGAGTGAAAATGTTACAAATTATGAATGTTACAAACAATTACAAACTTTTTGTTACCAAATTAATAAACAATTTAGTTAATAAGAAAACTGTTTGATCTCAAAGAGCTTATTATAAATTACCGTTCGTCTTTTGTTCTTTGTGAAATTCAGAATTATAATTTGTTTTTACGGACATTAATTGCTGTATGTATGTGAACAACTGAAAATAAACACCAGATGTTCATCCCACTTTTAAATATCAGAATCACAAAACACACGGTCAAGGTATAAATAAATAATTTGCACTAGGTCCTCGTGGAAATTTTATATTGTTACATGAACATATGTTTATTAAGCAAATCTCAAAATCCTCATATACAAAGACCTTACCTGTAAAATCCACAATAAGCTGAATCACATTTTCCACATTTTCAAAACAAAAAGAGCAACTTATTAACGTAAACACACGAAAGTTTCACAAAAAATCCAATATGACGGAAATCGCGAGCATCAAAAATTCCGAACTTTATATCGCGGGGACCGCAAAGACAGACACGCGTCTGAACAGAGTAACGTCCAAGAGCGTACTGAAAGGACTGAACCGAAATATCCCTGGCCTTCCGATCAAACAATCCCAAGATAGCGTTTGCTTTTAGACAACTCAAATTTGATTTTATTTCATTCTTATTTCAAGCAAGTTAGGGTTGTTTTAGAACTGATGTTTTCCTTTTCAGCTATAAAAGCATTTTGGAATGAATTTTGGCGGTATAACGATTATCTTCATATGGAGCATGCAGTAATTTGTGTATGAATGGGTGTCTGGAAGATAACGCATGGAATTTTAATTTTGGCAGTATTGTGTTTTACGTGTTAAATGTACTGTAGGCGCTCAGAAGTTAGTTTATTATTGTAATAATGTCAGAAATTTGAACATTGCTACAGAAATTCTACCTAAGTGAGTACATTACATTTAGTTTTACAGAAAATATGTGCCTAGGTACCAAATACCAGAAAATTGGGGGGTTAAAATTTTTGTCCAAGTTTTAAACTCGGGAACAAAAATATATGTAAATGCTCAGAATGAAATGCAATTTATGTGCATTTTAACGACTTTTACCATTTGCCGATGTGACCTGATTTTTTAGTGGCATCAAAACAACTTTGGGTCACGTGGCCATACTTTGCATTATAATTCTCTACATGTTCTTAACTGTACATTTTTATAACGAGCTTCTGAACTCTGCATGTTTTTTTACAGAAATCTTCTTTTAGTACCTATGGTCCATTACAGTGGGTAAAAATTTAAGATTAAGCAGCAGAATTTTTCTACCTTTTTTATTGAAATAATATAATTGGTTTCAATAAGTATTTCCTTAAAATCTGAAGGCCATAACTAGAGAATTTTTTACCGCTATTACTCAATCATTTATTTATACCAAAAGAGTATTTTAACCTCTTTTATCAAAACTTTTACCAACACGAAAACGAAGTCCTTACAAAAAAAGGGCATATAAACTGGAATTGAAAATGGATTTTTATAGAAGAGAATCCAAGCGTTAGTAATAATTCAACTTCATTTATGATTCCATATGTTCCGAATACATATGACTGTAGCGAAAGTATTAATACTTTCACGTTTCAAAAGGTTTATTTTAAAAGTTTGTTTTAACAAAACTCTTTGCTTTGTCCCAGCGGAATACTCACTGAAACTGGGCCAGCGCAGCGGGTATGAATGCTTGGAATGTTTCAATGGAATAAATGGATAGGATTGATATATTTTCACCCCTGTTTCCAATAATAGAGGGGGCAGGATTTCATGTGTATTTTTTTGGGTGGGAAATCATCAAATATTTTCTCCCGCTCAGGGTGGAGCAGGAGGGCGGTTCAGACTTTTACTGACTAAAACCCACCCGTGTTCCCTGAGTTGCCTGTGTGCCAGAGGCTGCGGTATCTCTTTCGAACAACCCGCCCTGGCAGGCATCGGCCCATGCAGACCCCACCAGTTGGTGCTGACATCTCTTTGAGGCGCGCGCAGAACACAATGCGCCGTCGACCCGGGCTTGGACCTTACCGGACAGCGAGCTACCCATTACTCGCCGTCCGCAAGCCCGCGCCTACGGTAGCCGGGAATCAGCCCGGGATTCCCGACGCCCAGGGCGTCTCCTGCGGCGACTAAGGCCGTGAGGGCGCTTATACTGCCTCTTCTCACGTGCGCCGCCTCCCTCTTCGCGAGCATTACTGCTTCGCAGAAGGAGGTGATGGCTACCTATGCACTCTCGCTCCATACCATGGTCTGAACCACGGCATTGCCGCCGCCGATCGCCTCCACGAGGACACGGCGGTGTCACTCCGCCCAAGCTGGTGTGTTAGGTAGTATTTTGTCTAATTTGAACACTAGGAAGCTATGTATGGTGAAAGACTTTTAGAGCCGTCTCTTGCAACTACGATGATACAAAGATTCGTATGCAATAAGTGCGATTTCAGGAACAGTAGGCCACACGTTGGTAGTACCAAAACCAGTATAAACTGTCCTTTTATGTATACTGTTGATACTCTGTACTACGTTAGCTCATCGTCAAAGTGTGATCAGAGGAGAGCAATTCTCGTAATTTTAAGAACGTTCACAGTCTGATCTCAGTCTCAATCTGTCAAAAATACCTCTAGTTTCCATACATTTTTGACAAGTTTTTGACATTTGATTGTCGCTGAGACTAGATTGTGAACGTTTTTAATTACGAGAATTGGCCTTCTGATGTGTGGTCGGCTGGAAATATCGTGAAATATCTACTTAGCTAATAAAATATTATCTGCTACTAAATTATTTAAAGACAAGTTGCGAATAGTATTGATCCTGTGGTGGCTAGTGTGGTGGTTTTAATTCAATTTTAACAATAGATAAGGATAAAAAAAAACTAACTAACTAAACAAATAAATACAAAAACAAAAGGACAACTATTCCGTGTGGTGCCGGACGTAAAAGAATAGAACCATCCCATTTCTTCCGATGGGTATCGTAGAAGGCGACTAAGGGAGTTACTAGAGAATGGGCAGCAGCGTACTCTATGCATTTTACCACTATACTGCGATCGCCAACCCGCCTGCCAAGCGTGGTGATTATGGCAAAAAGTCCCTTGGGGGAGGCCTATGTACAGCAGTGGACGGTTTTCGGCTAAAATGATGACACTGAGTTACTCAGTTTCCTACAATCCTTAGAGACCCGGTTTTAATGACGATTGCCGTTTGATCTCTGAGGTCTACTGGGACGAACTTTCTCTTGGGCAAAACTCGCTAAAACTACTCAAAAAAGTTGAAAGAGTTTGAAATATTTCAGGGAAGTAATGGATTGAACTGATTTAGTAGTCTTTGGGATTGTTTTTGAACTGTAGGTATTGTTAAATGAAAAGATGGGCACTTGAGCCGTAGTATACTTGTAAGAGTTAATAACAGCCCGCCGCCCGGTAAGGACTGTCGGTTGTGTTCTACGCGCGCCTCAAAGAAATGTCAGCAGTAATTAAAGGGGTCCGCCAGAGCCGTTGCTTGCCAGGGTCGAGTATTTGTTCGAAAGAGTTACCGTGGCCCTGAAAAAAGGAGTTAATGATGACATAATATTGCAATTGTCTGCTTACAAGAGAAAATATGATAAATTCTTTTGTAGTTCCCACGTGCCATGGTTTAATTTTAGCCAATTCCAAACTGGCAGGTTACACGAACTAACCAGACCCTCACTAACTATCCTAACCCATCTTCCCACAATATTTCACCATACCCTACAATTTAAGACCGAACCACTTTTAACAATCGCCCTCAGGCAACCCGCAAACACCATTTAATTATTTCAAGAACCCCTTGACACAACTTAGTACTGGCCACCCACTTAAATTAGGGGGTGAAACAATACATTTACCCACGGACCCCCATCCTTAACAAATAAATGGTCTTGAGTTCAGACTGCATGTACGAAAATTGCGCCGACTGTGTTTACTTGGCAAAATGAGTTTCCTTCTTAGAACTAGTATAGGACTGGGCTATGTTTTATTTGTTTTTGGAAAATGTCTTCGTTACGACAAAATTGTTTGATTTTTGTTAGAATGAACTAATGAAGAATGTGTGGACAAATGTCCTTGTGAACGACATAGTAATATGCTAGATGCGAGAAGCATAAGACCGGTCTTATGGCGACGCTTGGGGGAGGCCTATGTCCAAATATCGTTGAACTGAAATGAAGAATGGTGAACTATTAAGAATGCTTAAAGTAAATGGTTATATTTACAAGAAATAACAACGTACAAAGTTCGGTTTTCAACAAATAATTACACTTGGAAAATATGTATGGATGCCATTTGAATACTGAGAGAGATTTGTTTGATAGAAAGACTTTTAGCCAAACATGTTGGTTTGGGGAGCTGACTGCTCCTTGTACGTCAATCGTTGAAATTGTTTCCATTAACAATAAACTTGCTAAATCTAATAAAATCTACTCAAATGTAGTTCCGTGATGATGGCTAATTTCCACATACTAATTGATGCAGTAAGTGTTGATCATAAAAAATTTAATGCTTTCCGGCTTGTAACACTGAGTTTTGAAATCTTTTTATTTTACTTTTGCTTAGAGTGGGGTAGAGCGAACTTGTGACGACAAAAATTGACAATAGGCGAGTTACGTATCAAGAGATTCAGTACATACTGCAGGTTGGATTGGGAAGCCTGACCGAAATTCTACACGTGCATCTTCGCGTAAGGAGGATAGTTTCATGCTGGGTGCCGCACAAGCTCACCGATGCTCAGAAGCAGACCTGGGTGGGATGGTGCCGTGATATCATAAACAAAGAAGCAGGCTCGTCTCGGCGTATTTACGATATCATTACGGTGATGAGTCTTGGATTTATCAATACGATCCAGAAACGAAGCGCCAGTCGAGTTTCAAAACGAATCAACGCCTACCAAAGTGAAGCGATCTAGAAGCGGGGGAAGATTTTGATCGCGAACTTTTTCAATTTGACTGGCTACTTGGTGTCAATTCCTTTACGGAAAAAAAGAAGCATCAACGCTGAATGGTATACTACCAAATGCTTGGCAGAAGTTTTCTCTGTTGTGAGCAACAAGCGACCAAACACAGGGCTCCGCGGGCTATTGCTCCGCTATGACGACGCGCCTCCCCCCCACTGGGTTCCCACACTGTCGTTGCGGGGGGGCTCAGTAGCCGAGGTCCGCTCCCGCGGTGAAGCGAAGAGGAACCCCAAGGTGGGGCCGCTCGTCAGGGCCTTTGTCTCCAAGCCGACGACGTAGCAGCCAAACACTAGGTTGCGGTGAGGTGCACCGTAACTGAGGCGGGCCGCGATGTCGAAAGGGAGGCATCGCGGCTTAGGGTTACAGGCTGCGGCGGAGGAGGAGTGCCGGTACTTCTGAGTAGCGCTCTTCCCTTCCGTGGCCTGGACGGAGTCGCCACCGTTTGATGGCGGACGCGGTGGGGCCACAGGGGAAGAGGAGGGTCGGTATAGCGTGGGCCGCTCCCCCTATCCCCTACGGCCGAGAAGTGGTAGGCGGCGGGGCCACTGCGCTGAATCGTCGCAGGGAGACCAAAGGTCCCAAGGGTGCCAGGGTAGTCTGGGGTCTTATTATAAAAGCGACATTTTTTTTGTTTTAGGCATGTATTTAATAAAGATAATTCCCATTTAGTTTTCCTAAAAATAATATTTAAAACTTTAATATAATGAATGTGCCTTTTTTTGTGAACCTCAAATAATTCCTACTACTAAATAACGAAGTGACTCTGAACCACTTGGATGAAGCGTTTGCTCGTTTTTGTTAGATTTCTAATAGCAACTTCTCAGTAACTGTCCAGGCTTTCATTACATTCCAAGTGAATTGCCGCCCACAATCAATCAATGAATCAAAAGGCGCTCTAACTCATAACGTTGCTAATAATTAAATCCTTGATTAAGTATCAATCATGTTCTTTTGCACAGGACCAGATATGATCTAAAAATATATTTCGTGTACTTACCGTGAGTTCACACTTTACACTCTTACTCATTTTACTCCTCTCACTTTACACTTTTGCTAACCGGCAAAACTTTTCAACACGACATGAGCTATTCTCGTTCTTGCAGAGCTGACAGTAGAAAAGATAATTGGAAATTCAATAAAACTTTACGTGTTCCAAATCTACTACTACACGTTTGACTAAAACAGTCGTCATGTATTTCTGAACATACTCTCAATGCATAGTGCACATTCGTTCAACTTAGCGAAGATTCCACGAACAACTATGTATTTAAATCAAACATTTGACAAATGCTTCTAAAGGTCAAACCTAACTGGAAATCACTTGTTCTTGTCCTAGTTCGACGTTTATTGGGCCAACTGTTTTGGATGGAATTTTGCCGAACGCTTTGTGAACCAATCTAGCTTTAATACACAAACTTTTGTAGCTAGGTAGATTTTAGTTTCATCCGTACTCTAAAATTTAATAATTCTGGGAAAACTTGATTGCTTGAAGTTAAAATGTAAATTCCTGCATTGCATTTTCGGCGATCCTAGGCTATTTGGTTAGTTCTAGCCGATCTTGTTGGTTCTATTGTGCCTAGTATTAGCAAATAGCAGTTTTGTACGTACAAGTAATTTCTGTCTGTTTGGTTCTATTGGGTGTATAGTTTTTAACCGACTTCAAAAAAAGGAGGAGGCTCACAATTCTACTGTATTTTTTTAAATGTTTGTAGGCTCGGAACTTTCGACTGTGTGAACCGATTTTGATAATTCTTTTTTTATTTGAAAGCTGCTGCTTTCCATGTGGTCCCATTTAAATTCAAAATTCAAATAGATTTGATGATGCGTTTCGGAGACAGACAACTGAACTCTTCAAAAAATTACAGCAAATCAACCGCGATTGCTGCGATCGCATAATTATATGCATTGTTTTGACCAAGGATGATGAAATTTCGAATCGGAGTACGGTAGATACTATACTTATAAAGTGAAAAAATAAAAACTTTGGATATGTATTTGAGTTTTTTGTCACCGCCTTCCGAAATTAAAGTTATTTTTCACTTTTTAGTGTTTTTCCGGAAGTCGGTTGTTTTTTTTTTTTGATAAAGTTTTTATTACATATTATAGTGTTATTTCAAATAAAAATTTAGAGCTTACTCACGTAACCGCACTTAATTTGATAGCAATGACAAGTGAGTTTCCTTTCGGTTTGCATTTCAAGACGTATTTCGAGAAGAATCATGAAACATTTTTGGAGATAGAGTATGAAATAGTTGTCAATCACCCTCGATTAATGGAATGTTGAGCCTGTAATTGAAGTTTTCTGTAACTACTCATGTTACCGAAATTGCCGGAAAACTGTTAAAGGTTTCGCGAACGAGTTATCCGAGATGGAACGTGTCCGGATCCCTTCCCGCTTCAGCATCGATTGCATTGTTTCACGTCAGCTTAGATTGGTTCACAAATTATTGCCGACCGAGTATTGACTCGATGTACTTATGAAGTACCTAGTGGGCTAGTTTTACGCATGGAAGTAACAAAAGTACCTTTAAGATATTCTATGGTCAGTCTTTATATTCTTAAAGGACCAGTTTTGTTAACGTCTGTATCTAGATGGTAAGTTAAACCGCAATGTGTTGCAAAAATTATACTTTTAAAATCTCTCATATTGGTTATTGAACTCTGTTACTCGTATTGAAAAAAAAAACAACTTGACTACTGTTCGATTAAAGTTAACAGAACGTTTAGGTTGCCAGTAACCGTGATGTGATGGCCCAGACGTAAAGGCCTCGCCTGTCTTGCACGAGGAAATAGGTTCAAATTAGTGCAAATATCAATGTGACGTATGCCATTCTAATATACTATCTAAGTTTATCCTGAACATGGGCAACATCGGTTAAGGATAACATCGTGACAAAATCTAGACTTGTTATAATATAAGTTTGAAACTATCAGTTCACCTTGAGCAAGCGTGTTATTAATGCTCATGCCTTATCTGTATTACAAGAAGCCTACAGTTTTCACTGCTGTGGGTCAAATAATAGGCTGATATTAAGAGTTGTTTAATACAAATAGTCTATCGATTGACTTCATATTTACATGGGAATAAACACAAAAGCTGAATTCAAGCTGAACTTAGGTACTAAAACTCACGGTGACAAGATACCAAAAGCACGTGCATTGTTCACTAAAGTTAAATCAGTTCGTAAATTGCTATCGAACTACAGCTTAAATTATGTCGTAAGATATTAGAGTTGTTTGCTCATGATTGCTTTTTGGTATGTTATTAAACTTTATGCTTCCAATATGTGATTTTATCTAGTAATGTACGAGTATGCAAGTAATAAGTTTAGTTGCTTGGAGGACCTGAATCAGGGGTTACCTCGGATCGTTAGACCAGAATTTTGGTGTTTCAGTTGTAATTTTGAAAACGTACGAAGCTATTTCATGTCTATTTTCCTAGTCACTGATTTGACTCCTCTCTGATTAACAGCAAATGCTGCACGTACCAATTAACTGTAATAATGAAAATATCAGCTTTCTAGTTGAAACAGTTAAGGGGAACCTAGTCGCGGGCTCGAACTCACTGGTGGTCCTGGCTAAAAATCACGCTGTCTCACCAGGCTTCGTGTCCGACAGAGATGGTATCAGTGATGAGTGGTTAAACGCTACTCTACACGCAAAATGTTATTGAGTAAGATGCAAGATCGTTTATAGTAAAACATTCGCGTAAAAAATTTAACAAGGTCCTTTGGAAGATAGAGTTTTATGAAAAAACCACTACATAGATCAATGATCAATAAAGTTTATTGAACTTTACGATAATTGAACTTTGTCGCTACCGACTTGGTTTTGGAGATTTTACACTTAAATACGCCCAAAGTTAGGTTAAATTAGCAAGAAAAACTAATCTTTGTTGGCTCCTAACTTTTTAATGGATTTTTAATTTAGTATTCTGTTTCCGTACAGACAATATTAGTAATGAGACAAAACAATTAAATTTTTGATGTAAATTATCGAACAGTGAATACTTTCGAAGTTTGTATGGGAAAAATGTGGACTTTATCCACCTTAAGGGCAGCAGCATAACGACATCAGGAAAAGATGAACACACTAGTTAAATTTAATACTAGTACATCATAATAAAAAAACATATTTAAATAAATAGCACTCACATAAAAAAAAACCTTATTCATCTAAAAATTTTACATATCCACTCTTCACACTTTTCTGTATAAAGGAGCCACGTACAAGTTTTACGATGTAAGAGTGACGACGAAAAATAAAACTTTAAGTGCTTCCCGCGATAATCTAAGACAGGGAACGAGCTGGGATATAGTGGTCGGTAGCACCAGTGGCGAAACTACAATTTTTATTAGGGGAAGTCGAAAATTTAAATAAATCGAAAAAATTGTTTAGTTCTCATAAACTCTAGATAACATCAAAGTTCAGAAATTCCTTTACTTTTTCTAAATTTAACGGCAACTATGGTCGGCATTCTTGGTTTAAACAAAGAAAAGTGAAATTTATGTAATCTATATCTCGTATGATGTTTTAAGCTATTATGAAATATCTGTTATGTAATTTGATACACACACATGTGTTTCATATTGTTTGGAAATAATAGACACTGAGAAGAGTGTTTCTTCCAAAGGGAAGCCGATAGGAATCGGGTTGTATGAAGGCTGCGCCCCTGGGTGGCACCGGACTTCAGTTTGACAGACAGTTTGAGGTAAATTGAGGGCTTACGCTTATCAAACTATATGTTGATAACAGAAGTTTTTATATCATTAGTTAAACTTGCCCAGAATAAAGGCAATACTCAAAGGCAAATAAAAGTAGGGATAAAGCCACTAACTGGCTCAACGAATTGCCATGAAAGGTTGGAGAGTCAAGTGAGATATAAGTCGACATAAGGTAACAATAGCAATGAAAATTGTCACCTTTTGACATACGTTTAAGTAGGTGTCAGCGCACAATACTCTAACTATACCTTAACAAAATGTTACTAATGTTGTGTTGTCTGTTGTTGTGTTGTGTTGTTGTGTTACTGTTGTTGTTGTGTGTTGTGTTGCTGTTGTTGTTGTTGTTTTCTTATAAATTTTTTGAGTTCCTTTTCTTTTTGCGTCATGTTTACCGCAAATAAACGTTTTTTTCTTTCTTTCTTTCAAACAGCCTCTCACGACAAAACTTTATGGTTCGCATTGTCCGCCCAAAGAAAGGAAAAATAATGCCATATTAACCTGTGCGTTTTTCGTGCGAGTTTCCAATGCCACTCCGAAACCTCTGTTTAAAGCGCAATTTTCTTTTAGCCTTGTGTATCGTGTCCAGTTCAAAGCGGTGCGATGTGTAATAATAAAAAAAATGGCCCGGTTAATTGTAATTGACATTTTACGATATGTAAATACATTTAAATTTTAATTTACCTTTACACATTCTGATCAATTCCAATTCATTTATAAAAATATTTTAACAGAAGCTACTAAGCACAAAGATAGAAACACCGTTTCTTTGACACAGAAATTTGTAAATTACCAGCCATGAAAATGGCTGGTAAATTACGAATTTCTTAAAAAAATACGAAACTTAAAAAAATCCACACTTCGTTAGCTTTCGCGCAGCTCCCAAACCCACACATTTTTTTGTTCGTTCGAAAAGAAAGAAAGAAAAAGAAAAGAAAAGAAAGCTTGAAGCTTGTTGTGTTGTGTTGAACTTAATTTTGTTTTTGATTCGGAGTAAAAGGAAAAATATGTAGTACATAAACGATATTGTTAAGGTCAAAAGGTTATGTACAAAAGGCATGTAATTCGTTCGTTTTCGGTAACTGGTATTGGAATAAATGTTTAGGAGAAATGTTCGGAGTGATAAGTTTTGATGGTGTTTGTTCTATTTATTTATTTCTTTAATTAAAACGGTTTAAAACCAATTACAAAAATTAAAGACACAGGTTACACAAACAAAAAATATAACATTTCCACAAAAGAGAAAATAATACAAATATTAAGACAAAGTAAAAACTTAACAACACTTTCATAAATCCCCCTCACAGTACTTCTGACATGCCGATAAAATCTTCGTCCATTCGTCCGCGAACAGATCGTTTGTTGGGTTAGTGTCCAAGAGATCATTAAGAGCTATCTATGTGCTGTTTATAATTATATCTGTACTTAATACGACTCAATAAAAATTGGAAGACTTGTTTATAAAGTAAGCTTTAGATTTTAAGACCACCTACTTACTTGCCTATTGATTTTGAAAATGCCTGACTGACTGGACTAGAGATGCCTGGCTGGAATTAGTTAATCACAGAACGTAAACATCATGTTTTGTTTCTCCAAAGGGCTAGGCAGAGGTACCGGACAGTGTACACCCACTTTTATGTTTAAGAAAATCAATCGAGGTTCTTTAAAAACTGTTAGTATTGCAACTGAAAAAAAAAGACGCCAGTAATTATACTCACCAGAAATGTGTCGTCATTTTTATCGGAACAAAGACTCAAAAATGTACACCGTTTTGACATTTACTTATTTTATTTATTTATTTAACTTTTATTATTTAACTTTTAATTTTTTTTTTTAAATGAATTACAATATCGCGTACCTACTTATATATTGTGTGTAGTCAATCTCATTTTAAAACAAATAGGTATCGCTATATATATATAAATATATACATTACATCCGTTAGGAGTGTTGCCGGTCGTAAAGAATAGCAGTATCCCATTTTCTCCTGTGAGTGTCGTAGAAGGCGACTAAGGGACTTACTAGAGAATGGGCAGTAGCGTTCTCTATGCATTTTACCACCATAATGCGATCGCCAACCCGCCTGCCAAGCGTGGCGATTATGGCAAACCACCTCTTTTTGGGGGAGGCCTATTTCCAGCAGTGGACGTCTTCGGCTGAAATGATGATGATGATGAGGCATTACATAGTTATAGCTCAAATGTAGCTCAACTATTCAAACTCCAATAACTCACCCGTATGCCACTAGTAACACAATTTCAAGCCAGAGGTCGCCAGTGACTCACTGAGCTCCATAATGACCGACTTCCTGAAGCTAGCTGCTAGATTCATGCGGAAATGTATGGAATCCGCACTATATTCTATGACCTAAAGTACCAATTTCCTTCAAGACCCTATTGGCATGTCGGAATTATGCAAATTTGAAGATACAATGTGTAACATAATGTTAGATGATGCGTGAAAAACATGAACACTCTTCGTCAGTTTCTTTGGAACACGACGAATAATTTTCTTGTGGGGATAACGCCCAATATGTAAAACACTTTTAGAATTCACTAAATGAAAAAAAAAACCCGGTACTTTACATATTCAGTCGTTGTCTAGAAAATGATATCTACTTCACTCAATGAATGAATGGCTAAAGGTAGTTAAATTAAGGTACTTAAAATTAAAACACCAGATTTTTCACTAAATCTGGCGTTTTCATTTTAAGTATCTACTGCCACTACCATTGTTCATCGACAAAAACTTGTATGACAGTAAGTAGCAAAATCAATTTCTCATCTTCAAAAAGCTTAAGTGCAAGAAAACGAAATATTTTTCTTCAAAACTTTTCAATCACATTAACTAAAGTAAACACCGAAGTGGTGCCAAGCATCAAAATAATCACAGTCACTTCTTGTCCAAACTTATTCAATTTGCGTTTCACTTGCCAGAAGTAATCGATTCGATTCCGATAAGACGATTAATACGATTCGGAATAGAGTGCGACTCGACACTTCTGGGAATCGTTACAAATCGATTTTCTGTTACAACTCAGCGGGATAATTTGCCAGTAATGAATATGTGTGTCGTTTTTTTTTTTGGATCGGAATTCATCAAATAACTTCTCCCGTTCTGGGTGGAGCGGGAGGGCGTGTCAGACTTTTACTGACTAAAACCCACCCGTGTTCCCTCAGTTGCCTCGGTGCCAGGGGCCGCGGTATCTCTTTCGAACAACCCGCACCCCTGGCAGCCATCGGCCCTTGCGGACCCCACCAGTTGGTGCTGACATCTCTTTGAGGCGCGCGTGGAACACAACGCGTCGTCGACCCGGGCTTGGTCCTTACCGGACAGCGAGCTACCCATTACTCGCCGTCCGCAAGCCCGCGCCTACGGTGGCTGGGAATCAGCCTGGGATTCGCAACGCCCAGGGCGTCTCCCGCGGCGGCTACGGCCGTGAGGGCGCATATACAGCCTCTCCCTCACGTGCACTACCTCCCTCTTCGCGAGCATTACTGCTTCGTAGAAGGAGGTGACTGCTAACCATGCACTCTCGCTCCGTACCATGGCCTGGACCAAGGCCGGAAGCGAGAGATCGCCGCCGCCGATCGCCTCCACGAGGACACGGCGGTGCTCTGCCCAAGCCGGGCAGACCTCCACCGCATGCTCCACCGTGTCTTCAGGGCGATCTTCGCAATGGAAACACCCAGGCGTTTCCTCCCGCTATAGCCGAAACAGGAACCTCCCGAAACAACCGTGTCCGGTGAGGACCTGCGTCAGGCGGAAGGTGAGGACGCCGTGCCGCCTCTCAAGCCACTCCAGCCTAACCGCCGCTATCGTGGCGTGTCCAGGAAGTCGGTGTCTTTGGATATGTACTTATTTCAGTGTTTTGCCAACTTTAATTTCAGAAGACTCTGAAATTACTTTAATGACATTCGAACAGACAAACGTATTTAGAGATAAGTTAGCATAATAAACAGTACGAGTGAGATTGGGCTGACAAGTCGGAGGAAGGAGATTGAAATACGATTTGTAGCGTTCGTTTATCCCTCAAAAAACGTATTTCAAAACTCAAAGCATTTATTTCAAATAAACCAATTACAGGCACTTTTGAATTGTCAAGGTCGGTGAGATAGAAAGATGAAGCTAGTTTATCTATTATTGAATCCCGAATTGAAGTCTATTTTATTATTGAATCCCGGTTCAGGGAGACCTTAAGGCTCCTATAGTGCCTACCCCATACCAATTCATTTACCACTACTAGCTATGTAGACAAGAGTGGCAGAAAGTCTTAGAACATCATCAAGATGCACAAAGGGGATTATATACGTATCAACGAAGCTAACGCAAAAACTACTCAAGCAAAGTTAATATTTATGTGAGACCACACATAAGATACACCGGCACATAGGCTATCCTATCCATAAAAATTGTATATTTTATATCGAGGGACTAAACGAAGCCATAATATACCAGAGGTGGTTTGACTCCCAAGCGTGCGAGGGAGTCAATGAAACCGAGGTTATATTAAGTTGGCGTTTATTCTCGAGGTGCAAACTGTACTTTGATTGCGAGAAAAATAGTCAATTTAGTACAAAAACATTTAATAAATATTACTTAATAAAATAAAAATCACAATATCTATTATGTCTTTTGCTCTTTGCTTGACGTCAAACTCTTCACCAAGGAACATATTTACCACAACTGCCACTGGACATTTTTAATAAATTTATTTAAAACAAATTTACACTCGTCAAAAATTCTGAAATTTTTCCACAGATAATAGTATATTTACTGGTTGTTTAAGTTTGTCTATGTCACATGAAGTAAATTAAAAAACGAATTACTTTTCACTCCCTAGAGACTAAAGTGGGCACTTTAGTCCCGCTTCGTAGGGCTGTATTGGCGTACTTTTAGAGCATGAGAAGTGAAAAAAGATTTTAGAAATCGGTCCACAATTGCCGGAGATATCGCAGAGTATAGAGAAAATAAAAACTCACACACGAATTGGGAACCTTTTCCTTATTAAAGTCGGTTAAAACGATCCTCTATTATGAACGTTTATTCTGGTGACCACACTTTGGGATCTTGCCAACACACTCATTGAATGCTTGTGATTGTTTCAGCTGTGTGCCGAACTTCACTTTAATTGTGGCAACATAAAAAAAAATATCGAATCATGTTGCGATGCTTAGTTTTCGATGAGCAATGATCAATATATAATTATTTTTCATACCGTTGGTATGATAAAAAGATTATCTTGGATTTTATTTATTTATTTATGTACACACCAAATACTTTAAAAAAATATAGCACAAAGAAATGACTCAAATGCGCGTCATTGGTAGCTCTCGCACTACAAAAACCGGCCTTATAGCTACGACATAAAAGCGTTATTAATATCAATATGTTAACAGACGCGCGGTTTGTCGTCTTTATTTTATCAATATTTTTTAGCTGACTCGCAACATGGAGATTTGGATGAGGCACGTAAGTACAGTAATTGTGAATGATAAATATTTCCTATGAGACTCTCGGTAATCAATGCTGGTAAACTCCATTACAATTGAGCAGTCCCTTAGTTACATTTCAGGTTATCCTGTTATGTAACTAAGGGAGTATGTCAAGCGGATGTGCCACAATGTGTGAGCTAATAACAATAAATTGAATTACCGATCCTTCAATCAAGCGTGGTGATTACGGTAATTTGCCTAACGACCGGTACCTAATTAGTCATAGATGAGTTTAATACAACATATAGTTCAAATGACTTAACATCACTGTTTGCTAAAACTGATATTGTTGAATAATTTGCACGCTAACGCAGACATTTCAGATTCATCCTTGAAAATCAAAACTTTGAAAACTAAACGGCTTTTGTTCTTTCCATAAAATATAAATGTAGGTATTTGGAACCCCCTAATAAGTGTCGCATTTCTTAATTCGGAATTCTATACCTCCACATTAATTACAAAGGGTTCAAATAAACAACGGTTTTTTTCGACAAATTGTGTCCTAACTTAATGATAATGTGTCTGAATAAAAACGAAACATGTTATTTAATAATTCGTGTTTTAAAAATAACCGCGCGCCCGCTTGATGGTTAATTATTGTCATAAATAGCTATACTCAGTAAGTCCTACACAGAGATAAAATGAATAAACAATTACAAATATGACAATTTTCGCCTCAAAATACCAACGTTGCCTACTTCCTCAACCAGTCACTTGAAAATTCTTTTCAATTCTTGATCTAGCTTACCAATTAAGTCACTTAATATAACTAGGTATAGCAAATCGCTTATAGATTGTGATAGAACAATCGTAGCAAAATCTCGGATGGATGGCGAGTAGCGTGTAGCCCTGAATTCGATCTGACTGCTTTATTTGGTGCGTTTGGATGGGATAGTATACTTGACTAGTACTTACAGTTACATGCTCAGCCTATAACGTTACCACTGCTGGGACACAGGAGGTCTACTCTCTAAGCACGAAGTCCGTAGTTTCGGCCGAAGTTACGGGCGTTTCCTACTCCATATCACCTACGGACATAAGATAAGTTTGGGGCCCTAAGTTAAAATGTATGGCAACACGATTTGACAGTTGTCCTTACTCTCGATGTGTTTTTGCTTTCCAGAAAAAGTTAATAAATCAGGAGTAGGGTTAATTCCTAAGTATCGAACTATTTTCGGCCGGACCCGTATCTTCGACGACGGACTTAGAGAGTAGCCCCCCTGGCCTCCTCTCCGTGAGAGGGAGTGGTCTGTAATCCACTACGTGGGCCCAGTACGGGTTGGTAGATGTCACATGTATTCTAATTTTTGGTTCTAGGACATGCCGGTTTCCTCACGATGTTTTCATTCACCGTTTGAGAGCAGTGGTGATGAAATTATTCACACAAAGTAATGCGCCTGGCTGGGTTCGAACGCACGACCTACAACTCGTAAGTCGCGGCCGTTACCACTGGGCCACCACTGCTCTGCAGTTAGCTTTCTGTTTTATAGATTTAAAATCATATCATTAAGATTTACGAATCACTTCTCTAACAATTTAACGATAACCTAGGTTATTTTTTTCAATTTATTAATCGACAGGTTATTTTAATTGACATAATTTTGTAACTTTCACATAGAATTTTATGTTCATCAAAAATAATTAAGCTGCTTGTAAACCTGCACTGTTTAAATAGAACAAACAGGAAACTTAGGTTTACTTTCTATTGAAAATAATGTACAAATTATTTTAGGCTAATTCCACACCTAGCAAGTAACCCATCCAATACAAACGCTCCTCTCACCTAAACTGATATTCACAAGCGGCATGCTCCGCTCATATTGTTAGCCGCCGCGTGTCACGAGCGGCGATTCGTGCGGGAATTAATGTGTTGAGGCTTTTTTATGCTCTTTGGGACTCCGTGTTTTTCAAAAAATCCGCTTTAAATTCGTGTGCGGAGATATGAAAAGCTGTTTCTTGCTGTTGTTTAGTTTTGAGTTCAATTTGTTGATGTGAATTTGGGGTTATTTTTGTCGTGCTCTAGAGTGTGTTTCTGACTCTCTAGTGTGCATGTTGTGTGTTTAATATTTTTTTTTTTTTTTTTTACATGTTGCTCTAATTTCAGGTTTGGTTTTTATTGCTAATCCTGTCTGGCGTTAGATGATCAAAACATGATTAACAAGTTAATATTTCTTTAACTATGATTCTGTCTGTTTTTTGATTTCCTAAGGACCAAAAATAAATATCGTTTAAACATTGATACGTGACACGTTGTCATGTAGTTATCATACGTAGGTAATTAAATTATATTTCATCGTGATCACCAATGGCTGCCAAACGTGGTGTTAACCGCGATATCATCCTAAACGCGGTCAGATTGGCCCTCGTTCAACGTCTATGGTATAGGTATCTCCAAGTGTGAATAAAGAACGCCATGTTTTGTAAATTTGTACCCAAAGCACTGGCAAATATAGCTGTAAAATAGTTACAACTTTGGATATTAAATAGTTTAGTATTCACATCAAACATGTACCTACCTAAGCCGTCCACTACTGTCGACAGCATCATCGCTATTCATCAAGTGACATAATTAGTCACTAAAAGCATAGGCAATGTGTAATTTGTAAAAACAGGCGTAAATACATAATGTCGAGAGAAAGAAAAATCACAAATGGAATTCTCATCGTGAATTTCCACACACAGATCAGAGGTATCTATCATCATCAAGACTTTAAGAGGAAACTCGGTCTATATGCAGGGCTGGTAGCCATCCCAGAGCTTCTCGTCAGAGACCTGAGACAAAATAAAATAGCAGTTCATAATTAGGTATGACGTTAGTGATCAAATAGGTGGGGTTCGCAAGGACCGATGCCTGCCAGGGGTGCGGGTTGTTCGAAAGAGATACCGCGGCCCCTGGCACACAGGCAACTGAGGGAACACGGGTGGGTTTTAATCAGTAAAAGTCTGACAAGCCCTCCTGATCCATCCAGAGCGGGAGAAGTTATTTGATGATATCCCATCCAAAAAAAAAAAAAAAAAACGTTAGTGATCAACAAATAAATAAATAACCATTTGTACAGAAGAATGTTAGTGAAAGTCACAAGACCGTTACTATTAAGTATTCTTTATCGTTGAAGGTAAATTTCACCAATGAAACTGAACGCAATCAGATCATTGTAACCACGTTTAAGAGCTGCTTTTTACCTACTTTTACCGTTCGACTATTATTTGCCGTCGTATTTCTTCCCTTGATGATGTTATTATTCACTGTAGTATAATTTTACGCACAAATTCTCAACCAATAAATATTTTGAAGGAGACTGTACGTCCAATTCAGTTAAAATTACGCGCCACTTACTGGCAATACATGGTGCAATTCTATATGCATGCAATTTGCGGGCAGCTGCGTTCTGCTACATCTGAGTAGCTATTACGGCTCGCCCTAATACGTATGTGTTATATGGATACGTCGAGAACGATTGAAAACTGTTTATTTATGTGTGAGGTTTAAATACCAGCCTTTTTTATTGTTGTGGGTAGTTTTATTCCTGAAGAATACTGTGATTCCGAAAAGATGAGGTGAATTTCCTACCCAATCTATTTAATAAACGCCACACACTTTTACTGATGGAAATCTACGTACGGCATTCGGTATCCTCTGAACTAAAACTTCGAAGACATCGTGACATTTACCACCACGATCTATTTTGTGCGACGTATATATTACACAATTTTCAACCTGTTTCCTCATCAAAATACAATCAGCAGTATATACAGTTTTTTTTTTGGTTTGGAAATATCAAATAACTTCTCCCGCTCTGGGTGGAGCCGGCGAGCGTGTCAGACTTTTACTGACTAAAACCCACCCGTGTTCCCTCAGTTGCCTGTGTGCCAGGGGCCGCGGTATCTCTTTCGAACAACCTGCACCCCTGGCAGAAGATATAATACTGTTAAGAAGTTATTAAAATATGATGTACGAATAAACAAGGAACTAAATTATAATTATTTACATACCTAAATAATAAAAGACATTAATTAGAGGAAAGCTCATGACGTAAAGTAAACAATTTATGTCGGATAATCTCGTTGCTTGGAAACCCAGTAATTAGCATCTCTTTACACGGCTAGTCTCGCTGTACAACGTGTTTTTTTTATTAGTCCTTTGAAAGGCATTAGTCTTTTCCACGCCGTCAACGATGATGCCTGCTAGATAGATATAATTTGTTTTACACCAAAAGCTGCTAACTGATCTCTGGCGACTTCAAGACTCTTTTTAGTTTTAGGTAGGTAACTAACACAGTAACGTTAACGAACACAAAAACGTCCAACACCACGCCAAACATAGAACCAGCAAAAGCCAAAAATTTGCGACACTTAGCAAGGCCAATAAAATAGAAAACAGTGTACAAATTCGTAGTAATTTCGGTAGCAGACTTGGGGCTGGTATCGCACGGCGCTGCCATGCGGGCCGACCGATATTCCCAATGATATGGCTAGCGCCCAGTGCACGTTTGAACGGGCGAGTTTCCTTTAATTATGAAATACGAAAGATTTTGATGTGAAGCATATTTATATACTCGTATTCTGAAATATGTATTTGCTTTTGATTATTCATTTATCAAACTTTCCATTTTGGAAGTGTGTCTACAGATCGAGATAAATAGTGAGGTATTTTGTTAACAATTAGCCCGCATTTTAACCAGCAGCAACAGCACCCTTATTAACGTGTACACACGGCTACACATCAAGCTATAATTTTCCAGTTTACGTTGATCTCGCACTGTACGGAAATCCTATACAATGCGAGATCAGCTTATGCTGGAAATGTATAGCTTGATGTGTAGCCGTGTGTACCTTACTAACATAGCATAAAATTTAGTATGTTAACCTATACTCTCCTCACGACTAGCCCAATCTAAACACAGCACGTAGCTGTAACAACATGTAATCTAGCCGGCGCGGTCGAAAGCGTTCACAGCGGAATGAATTTCCACCAGCAGCTTGAGCTTAGCTGTAGCTCCTCGGAATTTTTGCCATGAAACAAACTCACAATTTATGAATGTTACGGTAAATTGTAGATTTTATTTTAGAGAAATAATATCTAATAAGTGAGTGTTGTAAAGTGTTCGAAAACGAATTGGGTTTATTATAGTTATTTCTCTCAGAATATAATTTGGTTCAGTTTTGGTATTTGGTTAAAATAAATTCTACTCTATTAAACGTAGTTTTCAAGGTGAGAATAACTTTTCTTTCATCCATGTGGTTTAAAAGGGAACGGTCGCCAATAGTTTTGAAAATGGTAGTAAGTAGGTACTTACAGATAAATAATAATTTTTCCAATGTTATAATTTGTGTAATTTTTTTTTCCCCTAAAGGTTCATTAGAAAACCAGCGTCAGGCAGCATCAGTCTGTCTGGCATTAATGCAGAAATGAATCTTTTTGGCGCAGCCGTAAGGCACACACTGTTGTAGTTATTTATTTATTGTCACTTTTTTATTTGTTATTGTATTTCGTGTTTCACGGACTGTGTCCAAATAAACGGTATTCTTTCTTGTCTTTCTTTCTTTAATGCACTAGCGTAGTTTTAGGGGTCAAAGTGGGTGTAGTTTTAAATTATATGTATATTTAAACAATGATAAAAATACCTGCCTACTTCTTTCCATCATCAACTTACACCTATTCGTAGTTGTACTTCTATAATCTCTATATCCATGATAATCAAGCCTAAATCTCTACCCACCTTTGTTCTAATTATAATTTCTCCTTCACTTTGCGCCATAAACTCAGAGTAATGTATGTACATTACTATGGTATTCTGCGCGGTGCCAACACGTCATCATCTATGCATTTCTGTAATCACAATACAAGTAGCCGGCCGTCTTGGTTTACGGCTTAACATAGTAACTGTTATGACGTTATATTCGGTATAGACCTATGTCTTAAATTATAAGAGGTGCTACGCACTTACTCGGCTTTCATATGGGTCGTGCAGTTCTTTCAGATGAACGAACTGAACCTCCGCGGCTCGGCACAATTCGAGCTGACTTGAGCGGCTTTTTTAAAACTTCGGTTTTCGGTTTTTAAGCTCAGATACTAATTTGACAGGTGTAATGTAAAACTCCTTTAATAAAAAAGCAAAAACGAAACGAAATGTCAGTTAGTCTTCGGGATTCAAAACGAACATTATATAAGTATCGGCAATCTTGCCAAGCCGAACGAGGTATGTAGTACACCTAATAAATTTCGTGATATAAAGATTAGTCAATCAGCAAGAAGGTACTTGTTGAGAATCTTCTATATACAATATATTTAAGTTACACCTTGTATACAGGGTGTCCCAGAAATCAACGTCAAGCCGAAATCGAGCATTAGGCCAAGTCGTAACAGTTATCAGAAAAATATGAAAAAAAATCTTGGTCATGTACTTTTCAAATTATATGTATTCAAAAATAAATCTTAAAAACTGACACCCTGTGATGATCTTTCAAGTCCTGTGACTGCAAATATTAACTTTTGCACCTAAAACTAACAAATTACTTTTTTAAGTAGTGGTACCCTTTGATCAAGGTACCGTCACTATCTATCTCGCTCACTCTTATTAAAGCAGTAAGTCACGTCACATTCATAAAAAAATTTTTTTCCTTAATTATGAAGAAGCAATTAGTAAGTGTCATACCATTTTGGAATCCAGACTAAACGCGCCATCTTTTAATGTTACTTGCCAAAATAGTGTAGTACATTTTTTTTACAGTACAGTCGGTTAAAGTTGAGTAATGTAACTATTTTGCATTCAATGTTGGGCAAAAATCTAACTTTTTATTTGAAACTGAGGCAGTTATATTCTAACTTTTAACTGTGTTTGACAGAAGGGTTATTCATAGTTATACGGTAGAAAAAAAAATGACGAAAAGTTAATATTTGCAGTCACAGGACTTGAAAGATCATCACAGGGTGTCAGTTTTTAAGATTTATTTTTGAATACATATAATTTGAAAAGTACATGACCAAGATTTTTTTTCATATTTTTCTGATAACTGTTACGACTTGGCCTAATGCTCGATTTCGGCTTGACGTTGATTTCTGGGACACCCTGTATACATGAATGATAAACTTAAAACCCCTTTTTACGAAGATTACGCGGCTGGAGGACGATTTAAAAAAGCGAATGTTTTTTTTTTATCATCGCTGATTGAAATTTAAATGAATTATGGTCAAATTTCGGCCGCTAGGTGATAACAAGTTTTATTTAATGCTCCAAAAAAACGATTAAAAATTTCATTAAATTCGTAGAAAAAATAGCATTAAAGTTTATTTTTTTCAGCGTTTTTCACAAAATGTCACCTTCCAAGAAACTTAATTCCCTTAACCTTTAAACCCATTCGACTGCCGTAGAAATTTTTCACCCACTCTATTCAAACGCCCACACACACCCGGAACTACACAGTGTCACTAATTGGAAACTGAGCAACACCAAAAGGAGGGTTAACACGCTGGACATATAGTGTGGGACAGGAATAGTGGCCCCGCGGTTATCCTCTGTGTATACAGAGGTACCTAGTTAGTCGAGACGATCAAGGAAGAAACAGTAAGGAGTATTCATTCCATTAAAAAAACCATAGATAAAAACCTTAAAAAAAATTCAAGTAGGTATGTACTTTTACAAAAAAAAAATCACCGAAGTAATGAATTTCCTCACTGAAGTTGGCTAAAAAAACTTGTGACAAACTCAAAAAGATAACAATTACCAGAATCAAAATCAAATCAAAAGTCATTTATTCAAACTAGGCTGAGAGTCAGCTCTTTTTGAATGTCAAAATTACATAAGACAGTCCCCCAAAACGCCCGCTCTTCACCACTTCCTAGTGTTTTAGCTGGGAAGAAGAAGTGGCGCAACAAACTCCCCAGCAGCACAGCTGTCTGTTAAGTTAGAAGAACTTGATTCTATACAATAGTAGGTAATTAACATTACGAAACACACAAAAATATTAAATTTGCCGTATGTCAGCTAGCACACGCCAATATACCATCAAAACATTGAAAACTATAGGTACTCAAGTAGAAATAATTAATAAAAAATAAAAATAAAACGTAAACAGAACTTACAATCGTAATAAAAGCCTCCAGGCATAAAGGGCATGCCCGCTTACATAAGCAATTCTGCATTATGTAACAAAAGTTAAACTAGGACCTTTGGACTAAAATTAATTAAAACATAATACAATTAACAATAACAAAACCATGGTCAGCAAGAAGACCAGTCACCACAAGCAGCACCCATTCACGAGCATAACGCAAAGATCAGCCATCGCCATAAAGATATGATACCGGGAGCCAATGCCGAGCAACGTTGCTCAACGTTGCAAGCTGGGTTGGTAGCTACGTTGCACGGCGCGGCGGCGTTGGCACTCAACTTTTCACCATGATGTGGATAGCCAATTTATAGTGAAAAGATTAATGGACTCGTAAAATCCATGCCAATAAGAGATAGGAACCCAAATGAAAATGTTAGTGCAAAATCATAAATTCCGCTTGGGTTTAATATTTTATTACCACACAAGAATCCGAATATAATTAGGAAATTAATTTCACAAAAAATATTATACCTAAATATGATACTGATCCGAATTTCCATGCACGGCAGTGTAATAGAGGAATAGGATGCCCCACTTTTTCTGTGCACAAAATGCTCTTTTATATTGCACTGAATACTAGATTCGGTCGCCTACAAACTGCTGCGCGATTTTTTGTTAATTTCTTTACTCGGAATATTTTGCGTCCAAATATTTTGCAAGGCTTTGTACAGTTTATCATAATAGGTCTTTACCTATGAAATTGCCGTTTTGTATGAAAAAATTTATTTATATATTTTTCATGTATTTTTTATTTGTATTAATCGAAGTAATCACCCATGCAATCAATGCATCTTTGCCATCGCAGTGGCAGTTTATTGATGCCCTTCTTAAAGAAATCAGCTGGACGGGAGGCAACAAATTCTTCAAAGGCATTTTGTACTGCCTCTCGGGTATTGAATTTTTTTCCCGCCAAGAAGTTATCCAAATTCTGGAAAAAGTAGTAGTCTGTAGGCGCAAGGTCTGGTGAGTAGGGCGGATGACGGAGAGCTTCCAACCCCAGTTCTTGCAACTTGGAGACCGTCTGCTGTGCAGTATGAGGTCGCGCGTTGTCGTGCAGGAGCAGCGGAGACGAGCGATTGACCAATGCTGGTTGGAGATGTGCCAGCTTCTCCATCATTGTGTTCAGTTCTTCACAGTACACATCTGCAGTAATGCTCACCCCGTTTGGTAAGAAGCTGTGATAAATCACACCGGCGCTAGACCACCAAACAGTGACCATCACTTTTCTAGGGGTAAGTTTTCGTTTAGGGCATTGTTTAGGTGCTGAACCAGGATCCAACCAACTTGCTGAGCGCTTGCGGTTATCAAACAGAATCCATTTTTCATCGCAGGTAACAATGCGGTTCAAAATTCTTTCATTTGTGTGTCTGTTGAGCAGTGCAAGGCACGTCTCGACGCGTACTTCGCGCTGACGATCATTGAGTTCGTGGGGCACCCATTTGTCAAGCTTTTTTACCTTGCCAATTTGACGCAAATGGACCAATATTGTTTTGACGCTAACGTCGAAAGCTGCTGCTAATTCAGCCGTAGATTGTGTATCATCAGCTTCCACAATCGCCTTTAATTCGTCATTGTCGACCAAAGTCTTCGGACGACCGCGAGGTTCATTTTTCAGGTCGAAATTTCCAGAACGGAAGCGAGCAAACCAATAACAGGTGGTGCGTTGGTTTGTAGTGTTAGCTCCGTAAACGTCGTTGATGTTGCGTGCCGCTTGTGCCGCGTTGCTGCCACGACGGTACTCATATTCCATAATTACTCGAATTTTTAACGTATCCATGATGACGAAAAAGATTGAAATGCGATGAAAATGTAACACTAATCAATAAACAAATGACTACTTTTGGAAAAAAAAATCCATGTTTTTAAAATAAAATTAATTTGAAATTAGAATTCTTACCCAAACAAAAATTATTTTGATTTGAAATGGCCAGTACTGCAAAACGGCAATTTCATAGGTAAAGACCTAATATTAAGGCGAAGTTTGAATTCAACATTTGTAGTTAGACTATAAACTCGTTTCGTGAATATTTTTCGGGTTTTCTCTTTGTAATTACTTAGTTATGTTGATAAATTGTGGATCCCTAGAGATATGGTTTAAATATCTCACCTGTTGTCCACAAAGAGATAGGTAGATTTATGTATCGTAGTTTAATAGTTAACAGAGAAGACAACCATACCTGTTGAATAGCTTTCAGAATTAATTACTACTTCCTTTACTGTGCAAACGTACGGAATTCAAGTCAACATTTCTGTAGTAAATTTTAATATCTTAGTTATACAGAATATAATCTCTAAATTAAAACTGATTCTGTGAGAGTGCCAAATTCCGAGTAAAAATGTTAATTAGCCGTAGTAAAGTGAAATCGATAGTATCTTGGAAAGCCAACTACATAATAATTATATACTGACAGACTACATTGTCTTTCGAAAAACAGAAGTGTTTTCTCAAAAGATTTTCTGCAAACTTGGCGACTTTGCATCGATGTTTGACGTGTTACTGGAAATTTAGCTTACTTACAGAAGTAAAAATATTTGTTGTTTTTGACCAAGATAAATTACTCGTTTTTCTTCTAATATCGTACGACACAATCTATGCTGTAGTTCGATGGAAATTTTCGAACTGATTTAACTTCAGTGAACAATGCACGTGTTTTCGGTATCTGTGAGTTACTGTGGGTTGTAGTAAGTTCTGATTGGATTATCTTGATTCGCATTTAATTTTGAAGTCAAAAGATGCATATTTATTTTAATAACACTATACATTACACTAATATAATAAGGAAATTGGTGCTTTTACTGCAGGTTCAGTAAAACAACGAACCGTAGTGTGATAATTTTTAAAATTATTTATATTAATTTCTAATGTGACAGATTTTAAAACGATATATTTCGGCAAACAATTATTTAGGTTTGGCAAATTATAATCGTTTTGGTATAATTGGCATTGGGCTATTTTTCGACCGCAGGTTGAGTTTCCAAAGAATAAACACTTTTTCCAAAGAAAAAAACAACCGACTTCCGAAAAACACTACAAAGTGAAAAATTACTTATTTCGGAAGTCGGTTATCCTTTCACAACCTTTGCTATGTTACCATTAGCCTAATGAGCAGTAATGTACGAACATATAAATATTTATAACATCCTCCAAAAATGTCCGGGTGTAAGCTGACATAATGTGTCATCAGTGCATTTTAAAATACCCCACTCAGTGTTATAACTGTTTTTCTCTTATATGAAAATTTCGTTTACTCTTGTAACAAGAAAAAATAACCTCAACTTGTAAATTTCCAACGTTTATAACGATGTTTGTTATTGAATTACTTAAAAAACTGCTTAACAATTTTAAATAAAATTTTGCGAACTAACAAAGACTATGATCTAATTTGAAATCCTTACTAATATTATAAATGCGAAAGTAACTCTTTGTATCTGTTACGCTTTTACGCCTAAACCGCTGAACCGATTGTCATGAAATTTGGCGGAGAGAAAGCCTGGGATATGGAGAAGGACATAAGCTACTTTTTAACCAACATGCACGCGGGAAGAGCCGCAGGCAAGAGCTAGTAAAGTATATTTTTTATTAGGGTACTTGAACAAATTTCCCGTGAGGTAACTGAAACTCCGTCTCCCGTGTTGTGTAAAAAACCGTTTTTGCACGTTGATGGTAAATTCATGGACGAGTTAGAATGCAGACAGACACTACGACGATGGCATAATTGTTAGTATTTACTGTAGAAAGTAGTTTTTATCAGAATTGATTTTCGAAGGACATTCAAAATTAGGTACTGTAAAGGTTTGTTGCTTATAGAATGCAACCTTTATGTTAATACAGGCCGGTAATGAAATGACTGTCACATTTGAACTATCAAGATGATGGTTCTAGGATTCTATCCTTCAATGAGAATAGGATATGGTTTACCCTAAAGAAAATATAATTGATTGTATTAGGCGCGGCCTTATTATAATAGATAGACTTCTCTCATAATATACGTGGAGTCACGTGTTAAACTCTATTAACTATTTTATTTATAGTTAGATCCCTATAGTACCTTAACTTCTTTAATGTTGTTTGTCTACACTCTTACTCTTCAGGTACGAAAATTAAGTACCTATAAAAGCGTTCCGTGAAGTACCCGTAGTACTATTATAAATGTCTATCTGTCTTTCCGTCAGGTAACTTCTCACGTCCTAACGGCTGGACGGATTTGGATGAAATTTGGCACCATTACCAGACCATAACCATAGACCTTTACCTTTGAGAATCGGTAGACCATCAACTGTGTTAGGACATAGGACGTTTTAATGTTTATCTCGGTAGTTCAACTGGGATAATTTTTGATCTCCGCGCAGACAAAGTCAACAGCTAGTTAGGAATAAACTTTTTGGACTTATTTATAAATAAATAGTCGGCGTTATCGTGTTTCCATTGAGTTTTGTAATGGATTTGTAAGCTTCCTGCGGTATCTTGACAAATGTCCATACATTGGTCAATATACTGGTTGGCCAGCGAGAAACAAGTTTCTTTAAAACGTAGTTCAATAAGTTCGTGTATAAGGGGTTTAAAAATTGGCGTCCATTGTATTGATATATTGAGCGAAAAGAGGCATTCTTTAAACATGATTTAGTGAATACTAATATTTTATAACTTCACGGAAAGGTAGGTACGCCCTCAGGCTAGGTGGAGCGATGACCTTCGCAGGGTGGCTGGTAGTAGCATGATGAGGAGTGCCGAGAGTCGAGCGGAATGGCATGCAATTGTAGCGGCCTATGTCCAGCAGTGCACTGCTATAAGCTTTACATACTCAGCCTATAACGTTCCCACTGCTGGAACACAGGTCTTCTTTCCGTGAGAGGGAGTGGGCCGTAATCCACCACGCGGGCCCAGTGCGGGTTGATAGATGTCACATGTCTTCGAATTTTTGGTTCTAGGACATGCCGGTTTCCTCACGATGTTTTCCTTCCCCGTTTAAGAGCAATGGTGATGAAATTATTTACTACTTTGTGTAAATAATTTCGCCTGGCTGGGTTCGAACGTACGACCTACAAATCTTTAGTCACGGCCGTTACCACTGGGCCACCACCGCTCTCTAATAAGCTTTAGTTATTACAAACCAACTAAATCCTACAGCAGCAGTTCTTGTTATACACCATGGTATTTTAGTCGTACAACGGCAGCCCACTTCATGTATCTGTTACCGGCCAAACCCAATTTCAGGCCAAACTAGTTTGTCCTAGGCCAAACAGACTTATCCTACGCGTGATATGTCACAGCCAACTAGCTTAATTAGCCATTTCGTTAACAGCCTTTGGAAGTAACGCTCGCCGGCCGCTGCCGCGGCGCCGATCGCTTCGCTCGCTCGGCTCGCGCGCTTTTGGTCACAGTTCTAACCTAACCTAACCCATTTAATCGGCGTGCCCCGGCTTAATAAACCAGTTTGGCCTAGGGCAAACTAGTTTGGCCTGAAATCTGGTTTAGCCGGTAACATATCCAATGACTAATAATCATTTATATATATTTTTTTTACATATTACATATTTTACATATTAATTAAAAAAAAACATATATCATTCACTAAGACGCATGACGTATTTTGAAACATCCTGTTATGGAGATGGAATTAATGATGGAATATAATGGTAGGTAGGTAGATATCTTCTACCGTTTGATACGTAAACATTATTAACAGGGAGGGTGTTTCGTAATTCTAAAGCATTATTATTTTTCCTTGTACCTATTATTTTAATTAATGGTAACAATGTTTTAATCGCGCCTGGAGGTATTTTATGACGGATACATTAAGTGGACCACCTTTGTAAGTCGACTAAATTATGTATACTTACAAAGAAATAAATCGCATAGGAGATTATCTGTTCGTACGCCCGCCTGCGTCACTGTAGGATAGACGAACCGTTCTAAAAGCGTTCGGAGCGACAGTTTTCCTTCTTTTCAAAGTGATAGTTATTTTCTTTTTCTCTATATACATATGGTTGATTATTGTTGACAGATTATTTTATCTCTGGCTGTTGTGCCTGCCTGCTGCCTGGGTATACCTGATATAAGGCTAATCTACATAACATTGAGATAGGAGCCTTATATCAGGTGAATTCAAGTGCAAAAGCATTATAGTTTACCTACTTCTCATTGTGATTGTCAATTCGCCAACCATGCGTGTTGAGTTATCGCGATGATATTATCTATGCTTTTAATCGGAAATATTATGGGTGATTTCTGATGGCTGTGTGATTTGTTGTGTCTATTAATTTTTAAGTAAAGACTGATAGGTATATAGTAGATATGTATAACAGTCGACAGTCTATTTACTTACTCGATGTGCAACATTAACGGAAACGTAAAATTTCTTTCTTCAACAAATCGTCATTTAGGATCTCCCACTCATAAAGTACTCACAAAACATTGCTTCAATTGACCATCCCATACATCTCAGTCTAATTCAACACACAAAACATGTTAGAAATGTATATATAAGTAATCAGCGCACTGATTACATCGTTCCCCGCGGAGGAAGCGAGCTGGCTTCAATGAATTCTAAATGCTGTACATGTACACCTACTAACTAGTAGCATTCAACACTGAATAAATTTATCTACTGTTGTTCTTTTAGTTTGTGTTCTAGAGACAAAAATACTGTTGAATTGACTCCTATTTTAAGGTCACCAAAACTGATGGCAAATAATTTGGCATTCCTGCTATTTATTGGCTTTATATGTGCTGTAAAACGTAAGCGATGTTGCATTTTGTCTAGGCTGGGTTCTGTTTGTTGTATTGTATCTGATTTGGGTGGCTTTCAACATTTAGCACACGGTATACTTTCTTCTGATGCCACTCTGTGCTCTTTTTAACCGACTTCAAAAAAAGTGGAGGTTCTTAATTTGACTATTTTTTTATGTTTGTTAGCTCAGAATTTTCGACTGGGTGAACCGATTTTGATCATTCTTTTTTTATTTTGAAAGCTGGTGCTTTCCGTGTGGTTTCAATTAAATTTCATATAGATCTGATGATGCGTTTCGGAGACAGACAACTGAATTCTTAAAAAAATTACAGCAAATCAACCGAGATTACTGCGATTGCATAAATATGCATTGTGTTGACCCCAAGGATGATGAAATTTTGAATTGGTGTGGGGTAGGTATTATAACTAAAAGGTGAAAAATAACTTTAATTTCGGAAGGCGGTGACAAAAAATTGAAATAAATATTTATAAGTCACTGACTTCCAAAATTTTTAATTTTTTTATGTTTTTCCGGAAGTCGGTTGTTTTTATTTTTGGAAAAAGTTTTTATTTTGGATCTGGCTTTGATGTACCTCGAGCATCTCCCATATTTGCCAGCCCGGCAGCCCAAGTAAACCCTTAATATCCACCAGAGAAAGATCACAGAGCAAGGAATCGCCGCACTGGGCAACTACTGACGCGAGTACTAAGAATATTCGTACCTATTTATATGAGTAACCAGAGACGCTCACTGACACGTTTGTGTATATGGAAAGTATACGTGCTCTGTTCGATAGATATGGACCTGCTTACTTTAAAGCGGGCACTTCTAGTACCTTTACAAACTACAATCAGAATTCACGATTGGGAACAATTACAAAGAGCACAAATTCGCTTAAAGTTCAAAGTGACTCATGATTTTCTATTTGACCATTTAACTGATAACGTTAATGTGAATAAAACGCCACTTTTGATACCTTTTCTTTTGTTAATATCAGAAAAAACGAACTCAGTTTTGGCTGCTACTGAGATACTATATGAAAACTCCTAATCACCACAGATGGGCCGATGTGGTTTGAACCGAATCCGAACTTCGGCCGAACATTCGGTTAAAATGAAAAGTTCGGCCGAAATTCGGTTCAATACCCTTTAATTGTAATTAAACATACTTGATGTAAATGAATGTTTAGTTTGTGAACCAAAAAAGTGTTTTTTTTTTTTCAATTTACGAATTGTATTCAGATGTATGTTAGAAGAATACTAAGCTTATTTCATTTTTGTAATAGTATGTCTAATTAATTAGGCAGAGACTTTCAAGATTATTAAGAGGAACTGATTTAATTTAAGGTTTACATTTACAATGTCCCTAACTAAAATAAATGACCATGGGTGAGTAAAAGACATAATTTTATTTTACGCTATTATTAATGTATAGCATTACTATTAGTAATGCTATACTCTAATTCTATTAAATTTCAGTCAAAATAGTGCTAGTAGGTATTCCTTATTTTTCTTGTGCCAAATGTTCGGCATCTGAACCGAGTTTCGGCCGAATGCCGAAGTTCAGTTCAAGCTGCCGAAATTCGGTTGAACCGAATGTGAACCGAATTTCGGCCCATCCCTACTAATCACCCTTTGCTCGGAGATGCCATTATAACCACCGAACCAACTAGGCAATTCGTTATACTTTAATGTGTTTTTGGCAAAAAGCAAAACATCCATTACAACTGTAACATTCAATTTCGTATGCATACTTCCTAAAATAACTTTTAAACAATTCCATCAGTCCGGTGAAATATCATGTCATAAAATCATAATTTTCAATAAATCCCGACATTCCAATACCAAAAAACCCGAAATTAACACGCAATTTTCATCTTTATTTTGAGACACATAAATATCATAATCCCCCAATATTTTGGCACGAAGTTGCGTTGAGTTTCAATTTACGGCATTTAGGTTCTTAGTGCCATTGAAATGGGAGTTATTTTAGTACTAATCTCGATTGGAACTAAGCGTTTTTGGTAAGTGTGAACCCGCAGTCTGCTCAGGTGCTTGAAATTGTTGTTTTTGAGGAAACAGCTTTTGTATTAAAACTGAATGTTTGTTTAGTTTTAGTTGAATGTACAAAGTTTTAGTAGTTTTGGAATATACAGAAAACGTGTGCTAAGATGGAATTAAAACAAAAAATAGGTTTGTAATAACTTAAACCAACATTTTTTTAACGACGCATTGTTTTCCAAAATAATGTTTTTTTCGACTGTAAATAGTTCATTTTAGTCTATATAATTTTCTCTACTTATTTTCTTTGTGTGGCGTTATAAAAACGTTTTTTTTTAAAAAAAACAACCAACTTCCAAAAAAACACTACAAAGTGAAAAATTATTTTAAATTCGGAAGTCGGTGACTTTGGTTATGTATTTTATTTAATTTTCACGTCACTAGTCACCGACTTCCGAAATTTAAATTATTTTTCACTTTGTAGTGTTTTTTTGGAAGTCGGTTGTTTTTTTTTTGGAAAAAGTTTTTATTTTTCACTTTTTATTTATAGTACCTACCCCACACCAACTCGAAATGTCATCATCCTTGGAGTATAAACAATGCATATTTATGCGATAGCAGCAATCGCGGTTGATTTGCTGTAATTTTTTGAAGAGTTCCGTTGTCTGTCTCCGAAACGTAACATCAGATCTATACGAAATTTAATTGGGACCAGACGGAAAGCACCAGATTTCAAATAAAAAGAATCATCAAAATCGGTTCACCCAGTCGAAAGTTTAAAAAAAAATACAGTCGTATTGAGAATTTCCTCCTTTTTTGAAGTCGGTTAAAAATTATACAATAATAACGATAAATACCTATGAATCGAAAATATCCAGAGGCAAAGTCAAAAGTATCATATTGTGACTATAATTTCACCGGCATTCAATCTCAAACTTTGTTCATTATAGCTTGTCGTTAGGAGGATATTTTATATTTATGTTTTATTTTGAATGTGTACGGTGATTTAATAAATTAAGTTTCCGTTAGTATTTGGGCTGTATTATAATGTAAAAATATAAAAACTAATATCCCGAACACTGAAAACTAAATAGCTGTTTTGCGAAAAAACTGATACGTTGGCTGTATTTTCCCTAACAAATCTATTCACAAACCTTACAAACTATCCTACTATTCCAAAAAATATCCTATTATTCGACAAAAATCTTAGAAAACAAAAAAACAGAATCCATTTCCACACATCCCATTCCTTCTATCTGAATCCGAACAGATCTACCCGTAAAATATCAGCATCGTGCTGCGCATATAAAAGCAGTACTCCATGTACATTACCATATACATTACCATATCATTTTACGTTTGAAAGCCAATTTCATTGCTTTTTCTATCAAAGGGCGCAATGGAATTTAAACTGTCCATTAGCTTCGGTATTCAAGTGCGTGTTTGCAGTGTGGAGAATTGAATACGGGTGTATAGTTTGTTTGTGTTTCGGGATTGGGTATGATGTTTTTTCACGGGTAATTAGGACTGGTTGGACAGATTGTAGTAGCTTTCTACCCTTTTTATTAATTTGCATCAATATAATGAAACACGCTCTAAAAGTCGATGTGATGATCAATGCTGGATTTCTCTATGTCTGAGGACAAACCGTTTTCTGTTCTAACTTGTTAATGGTTTGAAATAGCCAAAACGCGGTTGGCAAAGTAAGGGTTCTGAATTGACAGTGAGTAAGATTTTATTAACTGTGACCAATGTCACAGTTGCCAGTGTCAATTATTGTGGCCAAAGCCCATGAAAGTAATCACAATCCGCTGCACATTCTGCTTAAAATTTTATTGTATCTTAAGTACACTCAAGTTAAGAAAATTGTGTTTAAAACGGTTCGTAATAAGGTCAATAATTGTAAAACAAAAGCAGCTTTTGAGAGAAGCATTTTCTTTGTAAACAAAAATTCAATCCCAAATAAAAATCTCGCGCGTAGTCTTTATTGACCATTCCCGAACGAACCAATATTCTTTAAACAGTACCTACCTACATCTACACATTATATAAACTTTAGTAGCAACAAAAGGGCAGTCGATACCGTCGTAGATTTAAAAATAGAAGGTGCGGTAAAAACAGAGGGTAGTTGAAAGCTGGTACCGATAAGATCCCCGCTAAGCCTGAAATTGAGCACGGACAAAAACTAGTTTCATTAAATTGTTTCTGTCATATTATTAGGAAAGTTTTATAGTAAGTTATGCTACTCACTTTGTTTGGTTCGGCATAATTCACCGGGCGTAAAATTGAATATATACAGGATGTAAGGGTAAACACCGTTGTCACTTAAACCATGCTTTTTGAGGTATTTTTGTAATCAATTAAGGTCAAGCACCCCACGCTTTTTAATTGAATTAAATTATTTTCTCCTTTTTTAGTTTGGTTTTTAAAGCGCGTTTTTTAGTTTTTTAAACTATTATTTATTTTCTATTTTTTAGTTCTGCTAACTACAAAAACGTGATTTTTTTATTTATTTTTTATTCCTTTTTTTCATTTTACTCAAAAAAAAAAAAAAATTGTTATCGGTCCTCGATAAGCTTACAAAGTTTCAATGAAATCTGACCGTTTAAAGTGGGTCAACATCGCGCTCTAAGGAATCGGTTACATACAAACATACAAACAAATAAACAAACATACAAGTGAAGCTAATATAAAGTGTGTAAAAATTAATAAATCTTAGTTTAATTTAGAAAAAACTTAGGTATGGTGATGATGAAAATGTTTACTAGACCGTTATTAATACTTTCGAGTAACTGTGCACCCTATGCAGCGATTACAAACTATTTGTTGACTGACTAATATTTTTATCATGGCATTAGCTACTTTTCTCATCAATGAATCGCAATTTTTCACAGAAGCTCCATTTATAACGCAGCTGAGCACTGCGGATGGATATTCATAGGGATGAAAGTTTACAGTATGGAAATCATAATTTTGCCAAACAGAAATCCCATCGGGCATGTAGCTTGTACCTCATAAAATGTCACTTTATGAGTATGAAAATTGGAGTATTGTTTCACAAGTTTGACAACTTCCACAGAAGTATGTATTCTCAGAACCACGTCCTCAGTTTAAATAAGTTCATCTGAATATTCCCTTTGAAGCCATTACAACGCTCCATTTATTTTGCTAACGCCGTAGTAATTGTCTGAGTAAGGAGGTTTCTAATACACTCGAATTGAGTCGAGCTCCCAGAGCCATGTCATGAAGTGTTAAGGAAATGGAAAAGGATTTTCAGACGCATATATGACAAATATCTATTTTCTATTTTTGGAAGTGTGAAGACCGAATTTTCACTACACTTACTACTTTCATTCTATGTGGTCTTAATATATCGCATGGACACACTTGTCCACAGCGAAGACAGTCAGTTGGCGCAGTCATATTTCCTTAGATTGGCCACATCGGTCTGTAACAAAAAAAAAAAATACTTATTTCATAATTGATTTAGCCCATTTTATATCCCAACACTGAGATAAAACAAAGATCAAAAAAAAATCTAGAATTCATAGTTTAAAATATCTTTGTAGTGTGAGTTGGAAATGAAATAGAATGCTTGCTAACCGATCCGTGGTAAAAACTTATCTGAAAAAGTTACATAAATTATGTGGACTAGTGATTGACATTTTTGCAAATAGAGGTTGCACCTAAAACGTATCGTTCTATAGAGGTAATCGAAACAAAAGGCAAAAATACTTAGACCCGATTCCACCTCAAATCGCTAAATACGTTTATCGCTAAACATTGCTTTGTTTCTGTCAATCGTTTGAAGATAACGAAGGCAGAATGATCTTCAAAAAAAATATTCAGCGCTATATCCATTTAGTCATTAAATGTCGAGCAAGCGAGCTTACTCTCAAATTCGTAGCTCTCGTAGCGTACCTACTACGGCGTAGCAAACCGCGTAGAACCTCAACAATAATAACTAGCAAGCTATGACGTACTAACACGATAGTTTCTGCCCACAAGGCACAAGTGCACGCTTGCAGCCCCACTTGCATCCCAGAATTTATGCTAAGTTTGCACTATAGCGTACTAAGCTTGCAGAATTCTAAGAGGGTCCAAGTTTGAAAGTCTGAGAAGCTGGGTTAGAAATAAATAATAGTTTAAAAAACTAAAAAACACGCTTTAAAAACCAAACTAAAAAAGGAGAAAATAATTTAATTCAATTAAAAAGCGTGGGGTGCTTTTTGAGGTATTTTTATAATCTATTAATGTCAAGCACCCCAAGCTTTTTAATTGAATTAAATTATTTTCTCCTTTTTTAGTTTGGTTTTTAAAGCGTGTTTTTTAGTTTTTTTAACTATTATTTATTTTCAATTTTTTAGTTCTGCTAACTACAAAAACGTGTTTTTTTTCTCATTTTTTTTAAATTATTGAATTGTCATCGGTCCTCGACAAGTTTACAAAGTTTCAATGAAATCTGACCGTTTGAAGTGGGTCAAAATCGCGCTCAAAGGAGTCGGTTACATACAAACACACAAACATACAAGTGAATCTAATATAAAGCGTGTAAAAAACGTCGAGGTTGTACTTTGTTATTGTTGGTGTTTGTATGAACATTGTTTATTTATTTGTCTGCTATGGAAAACTATACGAATCTTTGTTCCGGATCTTTCGCTATCGAGACCACTATTTCACCAAAGTGCCTAGACAAGTGACAATCGCCTTCAGGGCATTTCGTATTTCTACAACGACCTACAAAACCTTTCTTGGGGCATATTCCAGTCCCAGAAATTTTTGATTTTCCACCATTGTTGTAGCCGATAAAATACTACAGAATAATATTAATAATGAAAATGACATAGATGGAAAATCTCTTTTTCTATTGGTAAAAGTACAACGAAAATCAGTTCAGTTGCTCCTGGAAATACCGTGACTAAAAGCCGACCCTATCATATTTAGTTTAATTGAGAACCTCCTTTTTGTGAATTTGGTTAAAAAGTGACTTGAATAAACTTGTTACTTTATCATTTGGAGCTGCTTTTGTTCTTGATTGATCTTGATCAATTTAATAACAGACAGTTAACGTTTGATATTTGTTACCTCTTCTTTAAAAAAAACTAAAGGATTGGTCACGTTTTAACAGCAGGAGTTAATGACAGACTGTTCGGGTAACTTTTCTAAGAAAGCAAATGAGGAAAATATCCAGCTACGCAAATAGTTCAATAATCTTTTGATGTTTTTGGTTTCTACTAAACTTTCCTGATCATCATCAAAGCAAATTAAAGTATCCTCTCAAAACAACTTCTTAGTATATTTCATCTAAATTGAAAATCCCAAACAAGTTGGTTAGAAATTGAATCAAGCGGAAGAAACAACGTTTAAACTTTGTTTTAATAAGGCGCCTAATGCCAGCAATCCTTGCAATACAAACATTCGCTCCATTTAAGATTTCAAATTTGAAATATCAACATTTTAAGCAAACTTGATGAATTTTCCTGGTAGCTTCTCGTTATTGCTATTAGAAGATTTAACTGACAAGCAAACTCCAATCTTATACCGTTGTCATAAGAATGAATGCATTAGTACTAACAGCAAAATAATTGTGAACCAAATAGAAGTCGACTTACTTACTTTTGCAGTTAATTTTGTAGAATTTGATCAAGTGTAAATCTTATTCATTTTAGAAAAGGTTGCAAATCCTTTGATGCCAATTTCGGAAAAGAAATGCTGAGTTGGTGGTGTTCTACGAATTTGTTGGTTTATCAGGGCTCTGCTTAATAATGTATGCAGCACCGCCGCAATACAAACGCCTCTGATTTGTCTCTTCCTGTTTCGAAAGCAACAGAGGAACCGTGTGAGCGGTCTTCACTTAATTCTAAATTCAAATTACTGAAGACGTCATTTTTAAATCTGATTACCTTCAAAACCCAGAGATTGTAAACATTTTTACTAAATGAAGATTTAAAATGCCTCATTAATTTTACAGCAGAAATTGGGCTCATTAGCATCCCCAATTCAGTTAGGGATATTTATTTTGAGGATACTGAAATTATAATGAATCATATAGTTGAACCTTTTGTAAGTTTAGTTGTTGGGTTAACAAACAGGGTTTAAAATATTCTATCAGTTGATAACGAAAGGAATTACACAAGACTATTTTAATAATTCTGAAAGAGGTGGAATATTTTTTGTCATAGCTTCAGAGGATCAAACTATATTTCCATTATAATTAACACTGATATTTTCCAACAAGAAACTAAAGGTTAAAGAAAAAAGAGTTTTTAAGATCAAATAGGAGCATTTTCATATTTTATTTTCTGTTTTAATCTCTTTCTTCAATTTCTTAATTGTTCACAATGTTTCGACCTTTTTAATTTAAGAATGATTTGTCTCCGCCAGTTCATCTACTGCTTCAAACTTTCTTGCAACTCTTTTAAAATCTAAGTTTTGTTCTCTTTTCCTATCATCTATCTTTCTTTCCTTTTTACTATTTCAAAAATAGCCAATCTCAAATTACAACCCTTCTAATTTTCTCCCATTCTTTTTCTTTTCTACCACATATGACCACAATAAAAACTTTTTCAAAAAAAAAAAACAAAATAACTTTAATTTCGGAAGGCGGTGACAAATACATACACGTTTAAATACCGAAATTAAAGTTATTATTGACTTTGTAGTGTTTTTCCGGAAGGCGGCTGTTTTTTTTGAAGTTTTCATTTTTCACTTTTTAGTTAAAGTACCTACCCCACGCCAATTAAAAATTTCATCATCCTTGGTCAAAACAATGCATATTTATCTGATAGCAGCAATCGCGGTTGACTTGCTGTAATTTTTTGAAGAGTCCCGTTGTCTGTCTCCGATACGCATCATCAGATCTATATGAAATTTTAATGAAAAAATCCATAAAATATATCGAATTGATAACCTCTTTCTTATTGAAGTTGGTTAAAAATCTAAATAACTAGCTCGGTATATAACTTATTTCGTCTCTGTGTTCTGCTTGTCCTCATTATGTGAATTATGTATGAGTTGAGACACGGCTCGTAACGACATGCAGATTAAGCCCACAATATGGAGGCAGGGATGGGATGTAATGGATGTTGGAAAAGACGAGGAGGTAATGTTGTGTTAGATGGTGCGTGTAATTTGGATCGAACATGTGGAAAGCGTGGAAGTTTTGAAGATGGGTTTAGATTAAAAGACTCCTTACAAGTTTTAACGTAAATTAATATTTAAGTCATAGGTGGGTAGTGCATAATAATAGTGGAATAATTAGCCAAATTACAGCCCCAATTCAAGGTCAATGCCTCTTCTCATACAAATAAGGTACGAGCATTAAAGCACCACGCTTGCTCAAGGCGGAATGGCGATTTCAGACTTATATCCATTATTTAAAAAAAAACTATCTTTAAATTCTTATACAATGTGTAAGTCAAGGCAGACTTATATTTTGTCCAGGATACGATACTGGAAAATACTGTGTAGAAATATTTCTAGGTCTTTGATTTTGTTCTTGCGTGCATTGTTCCCATTTATCCAGTTTTAAATAGCTTTAAGAATTGAAAAAAAGAAAAATTTAACACAAATCAAACAATATCATAAAGTGGGGGACATTCTTCATATTTTTTATCGATCTACCTTTACACCTGGATATTGATGGAGTTGCCCCGCTTCTGTAGTGCGTCAGGGATGTTTGCTGAAGCTCGAGTCGACTGTTTTTATACAACGATGAGAAAACGATGCGCCTCCCTGGTGCGCCGCGTGCGGGCCAGCCCCAACCTTATTTTGCGCTTGTTGGCAAGCAGACTAGATTGTTTATATGAGGGTCGCTGCTGCAAGCTTTCCAACTCGGTGTTACGCGTGTGGCAGTGATTCACATGTATTCATGGTTTTAGGTTAAATAGGAATACTAACATAGGGGTAAGGAATATTGTTACTAACACATTTGAGTCATGTTACTTGTTAAATAAAGATATTATTATTATTTATAACAAAACAATGTCTCCATCACTGTCCTTCCAATCAGCCAAAAACAAACTTCCACCTTTACAAAATGAAATACCAACACGAGATTAAACTGTCGTAACAGTTCCAAGTTACCTACTCCAACACACAACACATATTCACGGTGTCTCTGCTTTAATTTATTCTACCTGCGATCCCAGCACAGTTTGTGTTCTGACTTTGAACAAATTTATATAATTATGTGAGAAAGATTGGATATTCGGATGCATATTCACCTAAAGTTGAGATGTTGGCTAACATGGAATGCGCTTTTGTATCGAAAAAGTCTTAATTTAGGTAAGTAATTTGTTTATTTTTTGTGTTAACTAATACAAACTACCCCTCCTCCAGTACATACACATATTTGTATCGGGTTAAACATTAATTTTAAATTAATACACTTCTGAATATTTATGCAATCCAAGAATCCCGGGGTTTTTAATAAATATTAGAAATAATTTATAAAGCCGCTTCCATACTTTCATAGCTACTAGTTATCTTTAGGTAAATATGCATCCGAATATCTGATCTCTCATGATGATATAATAAGTATGTGAGATAAGTACAGAAATTGGAACTCAAAAAATATTTAATGATGAATTTTGAAAGCAAGTCATTATGTAAACATAACTTCACGCCTGTAACGCAAGAAGTGGTAGGCAGAGGTAAACAAGCACAATAAACTTACTTCGAAAGCTATGTTTAAGTGTCATGTCATAGGGGGCAAGCCAACGGCCATTAACCTGCTACAAAGTTAGACATCGAGCTACCATTAAACAATTCCTGATTGAAACTCTAAATCCACTTTAACCGAACTGGGAATAGAACCCGGGACGTAACGATAAACAGGGCACGCCTGCGGCCGATAGACCCACAAACACAGTTTGAGTTGTGATTCATGTGTTTATGTAAGAACGAATGGGCGTTTAGAAATTGGATTTTAACAAATTTTTGACGAAGTACATACCTACATAGTTTGTTGGCTTCGTTATTAGTATATAAATAACTAATTAACCTTTTGATCGCCGCCGTCGGGTATAGCCGACAAATAAAAACGTGCCCAACACGCCACCCTCGGCTAATGCCGACAAGAAAACGACATTTTAAGGTCAAATTAAATAAAAAAATGATGTTACGAGTAGATAGATAGATAAAACCTTTATTTAGTGCACACAAAAGACATAACACTACACACAAAAATACAAATATATGATGACAAATAACACGAATTGAAATAAAAAACAAGGTGCCCATTACATCTACAAAAAGAAAAACATACTTAGGTGCTTGAAATATAGTGACACTATTACATCATTCCATTCAAATTACAAGGTGCGGTGTGCGTCTCAAGGTTGCACCAAATGGGAGTTCAGGTCAGCAGAGTAATATTTTATTTAAAAAAATTGGGGACGAAAAGCAATGATTAATTGGTTATCGATAAAATTTTGGAATCCTTATTCTTTTTTGTAGGAAATACCTACAAAAAAGAATAGCGCCGAATTTGTGGCTTGGCGTGGGAGGGACGCCGATGCGTTTACGCTCTGACGGTCAAAAGGTCACGCTTTTTAATTGAATTAAATTATTTTCTCCTTTTATATTTTTGTTTTTAAAGCGTGTTTTTTAGTTTTTTAAACTATTATTTATTTTCTATTTTTTAGTTCTGCTAACCACAAAAACAAAGCGTGTTTTTTAGTTTTTTTAAACTATTATTTGTTTTCTATTTTTTAGTTCTGCTAACTACAAAAACGTGATTTTTTTTTCTCAATTTTTTTAAAATTATTTAATTGTCATCGGTCCTCGACAAGTTTACAAATTTTCAATGAAATCTGACCGTTTAAAGTGGGTTAAAATCGCGCTCAAAGGAGTCGGTTACATACAAACAAACCAACATACAAGTGAAGCTAATTTAAAGCGTGTAAAAACCAAACTGTTTTTACCAAAATCCTACTAATAACAGTCTTATAATATCCTGAGAAGCTACATACATCCGCCTTTCATCCTCGCAATTACAAAACTTCAAAGAATTCATCCCCATCTCAACAATTACTTATCCGAAAACTCGCAGTTAATTACTCGAGAAACACGAATTGTACAAGCATAAAAGCCAAAGTGAATACAAAAAGTAACATAGTAGGTACACAGATAATAAGATTACTTATTCTGATTGTGCTGGCATTGTTACACTAAAATCTCTAGCTTCTTAGAATTTTTTCGAAGCGGAACTATCTACAAAGCCTTTGTTATATGGGTCATTAATTATAAGGGAATAAAATGGAATGTTCCGGAAAAGAAACGGAGTTACTGGTAAAGCTTGCAAGAATAAGTGAGCTGAAGACACAATGGGCCGGTCATGACTGCAGACGAGTTCTGGAGTAGAACAGAGTATTATCTAGGGTAGCGTGAGATACTCCTCAGCTGGATGAATAATGATGATGAATTCCTTTCCCACAGACCGGGCCCATGTCTCTTTTCCAAACTGTAATTTTCTTCGCAAATGATAAATGGGCCTTACACAGTTGTATCTTGACCGTACTTATTGCATTTACAAAGAGTCTGAGGCAGAATAGGTGTGATAGGCAGAGAATCTGTTGTCGATATACACTTGAAAATTTTGTGACATTCTTTTTTTTTTTTTTTGAGGATGGGAAATCATCAAATAACTTCTCCCGCTCTGGGTGGAGCAGGAGGGCGTGTCAGACTTTTACTGACTAAAACCCACCCGTGTTCCCTCAGTTGCCTGTGTGCCAGGGGCGATGGTATCTCTTTCGAACAACCCGCACCCCTGGCAGGCATCGGCCCTTGTGGACCCAACCAGTCCGGCGCACCAAGACACATGACACGCTGTGACCACCCCAGGGACCAAGTAGCACAAGGGCCCCAGACTACCCTGGCACCCTTGACACCCTTGGTCCCCCTGAGATGGGTCAGCGCAGTGGCCCCGCCGCCTACCACTTCTCGGCCGCAGGGGATAGGGAGAGAATGTTCTACTTCTTCTTTCCCCTAGGTCTCTTAACCCTTTTCTGGGTCCAGTTTTCACTGATACTTTTCATGAAGTTTTATATGCATGACACGGTGCTATTTAATTTCCTGTGGTATAAACTGATGCAATTATAAAAGTTGCACCGTATACACAATGTTGAGATGATGCAAGTTGCTTCAAGTTTATTTTATGCCACAAACAAGAAACTTTCACTATGTAAATGGGGATTTTTCACTTGCTTCTTTTATCACTTATCACTTGCTTCTTTTATCAGTCTTGGCCCTCAACTAGGAAATACCGCTTGTCTTAAACACTCCCTACATAAAACAAAACACTCCATTTTCCTAGTTTTAAAGAAACAAATGAAATAGCAAGCGACTTTAAGCTCTGTAAGATATTATAATCTGTTATTCTTAGTGGCATTAAGTTTCAATTTCCTAATGGAAGGAGCCTAGAAGCGGCTTAGAGGTGGTTGGTGATGTTAGTCTACTTTATAAAAATTGAGGCTCTTTTTGTCTTTCTGTTGTTTGTATTTATTACTCATAGCTCTGGTATTTTAAGATTAATCGAGGTAGGTTTTGTTTTGTACAAGCAGGATTTTAAATTAATTTGTTATCATTTCTTTTTTATGCAAAAATTTTCACCCACGGACCAACCGCGGCACGCGTAGCTTAATCTGATCGACTGACTTGTGCAGCTGATATTGCTAAGCCACAAATCCCTCTGGAACTAAATGTACCACATTCAAAGCAAACAAACAAACTGCAGCTCCTATTCTTTTAGTAATATCTTACAATGTTACTGGGGCCATTATCTCAAAAGAACCGTTTGTATGAACATGCGACAACTCTTTTAGAGAAAATAAATAAATTTGTATTTGGTGTTTTCTGAGTGTGACATATACTGGTCGCAAAAAAAAGTATTTTATCTGATTTATTAAATCAAAGAATGCCAATCCGCCTTGAGCAAGCAAGGTGCTCCAACGATCGTGCCTTCTGTATATGAAAAGACGTCTTTGCCCAGCATTGGGCCCGTTACAGGCGTCTACTGTAATTATTTTTTGTTATTTTAGTTTCTTTTGTAATCAGTTTTACTTAACGGTACGTGGCCATCATCAGTCAGTTCTGGGATCATTGCAGCTGCCGAGCTATCGTGGGTAGGCGGGCGAGGAGAATTAAAACCACGCGTTGAGGATGAATAACAATGCACGATTATTATTGAATGTTCTTGTACCCTTGGCAGTAGTTTTGATATTCAGCCCTCATGCAACTCGATATTACTTATTCCAGCCTATTTAGGTAAAATCAAAGATGAAATAAATCCTGTTGTAATAATTCTTTAGTCACCTATTTTGAGCCACTTATGGAAAAAGGTTGGTTATTCCCCCAAAACTACATCCCTCCGTACTACTTATCTTTTACTACAAATCACAAACTAGCTAATACATATTCATGGAGAGTACAATTGCCTATCAGTATTTTAGCCATATCTTCCGATATCCCTTCCATTCCGCTTAAAATTCCGTCGACTTGTTTCAATTTACTTTGAACAGGTGTGCGGAATAGCCCCCATAACGATAATCTGTTTCCTTACATCACATCAAATTTGCTTATGTTTTTAGGATAGGAACGCTAAGTGGTGCTTCCTTTTTTATATGATTTCTAATTTTGTGAGGGTGTTTCGGAAAATAAATAAGTTTTCTTAGGGTTATTTTGGGGAACAAGGAAAACTAAAATTGGCTATTTTTAAAGGAGGAAAACGAGTATCAAAATAGCGTAAGAATTTCTTCATTTTCCTACTTGTAAAAGCTTATGGTTTCGACTTTTATTTGCCTCTATTTTGCTTTTGGCGTAGGTATACGTGTGTGTACATTATTTCATGTGTTTCTTGTCGTGAGGAAACTATGTACTAGAATAAAATAATAGTTAAAAAAAACTAAAAAACACGCTTTAAAAACCAAACTAAAAAAGGAGAAAATATTTTAATTCAATTACAAAGCGTGGGGTGTTTTTGAGGTATTTTTATAATCAATTAATGTCAAGCACCCCACGCTTTTTAATTGAATTAAATTATTTTCTCCTTTTTTAGTTTGGTTTTTAAAGCGTGTTTTTTAGTTTTTTAAACTATTATTTATTTTCTATTTTTTAGTTCTGCTAACTACAAAAACGTGTTTTTTTTTCTCATTTTTTTTTTTTAATTATTGAATTGTCATCGGTCCTCGACAAGTTTACACAGTTTCAATGAAATCTGACCGTTTAAAGTGGGTCAAAATCACGCTCAAAGGAGTCGTTTACATACAAACAAACAAGTGTACAAGTGAAGCTAATATAAAGCGTGTAAAAATGAAGACATATGACATCTACCAACCAGCACAGGGTTCACTCCACTCCCTCTCACAGATAGGAAGCCTATGCCCCAGCAGTGGGAAGACTATCTGCTGATTATGCTTTGTATTTTTTGACCAGCAAGCTTAACTAAGTTAAAACTACAAGAGCCTGGATACCTACAAAACCAGCACCCTAATTGCGTAACTCACGATTAATCATAATCTGTTTCGTTTTGAAACAGAGTGCTAAACCATTGCTTAATATGTTCGAAAAATTGGTCTGCTCAGCAACGTTAATAACACAATGAATGTTGTTGAACTGTCAAAATGAAACAGATTATGATTAATCGTATGTTACGCATTTAGGGTGCCGAACCGTCAAAACGAAAGCATATTCGTTTTTACCAGATACCAAGTTGAAAACCCACGTAAACCTCTATTATTTTATTAAACACAATCCCTGGCATATCTGTACACAGATAAAATGTTTTGCGACGGAATTATGTACCTAGAGCTGGTACCTACCCCGGACAAACCCTTTTACAACAAACTCTACTACTTGCTCCTAGAACTTTTCCTAAACTTACAATCCACACACAGCATCATTTCGCCGAATGCAGTGTAGGCGCTTGTATAGAGAAGATATGGAAAAGAATTTTGTAAGCAAAGCTAGCGACTATTTAAACTCTTCCTTTGCCTACTTTGAAATGAAAACTATCTCTGACACAAAAATCTGCGCGACTTTTTCTTGAATGCATCTAGATTGCGGCTTATTTGCATTCAGAAGTGTTTTAAGATAAGTGACAAAGATAACATTGTGGTCACAGTAATCTATATGTTTTGAGACATAGGGTTGATTTTTGTAAAATTTGTGGAGCGTGTTGTGGTAGATGCATTCACTTTGAGCCTTCTTAGCAATGCTTGAAATAGTGCTGAGCTTGTGCCCGATTTAATTTTGAAATCTTGAAAGGAAATACAATGTGTAAGTTCTGTTTACGTTTTATTTTAATTTTTTATTATTTTTAGATTTCAATGTTTTGATGGTAAATTGGCGTGTGCTAGCCGACATAATTATGGCAAATCGAATGTTTTTTTTTGTGTTTCGTAATTTTAATTACTTAATATTGTCTAGAATCCAGTTCTTTTAACTTAACAGACAGCTGCGTTGCTGGGGAGTTTGTTGCGCCACTTCTTCTTCCCAGCTAAAGCACTAGGAAGTGGTGAAGGGCAGGCGTTTTGGGGGGACTGTCTTATGTAATTTTGACGTTCAAAAAGAGCTGACTCTCAGCCTAGTTTGAATAAATGACTTTTGGTTTTGATTTTGTGGGGATTATTTTACGTTTTAGTTATCTAGACGGAACATTGATTTCATTTTCAAATGACTGCCCATTATGTAAGTCAAGATTGGGATAAGCCCACGACTTGCTTGATTAAAAGACGTTGCAACAGTTCTATGTGAATCAAATATTTATGACTCATCGTAGCAAAAGTCACGTGTTTACAAAGACCAAAAACTGAAAATCAGTTCTGGTTAGTTACTGAAGGATATTAGTATGTTCATAAAAGAAAACTTTTAGGTGAATCTGGATCCTGAAGCTGTAGGTTTAAGCTGTATTGAACATGACCAATTGTATTATTCATTAATACGCAGTATTAGGTATTTTGTTGTTTGATGTAATACTGAGCCGTAACAGATATCAGAAAAGTAAGGTAATTAATTATCCGCATTATCCATTATCCATTTCTTCCCGTGGGTGTCGTAGAAGGCGACTAAGGGACTTACTAGAGAATGGGCAGCAGCGTTCTCTATGCATCTTACAACCATACTGCGATCGCCAACCCGCCTGCCAAGCTTGGCGATTATGGCAAAACCCCTTTTGGGAAAAGGCTTATGTCCGGCGGTGGACGTCTTTTGGCTGAAATGATGAATGATGATTATCCGTGACGTATTTGAACTTGGATTCGACCCCTAATCAATCATATTAGAATCATAATAACCAAAAATCTCAAAAAACAGCGTAACATAGCCCACATTATAAATAACAGCAGCAAATTCAGCGAATCATACTTTGTTTCACCACATACTCGTATTAAATTAAACTCACTACCGCAATCTCGCAACGTGTTCATTACAACCACAAATAGCGTTATTAACCAACTTTATATTGCGTCATATTGGTAATGTTCTTGTTACTTTGTTCTTTTTGGGTTCTGTAGTTAATGAAAACCGAGGGCAATATTAAATATTGACAGTCGTTTTTCTCAAGGGGAAATGTTTGTGTACGTACAGTCATGGCAAAAAAAAGTGTTGAAAGAACTGCTGTAACGTTTTGGGAGCTGTTTGACCAAAAATAAAAAAAGGTATTAGCTGTCATCAGATTTAATATAAATAATATTCCTAAAATTGAGCCGCAAGTAACTTGCAATGAAGTGTGCAAGTTATGGGTACGCGCATTCTGAGCTCTGTGGAATTTGATTGCCAGTGACATAAAATAGGTTGAAGCTACAACAAAACTTGCACCATCGAAACCATGTCTAGACGATGCAAATCGTTTGTTGTTTCAATTTTATTGTCTGCCAGCGGCAGTACACTTAATTATATTGGCGACTTGCTTTTAGTTTTGAGCAACTAGAACTGTCAGCGTGTTACTAACTCATTAGTAATTACGTAGCCAGTCTCGTATGCTTGTAATTTCATACTACCGTGAACAACAGTGCAGGTGCCTTCGGATTGACGTGACTTATTATAAGCTACACCCTGGGTAATTATGTTTTATGACACGTATTATATATTATATTGATTATATGTCATTACAATATGTCAGACATTGTAAAAAATAAGAAGAATAATAATTAACATTGGTTGAGATTATAAAGCAGATACCTAAGTACGTTATGAGGAATGTAGGAACGTACGGTGGATACGGAGTGGATACGGATAAGCCGGCATTAGACGGATAATACCATAATACCCGATGTGTTTTGATTTTATTTTCTAACCACCTAAAATCTAAAAGTACGAAACATATGTGTACACTACTTTAATAAAGAAGTAGTGTAAGATAAGTCCGTCAGAAAATTTGATTTGAAAATTTGACGAAGAAGGAAAAAATAAGGTGCTGGCGACCTGGACGCGCGACGCCGCGGCGTTGCAGTACCCTAGACCACACGTCTGCGCTAGCCGTCAAGCCCACGTCGTTTAGTGTCATGCATGTCAGAAATTTTTTTCTATATTAGTTTTTTTTTGACATTTTAAATATGTGTAAATAGTGTTATTTAAGTGTATTTTGTTTAGTGGAAATTATTTTTCTTTTAGGTAAGTCTTTTTATTATTTAACTTATGTTACGATGCCGGAAATAGTGCTAGTCAACCTACCACATCGCTCGCTGTACAGGTGAGATGTCCCCATTGCTCCCAGCCACGCTTCTTCAAAGGCGAACGGGGGCTACGGATACACTATGGCAAGGCTCACAAACCTCATAGTGTACCTTTGTACCCCCCAGCCACATACCCAACATCTCTGAGTCCAACATCAACAACTCCAGGTCAAAATTTGTAGAAAACGTTAGCCAAATTCAAAAATTCGACCCCGGTCTTAAAGAGAGTTCCCCGTGGCGCGAGACGGTCTGTTGCATTAAGTTTAGCACAATGTATCCATCTCGCGACCCAAGAGAACTCACTAAGTGCCTGGGAGCAATTACTCACCTTCCCTTATAGGATTCTGCACATTCAAAAAGATTCGACAACTAAAAGAACTTTAACAAACCAAATCAAAGATAATTGCAATAATTCGGCCCTTATTTTAGATCCCAAATTACCTGCTTTCAATAACCTGTCTCATAAAGGCATATGTTCACACGTGGAATCCAAATTAAGTGAAGGTGACATCAGGGGAGCGGCCAGGATACTGTTCAGCAGCGATGTGGTGGCGCCTTACTCTCTAGAAACACTAACAGCTCTGGAGAGCAAACATCCGGCGCCTGCGGATGGTCTCACCTTCCCCGACCCTCCAGACCTAAATTCAACCTTCTTGAACGTTTCGGCCACCCAATTGATTGCAGCCGTGAACTCCTTCAGAAGTGGTTCCGCTGGCGGCCTCGACGGCCTGACTCCACAACATTTAAAGGATCTTTTGAGTTCAGGCGCCGGGGAAGCTGGTGAGTCGCTTTTGAAGGAGCTTACGGCCCTGATCAACCTCATGCTCACCGGCGGTGTGAACGATGCCGTCATCGATGTCCTATACGGTGCCAACCTTTGTGCCCTCCGAAAGAAGGACGGCGGCATTCGTCCCATCGCCGTTGGGTGCACATACAGACGTACGGCAGCCAAAATATGTTGTAAGTTATACAGCGAAAAACTTACAACTCAGTTTCAACCCCTGCAGTTAGGTTTTGGCTCGAGAGGGGGCTGTGAGGCTGCCGTACATGCACTTTCCACCTTTTTAAACTGTCACAAAGGTGAGGTCATCCTCAAGGTTGACGTTAAAAACGCCTTTAACTCTGTGAACAGGGACACTTTGTTGGCTGAAGTCAAAAAAGAACTACCCGAAATTTATGGTTTTATATGGCAATGTTACAGGTACCCTTCTAAATTATTATACAAGGACAATGTTTTAGAATCTGCAGTAGGATGCCAACAGGGTGACCCTCTCGGGCCTGTCATTTTCAGCTTAGCTATTCATCCCATTATCCAGAAACTAAATTCAAAATTTAACGTTTGGTATCTAGATGATGGAACACTAGGAGGTGATGTAGACACCGTTTTGAAAGACCTACAACTCCTTAAACAACAATTTAAATCCATTGGCCTGGACCTTAACCCATCAAAATGTGAAATTTATCTCTCTGACGTCACCGACAGACAATTGACCTTAGAAAAATTTAATGAAATAGCCCCACATATCAAAATTCTAGAAAAAAGTTCACTGCACCTCCTAGGTTCCCCAATTTTGGAAGACAGCTTTCCTCAATTCATCGAGGATAAAATTAAAAATTTCAACGACATTTCGGAAAGACTTTCTAAAATAAATTTACACTCGGCATTCACCCTGATTAGATACTGTTGTTTTGGCCCAAATTTTATATATTTTCTACGCTCTTCCCCTTTAGGACAAAATTGACCAAATTATTCGTAGCACATTATCATCCATTTTAAATGTGGCTTTGGACGACCGAGCGTGGCTTCAAGCCACACTACCCATCCGGTTTGGAGGCCTCGGCGTCCGTAAAATTACTAGTATCAGCTTACCGGCTTTCCTGTCCTCTGTCCACAGCACCGAAAAGTTGGCTAGGAAAATTTTAGCCCTTTGCCTGGTTGACTCTGAAGTGCCGTGCTTGACCGATGCGGTGAATGCTTGGAAAATGGCTTGCCCGGATACAGATCTGCCCGTGAACCCATCTTCCCAGAGACAGTGGGATGAGCCGCTCTGCAGGTTGGTACGGAATAAACTAATTAATATGTCCACCAATACTGCTGAGCTTGCTCGCCTTCTGGCTGTGGGTGAGTGGGAGTCGGGCCTCTGGCTGCAGGCACTACCGTCACCCAACATAGGCACCATGCTGGGTGACTCGACCTTCCGGCTCGCTACTTACCTGCGTCTTGGCGCTCCTTGCGTGGCTCTGCATCGCTGCCAATGCGGTGAAGTTGTTGACCGCCTCGGACACCATGGCTTATCCTGCAGTAGGAGCGCAGGCCGAATAGCACGGCATGCCAGCATTAATGACATCATCCGTCGTGCTCTTGTCACCGCCGGGGTGCCAGCTGTTTTAGAACCCTATGGCTTGGCACGCGACGATGGGAAGAGACCAGACGGAATGTCCATAATGCCTTGGAAGTTAGGTCGGCCTTTGGTGTGGGATGCAACATGTGTCGACACCCTTGCACCATCCCATCTTTCTAGTACGGCGAATTGTGCTGGGGCTGCTGCTGCAGGTGCGGAAAACCTCAAACGGCGCAAATATTCCAATCTTATTGGAAGCTATATATTCGAGCCGTTCGGGGTTGAAACTCTAGGGCCATGGGGTCCGAGTGCCCACTTAGTTTTCCGAGATATTTCCAAGCGGTTGGTTAACTCTTCACGTGACCAAAAGGCTGGCCTATATTTCGGCCAAAGAATCAGCATTGCCATACAACGTGGCAATGCTGCCAGCCTTTTGGGCACTCTTCCCGTTGACAACGATGCGGACTTATTTTTTGATGCATTATGTTTTTTTTTTTTTATATACCTGTACATATTATTAGCTTTGTTTTGTGTTTAACATAAGGACTAAATTAAAATTCCGTTTTAAACCGTCTTAAATAAATTGGTGACACGTATTGTAATATTTTAGTTCCACTCTCCAGGCTTCCTAACCCTAATCTACCTAGGATACTGAGCTGTTCGTATAATGGAAAAGGTACGCGCCAAATATAAAAATATGGTATCATGTGAATAAAAACTCACGTCAAAACTCATACGTCACAAAACTAAACGACGAACAAAACAACGAGACTACAATTTCAACACCAAAAAAATAAATAAAGCAACGAACAATGGTGTTTTGTTTTCATTTAAAACAAGCTAAAAAGTTTGCTTCTGATGGCCATTGTGCGGCCGCACAAAAGATCTGCTTGTGATGTGCTTGTGCATATGAGATTCACCACTGTTAGGACCGGGGTCCACGAGGCGCAATGTGGTTTTCTTTTAATGTTAGTGTGGCAGGCTGACTGGTATGATAAATGGCTGAAAGATTAGAGTTGCCGAAGATAAAAGTAAATGGTGTGGTTTGAATGGAGAAGCATAAGACCAGCATTGGTTTGAAATAGCTAATAATGATTATGACAATGCAACAAGCCGACGGTCCACCGCGTATTAAGTTGTAAGTTGTGTTGTAGTTATTGTAGCTTACTGACAGACTCTTCCATCGTCAAGATTGCAATCTCAGTTACAAAGTTGATCAGTCAATATAATATTTAATACTTCTCTTTATATATTCATTACCCCCTGAAGGGGATGTGAATATGAACTCCTGTTCTTTGAATCAATACATTTATTATAACTTTGCATTTACAAGGAGATGGATTACTCATGAATCGACGCGTAAATTTATGCGCGTGAGTCGTTCGAGGTGTCGACGCGGTGGTGTCATAGTGGTGTGTCGCGCATGACGCTGCCCGCGGCTCTTTATGGTTTTATGTATAATCAGTTTAGTGCACACGATGGCGTGCACACCCCCCATGTTTACAAAAATTTCATTAAAATAATTGTATACATAAATAAAGCAACAATAAATTTAAGGAAGTTATCTTCTTCTGGCTAAAGTAGCTTGACTACGAAGCGGTAGAAAATCTACTAGAAGTGGTGACGTAATAACATAATTGATGTCAAAGTGCAACTTGTGGCATTGATATAGGTGGGATTTGAACTGGTAATATTCATTGTCGTTTCGGGGCTTACCTGCGTCACGATGCAACGTTTGCTAGATTTTGTGATGAGACAGGAGCAGTTTTTCTTAAAAAACAATTCGAGAATGCAAACTCACACAAAAACACACATACATACACTAACAAACATACTTTCGCAAAAGATGATTTTAACTTGCTAACTTTTCTTTTTAATTTTTATTTTTTAATTTTATTCTGTGTTTTATTAGTAACTTTTTCTCTCTCTTAAGTTTTGAATGTCTTTTGTTTCCTTTTATTTTTATTTTTTGTGTTGTCATAAAACAACTAAATATTTGTGTCTTAGTATACCAGAGGACACTGGCTCCTGCAACACAGTTATATAACTAGCGCAGGAGTCAGAGGAATCTACAACTTGGTGTACAACTTGTTTTATGTCAAGAAATAAATTTTGTATTTTTTTATAATATGTGTCTGTTATTTCACCAGCACATTCAAATACCCTTCAAAATAGAACCCTGTAATAATGCCCGTTGAGAAAACAAAGTGCATTAAAAGAACAAACGTACGTCTAGCAATCGCAGTGTGGCTGTCAGTAACATTGCCAATATACTTGAAAGATAAAAAATTCTATACCTGACGGGATATGAGAAGAATATCCCCAAGGAATCTCTTAGACACAGTGAGTTCTACTGCATAGAACGTCTACTATGAACACAATATAAACATCTTTACTTTGCACTCACAAATAAAATACACGGGAAATAATTTAGAAAGGTAAAATGTCGTGTAAAATTGCCTTGTGCATCTTCATTCAAATAAATTTAATTACCCATCCTTATAATTTATTGCTCAACGGGCGCAAGTTTTATTATATAAGTACGTAAGACTTTATGAATACCAGGTCAAATTTCAAGCCAGTGTGCATCGTAGGGAAATATTGCTTCGTCTTTTCAGAAAAGCTAATAAAGCGTATGTAATAAACCTCAAACGATGTTAGGACGAAAAGTATGTTTTTTATTATGTTTTATGCACGCTCCTTATTTAGAGAAAACAATTATAAAAATACCGGTTTAATAAGAGTGTTTTTATTTTATTTTACATATGTTTGCAAACTCTAAATCGCAATTTTAATGTAAACTTCGTACGTAGGTAAAAAATGTTACGCATTACTTACTTGTGAAAACAGCGTATTGAAATAAAACTTTACCAATGCAGGAATATGCTTAAGGCAATTTTTACAAAAAAAAAACTATATATGGATATTTTTGTCTAAAATGTTTACTTAAAAAAAACAATTTTTTTCAGAACTACATTGCTTCTACGTGCCCCTGCGTTTTAACGAAATGTACGGTTTCTAAGACTTAACATTTAATAACCTTTGCTTCAGTAACCGTGTACAACACTAATTATTCTCCATTCTTCTGGGAATACGGGCGTATTGCACAACACATTATGAAATGCTGGTTCGTGAGAAGACGCCTTAATAATGTTCATGTTAAAACTGTTTCACATTAAAATTATTAAAGCGAGGACGCTTTGTATGTTTTATGTATGTTAGAAACGATTTTGTAATGTTAAGAATAGTTGTGTTCCATAGTTGTTTCCAAGTGTGTGTGTCACACACACTTCACATTACCAATTTACCTCCCTGACGGGTTAGGTACAGTCCCGGACTTTAATTGATAAGCCACTATTAATCTTTCCAATTTTGCAGTTTTATACATTCACGAGATTACACGATTAAACACGAACTTAAACCGCATGCTCGTAAACAAGATGACAAATTACTTATAATCGGAAATAGTCTTATCCATAGAGGTTGACTAATAAATTGTCAATGATAAATCAATACACTGTTGCATAAGTTTATCCAATCTATTTGATACTGACCTCCTTTGAATAAGAGCTCATTTAATACTCGTTATTTCTGAAAACCTATCCAAAGACAGTGACAGTTGAAATGTCAGAGACTATAATTTCGAATTTTGGTGAATCGTAGCCGTAACTATTTTTGTTTATATGCAACAGTTATCATATTTGTCATGAACGTCTCTTGGACGCTACGCGTTCGGATAAAATCGTGGGTGCGAATTTTTCCGATGTCGAAATGACTAATCATAACGTTACCATCGCTACGCTAAAACAATTGTTGCTAGGTTACGGTTGCTAGCCCTGCAATTGTTTGACTTTGAGTCGTCACTCTGGACGTGTATGAGTATAACCGACTAAACCCGATTTGCATTACACGGCTAAAATAGGAACTGTGGCAAGTGGCTTATCAATTAAAGTCCGTGACTGTACATCTGAATTACGTCATGACGGTCAACTAGCATGTAAACTTGTTTGCTGGATCTTCATTCATAGAATATTATATAATACGAGCGTGATACACGTAAGTGCCGACGTTCGTCTTCCCAGCTAAAATACTAGGAAGAGGTGAAGGGCGGGAGTTTTCGGGAACTGTCTTATGTAATTTTGGCGTTCAAAAAGTGCTGACACTCAGCTTAGTTTGAATAATTGACTTTATATTTTGATTTTGATTGACATTTGTAAGTTATGTTGTCCTATGCATAGATGGGGAAGGCTGCAAACATACTATAGTGCGGAAAAATCCAGACAAACTATGATTACAGCATGCAAAAAAAAATGAATTCTTTATGTAGTAACAACTATGTGAACATAATCCAGCATTGCATATGTAAGCTACCACGCCCTTAATACCTGGAGGCTCTTATTTTGGAATCATGATTTGTTTAAAAAAAAATATTGTTTGTGCTCGAGTTAAATTTTCATTTTATTTGTTTGTATATTGGCATGGCTGGCTGACAATGTATGACTAATTATTCAGTTCATGTTCTATGTCTCGTAATGTTTATATTACGTTTTCTATGTATGTATAAAACCAAGTCTATCTGTCTAAACAGACAGCTGTGCTGCTGGGGAATTTGTTGCGCCACTTCTTCTGCCCAGCTAAAGCACTAGGCAGTGGTGACGGGTGGGCGTTTTTGGGGGACTATCTTATGTATTTTGACGTTCGAAAAGTGCTGATTCTCAGCCTTATTTTAATAAATGACTTTAGATTATTTTTTTCTTGTTAAAATCATTATGGTAACCTAGTTCTTCTGGTGTAATTGGGACGAACTACGAAATATGGGAATTATCTGCTAAAGTCTGTACCTTTTAGTCTCACGTATATAAATTGTGTTTTAATGCTATTTATTAGCGGTAATACCTACAACGCATCTCAGCATGTGTCACCAAACCCAATGAACCATGAGGTTCGCCTTTACTAAGCACTTATGGGATAATCAAAAGATTGTATTAATCGCAGATGACCACTTCCCTCTTTTTTTAATGAAACGTCAGTGAGTCAACTTTGAATTTGTGCATAAGGTGAATTGGTTTAGTGTAAATAATCTTCTCATAAACGAAAAAAGTGATTGGTTAAAATTGGTTCCGTGTGGTGCCGGACGTAAAAGAATAGCACCATCCCATTTCTTCCCGTGGGTGTCGTAGAAGGCGACTAAGGGACTTACTAGAGAATGGGCAGCAGCGTTCTCTATGCATTTTACCACCATACTGCGATCGACAACCCGCCTGCCAAGCGTGGCGATTATGGCAAAACGCCTTTGGGGAGGCCTATTTCCAGCAGTGGACGTCTTTCAGCTGAAATAATGAAACGAAAAAAATACAAACTTCTTTAAAAACAAGATTACGTTGAGTACTTTAGGTGGCCTAAGCATATCTCCTTTCTTTGGTATTTTGAGCTAACACGGTTAATTATACTGATTGAACTGATCCAATCAAATCTATGTGGTTCTTTCCTCAAAGACCATTTCAGAACCTTTAAAAGAGAGTTTCACCCCTGAGTTTGTTTCACCATTCCTTCTCACTCCACTGAGTTTATTTTTTTTTTGTTTTATGTGCCGTGTAAACGTGATTGCGATATCCTATTTACATAAAAAAACGATTTCGTAGTTACGCTAGCTGGTTCTGTCTTCCATTCCACAAGTTGTTACCTTTTTACTAGATACCTATAGCTACTAAATTATTTAAAAAAAAAAGAAGTAAGATCCCCCTGGGCCACACACACCTCCCATAATATAATACAAGAAGTAACATTAACGCTAGCTAGTTCGGTCGTCGCGCCGGTAATTACCGGAAGACGCAGCAAACTAATCTAAGTTGGATCAGTACCGACGGCGAAGCTAAGGGCTTGTAAAGGCGTAGTTAACTGGTCACGTGATGTCCTTTAAAAGACTTTAGTGCAGTAAGTAGTAAGAAAACAAAATATAGCATCACAAACTAGCAACAATAATAAAACCATACCCAACAGAAAAGCGTGCATTACTCTTTGTACGTCTCGAGTGCTGAAGATCAGTGCGCTATTGCCGTTTCGCGCTAATTGCGTGCGCAGCGTGGCCGCGGTAATGAAGAATTGTTTCGACAAGGCACCGGCTTTTCCAGATGGCTGAATTCACTATTCTCAATTTTGTTGTGTTTTTTGTCATCATCATCATATCAGCCGAAAGACGTCCACTGCTGGAGATAAGCCTCCCCCAAAAGGGGGGGATTGGCCGTAATCGTCACGCTTGGCAGGCGGGTTGGCGATCGCAGTATGGTGGTCAAATGCATAGAGAACGCTGCTTAGTCGCCTTTTACGAGACCTGCTACCCTGCTATTCTTTTACGTCCGGCACCACACGGAATCGGTGTTTTTTGTAAGAGAAGGATATTTAGAAAGATCCATTACGCGTAATAAATCCTTGATTTTGATTTTGAACTAATTCAGTGTATGAGTTAGAAGAATTTCAGGCATCCTTGAATTGTCAGGGTCGAAAGCTAGAGAAGAACGGGAAAGAAACTCCATGGACACTCTTTTAAATTAAAACATTGTTACAAAGTATTGGTTCGTTTCTAAATGCGTTTCCAAATTAAAGTGCGACAGTGGCGGACTTATCTTAACCTTTCTTCTTTCTAATTAGGTTACTTTTAGAAGCAAAACATGCTGAGTGTCTCTGTCTAATAAATTCTATGACATACTGCGAAGGCTAGCTTGGCTCACTACTCACCAAAAGAGCACAATGTCTAGGCAACCTATTTTTTAAAGCCTTCAACATAAAACGCCCCTTATATTATCCATCTCTTTCTGTACAACTCTGAGCCCTTAATCACGTCCTTGAAAATGAGTAAACTATTGATGAGTAAACATTGGCGCTAACTTTAACACCGAGGGGAAACTTTTATAAATTACTTTCTAAGTTCTTGGTGAAGGAAAATGTCAAAATAATATGTAATTTTTTATTCGTTACCCGGTGTTTTTGCTTGTCATCTATAGTAAAATAAGTAGTTCTGGCATTTTTTTTTAGTTATAACGACCAAAGTTATGGTGAAATTATCATCATGTTTTTTTTTTTTAAATATAAATGCTGACAGATAACAAGGGGTTTCTACAGAAGCTTTTCATTAGGAGTTTAAAAAAAAACATCATCATCACAAAGGGATTAGGATGCGGGACGTGGTCACCTCTATTTCTATATAATTATGAAGTAGTGGTGACCACGGTTTCACTCGCGTATTTTATTACAGCTGTAATATAACATTACCTATAGGTAAAACAATGGTGTCTATCTGTTTGTTTCTTTTCTACGCAATAGATTTTGGTGCGGCTTTCGTCATCATTTAAACAAATAATAAAACAGTAACGGAGTCAAAACTGTACCTACATTAAATATTTTTGAGAAAAAGTCTTCAACGTTTATCTGTTTGTCTAGATGTTCGTTCTGAATTGGTGCAAAAACCGCTGAACGGATTTAGATCAAACTTGGCATAAACATAGTTTATCACCTATGTGGAGTCCTACTGCAGAGGTGTGATGTGTGTCGGGAATTCTATGTAAAATGTGGAAGAAAACACCGACGTGTGTATTTACCAAGCAGCTTTATTGAACTCAAGTTAAACAGTAATGCGCATGAAATATTGTATAGCGTGTATATACATGTGATCGCGGGCGTCAGCATAATAGGTCGAGTGTGCTCGTACAACCTGGATTACTTTTAATCTCGGTAGTACGCTCCCGTGGGACAGGCATTTTCCGACATCCACGCGGGTGAATCCACAGGCAAGCGCTTGTACATTCAGATTTAACTCAAATATAGCACAGATCGGTGGTCCCCTATGCGCTCTCCTGAAACTAGTCTGTAGAAGACCGAAGAGCAAGCAACATTACGCCGATAAGCCAGGCTATGAAGCCTAGCAACCAACGTCTCGCCGCCTATAATAAGCCTTTTTTTTAATATGGGAAGCAGTTCTGGTACTAACATACATAGATGTAGCACTGGATAGTCAATAGGGTATTTTACTCTATACGAAAAAAAATCAAAAAAATATATTATTGAGATAGCTTAGGCAAAATGCAGTCGGAAAATGTTAGTTAATGTTGTTAGTTCATAAAACAAAAAAATCAAATTAAAAGATTTCAGTTTTTTAATCTGTTTTTGAACACCATGAAATAGTAGTCGCCATGTTATTTCGTCATACGGCACGTCAACTGAGCAACTTTATACTTTTATTAATTTCGTAACCAAAGTAATTTTTATCTAATTAATATTTTGAATTCAGGAACAGCAAACCAACGATAAGTAGAAACATAACTATTTTTTTAAATTATAAACAATTGTCATCCAAAATATCAGCGCATTTGTTTTTAGCAAACTGGCGTCATACCCACAGATCAATATGGCGTCTACTGCGTCCAGCGTTTTTATCAAATTACGCGCGAAATCTAAAAATGTAAAATTTTAATGCATTTTTTTGGCACTAATCGATTAAATAAAAATGTTGTGTTTTTTTAGTGGTTTATTATATTAGCACTCTAGAATCTAAATAAGACACTTTTCAAAAATGAGTGTAATACCCTGTTTTGATATCAGTGACATTTATCAGGTCCTCAGAAGTTCAGGTGTATGGTCAATTAGGATTCGATACTTCACCATATGATATGGACAAAATCAGAGACTCAAAAACCGACACGTAATGGTCAATTCACCACCGTATTGACCACCACTAACTAAAACATAAATCTCCCTGTACTAGTGTGAGTTCGCGTCGAACAAGACAAACTCAAACAAGTAATTAAACTCTAGCCACAGCAGATTAATTATTTGTTTGGCCAACAAACTGTGCTGGATTATTGCGGTGTACCACGGTGAGGGCTGAGACTGTTTTGGCAACGGAAGTTGGTAGGTTCGAGTTTCGTTCGAGCTTGTAAATGGAAAATGGTGGTAAAATATGGTTGGTGGTGATAATTAAAAGAGGGTGAAAAGGATGTGTAGTGTAAGATGATAGAAACAGGGGATGTATAAAAAACTACCTGAAAAAGGAACGAGAGAATGATAAAGACACTCATGATTGTTTTACTAAAAGAAATAAAGCTTCTAAGATGAATCAAAAAGTTCTTGGAAATTCAACAAAAATATTTTATTTTTGTACATAATCAGAAGATAAAGAAAGTTAGAAACACGTTAGAAAGACATTAGAAGGATCTAATGTCTTTCTAATGCGTTTTTAACTTTCTTATTCCATGCAATTAAAGAAAGAAAAAAAAAATTAATAATTAAAATATTTTTCTTGACTCGAATAACTCTTCTACGACAGTCATAACCGCATCATCGTCGTGAAACTTAGTTCCACAAGCATGCTCTTTTAATATTGGGAATAAGTGAAAATCACCAGGGGCTAAGTTCGGAGTATAGGTATTACGGGTGGTCAAGGAAATTGAAGCCAGCACAACGGATTACGTTACACGCAACTTTCAATCGATGAGCAGGTGCGTTATTGTGAAAACCACACACCTAACTGATAGATTTCTGGATCACAGCTAAATGTTTTATATTTATTCTTCTATCTTCCAGAATCAAATTCTCAACCTTTTTGATGTTTTCTGCCGTAACGGTGGTTGAACGGCGGCCACGGCGCGGGTCATCTTTACAGCTTAATCTTCCTCTTATACATTCAGTCACCCAGTACGCAACCATAAATAAAACGTCTAGCATCATCCCTTAATATCTTTGAATGCTCAGAAAAAATTTCTTCGTGTATTTTTTTTTCAGACAGAGATCTTTTTTTAATACACGTAACTCACTTTTCTTTATAATTTCACGTTTTAAGAAACTCGTTACATAAAAAAAAAATATTGCGTGCAAACGAACTAATGAAACCAAGTGACACTTGTGATAAATATTATGTGATAGATACTTTTTAAAAGGAATATCGAATTATCCACATTTTTTTAAATAAATATGCGCTTCTTCTTTTTGATTCACCCTTATATGTGTGACTTATAAAATTAATACAATATTATGGATTTATTTCCAGAACTTCCAGCTTTTAACCAATTACAAATATCGAAAGCATGTCATCGTAAAGTCTCACTCAATAATTTCGACTTATGGAATCCAAAGGTACGGGCTCGAACAATTTCAAGCACCAACTTTATATTATCGAAGTTTGCAAGTTGTCGCGGTCCAACGAAAGTGTTCGGTAGTTATGTGCACAGCAATCAGATTGTTAGCACAATCATTTAGTAGGGACTTATATTGTTGGTTAACGGTAAATTTATAAGGGGGGAGATTGCGCTGTGCTTTGTAATAGGCTATATTTTGTTGTTTTGTTTCAGGAATGGAAATTCCATACTATATATATTTTTGTAATTTTGGCTCTGCAGTCTCGAGAGGCTAACTAGGTACTAGTTTAAACTGTCGCCAACTTCAACTTTTATTTAATAAACAATCAAAATGTTATATATGTATAATGGTGCCCAAGATACAGGCTGCGCCTAGTTTGGGACCAATGATATCTCAATACTGTAATTTTAAATGCATAAATAAACGATTTTTACTTTACTTACTTTACTTTATACCAAGTAAGTTTATTTCATCTTAAGGCGTCGTTCATACGGTGATGATGATGATCAGTAAGACATTGTATACTTACATTTAGGATCCAAGGTTATTTCATATTGCATTTGTTTTTAACAATACGACTTATTATATGAACAGTATCCAACTGTTTTACATTATACCACTCTAGTTTCAGTATATGCGAAACCCAAAACACGTGTCTAGTATATTATTTTTTTATGTAAAGAATCAATGTACAAAATTTCAAAAGAGTGTCATGAAAAATCACAAAGTTATAAGCTTTATGTTACCTAGTTGTCTACACAAACATGGTCATGATGCGGCGCCCCTGCCCGCGCGTCCAGCGTCGTATTATGCTCATTGATAATAATTAAGCAGTACGCACCTAAACGTGCGGCGATTGTATTGTAATTAAGTGGTGATAATATTTTCTGGTATATTTATAGTAAAATCCATGGTTATCCTTGTTTGCATTGACTTTATTTTTGACATATTGTCGTCTCTTCTCATTACGATGGTTTCCGACCAAAATCAAAATCAACATCAAAATATTTTATTTCACATATACCTGCATGGGCACTTATGAAACGTCAGAAGCTAAGTACACGGTTCCAATTTGTCGCTTCCTATAGAAAAAAGCCGGCAAGAAACCCCACGCTTACTCTTTTAAAAATAGTTGACTTTTACATTGTTTTCAAATAACAGTGATAATAGGTATGGGAGGACAGTGCAGGCCTGTCAATAAGTACCAGGTACTTAGAGGAATGGAAATAAAGAATAGAAAATCGGTTACAAATCTACAGTCTGCAAGGCCTACAACGTTCTTTCATTCACAATATGTGAAATAATCTACATAAATAAAAACAAAATCACAAAACAGCTACACAACTTATTATAATAGGTATAATAACCAAGAAGCAACTTTCATTGAAGCATGTACAAACTGAACTTAAGTCTTGCTTAGTCCCGCGAGGTCGGAATGCACGAACCGTAATATTGGATAGCCCGGTCTGTTTAAATCGATGACCTCATTTACAACGTTGGAAATATACGGTTTTTTTTTTGTAAATATCCCATATGTGGATAGAATCAATCAAGTTGGGATTTAAATTTGAATAGGACAGTGAAAATGTGTGTGTTGTGTCTTAACTTATCCGATGAATAACACTGACCAACGGCCTGCTGGACATCCAGCAATGGACGTCTCGTTTTGCTGAAATGATGATTGTACCGAGAATTATTTTGTAAACATACCTAGAACGAGTGAATGTCAGAGCAAGTAACTGGCAAAAGTTTTACTTTTAGAACAAAAAAATAATACAAATGAACGAATGGATTTCGCTTTGACCTTTGACAATCTCTAAAATACAAAGTTCTAGACAATTATTATGGCTTGTTGCTACTCAGTCAAGAAATAAAACAAAAACTTCTACCTATATCCTTTCTTAGAGAGTTTCGCAATATTTCGGTTCACTGGACACTTAAAGTAAATCGTTGTTTGAAGCGATTTTATACGAAAACTTCTCCGTTGAAAGTTTCCAACGTTTTGCTAGTTTAATAGACTTTAGTTTACTACTTCAGTATAATTTCCAATAACTTAATTCACTTTCTTTTGAGTACTTTATGCTTCATTGGGTTCATATTCTATGTTGAAAAGGTCGGATCCTTCATTGTTGTAGTTATTTAGTATCTTTAAAGGTTATTTGGTGATCAGTGGTACTTTTTACATAAGTGAATAAAATTTCTTCTATTTCTGTATGAACGGTCAATAAAAACCAAACCTCTCCGAGGCAGGATAAATTCCAATTGGTTAAATAAAGCCTTGTGTTCGGTCATGATTGTGAAGTTAGTAGACGAGAGCGACAGGGCTTCATTGAAATTGAATTATCAATTTGTAATCCGCTCCGATCACTATAATACCGTAAGCCTATCCCTTGGGGAAAGCAAGTCAAGTACTTAGGAGTGATCCTCGACTACCGACTTACCTTCAAGGAGCTCTTAAAGATGGTTCGTTTTCGCGCCGCTTTCACTCTTGGTAGGCTCCACTTTGTACTGACCGCCCGTAGGAAATTGTCCCTTAGGTGCAAATTGCGTATTTACCGCGGTCATACGCCCTATCATGACTTATGCGTGCGTCGTCTTCGCACACACTAAGCCCCTTCACATCCATAGGATGCAGACCCTCTGGAAACGTTTCCTTAGAATTACAAAGGTCACGGGAGGTCCCTTCTATATCAGAAACGAAAATCTCCATCTGAATCTCAAATTGCCCACTATCCAGCAGTTCATGAAACGCTTGGACCTCTCCAAGCGTTTCAAGCGAAAACATATTATTTGCAGAGTATTGCTATTTTTTTCAACAATAGATGTTCAGAATCGTTATTCTGAGCCGAGACTGAACAGTGGCAAACAGCAGGGCAGTCAATTTTGCTCAAGATGTGGTCGAATTGGAGGGGCAACTTCCATTTGACCAACCAAACAATCAAACTGGATTAGTGCTAGAAGTAAAAAGTCTTGAAAATTGTGAGCGTTCTAGAATGTTTCACTTCCCTATCAAATAATGTACTCTATAAAGATGTTTGTTTCAATTTCTTACCGTAAAGTATATTTTTACAAAAACTCAAATTGGTGATGAACTCGCATATGTCAATGAGGAATCAACTGTGGAAAAGGGACAAATATGTTTACTACTGTAGCGGCATCTACAAAGGCACATGTGAAAGCGATGACCAGACGTCACACAAATCCTGCATCGCGCAATCAGAGATATACCTTGAATGACAAAGTATTATTTTTCACGGTTCTTTTCGCGAACACAGCACCGCCTTTATTTTCGAAACGTGAAAAAAGAATGGAACTGTCGAGATGGTCCTTTTTATTCCCCGACGGAAGAAATGGATTTGGTGACGAAAGAGAGGTTGCGATCACGTACTCCATCAGACTTCGTCCAAGCTGAGTAGTGATAAATTTTCCAGAGAAACAATGATTTATTTTTTGCATTGCCTGTGGCCGAGTC